>BPLQ01013598.1:0-1200000 GCA_021605075.1 Caerostris darwini | reverse complement strand
TCAGTAAATAATGAACGACAATTCTCCCAGAATATATTTTTTAAAGGTGACGCCACACCATTGAAATTTGCTATTTTTCTCATCCAAATACAAACATAAAGAAAGCCTAATTTAAAAACAGAATTAGTAATTAATCACTTTCTAGTAAATAAACACAAATCAATTAAAGTATGCCTTTAATGCAGATGCTAAAAGGATACTTGATTAAATAATTTAGGCTTAATACACTTAAAATATATACAAATAATAATTCATTAGACTTAATTCTCAGTCATTAAATACATAAATAACAAATGCATATGTAATGAATACTAAGTAATGCAGATATGGTTTGGTTGGACACTCTAGGGTCATTTTTGCATACTTTAGGCTAACTAGACCGGGACCTACAGTGTAAAGTGGATTATGAACCACTAACAAACATCCATACCATCACCAGGATTCGAACCTGAAAGGCCAGAGCGCTAGCTAAATGGTCATCAGGCTGCCATATTAATGCAAATGTTAAAGGATTGTGAAATTAGGTTTAAAGAATAAATTACAAGTACAAGCAGAGCACAAAACACCAGACCAATGAAAGACAAATTTAAATATGAAATTATAAACTTGACATTTGGTTTTATTTATGATCAGCTGTAAAGTTGCCATAATAATTCAAGTCATCAAGCATGTTTGGCTACAAAATCGCCTATCACTTGTATAATTGGAGCGAAATATTCTCATTGGCATTTTCCCCTGATTTTTATATATTTTTATGAATTTTCTTGACTTTTCCAGATTAATAAAATTACCAGACTTTTCCTTGACTTCTTTGTTCTGCCGCAATACATTTTAAATTAATAAGTACAGCAATAATTAAGTAAAAACAGCATAAAGTACTTTTCACAACTTTGATTAGCAACCAAAATAAAATCTTGTTCCTACCAAGTAAAAGAAAAGATTTAATGCTACTTACTTGTTGACCATCAGAATTATGTATGCTGATTTCACCATCTCTTTTACAGAATAAAGACCAATTTCCAACAACTATGCGTGTAGCACCAGGAGCAGACAGAATGGGTTGACTTGGTGAACCCATTTTGACTTGTGTGCGAGCTCTTTGTAATTTTTCTAAAAATTCCCCTCTATTTTCTACATGAACAATAAAAAAGATACTTAGGTTAAGCTGCTTCAATACTTTACCAATAAAATGTGCAGAAGAAGAAAAAAAAAATGAAATCTTAAATGATTAATTTTGGCAAAAGTTCTAAAGAACTGGGGGTGATTTTTAAAATATTTAAGGATTTGATTGACGATAGCATAAAAAGAGAAATTTTTTTACATTATTCCACTTGAACAAAACAGCAAAAATAAAATTAAAATGCATGTCAGAATAAAGTTATCAATATATAACTTTTCTATTAAAATATAGTTTAGGCTTTTACACAATTTTAACCAATGAAGGCCTAAGGGCGATTGTTAGGTACCATTGAAAATTTCTAAACTGCATGTTATATTTGTTTTAATTGTGCTTAAAACAAATTAGACATCTCAACCCCTGCCCAGCAAACTTAAAACATCAAATTTGAAAGAAAACAGCACATGGTCTGCTTACAGTGTTACTTTTATATATTTCATCTGAATCATATTTATTTCAGAGATCAAGAAATAAACAAACTTGTAAAAAATATATGTATTTTCTTGATGTGCAACAAAAATTTCTGGAAAGGTAGCATGAAATTTTCAGAACTTGTGGGACAACATTTTCAGAATAGAAAATTTTGTTTAAAAATTTTTTTTTTATAAATCGGAATTTTCAGAGCACAATCACATCAGGTATACAAAAATTGTTGCATTCTTATTAAAGATTCGAAAAATTAAATTCTATAAACAAAGATAATACTTTGATTTCCAAGAATTCAAAAGTTAAAAAACTCAAGTTCTGGGCATTAGATATGACAAAATTAAAGTTTTTGAAAAAAAATATTTGCCACTTACCTGAACTATCAGATCCATTCTCAGGACTGCCGCTTGAATACATTGTAGCCAATTTACCATCAAGAATAAATCGAAACCACCCATTGCTACCATTGGATAATTCTAAAGCAGCTGCATCACTCCATAAATATAAACAGTCCCGTCCACGAACAATACTCCAGTCACGCCAATGATAGGGTTTACCAGGTAAAATTTCTTTTGCATCTTCCATCAAAAAATCTTCATCCTTTAAAAAGAAGGAGTAAAGAATTTCTTGATTTACTTTTAAAATAGATCATGAGTAATAAATCTTACAGTGAAAAGAATTTATACATTTATTAAGAATATAGTAATGAAGAGGTGTCCAACACATTAGTATTATAGAGTAAAATATATGTCAAAATACAGAATGCAACCTTAAGATTAAAAAATATACATCCTTGTCTTAAAAAATATAAATCCTTGCTTTGGAAATAAAACATTAAAACCTCCTTTACACCAAGTTGTTGAGCAGCTAAGCATCAAGCAACTGAGAAAGAAATTTTTTTGGTCCGTTCACACCGAAGCAATAGAAATTGCTTTAAGCTGAGTGAAGTTCCAGTTACTCTCAAGATCCACACTGGCACTATCCAAATCACATGACGTGTCATGCATTTGAGAGTTAAAAGGTCTCAATTTCGAGTGAATAATGCTTGAGATTGATCAAAGTTTTATGCTTTGCTGTGTTATGACTTGGTGTGAAAGAGGCTTCAAATAAAATAAGCCAAGAACAAAAATTTTAAATAACACATTTTACAATTTATAAATAAAATGAAAATTAATTATATGCATGTGAATTAGACATCAAATACAAAGGATATGAATACAGTACACAAAAATATACAGCACATGTCAAAAGCAATATAGACTAATTTTTACACAAAGTGAATTGTGTTAAATATCTCGAGTTCACCTTAAAAAAAATTTCAGTTAGCAATAAATTAGACTATTGCTAAGCAATCAAACTCTCTCCAAAAATCAATTTATTTGCATTTGAAAAAGTTAAGAAAAATGTCCAACTAGTAAATAAAATACATTTAAAAATTTGAGGTCTCAAGTTATTTACTTAAGAACATTCCAGGCAACATAACATTGTGTAGCACATATAAAAAAAATAAAAAGAACAATAAAATAAAAAATTCTCAAAATAATTGTTACAAGATTTTAAACAAATTTGATGAAAATATATTCTTTTTCATCAAATTTATGTTTAAAATCTGTGTATTATATTAAAAGGGGAAGCCGCTTTCTTGATTTACTTTTAAAATATTTAATGAGTAATAAACCTTACAGTGAAAGGAATTTGTACATTTATTAAGAATATAATAATGAAGGGGTGCCCAACAATTTTTTGCATTCTAGCATAGAGTAAAAAGGAAAATATTCGTCAAAATAATATTGCAGCCTAAAGTCATCAGTATAAAGCCTTTATTTTTTGACTTTTATATACAATTCCAGTAACAAAGTGTTTCATATGTGTTTTGCATTCATCTTATTATATTTTATACTAAAAAATCAATATTAAAAAAATAGATTTTTTACTTTTTACAATAAGTCTCCTGTTCTCTATAGTTATACATTTATTATATATTTACAATCATCCTAACCGGTGTAGCACAAGTTTCACTTTAGTATGCAACAACAAAACAAACAATGACAAGCTATTTATTTTCAAAATTTGAGATAGGTTGGGCTTTCGATTGACCAGCTAGTCATAAAATTAAAAGAATTAGAGATTGAAATCAGAATACAACATCCCCTTATGTGCAAAAAAGAAGGTTCCCCTTCAAAAATAATGGATGTGTCTATAGTAACGTGGACATGCTCTATGTACTTGAATACAATCACAGTGTCTCAAGTGACAAAACACTGAAGTTTGGAAATCTAATTTTAAAATCAGACAAGATAGACAAACAATTTCAATTAGGAAAATGTCGTCGAATTGTGTAAAATCAATACCCTGGAAAAGAAAATTGCCCAAGAACTGGGACAATCTCTTCTACCAAGATAGGAGAACTATGCAAATTAGCTAAATAAAGATATTTTTAAAATTCTGCTAAGATGTGTATTAAGATATTATTCAAATATTAATATTATTACTGCTAAGTTATTATTACTCAGCGTTTGCAGGTAAATTATTTTAATCCATTATGCAAAAATAATATATTCATCACCTTCAATAGATTTCTTTACATTGTTTCTGTTTTAATATTGTCTGCAACTACTGTATATAACTTATAATAAATATCAAGCGACATGGGATTATAAATAGATGGAATTAGCTTAAAATTATGTTGATTTTTCAATTTTCAGCAACATTTTTTTAATTTCAGGTTTTCTTCCATCCTGCTAATGCAAAAAAGTTGAACAAATATTTTAAAAATACAAATGAAAAATTTTAGAATCAACTAATTAGACACTTAACTTTTAAGTCTTAAAATGAGCAATAGTTTGCATTTAAGTACAGTAATGTAAATGGTTTGAATAGAAATAAGAAGATAAATAGGTTTTTCTTAATGATAGATAGATAAAAATAAATACATTTAATATAAATTTCATTCCTACTCGGGCTGTTCTGGAAGCCCATTATAACCTTTAAATGCATTTCTTATATTACACACATTATCCGATTTGTAAGCAAGAATTTGTTTCAATAGCTTCAACATAACTGTGCAATTGTTGTTTGTGCGATATATGTTTTAGGAGCATTCGGAAGGTTACAAGTATAATAATACCTATTTTCATCTAAATGAAATTACATTTCGCAGTCAGATTTCCAAACTTTTATGTTATGCTGGTACAAATATTTATAGATCTTTACTGCTACAGTATTCAATGCATCAAGAATATCCACTGTACTCATCATTTATGATTGGGAAACTACCCCTATCACAATTAAAGGGGTATTTTACTTTGGTTTTAATGATTTAATTAATTTTGTAACCAACCCTTCAATAAAGGCTCTGGCCCAATCTATACAATAAAATGACCACCAGAAATGCTTGCAAGAATAACTGTAAATTTTTATTGATGGGGATCGTATACATGTTGTATATTTTACTTCCTTCAATGTTGAATTTTTAAATATAAAAATGTTAGTACATGATTGCAAACTTCCTTTACAATCTTTTTTATAATTGAAAGTATATACCTGCAATCAACAGTTCCAGAAATAAAGGCCAAGTACAGACTTTAAGTTGTATACTGATTTAATGAGTTAAGCAAAAAAAACGAAGGAACACAGCCAACCACTCTATAAAACTAAACATCGATAATAATTATAGTAATTATCATTAGATTTTCACAAAAGTGTAAACTACAAAATGGCTACATGGGAGCAAACACATGCACATACAGCTAAATTAATACTCAAAAATTCTCAATTACATAAGTCAAGGTTTTTAAGCACAATTATTTTAGTGTCATAGGAAAAAAAATTGGCACTATTTTAATCAAAACGTTTGGAGTAACATGATGCTTATTTAATAGGTGTTGAAAAATTAACTTTTTTAATGTGGATGAAAATTGCACATAATAAAATAAGTTTGCATTCTTATTAATACTTTTGTAAATTTTTTGCTTCAGTCAAGACGTTTTTTCCAAATCAATTTTTCAATTAACGTGAATAGGTTGAACTTAAAATTAGAAAACAGTAAGTTAATAAGAAAATTAATTTAACTATTTTTAAGACAGATCAATGTTTAATAACTCTTTCATGTTATCCACATAAGGGGGGAAAAAAAAGATTTTAGACTAATTTTATCATATTAAATTGCTTATACTAAAATTGTAAAAAAGATAAATAGCATTTACTGTCTTATTCAGTTTTAAAAAGAAAGTACAAATCCTTACTTAACATAATAGATATTCTAAATTTTCTTTGCAAGCATTCTGAAGCTAAAACTATATGTTTGCACTCATATTTTAAAAATTCTTAACTTTTATAAGTTAAAAATTTAAATATTTTATTCTGTTAAATTAATAGCAAATAGTTAAAAGTTATCAGGCACATTTCCCCCTTACAAAAATTAAAGCATTTCAAAACTAAAATTTTCCAAAAAAATCACATGCAAAATTTATAATGAATACTAATGGGAAGATATTAATTTAATAAGACATTTTATAAATCAATTTTACAGAATTGAGAATTTTTTTTAATAATCTTTATAAAAAAAAATTTTTTTTCAAATAAATTGAAGAAAAAAGTGAATATAAATATTACCCCTTCATCTTTGATTTTTTTATTTTCCTCATCACTTTCACTAGGACCAGCTAATGCTAAAACTTTTGTAAATATTCCAAGGCGTGCAAAATGGTTTAAATATATTTCTCTTCCTTTTAACATCAGATCATTAATAATATTCAAAGTTTGTAATAAAACGTCTTCCTCTTCCTGAAATAAAAAATTTAAAAACTTAAATAGGAATATGTGAAAAATTCCAAAGTTAATATAATAAGCAAGAATAAACCTTTCAAATATTTTACATGCAGTTAATCGAATTTTGACAGGTAAAAAGTCTTTTTATCAATAACAAAGAAATCAAATTTGAACGTTAGTTTAAACGTTAGTTTTGGAACTATTATAATTTACTAATAATAGTTCCTAATATATATATATATATATATACATACACATTTATAACAATTAATGGATAAAAAATTACTTAATATATTAACAATATAAAAGAATTCATTCAATTAATATAAAATTCAATTATATATGCATTGTTATTATTCAAATAATAAATTCAAATTGTTAAACACTTTTCCCACATATTTGCTTATACATTCTCCAACATAGTGTCAAAGAAAGCCAAATAGAAAAGTGTTCTTCAGATACTTTTTAAATGAAGAAAAATTAAGTTTGCAGATGCATACAAATATTTTATGTTGAATAATAGTGCAAAATGATTCTAATTTTTAAAATTACGATATTAACATCTTTACAAGAACAGGCAGCATCAAAATGAAAAGTAAAATAAAATCGAGGATAGGTGGTAAAAAAAATAAAATTCACCCCTATTATCATAAAATAATGAAATTCCCTTTTCAACATCGTGAAAAGTAATCTTAAAAAAAAAGCTATTAATTTATCACAAAAATTCCAAGTTACTTTAATTCATATGGAACAATTTAACTGAATGGACAATTATATGCTCTTATAATTTATATGGAAAAAGAACACTCTCCAATTAAGGGAAATTGTCCACATATAGAAAATTATCACACATTTTTTAAGATAATTCAATCATACAGAAAATATAAAAATTTTGATGCCATTTCTTTAAGATATACAGAAGAACTATACTGATATAGATCTTCAGTGACTTGTTTAGAATTAAAAAAAAAAAAATGTTTTATTTTCTAAACACTCAAAAAGATATACTTATATAACATGCTTTTTATTCATAACAAATTCTAGTAAACAGTCTTTAATGGAATCTGGTAGCTCTCCAGCACTAAGTGCCATATAATAATATTATACTATACTAGTATATATATACACTGAAGTGACAAAAGTCATGGGATACCTCTTAATATCGTGTCGGCCCTCCTTTCGCCCGGCGAAGTGCAGCAAATCGACGTGGCATGGACTCAACAAGTCGTCGACTCAACAAGTCAACAAGTCAACAAGTCTTCTGCAGGAATATTGAGCCATGCTGTCTCGATAAACGTCCATAATTGTGAAAGCGTTGATGGTGCAGGATTTTGGGCACGAACAGACCTCTCGATGATGTCCCATAAATGCTCGATGGGATTCATGTCGGGCGATCTAGGTGGCCAGATCATTCGTTGGAATTGTCCAGAATGTTCTTCAAACCAATCGCGAACAGTTGTGGCCCGGTGACATGGCGCATTGTCATCCATAAAAATCCCATCGTTGTTTGGGTACATGAAGTCCATGAATGGCTGCAAGTGATCTCCAAGTAGCTGAACATAAGCATTTCCAGTCAATGTTCGGTCCAGTCGCACCAGAGGACCAAGTCCATGCCATGAAAAACAGCCCACACCATTACGGAGCCACCACCAGCTTGAACAGTGCCTTGCTGACAGTTTGGGTCCATGGCTTCGTGGGGTCTGCGCCACACTCGAACCCTACCATCAGCTCTTACCAACTGAAATCGTGACTCATCGGACCAGGCCACGGTTTTCCATTCATCTAGGGACCAACCGATATGCTCACGTGCCCACGAGAGTCGCTGCAAGCGATGTCGTTCTGTCAGTAAAGGCATTCGAGTCGGTCTTCTGCTGGAATAGCCCAAGAAAGCCAAATTTCTCCGCACGGTTCTAACAGACAAGTCCCTTGTACGTCCCACATTGATTTCTGCGGTTATTTGACGCAGTGTTGCTTATCTGTTAGAATTTACGACTCTTTGCAGACGTCGCCGGTCTCGGTCGTTAAGTGCAGGCGGTCGACCACTGCGCTGTCCATGGTGGGATGTTATGCCTGAAATTTCATACTCTCGGCACACTCTTGACACAGTGGATCTGGGAATGTTGAATTCCCTAACGATTTCCGAAATGGCATGACCCATGCGTCTAGCTCCAACTAACATTCCGCGTTCAAAGTCTGTTAATTCCCGTCGTGCGGTCATCATCCCGTCAAAACCTCTTCACATGAATAACTTGAACAGAAATGAAAGCTCTGCGAAAGCACTGCGCGTTTATACCTGTTCTACGCGATGCTACTGCCATCTGAAAATTTGCATATTGCTATCCCATGACTTTTGTCACTTCAGTGTATATATATATTAATACTAGTAAGCAGAGTCAGAAAGACAATCAAATGTTTTGTCCTTGATTTACATAGATAAGGAATTGATTAGGAGGAATGTTAAGGGATTCAGAAGGGGGGAAGAGAAGCTCAACAAGGTTTAAAATGAGTGATATACCCAATAAAACTATAAAAACAATTTTCTTTTTTTTTTTTACATTAATATAAAAAATAAAATTTTTAGTATTCTAAATGTTTATAACGAATTTGATAAAAGTCTTTTAAGGCTGGATGTTATATTGTACGATTTATTCCACTGTAAGGCATGAATTGACTATTTGTCACAGAATTATGTACTGCAATACTTCTAATAATTTGGTATCAAATTTTGTTCATACTGGATATGCATGTTATAATAATATTAGAACTGTCAATTTATATTTTGATATCCCGGGATAATGTTATTTGAAAATGCTAGTATGATGGGTCAGGATTTAGATTCTGGTACAGGAGAGATGTGTTCAGTGTCACTAGATTCTTTGGCTAATTTCAGTTTTTCAAATGAGATTTTTGTTTAGCATTAAAAAAATTTCTAACACCATTTTTATCCACCTCCCATTCTATCTCAGTTTACACCTTACACCCAAGTTTAGTTTAGAGTTCTGAATAATTGTATCTTTTTGCATTTCAGTAGTCTTTCTTCTGACCTTTTAGGCTTATTTGATACAATTGCAATAGTTTGAATATTAATACAATGATTTGTGTTAGGATTCTATGGCAAGTGGCAGGGAAGGAAAAGCCATATCAATAAGAACAACAGCCACTGCATTACTCATTGGATTACTTCTGCTTGTAGCAGTAATAAATCATGCAAACGAACACATATATTCTCCTCAATAAAAGGAAAAAGCTTAATTTTAAACTTTTTTTCTCCCTAAAAATGGAACAGAGAAAAGGACCAGAGCTTCAATGCACCACTAAAAATTAATACTTTTCCTTCAAAACTTGCACCTTTTTCTTTTTTACAAAAGCAAGAATTTAGCTTAAAATTTAAATGCCAATTTCCTACACAAGAACATTTAAAAATATTCAACAGGAAGAAGTTTAAAATTATTCATAAGATGAAAGTATATTTAATCTACAATAACATTAATTTATGAAATAATCCACATTGAACTTCTAATACTTTTTAATGATCTAAGACTTTTGAAATTCCATTTTTTATAGTATCAGAACTGCTTACAATATATAATTTTTTTATAACTAAATACCTTATTGATATTATTAAAAAACTTAATAGTATGAATGAATGTTGTTTGGACATTCTAAGCCAATTTGGGCAATTTCTTAAAAATTAATTTCATTCCTTGCTGGCCAATGCTGACTACTAAGTGAACAAAGCAACAAACTCGGGAATTCAAATATTATGCTTTTCTAATATGGAAAAAGATTGTAAAGAAACATTTAAGTGGCTAACTGTAACTTAAGTGGATTTATTATTAAAGTAATGCTGATGTTAATAATATTAACTGAATACACATAATTCAAAATTTTATGGATCACAAAGGCTAAAACATTTTTTTGATATCAAATAAAACACACATGTGTATATTTAAATTTTAATGTTTAATATATATAAATCATATTGCTCACCTCACTATCCAATACACTTGAAATTACTTCGGTTAATAATGTAGCAAAATTTTTTGAACCAACATCTGAATTTGAAAATTCCACCAATAAACTTGGGCTTATATAATGAATCATTTTACGAATAAGATTTAGACTTGCTTTCCTAAAACATTAAAAATAAATATAATGCAAAATTAGATTTTTGTAAAAATAATTTTAAATGTTTTCTAATAATAACACTGGCTTGGATTTTTAAAACACTGAACAATAAATAATGCATATTTATCTTAATTTAATTTAGAGATGACATCAGAATTTATTTTAAAAGAGACTTATATAATATTTTAATACATTAATATGAAAATCATATGTTACAAAATACATAAAACCTCTTTAAGAAAAGAAGAATTGTGTAGAATTTTATAATTAAAGTAAAAATGACATCAGTACTCTGTATGTTGGCAACCGAAATTGCAGTTATTGGTTAAATGGCTTCTAGTCAAACTGTCTATATTCAATTGCTAACATATTATTAAATGTTACTGTTTAGAAGTGCCTTACTATAATTAATCATCAGGAATTCATTTACACATGGAGCCTGATCAGGATGAAGAAGAAAGCTAGGATTATGAGACTACTCAGAAATGAAATTTTAAATATATTGTGCCAATAAGGCAAGATTGCTTACTACTCAGAAGATCTATAGAATGGTTTCTGTTATAATTATACCTTCATACAGTATTACAACATTGATTTGTAATGTATTATTAAGAAGTATTTATTTATAAAAACTACATGAAACAGCTATTCCAGAAAAGCATTAAAATAAGACCTCCAAATGCTTTCATCCAAGTCAGGAATTGAAAAAGCTGATACCTTATAGCTGAAAGTCCTAGCTCTGCTGAAGACTTAAATACAATAATTTTTATTAAATACAAAAATAGATGAACATAAAAATCACCAAGAAACACCAAGACAAACTTGAAGAAAGGAAACAAAAATAAAATGTTTAAACTGGAAAAATTAGGATTAGAAAATTAAAGAAATATAAACTAATACAATGTAAACCTAGAAAACCTAAATTGAATATTCAAAATCTCATGCAGAAATCTGATCCAGCTCAAATTTGTATTTTGCCTTGTCTGGACGAACAAGTAATTCAAAAAGCAGATATTGCAAAATGGTTTTGGGTGTCTTACCTAGTTAGCCTTCCTACAAATAATATAGTTCAGATCGTAGCAACAGAAGAAATTGCAGACTCTAATGTCAAGTTTACTTCTAAAATGGTTTAAAAAGACTGTGGAAAAATTTAGACATTTTATTATGAATCATAACAACAGCCAAGAGATTACTTAGATTGATTTTGCATAAAAAATTAAAAATTAATTTTCAGAATGGATAATGCGTCCAAAAGTAGTAACCTTTAAACAACTGTCAGAATTAATAGTTTGTGATCAAATTAAATAAAAGGTTTCTCCAGATGTAAGAGACCACTTCATCCATGATTGAACCCAGATAAAAACTCCAGAAGAACTTAACACTATGTTAGATGGCTACTCCATTTCAAATCAAGAATTATAAAATGACTATTGGATTTTTAAAAAATCACACGAATTAATCATTTCAATTTTAGGAATGAAAGACACAAATTGGACAACCAACAATAACTCCAAACAATATTATTTGTCAGACACATAGGAAAAGAAAATTCATTAATTTAACAACTTGCCTAATTTTCCCCATAATAGAACAACTAACAATTCCAAGCATAAGCTTCCACTAAACAATTTATGTTTTCAAAGAGGATTTTAAATAATTCAAATCCAACTACTAATTTATTAATTAAAATAAAGTTTGAAACTGTTTCTTCCACATTGATTGAAATTACTTTAAATTTGATACGTGAAGATGCTTATGTGAAAATACATGCACCCAAAGTGGATGATAAAGGAATTAAAATATTAGGAATTGGTGAAAAACACCAAAAATATCGGGTGCTTTGATAAACAATTACTATTAATTAAGATGATCCATCTCTGCACATTACAGAATCTTATATTACAGCTGAAAACATTTGGTAAACTATCTTGCATCACCAGTGACAAAGGTTCAACATTTTCCTCAAAAGAATTCCAGTAAGATTGTGAACAAGAAAATATTCACCATTTGTAGATAGTTACAAGAGTACCTAGAGGAAATGGAGAAATAGAGAAGGGCATAGAATGGTCGAAGTGTACGAATTCCTATGTACTTAATTTCTTGAACTAAATGGCATCACTACTCTGTATATTATACTTTGTATAATGGGAACTGAAATAATCATTTTTGATATATAATTATACTGAAATGAAACTTCTTTAAAATAATCTTCTTACATGTGATATAAAGGTCAATTTAATCTAATTCTAAAGCAAAAATTTTTAAATATAATAAAAATAAAAACGATTTCAACAGATGTACTAAAGAAATATACCGATCAAGAAATTATTCAAATATTCTTTAAACTTATACTGAAGAAATTAAAAATATATATGAGATAAATGAATAATTGATACAATTAATTATTCTAATTGTTATACATATCATCATTTTATGTAGCTTTACCAAGCCATATCTTGCAGAATTTGAACAGCTAAGAGATAACTTTGGTACTCATGTTATAGCTAAATTTTTTTTAATGAACAAAAATTCCACTTCAGTATTAGTTTTAAGTTGTCATCAATTATATTGAGCCAAATAAAAATTGCATTGAAACTGACAAATTTTTAAGTGAATCCCTTTCAATGCCAAAGGAAAAAGTTGTATCACAGGTTAAAAAGTAGTTGCCTGCCAATTAAAAAATAAGTAAATAAAGCCAATTCACCTAACAGAGCGGATCATAGACCTTTGATACAATTTATAAAATACAGGGAGCAATTGTTGAAGATACAAAGGAGCCATTTCAGGGTCTCCTTTAGGTTCAGAATCACATTCACTTTCTAATTGTTTTCTTTCGCCTAATTTTGAGCTTTCAGCAACAGGACACATCCATTCACCTGAAAGAATAAAACAAATTAAAACATTTCACTGGTTAAAATTCAAATTTATATCGACATTGACAAAAGGAAACTTTCTGCTAAATAAATCATGACAATTCATACAAAGGTTATATTTTCACATCATAAATTTTATTATAAGTAAAAATAATTATTTGAAAGGAAAAAATTTGACAGATGTTAAGTACTAAGAATCATAATTTAGGTTGAGGGTGGCCAACATGTAGAGCGTATGCTAAAATAAGTGCATTATATGATTAGACATGGTGTGGAGGGGGCTTCTACCACTGAATTCCAGAATCCAAATGTTTGTTTGTTTAAAATAATTAATATTCATATTTTATAAATAATATCAAAAATAAATTATATGATAAATCTAGAATTCTGCAAATTCTAGAATTGTCTACATAATAGCAACTGCTATATCAGAATGTTGTAAATGCATACACTTCCATCAAGCACATATTCCAACAAGGTCTAATATGTGAGCCAGATTGTCTCAGCCCTTTTCTGTCATACCATATCATTCAGGGCCTGCCCATTCCCCAAACAAGTTTGTGATTTAAAAATGAATAAATGAACGACTGGCTAAACTAAGCAAAATATAATGATGCATCTATCTTTTGATTCAATGCTATGTTTATCTTGTGATGGCTATAGTAAATGTTGATTTTATACTGGTAATGTGATTCTATTGGTCTGTAATTTATGTATTCATGTACATATCAGATCATGCATATTATTCATAGCAATATTAGAAATAAATTGCATACTTTATCAATTCCTTTATGATGTTATAATTTTTATAAATAGAAATACAGGAATAAATACAGATTATTTAACAAAAAGTAATATGTTTTTATAATTACAAAATAGAATAAATATCATCAACAAAAATAGATTCCCTATATAATATAAAATTTATATACAAAAAAAAAAGATGGATTACCAGGTGACTGAAGTATTGCTGCTACTTCTCTATGACCTTCATCATTTCGTTCTCTAGCTTTATCTAATGGAGTCTTGCCATCTTCATCTCTTAAATCTGGATTTGCACCATGTCTTAATAGTACCTTAAATAATTTAAATATAATTTTTAAATATTTTGTGAAATGCAATCAAATTATTTAGTTTTTTAACATTTAATGCAATATGTTCTACAACAAATTAACAAGATAAACATTCAGCACTAACCTATAGCCAAAAGTATAAAGCAACCTTTACAAATACATTTTAAAACTATTTTAAAATTTATTGAATTTTAAAATAGATTGCAGAAACAGCAGACAAATACATTTCCATTGTATGATTTAAAGAAAGAAAAATGTTTTTCGAGATTAATTTATAGAATAACTTTATTTAAATGATTATCATAGTTTATCAAATATTAAAATCTCAGAAATTAAAAATTTGTTCAAAAACTGGCTTTTGTATTTTATTTTGACGAAAATGAAAAAAACCCTTATGTTAAAATTACCACAAGAAACGTCAAAAAGTATAATATTCATAAGAACATGTTTAGAAACACAAACTCACTTAAGGGTACAACAGGTCTAACTTCAGAATGTACTATTATTTCATTTGAAATCTAAGGAGAACTTTTTAATTGTAAAGTTATTTTTAAAAAGTCAAATGCCAAATGAATACAACAACAGCAAGCGTTAACAGTAGTGATGGATCAGTTTGCTATATCACGAAATTACTAAATTTATTTCATTTTACAATGCAGTATGTGATAAAGTGCTTTGAAGAAGATCAGACAAAGAACAAGATAATAAAAATATAATAAAATAACAAAATTATAATCGGTTGGGCCTGTATAAGATTATCCATAAAATTAACAATTTAATGTAAGAACCAAATGCATAACAGTAAACTTAAAAAATAAATAAATTATAGAATTACAAACGATTTTCTTTTCTTGAAAAATCTCATTTGAAATAAAACTGCTTTCAACAGATATTTTTTTTTTTTAATTTCACATTATTTATATATACAATTATTAGCTAATGAAAGAAATTCTAAAAAATATGTATAAATAAGCTCATGAAAAAAATAAAAAAAAATAATATAGCTTATGAAATAAATTTATAAAAAATCAACTAGTAAGAATAAGTGAAAGTTATCAAGGAAACAAAAAACAAACAAAAAATTGCACTCCCAAAAACATTATCCATGTACTTTATGAGTAAAGATACTTGTAAAAACTGATCTGAAAGTGTAAAGTTAGAGTAAAGTTGTAGCTTATAAAAGAATAATTTACAATGGGTCTAGTTCAGAAATCAATTTTAAATCGTAGGTCCCGGTAATAACAGGATCGTAGAGCGTTGCGGGGGCATTGTTACTCCGCGTCCGTGACTTATCTTCAAGTTACAAGCGGCCCCTGCCTAGTGCAAAGTGAGTAACGTCTGTGCAGCCCTTATGGCATAAAAGATCATGGTCTATTGTCAACTGCATTAGAAAAGAAAAAAGATCTAGTTCAAAAGCACTTTCCAGTGGAAGATTGACAAAAATTATATTTTCTGAAAAATTCGATTTTCAGGTAACTTTGCCTTGTTTATATTTTACAGAATAATGATAATATAAAATAGAAAGGACGCAGAATAATTAATACCTTTATGAAGGTTGATGGTGTAGGAGAAATCATTTTTATGTAGACTAAATGTGCCACCACTTACACTAATCATCATCATCATCAGTGATGCAACAGTCCCATGGTGTACCAAGGTGTCTGCTTATTGTCAGATTTCGAGACAGATATCTTTTTACAGGGTAGGTAGGGTTGTCAGCCCTACGCATAACATTCAACGAACTATTAGACATGGATCTACGGTTTAAAGTGGATTCCGAACCACTATAAACATCCATGGCACCGCCAGGACTTGAACCCGAAATCTGTGGCACCAAGCGCTAGCCACTTAGCCATTAGGTCCAACTTACTCGAAAGTCAATGAAATTAAAAATAATACAACAAGCCTTGCAATATATGTCTCAATAAAGTAGGTTTATAATAACATCATCATTTCAAACTGACACTGCAGTTTCCAGACATTTAACCAACTGAACACATACAATGCTTTTTAAAGCTAGGTCAGCATTCAATAATATCCAAGCCAATCTGCATATATATATATGACAGTTTTATATCATCAAATATAAAAACTCTGTAAAATTATAGTCTATAAAATGATAAAAAGCTCTGAAAATATCTCAAAATATTAAGGTGTATGCCTCATACTTTTGGCCCACAGCTGTTCTACAAAAACAGATATCTTATAAAAAATTTTCTCCATGACTTTTAGTAAATTATTATTACTCATGTTGAAAAAATGCTATATTGTACAGAATACAAGAAATAAAGCATTTTTTTAAATACAACAAAAAATTCCCAAATGTTATTTATGTAGGTAAGAGTGAGTAACCAGATGTACATACAATTATTTTAGAGTCAATGGAATTAAAAATAATGAAACAAGTCATGCAACACAGGCTTCAATGAAGTAGGTTTATAATACAGGATTATTCAAAATAAAGGAGCAGATTTTAAATTTTTATTTACAATGAACAGCAATGATGGCACTACATACTACACATCAATGAATTCTTTACTTCATATGCAATTTCTCATTTTGAATTTCTTGACATAAAATTAAAGCCAAACTACTTAAAATAATAAATTTACATAGTAATAATAGTAATTATATTCTATATATGTTATTGTTAAAATTAGTTCAAAACAAGATATAATTAAAGTATTTAGATCACTTCTAAGTTACAATAAAATTATCATAGAAAATAACACAATCAGAGTTCCTTTTTTAACTTGGCCATGCATAGTAACTAATTTGTAGGTAAAATATTGTGAATTATTATTAAAATAAAGCCAGATAATCCCAATCCACATTTTGTAAACACTTCATAAGTGTATACTAACCACTCATGACATTTTTTTTTTTTTTTTTATAATACTACAGAAATTTAAAAACAGTGCATAAATTGATCTTGAATTTATATCAACACTATAGGATATTTCATAGAGTCACCTCTCAAAAAGACCAATTGTCATTTTTTTAAGAGGTTGTTGATTACAAAGAAATGTACTAAAAGCTAACGAATAGAAAAATGTAATTATTTTAAGCTCTTGCATTGATTATAGAAGTTAGCAGCCTCATGTCATATTTCTTATAATTAATCTCTTCTAAAAAAAAAAAAGATGAGAAAACACTAATAATCAAGGTAAGTCAACTAAATGTAATTGCTCAATGTAATACTTGTGCATATTTGAATATATACCATTAAGTGGATTTCTATCATGTAACCAAAATTGTATTTTTTTAAAAAAAGAGAAGAATATTTACAAACCTTTGCTACACCTGGTCTACCAAAACAAGCTGCATAATGTAAAGAAGAAGATCGTTGACCTTTGTTAACATCAGCACCACGCTCACATAAAAATTCAACCATTTCTTGAGTGCCAAAAGCTGATGCCCAGTTTAATAAAGTTTGCCCAACATCATCCATAAAATTCACTTCAATACCTAAAATATTAAAAAGAATCATTGAAAATAGTGAACTTATGTACATTCAATGCTACAAAATAAAGCAGGAATGAAAGTTATTTTAATCATATATGTATGTACTAGCTATTGATGCATAGGAATCCAACATATTGCAAAAAAACTGCCTGAATTGAAGGAAAAATTTATAACCACAACAAATAAATATATATTGCTTTTCTTATTAAAAAGAGAAACCCTTCATGGATTTATCCAAACAAAAGCTTTAAAAAGAAGTCTTTATGGGAACTCTAATGAGTCTATCAATTAATATTTGTGTACACTTTAACCAATTCCATGCTCATTCACTTTCAAGATGCTTAATGCTCCTTCCTCTTACAATGAAGGAAATATAATTAAAAATACAATAGAATGGGAGTTAAATCTGGCTCGTACAATTCCAGAACATGTAAATTGATAGAGCAAAAACTATCAAAAATACCACAAATAAAATAGAAAAATGGAGTTGTCAAAAAAAAAAATTCTCACACAAAATATAACATTACAAATTATAACAAAATATAATACACAAATTATAACACAATCATAACACTTATAACATTATCAAGACAACTTATAACACAGAAATAGATACTTCCTCAAATAAATCACAATTTTACTAAAATATATTTTACAAGTCTCTATAGAAATACAGATAAAAAATTTTAACCCATTTTTCTAAGAGCATATTTTACAAGGTTAGTGCTTTTTTTCATTTACTGCTAAATTGTATAAATTAAAATTTCTACATATATGACATATTGCTATATACATGTATACCAAAACATATATATATATACATAAAAATACACATATAGCAAAGATTATATTATTCATAGTGATTTTTTTTTTTTTTTTTTTTTTTTTTTTGAGTAATTAATGAAGTTAATAGTTTTATTTGGCCTTAGCCCAGGGGATAGCCAACCCACAGTCCGCCTTGAATATTTTTCCAGCCCGTGAAATTGACCAAACACAAAACACACTCAAAAATAACGGACGCTAACTTGCAACATCAATTACAATGTGCAAATACCCACATTGAAATTGATTTGCAAAAGCTAAGTGAAAGAGTGGATAAATAAATATCGCACTAGTAAAATAAATACTTTTTAACTATTTCATTTTTTTTTATATCATTAAAAAATATTATTTTATACTAAAATATTCTTATTTTAATAAATATATATATGTATGTATGTATATTATATATTTCTTTACAATGTGCGTTTAGTATCATTATTATTATATTATCTATGTTTACATGTAAGAATAATAGTTAACACAAAAATAATAACCCATTATATTTCAATTTTTCACTCCAAAAAAATGTCTATGTGGGTTTAAATCTAATATGGAGATATATAGTTTTATATGCGATCCACAGAATTACGATGCATTTCCAAAGTGGCCTGCAAGATCATTTGGGTCGGCCACCCCTGCCTTAGCCAATCAAATTGATTAGGGCACAGTAATCCTACTTCCTAATTCTCTGTTGTGCTTACTCTTTAAAATGATCTCGGTAGTAAATTTTTCACTCCTCATTTAAGTAAATTTTAAAATGTTTTGTACCTTTTTCAATTTAAACCACTAACAATATTCAGCCACTGCAACTGAAATTATATCCATTAAGATAAGGGGTTTTTAAATAAATTAATTCATATAGACATTTTTGTAAACAGCACCACATAGCTAGTTCCATGAAGAAAATAAAGGTAGAAAAAGATCTTGAGTTAATAAATTTTATTAATTTTTAAATGAAAAAAAAAAAAAAAAAAAAAACGAGATGGTAATAAAATACATAAAACAAGTCATTCTAGCACTAAAGAAATGTGGCACTCCTAAAAAGCAATTTCTAATAAAAAAGCATATAAGGATGATAAATTTCACACAGTGGAGATATAGTTCAAAGATAATATTAAGATGATGGCAATCTTATACGCTTACAATCATATTTAGGTATAGAAATTGTGCCTTCCCAGTAGACAAAAAGTATGACTATACCAGTTTTGTACAAGGCAAAGATCTAAAACAAATTAGTTGCAAGTGGTAAATCATTTTATAATTCCATTGTAAGAACAATCATAAATAAATTGGATATTTTGAAGTGCTGGGAACAGGTTCAATTACTATGAATAGATTGGCTTTCAGGGGGGGAAAAATCGATAAAATGAGCAATTTTTTTTTCTTTTTAGCCAAACTGTTACAACTTCGGGCAATAAGAATATTCTGCAAAGCTATCAGCTATAGCTTCTATTTTTGAAAATGCAGATTTTAAATCGTATTTTTAAAATAAAAAACATGGTAAAACTAATGAATAAAATGATAAAATACAAAATGTTTAACAATTTTATCCTATATCATTATTAATATAAATCATTTTTAAACTCCGAGAAATTAAAAAAATTTATACATCCTTATTATATATGCAACACATAATAAAATCTTCATTAGATTCCATCAATGACTCTGTCCAAAGTATATAGATATTGTATTTGTAGCTACAAGGTTAAATATTTGAAAATAAATTATCTTGGAAAACACAATCACTTTTTGTTGTAATTCTTTTAATTAGTGTCTTACAGAACTTAACAGATTCTTCACAGGGTTGTGCCAGATCAATTTAAAATATCTTGTATAATTCATTATTGCAGCTGTTAGATCAATACCAATTGATGATGTGTTACTATTGACAACAAAACTTTTTAAAGCTATCAGAGGAAAAGTTATATTCAACAAAAAGTTGACTCGAAACATAAATTTCTTTTGGGCTCAGTATCCACTTGTAACTAGAAATTTAAAATTACCATATAGTTTCATCTATTTGGTATAAATATACCAGAAAAATCTCAGGAAAATATCCAACTACTGAGTCCTCTGGAAATGTTATAAACAGTGATAAATCTCCATCTCATACAAATTATTTTAATAAAAATTAATTTAATTATCTGTGAAATAAAATTTAAAAGATTTCAATCTTTATTTTAAAGTAACAAGAACATTTAACACCATCTATAAATCTTAGATATCTGAAATTTATTAAATGCTTTTCTTTCACACACGAACTCTAAGCAAATTTACTTTTTAAAAAATTATGACCTACAAAAAATAATTTTTAAAGCATTAATATTTACCACCAGAATCAATGGCATCAATTAAAGCATCAGTATCTTTGCTGCGAATGCAATCTATCAGCTGACGGTGGGTTCTTTCACCAGCTGTATCAACACGACGAAGACTAGATAACCTAGCTGGAGGTCCACCTCCTTGAGAAGACTTTGGTAAAGCTTTTCTTCCTTCAAATAAAAGAACTAAGAGAAGATCAACTAGACGCATTGTATCCAGAACACACCTGTAAATGCAAATAAAAAAAATTTATATTCAAATATACATTGGAGAATTATTTATTTGCAACAAATAGAATATTGAATTTCATAACTTACAAAATACTTTAACATTTCAACTTCAATATAATTCCTATAAACAAGTAACTTGTTACAGCATGTGGTTTAACAATATAATTAAAAATGAATTTCAGTTTATAAGCATAAAAGGCTCAATTTCATAGAAAATTAAAACTTTTCATTATGCAGAATAATCTGTAATACATACATTAGATATAATTAAGCATTTATAACCTTTATTGTCCAGAAACTGTGATTTTTTTTTTTTTTTTTCTATACCGGCAAATGGCAACAGATATATAACTGAATAAAATCTATAAAAGTAAAATTTGTTTTTCAGGTAATATAAGAAGGGCTGAAATAAAATAAGCAGTCATAATAAATTTGAATTTTAAAAGAAAACTTTCGAAATGCTCCAAGAATATACTTTAAAGAATTGTACAAATGAAATTAAGAGAAATAAAATTATGAAGAATTATTTTTCTTATCTGGAAATTTTATATATATATTCACAGGCATTTAAGTTATCTTACTGAGAAGTTTTTAAAAATTTTTAAAAACTTACTTTTAAACTTTTTTGCGACTTTTAAATCTTTAAGCAATAACAAATTTTATATTTTCAGCCCAAAAATTCTTGTTATTTTAGTGAATCATGAGATTATGTTCTTGTAATAGAACATATACAATTTATTCATATTTTCCTGTTAACATACACTAGTCTTTATTGTACATATGAAAATAACTACAATACAGTATATTTTGCCATTCTTCAATGAATTTTCATTTTAAACCAAATCGTGAAATTCACATGGTTAGTGCAACCTACTAACTATTATTGATTGTCCACCAGTACAGATAAATTAAAATTCTTTGAAAAGTGATAAATTAGTATTCTTTTAAATTGTAATTATTTAATAAACATGCCATGTTTAATGTCTGATAAAATAAATTAAAAATATAGAATAAAAAGTATGCATTTACAAATTACCTTTCATCTCCTTGAACAGCTGACTCAATTGCAGTAGGAAGATCAGATCTATGAAGGTCCTAGAAATGATCATTAATAATTAGATTAATTAATTTGATAAATAAATATAATTGCTTATAATGGTTAAAACTAGATAAAAAAAAAAACTTTAGAATTTGAAGAACTTACATAAGTTATACTAGGAGAACCTCGAAACAAAGTAGATAATAAGCTAATAGTAGTTGATATGCTGGAAGATGTTTTAACTTCTGGTGATCCTGGTGCTGCTGAAGTGTTATTAGCAGAATTATTACAATTAACACTCTTCAATTTCACTAATAATCTATTTACAAGTCCATGTTCAGCTAAGGGAGCAGGGTCTATACCTCTACGGGTAAATCTATCAGCTAAAGATGCAAAACACCTTAAAGCACCATCAGAAACCTGTAATTATAAAAAATTAAGAGCAATTTATTTCTACATAAAATACAGACATAATTCTTAAATATTCTACTGAATTTCTATTGTTGCCCTTCAAATTTAGTCAAAATAAATTATGTACAAGTTGAACTATCTCAGTACTTTGTTCTAATAATTTTAAAATATTTGTAAATGGCATTTATTATTACGTATATATAGACAGGAAATTGAAGGACAAAAACCATTTATATTGGACTTATTATTTACTCAAATACAGCTTTAAATTATTCTTCTAAGGGTTAGGAAATATATAATTCGTCTGATATAAGCAATCTAATACAAATGATACATTTATTATCTATACATTTTATGTGTATAAATGATTTTATACACTACATTTTAAATATCATACATATATATTTCACACATACGCATATATATATATTACATTAGTTTATAATTAATTACAAGCTACTCAGTGTTATAATATTAGGACTAGAGAATTAATAGATATTATAAGTATATAAGAGAATTATAAGTATTAATAAATATTATAAATATATAATAGATTAAGTATTAATAAATATATTTCAGATACTTATTGTAAAAAAAATTCAACAAAGAATAATCAAAAATCTTTGGATTTCTAAATTCTAAACATTTAAATTAATGAAATAAGGCTTCATATATATAACACGGCAATTTGATTAATAGTATCTGCAAACATTAAGTTATTATAGGACTTTAAAAAAATTATTATAAGGGATTTAAGAGAATTATTATTTTTATTCATAATGTATGTATTTGCATTTGCTTGGGCAGAGTATAACTCAGTAAAGCTTTAAAGAAGGTGCCCTACAACATTAATTATGTATTTTTAAACCAGATTTCAATTTTATTATTCATAAAAACCTATAAGACAATTCTTATTCCTTATAAAGTTACTTTTATGCTGCAAAAATGATATAACTTATCCTAGTACTATGTATTTTCACATTAGTTAGCATACACAGTATTATAGATGAAACCTTAAAAAAATAATAATTGTTTTAAAAAAATGCACTTTTCAACATCCTTAATTACTATATTATTTTGCATGTTTATTAATACTTACATTTCTTACTCTAACATTTTCGATTTCAATTATTACAGGATAGTTGTTTAAAAGCTTAGTCATCACAAGGTTGCAAAAAAAAAAAAAAAAAAAAAAAAAACCCACCACCCAATCTCAGCAAAATAAGACAATTCACAACATTTAAGGTAAGCTGGTTTAATATATTAAAGTATTTTTTTCACTTTCATGCAGCGATTGCGATATTTTATTCTTAGCCTCAGGAATTTATTCAAAAGTCACAGAAAAAATGGGAGATGCAACTACTAAACGAGGTAAAGAACATATCTGAACTCAATTTAATTAGCAGCTATCTAATATTTTTACTATAATTTAAATACAAATCACTTACATGAGTATCATCATGTTTTAACAATACAGAAAGAGCTTCAACACAACTTGGCAAATTGGTATCATGTGGCTCCATTTTCCCGCAAAGCCTTGAAACAACAGCCATCGCAGAATGTAAAGTATCCTTATGAACTAAGGATCCAATATCACGAATAAATGATAAAACACAATTCAAACCACTAGCATCAAACACAGCTCCAGCTTCCCTAGTACAAATAAGCTCCAAAACCTAAAACAAAATCAAATTATTATAACATTTAGTTTCATGGAAAATATACTTTTTCATGAGTTTTTGATGTGCTAAAACAATGAAAAGTACACTGAAAAATTTTAATTATTGAAAATTGACTAACTGAAGTAATAATGACTACTACAGATTTATAGCAAAGTAAAAAAATGCTAAAATTTTCCTCATACAAGAGTATAAATAAACAGAAAGGATTAGCTTAACTTAAGAAGAAAAAATAAATGATTAATATGATACATGAAATAAAAACTTAGCACTCATTATTAACCAGATAAACAATTTATGAAAAGTAGAAATTGGAACCAATATTGTTATGAAATTTCTAGTAAATATGTAAATATTTTTTAGTTAATTAGTAGTTTTCCTACTTAAGTGTTAAAATTGATTAATTTTAATTTATTGCATATGATTTTATTCTGTAAAAATGCCATAAAGATAATGATAGTTTGGTAAGGTATTTGGCAATAATGGTAACCAATTGGAACGAGGCAACCATTATAAACCAAAGGAATTTAAAAAAAAAAAATCAATCAAGACCAAATAGCTATTTAAAAAAACTTAGGTCTTTAGAAAGAAAATTCTGCTAATAAGTACATACAAGGAAATAAACAAGCTTGATAAAAATGCTGCCTTTGCATCATTTTTTTGGAGGGGGGGGTATAGGTGATGAGGGATGACTGTTAGGGGTAATTGCCAGCATTTGCATGTCATAAGGAAGAAAAACAATTTAAATACTAGTTTTTGATTAAAAGGAGATATAACAGTATTAGAAAAATGAAACTGTGGTTGGACTCAGCTTTGTAGATCCACGATTATATTAATTCCAGCCGAATTTAATTTGCAAGACAAAATAATGCATGACAATATGCTGAAGGATTTATAAAGATCATAATACTTTAAATAAGTAAATAGGGAGATGAATGAGGCGACTTACAATTAAATTATGCATCTAAATTGAAAAGTTTTCTTAAATATAAAAGGTTCCAGAAGCATTATTTAAAAATAATAAATGGTTAAATAAATGATAAATATGGCTTAACAATTGATTTTGAACTATTAACAAGTAGAAATATGTTTGCAAAAGTAATAATACTCTGGTACACAAATAAATGTTTGAATATGCAAGAGGGTGGCATACTTCAATGTATATCTATATAAAAAAAAGGACGATTATTAATGCAGAAAAGGCAATTTTCCCCCCCTCCCTGCTGTAACAGAAAATTGTGGAATGATATCAAACAAATATACAAAATTTTGGATTAATCAATAAATATCTTTCAGTACCACATAAGATTATAAATACACAAAAATTATATAAATTTGCACATTGTGACATTTTAAATTTCAGATTTTTCTCTACTCGCCAGAGCAAAAATAAAGGAAAAATATATTAGAATAAAATTTTAGAGTAACCAATAAAGATTTTCCACCTTAAAATTACTTTAAATAAAATAACTTTTCTAATAAATATGTTCCACTTTGGGGTCTAAATATATGAAAATTAGGCAAATAAAGAAATAAAAACTTACATAAACATTTATTTTACAAAAATTTAGTATTTATTAATAATTATAAATATTAAACAATGAATCTTATTACTCGTGCAATAACTCTATAGAAATAAGTATGTTTCGAGATCCAGAACAAAATCTACAAATGAGCATTAAGCACATTTCTTTCACTTATAACTGAAATCCTGGATTTGCTGTTCCATGTAATATTTAATCCTTTACTTTCTTACTTTGTGCCTGTCTATAAATTGGACATGCCGTAATGTGTCACAACAACTATGTCTTCAATAAGTGTACTACATACTACTGCCGATGCAGTTCTACTGAACACTCCCATTATGGTACATACACTTGCTAGGACCTAAAGGCAGATTGTTAGATATATACTTTCAACACTTTACTTTAGATTGTGATAATGTAAAAGTTTTATCAGTAAGATAACAACATTGTTGATCGTGAACGTGAGAAGAAAGAAATAATTTCAAATCTTCACATGAAACAGCTTTTTTTTTCTCCTCATTTTCTTAAACTTTCCTGTTCATTTTCAAACCTGTACACTGTTTCCTAAATTGTCTTGCTACCATGAAGTGTCTTGAAAAATAATTATTATTACACCTATGCTTCTAATACACATGCCTTCACCTGTAAGCTACATTATCTTAATTTGCAAGACAAAGAACTCAATAATTCTTATATCGACATATCTGATAACCTTCAAACTGATTTTTTTTTATATCAACATTAACATCCAACCCTCATCATAAATTAATATATTTAACAAAAGAAAAAAAAATTAACTTCACTATCAATAGACTTGCATCCTGAAACTCCATTATCACTATCAAAATGCATCTCTATATTAATGTAGGTATGTAGCCAGACCAGAAGCTGCTGCAAAGTATAGTCCAGAGGTAAGTGGAATCAAGAAACAAATAGTCATGAATCCTTTTACTATTTTAAAGATATTGGAAGGAGTTCAAAGAATCGGAATCCAGTTGAGGAAAGCAACTGGAGATAAATAATATACATGTGTGAAATGAAGACAGTGAAAATTGTTAAATATCCATTTCTCAGAGAGAATGACAGTCAAAACCAATCCTTTAAATTGTTAGACTAGCAGCTAGCAGAATGTAAGAAATAAAGAAATTAAGAGAATAAATTAAGAGACTTCAGTCAGAAATTATAGGAAAAGGAAGAAGTTATTAAGAGAAAATGATACAAAGAATTAATACAATACTTAAATATGGAAATTGAAGGTCAGAAAACTCGGGAAATAGTGCAAAATTGGAATTATGTGCATATATATTAAGCTATAGCGTGTCCACATGCATAATCATGCTAGCTGATATAGATTAACAAATGCATATCCTCGTGCATATTTAAAATAGCATCTTTACATGCACCTGAGTAAGGGTACTCAAACATGCCTTTATAAACATACATACAAAACCCCAAATTTGAAATGAATTTGAAATGTAAAAAAATTAAATTTCAATTACAAAAAAGTGAATTTTTAATGTAAAAACTTTAAATAAATTCATTTACAAATGGGTGCACAAATTTATGTGTAGACCTTATAAGTATTAATATAGCAGGGGAAAAAATTCTATTAAACCATTTCAAGAAAAACTCAATTTTTTTTTTTTTCATTCTAATGTAGCTGGCAAAAACTTGTTGTCTAAAAACTCAAAAATAAAACTAGCAATATTAATCCCTTTTCAATTAATACGTAAAGAAAAAACATTTTACACACCTTTATACATTGCTCTGCTAAATCTTTACTTGCTCTAGATGACACATCAGCAACAACTAAATGGCTGCAAATAGCTTTGATTGCTCCATCTACGGCAACAATACGTCTCGTACATTCTGCAGAAACATCTAAATAATAAGTGATTGCTCGAGCTGTCACCTCCAGAACATTATCAGGAGCCAAATCATCCAAAAAAATACGACAGAGAGCAGGAAGGAATGTCCTAGGAGGGCAACTAAGGGAGAAAAAAAAACTTTTATTGAAAATATATATGAACATAATAATTATTGAAATTTAAAAAGCATTAAGCTCAAACAAAAATCTTTACGATTATTTTATCTATAAAAATATCCGGCCAAAACACAAAATCCGGGCCGTTGAAATTTGCCGACTTTTTTTGTCAGTCAAGTGGGCGAAAATCCCCAAATGTGATAACCAAGGTTTAACTTTTGAATAATTGGCCAATTAATTACGCGATTTTGATTGGGTTTAATGGAATGTTCTAGAACAATTAGAAACCGTTATTTTTAATAACGATTCATTTCGCTTGTTACGAGTTCATGCTGATGCTGTTGTTTTCGTTCCTTGTGTGTTGATCACAGTCTTTCATTTAGCAATGTCTGATATTGAAATATTTTCTTTTGAGAAAAGATTCCAGGAATTTCTTAAAATTGAAGGAAAGTTGCTACAACAGGCATTTGGAATGTCAAGGTATGTAAAAAAAATATTGAATTGTTTATGTTTCTAGGTTTGATTGTTAAGAATGTTGAAAGTCCCAATTGTGGAAATATGTTTCTAACGGTTATGAAAAAAAAATCTGATGGATATCTGTGGATATGCAGAGCGAAATTTAAAGGTATATTACAAAATGTAAAGAGATCCATTCGTCAAATTCGTGGTTCTCTTAATTAAAAATGAGTTTGTGATATGAGAATTATGTATGGCTGAATCCATTGGCACTCGCCTGCTGATACAGTTGATGAAATTGAATGTGTTCTGAATACAGTGACTGATTGGAAGAGATTTTGTAGAGAAATCTGCATAGATGTCACTATGAAAGAGAACATTATTCCGGGTAGTATACAATCCAACGCGACCTAGTTAGTTTAACCAAATTCCAACATCCCGGGGAAATGCAATTTCCTTACATTTTCAGCGATTTTTTTTTCATTTTTGCCATT
Organism: Caerostris darwini; assembly: GCA_021605075.1. Lineage (NCBI taxonomy): Eukaryota > Metazoa > Arthropoda > Arachnida > Araneae > Araneidae > Caerostris > Caerostris darwini. The sequence continues at coordinate 1,171,125 of BPLQ01013598.1, read as the reverse complement.
AAAATTCATAAGATGTTCAGCATTTTTTTTCTTTGTTTTTATTTTAAATGTACTTCGCACAATTCAGCTATCGTAGTAGGGTTGAAATTCCCTTCACTTAAAATCATCATTTGGCAAAAAACATTTTTGCCACCAAATCCCAACGTCCCCTATTCTGTGATTTTACCAAATAGCCCATGTTAAAATATTTATCCTTTTGTCTCCCTGCCCCCATTACTTCCACAATAAATATAAAACTTTGATCATAAACTCTAAGGCTTCAAAATATACAACATAAAATCTATTTTACAATTAATTTAAGAATATGTTATTTATAATATTAAACTTTTAGACAGCCATTTCTATTGGAAAAAATAATGTAAAGGAGTATATACTGAAAATACCAGAAAATAGAAAGATATGGTAATGTTAATCTTTTACTTTATTAAACTGTAAAAAAAAAATTAAATATATTCAATTTAAAAGCTTTAATGAAATACTCCCATTTAATACATTTTATTTTAGATGTTTTATTCTAATATTTCCTAACTTAAGAATAATAAAAATATGCAATGAGAAGTAATAGAAGCAAATTAGTTAATATTACATTTGATCAACATTTAACTTTTAAAATGTTAGTTATAAAGACAAACTTGAAAAATATTATAAATTTTAAGGCTGACATTTGAAATAAATAATCAAAGAATTAAAATGTTTTAAAAGACTCCAACACATTTCCCCATGTATTGTTAAAAAAGTAATAATAATAACAAAGATCCACTTTGAATTATTTATAATTCCAGATATTTTGTTAACTTCTTTTAAGTAATTAAGCTCTGAGCCTGATTTTAAACAAAAAAAAATTTTAAACAATTAAAATTTTATGTTCCAAAAAAGTAACACATCTAACTCAAATAGGATTCTGCTTTACAATCAGATTAAATTTGGAGAAGATGCACTAGGTCATTGAGTCACCTAACATTTAATTAACATAATCCAAAAATACACCCAGGAAAGCTATTGCACTTTTGAAAAGTACAATAGCTTTTTAACTGACAATATTTTATCATTTTTCATAGAATGGCATTCCTTTCTTGGCATTTGGTCATCACTGCCCTTCACAACTTTTCTTAACATTATTCAAAAGTCTTCATTTCGTCAATATTACATTTGAAGCACTTTGTTATTCCTCTAGAAATGGCACAAATAAAGTGTTCAAGAGCATTAGTGAGCAAATTTAAAAAAGGTAAAATTAATTTGATGGACTCCTTCAGAAAAAGTTAAATTAAAAAACATGAACCAGATGAAAATTGTTGAAGTCGCAACAGCAAAAGTGAATTTGAGTTCATTAAGAACAACTTTCAAGTAAAAAGGATATTTTTTATTAATAAACATAAAACAATTTAGTTAAAAAAAAATTGAATGGGAAAGTGGAAACATGCTCTCAAAATATAACTAAGTTATAAAAACACTAATCCGAGATTTAAAATCATTGTTCCAAAGCAACACTCTAAAAAACCAAAATTAAATTTGCAAAAATCATTTTTCTTTTCTTTGTAAAAAGAACATACAGATGTCTATATTATATATATATATATATATATATATATATTAAAAAGTGTATCAAATAATGAATAAAATTCTGAGCGAATTTTTAATCATAAAATTATAGATGAAAAAATTTTAAAAATTATATGTTAACACATGGCCTTTGAATGGATAAAAATTATTAGTGATAATTAAATCATTTAATATTTAATAATTTTTTAAATAACACAATGGCTTTGCACAATCATTTTGCTATGGCGGTTGCATGAGCAGTTCTTGAGAAGTGAGGGATTGCACAAGATTTTTTCATACTGATAAAGAAATAACTTGTCTTTTCCTATCAGATTTTACTTTTCTATTAAGTAAAATTTATAGCCTGATTTACATTTTGTTAAATTTATATATTTTTTTCTTTATATTTTACTTATTTTATTATCTCAACTTTTACTGACACTAGTCAATCTTCTTTTTAATCAACTTGTTATCCAACAAGACCCATTGTTTGGCCCATATTGTTGACCTTTAAAAGAATTTTTTTTTTTTCAATGTTAAAAAAAAAAAAAGTGGCAATATGGGTGGATCCCTGGAACAACACCCTTTAATTTAACACAAGACTTATGATTCTATTAATTTCAAGAATAGTAGAAACAGTAAGAAAAGGCTCAATAAAGTTTCTCAATAGTTAAATTTCAAAATATGCTAGTTTAAAATTTTTAATTTAAAGAAACATATAAACTGTGAAGTTAAAACTATTAGAATTATCAGAAAAACTTTGATCCTAGTTCCAGTATTGGAATTCAACAATAAAAACAAAGTTAATCATTTCATTCTAGAATAGTGGGATCAAAGTACTTATTTCAGTTGCTATTATATTTTAGGTGTGTTGTGTGTCTACATCATACTTAATCATTAAAGATTTAACTATCATAATTTATGAAGTAATTATTACAACAGAAAATGGTTATTTTCTATACCCAAAGAGAAAAAAAATTATTCTTTCATATATATTTTTTGCTATGATTTTATTTACTAATTTATTATATTTCTTTAGGAAAAATTAATTTCTTTTTAGAATCATTAATTCTTAATTGGACTTAAAAGATTGTAAGTTAAATAATTCGTTTTGATAATAAAGATTACATTATTATGTTACTTGTTGAATCATGTTATATGAATACAACTGAACAAAGTAAAGTAGCTTAGGTACAGATTATTAGTATTTAAGCTAATAACTATATCCTAAATGTAATTAAAGTATTTAATGCACAAAGAAGTGCATGTCTTAAAAAAAATTATGGGATGTGATCAAAAGTGCACCATAAGCTTATGTTATGGTGTTAATCATAATCATAAACTCTTAATTGCAAAGCTAAAGTGGATCTTCACAATCTGTTCTCTACCCCCAAGATGTGTTACAAGATATACAAATTGAGCATCAGTTAAAAAAGAAAATAGAAAACAATCAAGCAAAACAAGATGAAACTGATCACCCTATGCAAGAAAAAAGGCCTATTGCATAAAACATGGGTGACATTGTAGTCGACAATGGAAACATGCGATGACATGTTCACATGATTTTGCTAACTGTTATGCATGTTTAAAGGAAACCAATGATGTACATGTATGCAGAAAGTGTGTCAATCAAAAAATTAATAGATTCTGTGGCCATGCCAGTTAGGAGGAAATTGAAATTTTTGGCATTCTTCGCTTCAAAGCCAACAAAATACTACTGAAGGTAAAATTTATCCTAAATTCAATTTGGAAATGCAGGTTAAAGAAAGTGAATATGAATTCTGGTGTGAAATTCCCACCTGTTTCTTTAGTAGGTTCTGTGCAAGTTTCTATTCTTGATATAGACAGGAGATGATGTGATCTGCACAACCTGCAGTTATTTAAATTGTGACAGATGTCTACATGAAATTTCTCAAGGGATTATAAAATAATTACATACAAGGATATAAATCGCTTTATGTCTAATGAATTTACTCAAAATTGAAGACATCCTTGAAAACAAAATACTTCTCCAGTCAGATGCTAATGCTCAGTATACAAGAAGCTTATAGGATTCATAAAGTATATGCATAAAATCCAATGTCAAAATGAGAGGTTCTTTAATGTGAATAAAGCAACAAGATGCAATTAAAATCTTCTTCGTTGTAACAAATACTAATCTACTAATTGAAGATTAACTAATTTGACAAACTAACCTAAATAGTTTCACTTATAAGAAAATATAAAATAAGAGCTCTATTATTTTCTCAGTAAAAAAAGTCTGTATTTTTAATTAATACTTCCTTTTTTTTATTTATAGTTTTTTTATAAAGTCCTTTTCATAACTCTTTTAATTCTTACTCCTGAAAAAGATTTTTAAAATAAAAATCTTTCCTTCCTTGTAGTTACAAGTAGTGTCTCATTTAATTTTCCTCTCGTTTTCCTCAATAAGATGGTTTTATATTTTATTTGATATTCATTTTTCATATATAATCCCTTTGAGTAAAAGCCTTTTCATGACTTGATATTTTCCCAAAATAGCTTTGGCATTATATAGAATGGCATATGCAATGCCTAGGAAAAGAACTTAAAATAATATTTAATACTTTACCCAAAAACTACAGGAATTCTTTATCATTGCTCTTTTAAATACTTTGCTGGTAACTTACAGTAATCATTCATGTTATTACATTTAAACATTTTTTAACATACTATAAAATTTTTATCATTATTCTATGTTACTTTTGAGCTAAAGAAAACTCGACAATATTCAATGTTTATTGGAACAGGTGTGACAACTTGCAAAACAAAGCAAATTAATCATCATGTTTAAATATCCAATACATCCTTAATGACTTGCAGATGCAAAAATTTATATTTTTATTATTAGTTTTTCTTAAATTTTACGTTAATTATAAAAATATAGCATAAAAATTATTACATTATTATTTTTAAATTAATATGAACATATTGAATGTCTAAATTCTAATTGATCCTTATTTGTATCAAAAGTTTAGATTTACAGGCTCCTTTGTTTTTATTAATAAAAAAAAATTAATGATTAAATTTTTTCAGATAAAAGGATTTGATCTAGCCACAATCAGGAATAGTCACCATTTCAGGACACCACACGAGTCGCCTTGCATAATTAATATTTCAGTAGCAAGTACAAAATTATATTTTTAAAGTTTAATAATCATGAATGCAAAATTGTGATCATTAAAATTATATTTTTCAATATTCCATTAGTTTTTCATAAATAAATACACATTTAAAATTTATCTCATGAAATTTCTATTATAGTCAAACATGTCACCAAGGCTACAAAAACATAAAATTATTTTTATTCTCCATCTTTCAGCTTTATATTCCAAAATATAAATATTAACATAGAATGCATAAAAAAAGACATTTCAGCTTGCATTAGGCCTTTCAGTGATTGCTTTTATTTCCTCCTGTTCATAAATTTAGCTTAAAAAATAGTAACTCCCATTTATATTACATATTCTAATATTTTATATGCTTTCCTTGGAAATAAAAGTCACATTCATAAGACTAAGATATTCATTTTTAATAATATCAGTAGAAATTAATGTTTAGCCGGCAAGAATAACTGTTATTTTACTTGAAAAAACTACACCTCTTAATTTTAAATACTATAAAGTATTATCTACTTAATGATACTTTTATAATTAAAAGTTATTTTTTTAAATTCAGCATTGGAAGAGATAAAATAGTTGGTTACATCACATATTTTCTTCGCCTCGTTTTTTTTTTCTTGCTAAATATAAAGAGGAATTATAGTAGTCAAAATTCCGCTTTTGAAAGATCATAGAATTCTTTGATACAAGTAAACTGTTATTAATAACAAAAGAAATACAAAATTGTATTAGTTTCCCCTTGGAAAATAAAAAAAACTGTTCCCTTCACTTGAAGAAAGGTAAAATTTCTTCAAATTTATTTATAATTTTATAAAAATAGTAATGCAGTAGTTTCCATAATGAAGGTACATATATATTATATATTGATTTCTTTTTATTGATGTATAACCAAAAATAATGAAAAAAATTCTTATTACAATTATTTTACATCAATAATCACTTTTTTTAATCATATTTTCATTTTTAAACTATTTTAAAAATCTTTGTTTACAAAAATTTGGGTGTAAATTTGTTTTGAGAAGTCACAACTATAAAATAGTCAAATTTTTCTCTTCTGAATTTCTTATATTATCTTCTTGTACATAAACAAGAAGAATTTTAATACATAAATAATTTATTTTTTTACTCCACATATAAAATGAAAATAAGTTTTTGTTTATATTTTACGTTTTACATATTTGATTGCTATTCATTTAAAAACATTCATACTTAGACATTTATTTTACACAAAAAAATTTATTTACATTGAAATACATTACATTCATTGCAATGGATAATTTTATAATGTGTTAAAGTCTATATGTTTTTTATCGATGTCTTTAAAAGTTATATTTTTAATTTATTCCACTTTTATATTTTCTTGTATTTTATAACCTTTAAATAGGATAATACAAATGTATGATTAAGATAGAAATAACTTCTATAACCTTGATTTTTTGCATATCAAAATCAAATGACTTTACAAATATTTTTCTAAATGAGATGGAAGAAAAAAAATCACACTCATTTAGAATTTAAAAATAAGCTTAATTTTATAAATCTTTTTGTCACTCAAAAATAAATATCTTAGAATACTAAAATATTGCAGAATGTTTCTCCCTTTAAAGTAAACAATTTTAAATTACATCATCCAATATACTTATACATTCTAGATTTAAATGGTACAGTATTCTGGATTAGAAGTTAAAATGTTTTCTTTTAATAAGAATACAATAAAACAACTTATTGAATAATGCACGTTTTATTTTATTTAAATTCAAATTATTATTTTTAATCAAGAAAGCATTATGCACTTAGTACCCTTGAACTGCTTACAAAAGTAAACAAGCCTAATTAGAAAAATAGTTGCAGTTTTTGTTCTATCAAGGGAAAATCTATAAAATAAAATTAAATAAAACTGATGAAATACACACGTTTAAATAAAAAAATAAACTTACAATGGGAAATTTGTTTCACCTTAAAAACTTTACCCCCAAGTCTAACTAAACATTAAAAACAAACTAATACAATGAAAATATTTTAAAGTTATTGCAACTTTTGTGCTTTTAATAAATTTTAACATAATCATTCAAAAAAAATTAAAACTTATTATTAATTTAATACTTTTATTATATATTTCAATGTTTAAACATTTTCAATTTGATATTTAAAGATAACTTGCTACATTTTTAACAGTTAAAATATGCAATAAATTTGCTGGAAAAAAATATTTATTTTGATTTGAAATTAAATTAAGTATTTACAAATCAGAATTTATGTATAGTTTATATTAAAATAATACAAAAAAAAAAAAAAAAAAAAAAAAAGGCAGCAAACATTAAAATAAAACAATTCATGGCAGTTATTTACACATGTAAATTTGAGTGAAATTTAATCTATATACTTTATATAAAAATAAAAACAAAATACTTGCCTTTCAAAACATCTGTCAACATTGTCTGACATTAATAAGAGCATACAAAGTTGTTCTAATGCAATTAACTGCATATCTCTTTCGTCACCCTGGCCCATATTAAGCCATTCCAATAAAGTTTCTGGATCAACTTCAGCCATTTTTACGACTTTAATACAACATATAATTAATGACAAACAGTCTTTAAGATATATAATACAAAACTTCCGTGAAATACATAGAGAAATATCAGAAAATATTCTCAAGTCATGATAAATATAGTGGATCTTCAAAAAATCATACGAGATAAAAATTATGGAGAATAAAAAAGAGAGAACAACCTTTCAATATGTAGTTAAAAATATTAAAATAGGAGTGCAAAGATAATTACTCGAGTTTTAAATTTAATTATGAAAATAATTTATAGCAAATCATCATAGCCCAATTTCATTCTAAATTCAACTAAATAGAAGTAAACATATTAACAACTCGGAAACCATGACATACAAAATACAATTCACAGTCATTCGCTCCGTGCTACGATTTAATCTCGAACTAAGAATTTTTCGATTTTCCTGTTATTAAATCAGTTAATTCTAAAAATACTAGGTTTAAATATTACTGCAGATTAACACTAGTTGTTAATACTACAAATTATTATTCTTTTAGAAATATAAGCAACAATATTCTTTAGATTATTCAAGCAAAACATTTGTCAAGCTATAGCTCACTTCTATTGTCGCATTTTTTAAAAATCAGAACAAAGAATCAACCTACGCCTTCAAATTAGTTTAACTTATTAATGGCAGGTAAGAATCTTAAAAAAGTTAATCATGGAAATTATCTTTTATTTGAGAAATATTAGCAATCCGTAGCCCTCAAGACTAGTATCTTCCAAGAGAAAATTCTGTTTGTCTAAATGGAAATAACAAATGCATACGAGATACATAAAGAGCTTCTCTTCATTCTGCATTTATAAACTGAATCAGCTTTTGCTTCTAAAGGCCCGCATCACTGATTGATTTTCCAAAATCAAAATAGTTCAGTTTCTAAGCATTCGCAGTGTAAGTTTATGCTCGCACACTAAGTGGCCATTTTATTATGATCACCTCGCCAATATTTCGTTCTACCATATTAAGCCTATACTATTTACTATATATATATTTTTTGGCATGGACTCTACTAGATGTTTAACGGTTGTTTAGTAAAGCTAAGATCATTCTTGATCAATTGCACTTTCCAAGAGATTGGATGGTTGTAGATCTAGATGCCTGATAATACTTTCAACCTCATCCTACAAATGATCAATGGGATACAGATATGGGGATTGTGGGAGCCATATTCATTAGTGTTTGAGTTACGCTTGGCTTTGTGAGACTCTAAAATTGATTCAGGCGATTTTTGAAATGTCTGAATTAATTGAGCAAAGAACTTGCAATAAATTTTGTTTGCGGAAACATATAGAATGTTGCAGAAGGCATTCAGTGAGCATTCATATATCAGAAAGAAATGTTTTCAAATGGTATAAGCAGTGCAAAGAAGACAGAGAACGCGTTAAAGAGGAAGAGTCCTCTGGTCGACCATCAACCTTAACCGACGAAGCTCACGTCCAAAAAATTAAAGATTTGGTGCTTGAAAACCGTCGATTTACAATTACAGACCTTTCTAATGATGTTGGAATTTCACAAGGATCGGTCAATTCCATTTTGGGTCTCAAACGCATCAAATCTCGATTGGTATCGAAAACATTGAATGCGCCAGCTTACACTGCATTGATTCTTCGTGACTTTTTCGCCAAAAATGAAACTCGTATCGTTCCACACACCCCCCCCCCCGTATTCACCTGATTTAGTACCGTGCGACTTTTGGCTATTCCCCAAACTCAAAACACCACTCCGGGGACACCGTTTTAAGTCAATTGAAGAGATTCAACGGGAATCGAAGGCCATCCCTGCCGATGACTTTTTAGCGTTCATTGAGAATTGGGAAAAAGTTGACATAAGTGCATTGTGTCCTGAGGTGGTTACTTTGAAGGCGATGAAATAAATTTGGAAGAATAAATGAAGAGTTTTTGAAAAAAAATAATTGGTCTTACTTTTGGGGCACAGTAGTATGTTGAAATCCTAGCTGATGTCATGAATGAAGAATTGGCAGAATTTGTCTTTCTTCATCGAAAAGATTATGCAATTGACCAAATGAAGATCTAAATAACCTTTGCCAATTTGGAGAGTTGTCCTTCCTATATCCCCAGATAACCAAAAAATCTTCAAGATTAACAGATTGTTATATTTCTCAGTAAGCGCGGAACGATTTAATAGAAAAGCCCTTGCCTTGAAATGTTTTCGCTGCAATGCTTACTAACATATCGGTGTCAACTGTGTTGCTAAACAGAGATACCTAAACTGCGGGATGCCTATCTGCTTCTTCAAATATTGTTCAGCCCAGCAAAAGATCTGTTCTCCTACCTCTATCAACTGCAATAACGTTGGTCACATTGCTTCATGGAAGGGATGCCCCAAGTTCCCCCGCCCAAAATCAACCTTCCGACTTCAGCCCAGAGTCTTACTATCCAAAACCTACCGTTATGGGGACACAACAATCAGATACTCCGCGGTTATCAAACACCAAACTGTTGCGCATGATACTTTCATAGTCGTTCCCTCTTTAGACGGTATTCTAAAAAACGCATTATTTATTCTGAAGGAATTCATCTACCTATTTGTACCTGCAGAAAGTCTTGAAGATCTATCCAAAAAGCTATCTTTTACAACATCTAAAGCCACAAAGATGAAAAATTTTATGAGCTGTTTTGGTCAGTCATCCAACTAATTCCCTTTTCTTCAATAGCAAAAATTGTTTGCCACATTCAGCTTTCTTCAGATGCTCTGCACTGATGTTCTGGCTCTTCCTCTTATGTATTTTTACCATCTAATGTGTTTACTAGAAAATAATTTATTTCTGGTATACATTTCGACTTCTTTTTATTCTGTGATACTGAGTAGATGTGCTGTACACGCACAGGAACTCAATTCTTCATCCAATCTCGTGGCAAGATTTACAACATTTTCTGCAAAAACATGTGAAGAGTTAAGTATCCTGATGATATTATGAATTTAACTCGTCACTGGGGCCTAGATGGCCGGGTCTCTAGCGCTCGGTGCCACAGGTTTCAGGTACGAGTCCCGGTGGTGATATAGATGTTTGTAGAGTTTCGGAATACACGTTAAAAACAGTAGGTCCCGGCTCGGGATTCCAATAGCGGGATACCGAATACCGGTATTTTGAGCCATATGTACAATTTTGTAATACCGGTATTCACAAGTTTAAATACCGTTTTTTCTTTATTTACTAGAAATTTAGAATTCTAATATGGGAAATAATTCTTATTTGTGAAATTCTTATTCTTATCTGTGAATTCTTATCTGAAAACTAGTAATTCTTATCTGTGAGAGCAAGTTTTTAGTTGTGAAGAAAGTTTGTAATATTTCGATATGTTTTAAATTGTTGAGTTTGTTAATCACGTTGTATTTGCATATCATACTTTAGAGTTCAAAATATTTTTCAGATTTATTATATATATATACTCATAATACCCCATAATAATGAATAAAAATAACTTTAAAGAACATAAAAAAATCTGTTGATAATACTTCGCTGAGAGTGACAATGTAATTGTTGAAGAAGATATTGCTAATGAGGATGAAATATTAACCCATCAAGAATCTTCCTATAATTTATAAAGTTCGAAAAAATTTTAAGATATTTAAACGTTGCCCTATAAAAAAATTCCATTTTACAAAAATATTTACTAACTGAAAATAAAACAGAATATATGTTAATACTACATTCTAAAACACGTTGGAATAGTTTACTCCTAATGATGGAACATTTTTTGAAACTGAAAAATCCAATCCAAAAAGCAATGATCGACTTAAACCTGCAAATTAATTTTTTCCGATAGTGAATTCGACTTAATATCCAGAACTGTATCAGCTCTACTTCCAATAAAATTGGCTGTAGAGGCATTATGTCGGAGCGATTCTAATTTATTAACAGCTAATACAACAATAAATTTCATGTGGCAGTCACTGAAAGAACAGCACACATCACTATCTGAAAAATTATATATTACATTAAAAAATCGCACAGAAGAAAGGCACACCGAAATACAAAATGTCTTACGGTATTTATATAATTATAATGATTTTAAAAATGAAAATGAAAAGAAGAAAAGAGACTAATTTAATTAAACTTTAAATTAATAATTTAATTTTATAATTTCTAATTTAACTAATTTAATTAAATTTTAAGAAAGGTTACTATAAACTTGATCAAAGTTTATAGTAAACTTTCTTAAAATTTTTTACCCCCAAACCTATCCACATTCAGTAGAATTCGGTACAGTTATCGAAGATTATGATGACACTAAGGTCGACAGTGAAAAGAAATTGTCTCTTGAACAAAAATTTGAATTGGCGATAACTAAAAAAAATTCAACAAACCAAAATACAATACAGAAATCAGCTATATCCAAAACAATCCGACGAGAAATAGATTTATTTGAAGAGGAGGGATTTAGAGGTAAATACTTGGAAAAAGTACCTATATCGCGCATTGCTAACAGTACCACCAACTAGCGTAGATGTTGAAAGCGCGTTTTCGGCAGCTGGTAATTTTTGCAGAAAGTTATATTCCAGGCTTAATGATAGTACAATTGACGAAATATATTTTTTAAGATCACATTTCAAAAATTTGTAATAGTACCATAGACTGAATAGTGATATTTACACTTTTTTGTGATTTAAATAAATAAGATGTTCCTTTACTTTTTTGTGATTCTTTATATACTATTATAATTTATAAGTTACAAATTTTTTTTGTGATATTTACATTCTCTAATTAAACTGGCAAATAAAACAAAAAACATCTGTGTTTTCTTTCATTTTCTAAAATGTCTACTACCGGTATTAAAACCGTTATCCCGGTATTAAGATCTAAAAAATATCGAATACCGGTATTGAACTTTTGGTCCGATATTGCAATCCCTAGTCCCGGTCTATTCTGATTGTAGAGCTTTGTCTTGAGGTTTAGTCAGTCTTCAGCCCTCGTGGTTCCTCGCTAAAGTGAAGCTGTATATTGCCCTTAGCCATAGACCAGTCTCTTGCGACGGGGTCTCTTGGACCTGGTGTAGGCTTTCCTCCACTAGGGGGATTAGTAATAACATCAAAAGCTCTTCACTTGATGGACATGGAAGTGGATAGATTTAATTGCTATTTGTAGACAGTTTTGTTTATTAATATTAAAAATTTCAAATCTCACCTGGTCAAGATATATAAAATAAATTTAGAGTTTATGAAGTCTGAAAGTTGTTTAAAGAAATGCCCTATTTGTGATAAAGAATGGGTTAAAAAGGAGATTTTTCTGCATTTTGGAACTGCGCTTAATATCAAGATTGAAACTTAAAACCTGAGGGGTTAAACACCTGGAAAAAAGGGGAGATGGAATTAGGAATTTTACAATTTATTCAAAACAAATTTATTTTGCTCTAAATCAAAGATTTTTTTATTGTTGGTGGGAGCATTGGGCTTCATCATTTAAAAATTTAAGGCAGACAGAAAATCATTTTCTATTGTCTAGTCAAAATATGTGTTAAAATATGTAATGAAAGAAATAGCAAAATTAAACGAGCCAAAATATACGTGAGACATGCTAATTATACTGGGCATCTGAATCTGTCTGAAAAAGAACAATTAAATATAGCTGAAAATATCATCACAAATTCTATTTGACAATGTATTAGATGATATAGGAGATTCTCGTACAGGTTCTAAATTAAAACGAGTTTATTTATTGACAAAGATTTTTAATTTAAATAATGGTATTATAAAACATAAAGATGATGGACTCAGTAAGATGTGGGGGTGAAAGAAGGAAAGTAAAGAAAATTTGTGTATATTGTTGTACAAACTTCAAAGTGCAGTCACCATGGGTGTTTGTAGTGGTTCGGAATCCACTTTAAACTGTAGGTCCCTGTCTGTTTAGACTAAAGTGTGCATAAGATGACAGTAGAGCGACAAACCAAACCAAACCAATCAAAGTGCAGTCTGTGAATATATTAAAAAAGATTTTATAATAATCATTATGAATGAGGTGCAAATTGAAATACTAAAGAAATATTTTTTTTTCTAATGCAGCTGGCAAATAGACCATGATCTTCTTATGCCATAAGGGCTGCACCGATGTTACTCACTTTGCACTTCTCAGGGGGTGCGTAACTTGAAGATAAGCCACGGTCGCGGAGTAACAATGCCCCTTCGCAACACTCTACGATCCTATTAGGACCTACGGTTTAAAGGGGATTCTGAACCACTACAAGCACCCATGGCAACGCCGGGATTTGAACCCGATACCCGTGTGACCGAGCGCCAGAGCACTAGCCACTCGGCCATCAGGCCCATACAGAAGAAATATAACTTTCACATATGGAAGGCATGGTACAAATAATTATGATTTCAAACTCATAACATTATTGTAAATAGATGACATGAGGCAAGGGTTTCCTTGCTCATTCCTTATATCGACGTATGCCAGGTATTATTATCATTATTTTTTGCAAAATGGAAGAAAAGATAAAAGAAATAGAACTAGTTTTTGTGGCTGAATTGCTCTTTAATCCTTGGTCGGACATTTTTCAAAACAATCCTAAACTACTAGAAACTTTTAGTATTTGGCCAGTGGATAGAGCTTGGAGGAAGAATTTATCGAAAATTGATTAGAAAGAAATACAGTCGCAAGCCTACAAAATCTGAAGAACATTGATAGAAGAAAAGGACTCGCATATTTTCAATATAATTTTAAGCTACGCTCAAAAAATGCTGCAACAAAAGAATTTGGAAAATATTTTGCTTGTAATTATGGCAAATATGTCGAATCCTGGGCTTATTGCATTGCTCGCAGTGTGGTTTAAACATAAACACGCATATAGAACATATGCACAGAACTTTAAAATATATATATTTAAAAGGATCACAATTCAAAAGGCTGGATAAAACATTACTTGCTAAAATGAAATTTATGTCTGACAAATTAATAGAGATAATTGTAAATAAAGGAAAATTAGCGAATGAGATGAAAGAAATTCGTGATCGACATAATGTAGCATTTTACTACAATCTGATAGTTTAATTAAAACAGAAAATGGTTATGTTGTGCTGATGAAAGTATATTATTCACAAAAATTAATACAAATTTTAATTGCCAACTAATTCGTAGTAATTTCAAAAATGTGGGCATTCATCAATATAACTGTACTTATTTAGATTCCAATAAAAAAGGAAGCACGTGCTAGCATATTCAGGCTTAATTAAAATTGATACTTTAAATAAAAAATAAAATTTTGGTTATGAAAATTTATGTTCTAATGAAGATGAAAATACAGGTAATCAGAATGATTTTATTCTTGTTATGTTATGTCTAATCCTCAATGTCCTGCAGTGCGAGCTGGACATCCCATGAGTAATTTACTTATGGATGGAAAAGGACAGTGTTGTGAGGGAGAATTCGTAGGTAAAAGTCTGCATGGCTCCGTGTCACTGAAGAAGTGCCTTCCGAAAGACTTTTAGGGGGAACTATCTCGCATTTGCATATCGTATGGGAGAAAACCCGGAAAACTCCCATAAAATAGTCCGACTAATGAGGCAAGATGCTGAACATAACAAACGCCATTGGGTCACTTCGTTTTTTGAAACAATGTCTACCTCATGCTCATCAAGGGCCTACGTTGCAAATGACCCCTGTGTCGGGCATGATTTTATTCTTAGTATGTATGAGTCAAACTAATACAAATTCAGACTTTCTGTCTCTTAAAGAAAATATTTAGACAGAATTTTTCAAGAACATTTGAGGAATGCAACAAGTAAAGAACAGTATCAGGCATAAGAAACGTGATGAAATCACTTGGACAAATTCTAGCAGCTTGTGACCAATCAATAAAATTGACACTTGTAATTATAGAAAGGAAGTCTATTCCAGCTAATAAATGCATGGAGTATTAAAGGAAACTTTCATCTACACAAAAAAGGAGAAGAATGGTTGCAAATGTAATGAATAAGTCAAGTAGAGAGGAATCTGAAAACATAACTTTATCACTCTATAAGGATCCCAAATAAAAACCTTTTAACTTTCATTTATCTTACTGTAAACAGAAAGTAAGAAATTCATTTCTATGTATTAAAACTAACTGTGGTTTTTTCCATTAGGCTTATACTGTATTGTAATGAACACGATTTATTTCCAGTTGTAATTAAATTAATACTGGCATCTACTTAATAATACTAGCATCTACTTAATACAGACAGGACTTAGGATTAATTTATGATATCTATTATTTTAAAGGTTTGGAAATATGCTAGTATATCCTTTAAAATATTATTTACAAAAAAAAAAAAAAAAAAAACTTAACAACATCCAGTTTTTTTTTTGTCAATCATAAAAGTTCTGAATGATCTATATTATCCTTTTGATCATTGTTGATGTATATGTATATGGGATCAGTATTTACATGCCTATATACATGTTTGTAAAGTTTGTAGAGATTGAAAATGTCCCTTTGTGGAAGATAGAAAATAGGGTTAATTATGATGGTTAGTTATGTAACAATTATTTATTAAATTTTAAGTTACATATGGACAAATACCAAAAGTAAATAGCAAGAAAAAAAAAAAAAAAAAAAGGAACGGAGTAACATTCAACATCACCGGAACAGTCATCGGCCACTACTGAAAAAAGCAGTCAGTATTTAGAGGGCACTGCTGATGCCCTGAAGTAGGTGTTGCTATGCATAAAAAAAGGAGGGATTAAAATCTCCCCCTCTTGCTCTACCGACTTCCCGACAAGGAGCTAAAAATGAAAGGCATTGCAGTTCCTGCAGTATCAACTTTAGCTTTTGAGTTTTTAGATGTCTGAGTAAGGGGGTTCGTTTTTGAAAGAATTTTCGAAGCACACTGAAGTTTTTGATCTGTGTGTGACCCCATAGACCGTTTAGGCGGGCGTCCTCTATTTCTCAGAAGGAGAACTAGTAATTGCTGCGAGTAGACAGGTATTCTCAGCAAACCAGCAGATTTTTTTTATTTGTATTCTTGTAGCGAATGCATTCAGGACTTTTTTTTACACAGTCGGAGATATATTTCTTCATACCAGTTCAATAGTAGCGTCTAGCGATTATCTTTAATGTGCACTCTTCTCCATAATGTCCAGCCATAGGATCATTACGATGGATTCACTCTCAGGAGTCGGGATGACCAGTTGGGCTTCTTCCGAGTAAGCATCTGGTACTTATTGATATAATACTCCTTGATTCATGATAAAACCTCGTTCTCTTCTGTTGGCAGAGTCTTCAAAATTTTTTGAGTATATACAAAGCTTTCAATAATTTTTCTCATATTTCATCTTTAATCTGAGATTCCCGAATGTCTTTTGAAATTCTTGCTGGCATGTCAGGTTGTATTTTCAGGTTGAAAGTTTGACCCCGAGTCAAAGAAGTCAAGTTGAAGTGTGAAAGTCAAGTGACCATTTACAAGTTGTCCGATTGGAGACTTTAGGTTGAGAAGCCATTTTAGAAGTTGGTGATCGTATATCACAGTTACTTCTGTTCCCTCCACGTAACCACAAAATTTCTTCAGAGCCCAAATGACTGCAAGAACTTCTCTCTCTCTATTGCGGAATAGTTGCGTTCTGCTGGAGTGAGCAATTGGCTTGCGTACTTAGTACGGAGTTCCTTTGACCCTGCTCCTTGCAGCAAAATAGACCGTAATTAGTTGCATCGGTTCGTAGAATATATGGCTTAGTGCTGTCAACTTGTTTTAATACGGGAGGTGTTATGAGGCAATGTTTAAGAATTCAAATGACTTTTGTTAATCACATTCCCACTCCCACTGACCTTTCTTCTTGGTAAGATTACTCAGTGATCTTGATTTTTCTGCAAAGTTTGATATGTAGCAGCGAAGCCATGAATAGATTTGAAGGAAGGACTGTACCTCTTTGAAGTTTTTTGGGAGTGGATTTTCTAGATAGAAAATACCTTATCTCGATCAACTTCGATGCCTCGTTGATAGAACCAAAATCCTTAATATTTGACACGAGAAGAAATGAAATGACATTTCTCTCTGATTGCTTGAAGAGCAATATCCTTTCAAAGACATTTTGAAGATGTGAGAGATGTTTCTCGAATCACTCCGACAATATTATAACGTCATCAAGGCAGCTTAGGATTAGAATGTCTTTGAGACCATTTGCACTAACGGTCTATTAATCTTTGAAAAGTGGCGGGTGTATACACAAAAACTTGTAAGCTCCAAAGAAGCATAAAAAAGCTGTTTTATCTTGATCATCTGGGGGAATTCATATTTGGGGATAGCCTGTCCGTAGATGAATTGTCAACATAAAAAAATTGGCTTAGCCTCATATAACAGATCATCCATTCGTGGTAGTATGTAGGAATCTGAAACAATGATAGCATTCAGCTTTCTGAATTCTATGCATAGATAAGTTTCGTTTGTTTCTTTATGAGGACCACTAGAGATATATAAGGAGATTCACTCTCTTCAATGACTTTTTCTGCTAAAAGCTCGTCTATTTTTCAATTCTTACTATTAGTTCACACTCACTACATATACACTCTCCCTCCGAAAAAAAGTAGATCCAATTCTCTTTAATTATTGTGCTGGTTACTGGGCTAAAAATGTATAAATTTCAAGATTTAATTAATTTTACTAACATTTATAACCCTCAGTACAACAAGTTGATCTGTCTCCTAAATATAATCCTTATATTCCTAACTATATCTTTCATAGAAACGATAATAATTAAACTCCTAGACCCTGTGGAGATACAACTATTTTCATTAAAAATAATATCAATCACAGTAATATCCCTCTGACATTTGGTCAACTGTTATTAATATTAAATACAAATAGTTTCAATAATCTTATGATTGCTTCTATTTTCGTTCCCTGCCAAATTAATTCCACTAATCTTCTCAATAATCTTACTAATATTCTGAATATTAATTATTCTTCCATCCTTTATGGAGATTTCAATGTTCCTCATACATCCTAGCTGTGCAAACGCGATAATAGTGCAGGCATCTCCCTCGTCAAGTTTGCCCTCCAATCTCGATTGGTGATGTTTGCTCCCTTCCAAAACTACTGGGATCACTAATACTTCTTCCTCCACTATCGGCGGCCTGATGACCATTTGTCTAGCGCTCTGGCCTTTGGTATCACAGGCTTCAGGTTCGAATCCTGGAGGTAACCTGGATGTTTGTTAGTGGTTCAGAATCCATTTTAAACTGTAGGTCCCGGTCTATTTAGCTCAAAGAGGGCATAAGATGACCGTAGAACGACAAACCAAACCAAATCCTCCACTATCGAGAGTTGGCACTTCTAAACAACTTCCACGCTCCATTCACCATTGAATCGTTGCCGTAACTTTCATCTGATCATAACACGGTTATTTTGAATTTTGCTAATACCTATCAGCCACTTGAACTGACCCATAATGTCTTCTCTAATTGGACTAAATTCCACAATATCCTTTTTAACTCTTCTCTTGATAATCTAGACTTAAATTCAATTTTTATAATAGATGCCAAAGTAAATAGAATTACTGAATTAATTCAGCAAGCCTATAACTCCTCTAATCCTACTAAAAACAACAACGTTTTCCCACCTCACATTAAAACTCTCACTCTCGAACGTAACAGAGGACGTAAGCACTGACAGCTTTTGCGCGATCATCTTTCAAAGAATTTATATAATAGAGCACAAGAGAACAAATAAACACACATATCGTATGCATATCGGAGTACCTTGTCACCGAAGGCCGATGTCAGGTACTTTGGTCTTAAAGCTCTTATCTTATGAAGTAAAGTCCATTGAGATACAGTGCAATACAAGGTATAGTACATTTAGGATCAGTCCAGTAATTAAGATTAATACAAAAATTATAATTTAAAAGAAACTAAAAAACACGCTTTTAGAGTTTTTTTAAACTATAATTTATTTTTTACTTTTTAGTTTGATTAACTCTAAAAGCGTGTTTTTCAGTTTTTTTAAACTATAATATTTAAGTGAGGTCCCGGTACGGAGGACTGGAACTATAGTTCTTACAATAATTTAATTGTAAGAACTATAGTTCCAAAGAGTCAGTTACAAACAAACATACAGGTGAAAGAAATAAAAGCGTATTAAAAATTAAGAAAAATATTTATGCATGATTCATGTATATTTATTTATTTAATAGTAATGAAATAAAGAGATAATAAAACAAGTCTACTAAGGATAGGATAACCGTTGCTGGAAATGATGACTAAAGGAAAAGGTCAGGCTCGAACCTTCAACCTCTTGGCTGCAAGAGTGCCGCTCATGACAACTGAGCCAGTTGGTCTAGGTGATTTGTACGTTGCGAAGAAACGCCCGAGGGGGTTTCACATTTTTCGGGGATAGTGAAATTCTATCTCTGAAGGTTAAGGATTTCATCATTCGGAGTATTTTAAAACATTGGGATAACAGCTTCGACAGACTATTTACTCGTTTACACAAAACTCCTGGACTAATAATTTACAGAACCTTGATGTAGCTGATGGCGCCATCTGACGGGTAATAAAACATTTAAAAGGTAAAAAGCATAATGTTAATAATCTAACATCTGCTAAAGACGACGATAAAGTTGAAATTCTTGCAGATAACTTACAAGATCAGTTCCAAATTAATAATCTTCCTAATCCTCTTACTAATGTTAATACTTGAGACTGTTAATAAGTCTATTAATTATCTCAGATTTTCAAGTAATCCTAATAAATTTACTTTTACTTAAGTCTCTACTATTAATGATTATATTACTAATCTTGAAATCAATGGGCTAATCGTATCTTGAGATACATTACACTATAAAGAATTTTCAGTTGACAGAACATACTATTTAAAATTTGAAAATTTGTTGATTGAACATAATTGATTAAAATTATCATCTACAATTTATTCTTCAATAATTTACTCATAATGACATACAAATTCGAGACAAGGTATCAGCAACATTGTTGTCTATCCCACTAATGCACTGGATGTCTGTATTGAATTAAGAGATTTATTGAATTTAAGACAACTGTTTCGGGTAGCTTTTTCATTTTTTGTTTAAAATAAAATATTAATGTTTTATGATCAGTAAGAAGAATAAATTCTGTACCATCTAACATAAAGTTGAAACTTTTTACATATAGACACATACCCAATAACTCACGATCATAGGTGCTGTAAGCTCTTTGTACGCCATTTAATTTTTTTGGAATATAAGGCAATCGGCTTTCAATTTCTCTCTTCAAACTGTTACAAATTTGAGCCTACAACCTAATTTGAAGCCTCTGTACATAAAAATAATGGGAATCCATGCTTAGGGAAACATAAAATTGCAATATTTGCAATATCTGTTTTACATTTTTCAAACATTTGTTGAGCTTTATCAGTCCAAGGAACTTTTCTTTTGATTTTCTTCTTTTAACTTTTCATGAAGGAGTTTCTCGAGCTTCAGCATCATTCTTTAAATATTTGAGATAGAAATTTAGCATGCCCGAAATAGAACATAGGTCGTGCAAGGTTGATGGCAACTTATGATCTAGGATTACTTAATAGCTT
This sequence comes from Caerostris darwini, assembly GCA_021605075.1. Classification (NCBI taxonomy): domain Eukaryota; kingdom Metazoa; phylum Arthropoda; class Arachnida; order Araneae; family Araneidae; genus Caerostris; species Caerostris darwini. The sequence continues at coordinate 1,150,366 of BPLQ01013598.1, read as the reverse complement.
CTGTAAGACGAGAGCAAAAACTTTCAGTAGTAATAAGATATCTCAAAAATTCAATTTGGTCGACACCCATCATAGATTTGGAGACATTGATGAGAAGGCCATTTTCATCTAATCTTTTAAATACTATTTTAAGGAGTTCTTTATGATCTTTTTCGGAGTATGAAGGGATTAATGCATCATCTATGGAAGTATAGAAACAAAAAGTTTAGCCTCAAAAGATTCATTATAAATTTCTGAAAAGTGGCAAAGTGATGAAGTCCAAAGCTCTTAATGGTAATTCGTAATAATAATAACAGTAATAATTTCTAAATAATAATTCGCAATAATAATAATTTTAGGCTTATCCTCTTCAGTTATTGGAATCTGGTAATAGTCTTTTATTAAGTCGGTTTTGGAGAAATTACATAATTTTTCAAGATGTGAAAATCTTTCAATTTAAGGAATAGGGTATTCTCCCTGCATGTTTTGTTCATTACGTCGCATGTTCACAAGATACCCTCCGTCTTAGCTACCAGGTATAAAAGACTAACTCAGGAATTTGATGGATGACTAATGCCATTATTCATTATAAATTGTAATTCCTACTTGGCTGATGCTAGTTTTTCAGGATTTAGTGGTCTAATTTTTGAACACACAAGCTATCCTTACGTGGTCATATAATGTTTGACTGAGGTATTTATGACATTAGATTTTGTGATATCTGGGAATAGTTTCAGTAAATTACGAAAGTGTGATATCTTATTTAATGTACTAATATACATACAGTCATAATCATCATACAGTCATAATTTGTCTATGTATGGGTAAATTAGAGATACCATCAATCAATTTTCTATTATGAATGTCAATCTGTAAATGAAATTGATTTAAGAAATAGGCACCAATGAAACCTCTATTCCCTTTTGAGATGATGAAGGTCCACTGAAATGCATGTCTTATATCTAAATCCAGGGTTAAGAGATTTCACACTGTAAGTTGGAATTTCAGTACTATTAGCAGTGTATGACATATATGAAGGTAAGATTAGAAGATTTTATGTTTGCAGGAATTAAAGACACATCTGCACAAATATCTACTAAGAACCATAATAACTTTATTTTTTCTTGTCTTGCAGAAATTGACAGAATTTGCAGTTATCTAACTCGTCTGTAGCAAGATTCTACTGCGCATTCTGCCGTTGATTCGATTACGCGTTGAAGTATTCCAGGTTCTTTCAATTGTAAGGTGGTTTGTATATGACAGGAAAATACTTATTTCGAAATTTAAAGTGGCAAGATCAATATTTACCATTAGGATTGAATCTTTTTTGTTGTTCTATTTCAGATCCTACTTCGATTATTCCTGGAGCACCGAATTCGCTATCGGGGAGTCTCGACCAGTCACTCATACTTGTTATCTGAAGTTCCAATGTTGATATTCTCTTCAGAATCTCATCCACTGGAAAAGTGTTCTTGCTAACACCTTAAGTTCTGCACGTGGGAAAATTTTCAGAATCTTGTCCGTCTTTGTGACCAACTTTTCAACTACGAGATGAACATTTTTCTCTAAATCCAAATTCCTCGAACATTTTTCTCTAATTTTTCAAGCCATAAAGTTTGAAACACTTTCTCCTACAATTTGGAACGAGTTTCCAAGAGGCCTCATTTTTCGCTATAATTAACTTGGTTTCATGTCATTCCGTTCGAATCCTGAGAGAAGATGTTTAATATGCTGAGTCTCACTCTCTTTAAATAGCTCCAACAATCTTTATTTCGTCTTATCATACTTGTTATCAAGTTGCGTGAATTACGCCAAAAAAAAAAAAAAAAAAAAAAAAGAATTAAAAGCCTTCTTATTACAAATAAACTTTTTATTTTTTTTTTTTTTTTTTTTATGCCGCTGAACAGCACTATTTCATTCGACCGTACTCACATGTCTTGCAATATTGCAGAAATACACGCTTGGTTACAGTTACAATACAAATTGATCAAAACAAATAAAAAAATCATGAAATCAAAACATATAAATTAATAAATAGTACAAAATAATAATTTTTATTTTAATTATTTATATTTTTGCATTAACTATAGTTATTTTAATTTCCATAAAGTGTACATGAACTTTCCACTGACTGCAACTTCATTCGGGCAGTTTTCTAGTGACAGGAAATTGAATTATTTAGTCTCCATAATCTCAGATTAGAAAGTATACAGACAAAAACTGAAAATCAAAATCTCATTTGATGTTGTATTGTTTGTGTTGCACAGTATAAGATATGCAACCATGAAACTTTTTCTCTCCTATGTCTGAATTATTGAAAGCATTGTTGCGTCTGCGCAAGATAATTATGAAACTTTTTGCACAATCACCTGCCGCGTAAAAAGACGCCTGTTTTCTGAAGCTCATTTCAAAAAAAAAGAAGACACTTAAACAAGTTAAAGTTTTCACAAGCTGCAGTTTTCAAATGTTTACTTTTCATCTATATCCAAGAAGAAAATATAAATTAAAGGTAAGTTAACAATAAATTGATTTATTGAAATAATATCTTATTTTAATAATAATTCTTGCTATGCCTTTATAATATTGGGGATAAATATAATAAAAAATAAAATGTTTCAGCTATTGTAAAAACTTTTATGCTAAATATTAAACCCAAACTTCAAATACAGAATATTTTATATACTTATAAACCTGAATTTTGCAGATGTTGTGTCATTTTTTATTCAATTGTGAATGGACTAGCAATTGAAATTGTAAATGGTAAATAGACAGCGAATCGTTTTTTAATAAAAATTTCAACAAAAATTAATTCTATTTATTTCGATTAATAATTAAATCCATTTTTATTCGTAGGTTGAAATCACTATCGTAAAAAAAGGAAACATTTAACATAATTTCTTTTTTATATCTTTATAAATAGTCATGTATTTCACTGTTATTCAATTTGCCATGAATATTTTTGAAAATGTTAACATATGCAATAAAAAAAATTGGAAATAGGTTAAATAAATCTTTATAGTGTTGCTAACAATCTACTTAACGGAAAAGTTATTTATTCAATTAAGTAGGTTAACGCATATTTTTTAAATAATTCCCGTAATATATTTTAAAATGTAATAACTGCATTTTACTTTTAGAAATCCAGAATCATAATTTTTGACTTTCTGATTATTTAAGTATAAATCAATGTATTAATATTTCTCCATTATAATATGATATCTGTACGTTTGTTTTAAGGAAAGAAAAACTCTGATTAACATAAGAAACATTTGTATTATATAATCGATAATGTCGGATAAACAAAAAAAAAAAGTTTGCTATTTGTTGAATATTAATAAATTCATTAAAAAAGTTATTACAGTTAACTATACACATAAATATCAGCAAAAACTTCTTGAGAAATTAAATACACACATATACAGCAACAAATACTTCTTGAAGAATAATTAAAAATTATTTTCATTTACAGTAAGCTGATCAAATTGAAATGGAAGGCATATCTATCATCTAATGTAATTTGATGGCGTTGAAATTTATTTCATTAATTTTTACCTGATATATTTTCCGAATCAAATACTCCTCTTGAATAAAAATATATTTTCTATTCTGTGATTTTTTTATATTGAAAATTCGACCAAGTGATCTTTGTGTATAATTCTCGGGAAAAGAAAAACGGTACAATGCACTAGCATTTTTTAAATAATTTTAATTTATATGCCATTTATAATGATACTTACGTTTACTTTTATTTAAAAAAATTAAATTTTATTAGAATTATTATTCTATTTATTCTAATTATTATTAATAAAAATTTCCTTAAAAATATTGATTATTAATTAGTTTTAATATTTTCTATTCTCAGAAATGATTTTAAAACAAAATCAAGGAAACAAATTGATGCTCCAATTTTTTAAACTTTTTCTCGCACGTAACCGATCTATCTGCCAGAGATCCTTGTTACATTATTCCTCGTACACCGAACCGATTTATCCCCAAAGAAAAGTTAACAGAATTGATTTCAAAGTATTGACTAAGTATTTCAAATATAATATTGACCAATAATTGATTTCAAACATAGTATTGACATAATTGATTTCAAACATAATATTGATTAATAATTGATTTCCATATTATTGACAATTAATTTCAAACCTAATATTGACTAATAATTGATTTCAAACATAGTATTGGCATAATTGATTTCAAACCTAATATTGACTAATAATTGATTTCAAACATAGTATTGACTAATAATTGATTTATTTTCCTTAAAAAACATTTTAGAACAAACATAATTTATTTTTCAACTTTTTTTATTGCTTTTTCTCAAACGTATACTTGACACTCATAGAATTAACTAATAACCGATTTCAAACATTGACTAATGATTGATGTTTTTCCTTAAAAAATATTTTGGAACAAAAAAAAACGTCCCTTAATTTTTTTTCCTCTTTCTCTCGAACACATACTCCAGGAACAAATGAGGATTATTTGAGGAAATTATAAAAAAAGGTAATTGTTAATTTTATACAAATCCAAAAGTCATTGTTGTAATAAATTTTATAACATTATACTCCACTTATTTACATAGAATTTGAATAGCTGCATGTTTTTATTGGAATTTTTTTCTGTGCATATAGTTATTATCTTACTCTAACATCGCGTCACTTCATTTACAATTACATTAAAAAAAATTTTTTTTTTGTTTTAATGAACATTTTAAAAATTGCTGTTTATGGAATACATAATGCTATTTTTACTATTTTACTCAAAATAAGAGCTGCAAAACTAGCTACCTAAGTTTAATAGCTTGCAAAACCGTTAATTTAACATTCATTTTATTTCATCAAACCAAAAAAAAATGAGTTTTGAAACTGCAGAAGTTAATACTACTGAAACTTGTACAAAAGCATTGGAAAATAATATTCATTTTTGTTCAGTTGCGTTAACATTTTCGTGTGAGATAATTAAATCTTTTGAGTTGTTCCTTAATATGAAAGAAATGGGGGTTTTTTTTATGTTTTGTTTTCATGACATCTATACAAGACAACTATATTGAAAAAAATTCAGCTATAAATGTCTTTTTTATTATTATTGTGATATTTTTTTCCTTAAAGGTGTAATGCCAGAATTTAGCTTTAACCGACTCCGGTATTTTCCACTTATAATCAGCAATTGTTTATTTGTAGACAAAACTGTTACCTTAACGCAAGATACTGTTATTTACTACATAATCTGATCTCTTCAAAACTTAATCAGTATGCTTGAAAACTGGCTAGAATCCATATGGTGTGTAAAGGAAACCAAATAGAACGGACTGATCTTGGCTAACTCACCTTTAGAAACTACACTCATGTCCATAAATTAAGGATAATGAAGTTCAGGCAAAGAAAGAGACAGAAGCAAAACAAATTTGACGTATTTGTAAAGTCTATTTATTAAACAAAAGGTAAAGAGCAAAAAAGATGCTATATGATTGACATAATTAATAAAAATTGCGATTTTTACTCCCTGGAGCAAATTTCAAAAAAGAACCTATTTGCAAAAAACAGTATAACATGGTTAGTATGATGGTTAATATGGAGTATGTCACCCGGACGATGCAATACAAGCCTTACAACGCCTAGGCATGCTGAGTATCAAATTATCAATCTGATCTTGGGGAACATTACACCGCTCATCAAGCAATGCCCTCCGAAGTTCCGGTTGACAGGTGGGAGGGGGTTGACGGCCTGCAATTCGTCGGCCAAGCATATCCCACACATGCTCTATTGGATTCAAGTCCGGTGAGTATGTTGGCCAATCCATACGGGTGATATCCTCCAATTGAAGGCGTTCGTCTACAATGTTTGCACGGTGAGGACGGGCGTTGTCATCCATAAACAGAAATTCAGCACCCATGGCGCCCCGAAACAAACGTACATGTTGTTCTAGAATGACATCCCGATAGATGTGGCCTGTTATCGTTACACTGTGAACATGCAGGTCAGTTCTGGAACCAAGAATAATTCCTCCCCAAACGAGCCATCCTGCACCACCGTAACGGTGTCGTTCAATGGTGTTCTCTTGGTGGTAACGGGTACCTGGCGCTCTCCATATAAAAGTCCGGAGAGAATCAGACTGCAAACTAAACCTGGACTCGTCGGAAAACATCACACCAGACCACTGTTGCGGTGTCCACAATGCATGCTCTCTACTCCAGGTTAATCGCAGGCGACAGTGAGTTCCGGTAAGTGGAACACATCTGACAGGCCTACGAGCATATAGATCAATGTGCCCTAAGCGTCTGTACACGGTCTGCCTTGAAACTGTCGTACCGGTAGCTGAAGAGAGCTGACGAGACAGGTCTGATGCTGTGCTCCGTCTGTTTCTTCTGGCAGTAACTGCTAAATACCGGTCCTCATTCGGCGTTGTAACTCGGGGGCGACCTATGCTGTAACATCTACTCACATTACCATCATCTTGGAATCGTTGCCAAAGCCTGGAGATGACACTCTGGGCGATTCCAAGTTCCTCGGATACTTCCAGCTGGGTACGTCCACATTCCAGTCGTCCGATAATTCTACCATGTAAAAAATCATCCAAATGCTTCCTTTGTGCCATAACTATGCGGTTATTGCACTGAAAGGCTTTTAAAGCGCTTGTGAACAATTTTACTTCTTTGCCACCATTCCTTATATACCCCTATCTTACACTCTCGTCATTGTGACGTACTATCCGTATGCCTGTAATTTGCATATTCTTCTTCAAGATGTGTGTGATAATTCTACAGGTGAAATTTTTATTTTAGAGTTCAATTTCTGTGTGATTCTGAATTATCCTTAATTTATGGACATGAGTATATATCTACTATATCAAGGAAAAATTATGAAAGAGAATTCACCTCAGTCTATCTTAAACCAGTAAATACTCAGAACTATCTTTACAAAATAAAGTTATCCTTTATAAACAACTAATAATCCACATTCTTATTCATGCAGTACCTATCTGGGGTTCACAACACAAACAAATAAAAAGAAGTTACAAACCTTCCAAAGTAGAATCTTACTAATGATTGCCAATGCATTCTGGTTTATCGAAAACAGTGCTAATCATAACGATCTCAATATAGAACATGTGAAAACACATCACAAAATTACCCTAGAAATTTTCACATGTATTATTAATCCTATTTATCCACTTATTATCGCTCAAGTATTCTTTGTTTAAAATAATGGAAAACGTAAGCAGCCATTCTCAACTTCAAAACGGATATTTCTTCTGTTGTTGTTGTTTCTTATCCCACTTGGCTGGCCAAGCCCACGAGGCCATATGGACTCATGATTGAAGGGGAAGGAAGCAGCTTCTGTTGTGATGGAGCACCCGTAGGTAGAAGCCTGACTTTTGCTCCGTGACGCTCTTACAGTCATAGAAGACCGGGACCTACGGCTTAAAGTGGATTCCGAACCACTACAACATCCATGGCACCGCCGGGATTCGAACCCGAAACCTGTGGCACCGAGCGCTAGACACTCGGCTATTCAGGTCCATATTTCTTCTTAAACGACCATAGTAACTTATCCACCTGCCAGATGCAATAATTATTCTGTGGCATGTATAAATTTTTATTATTTTAATTTCTACTTCACTTCTTTACAGAATTTCCTTTCAATTTATTTGGCCTTGTTTCACTGATCAGCATTTTTCTCGGATTTTTTTGCTCTAAATTAAATCGCTTAATTCATGATTCTAATCCATCCATACTTGTGACTCTCTGAATGCAGGCACTCGAGCGCAGCATTCAAGGTTCAAAATTTCTACTTTTGTTCTTGTGTGATGTATATTTAATATAAAAAATTATGTTTGAAAAAGTTTGATAGCATTTCGCTTTCCTTAATTTCGTCAGAAAGTATTGATGTTTGAAGTGTTACTTATGCTATATTTTTATACCTGAAACAATTAAAAAAAATTTTGTTTTTATTATCCATAATTATTTCCAAAATTTTATATACAATACAAACTCCGAATATATTTTTTGCAAGTGCATATCATACGAATTCATTAGAAAATGTCCGAACAGTATTTTATCTCAGTCTCTACATTTTAAAGAATTTGTCGATTATTTATTACATCACAAATTGTTTCCAAGTAAAATTGTAATTAAAAATTTTCAAGTATTTTTTTAATTACTCTCTGATAGTTTCTCGTCAACTGAATCATTTGTTTACAGATTGTTCTTTTATCTTATTCCAAAATGGAATGTCTTAACATATATCCGTTATATAACATATCCGTTTTCTAAACTGGATCTTGCATTGTTCAGAATGGGTTTTATATTGATCTTGCATTGTTGCAGCATCTGAAAATGTATAGTTTATGATGTTGATAAGAATTTCTTGTAGATTTCAATTGGCAGTCTTTCTTTTTAATTGTCAATGTTTAACAGCACTACTTTTAATAGATTTTATATGGATTTTAATTCATTATTTATCTGATTTTACTTATTGAATTTTATCTATTCTAGCAACAGGCATTTTAGTTTTAACAAATTCATTTTACAAGAATTTAAAAAGTACTGTCGTTTGGCGCAGCATAGCCAAATCTGGCTCTTGTGCCATAAAACTCCAATCAACCAATCAATTGGCAGTATTTGTAATAATACCAATACATTGATAGAGAGTAGGATATATTATTCCGCTAAATTTTTAGATTTTAAGAGCGATGTTTGCAATTAGATTCCTCGAAACCGGGAGAATGTGCAAATTAATTTTTCCAGCGCATCCCGTAAAAATTTTCAAAACCTGTATTCTCACAAAATCTCAGGAAAATTTCTTAGTTTCGGAAAGTGCAATTTTGGGCTTAAATTAGACATTTTAGCATATATTTTTTTTATATCTTTGAAATAAATATAGTGCAGTAAAAAGCAACAGTTGCATTCAGTTTATATGATGCCTGCTTTAAAATTTAAGTCTAATTTTTTTATTTCTGAAAAAAATCCTGATTTTACAGTTTCTTCAATGTTTTTTTAGTGTATAAGTATTTCGAAATTCCTGTTGGAAAAAAATTGGGAGTGTTCCTTGTGAACACTTCCATTTTCCGTGCACTAATTATAAGCAGTTCAAAATTCTTGTTGGAAAAATAATTGGAATTGCTCCTCGTGAACACTTCGAATTTTCTTTCACAAATGTTAACAATTTTCAGTGATGGGGTTTTTAAAATGTAATTTTTGGGGATACTAGTTATGGGAATTTCGAAATTCTTTTTGTGTTATTCTCTTTAGTATATGCTGCTAACGAATATGACAATTTTTCATGCTTAAATATTAATAATTCACTGAGATAAGATATATTTTTTTATTTACTTTTGATGCTGTTGTTCAAAAATGCTTAAAATATTAATATTTGCATTTAATAACATATTAACAGGAATAAATGAGCTTTATGCAAAATGCATATTAAGTTACAAAAAAAATTTATTTATTAGTTTAAATAGCATACTTCTATGATTTTCATAATATAACGTCAAAATCACATATGTATGCAATTTAATGTCTAAATACCTATAATATATTTTATAAATTCCTAACGTACCTTAGATGAAAACAAAAAACGGATGCTTCAGAGTAAAGCAATAATATAGTCGGAAAAAAAAATGAAATAGACAAAATACACTCATGATTATCACAATTATATTGAACAACTAATGTCCACTTACAACAATTCTTCTGACTAGAAATTTCTAAGTCAATTTATCAATACAAAAATACTGAGATTGCAATAAACATTTGAAAGACAGGTGAAAATTAAATTTAGAACCAAATAGAAAAGCTTTTATTATTCCACCTGCTGTACACATTTAATAAATATTAGCCAAAAGAGTCGTTAGCAATAAATGCAATCTGAATACGAAAATAACCAAGTTTATGAACACGTGTACTGTTAGTCTTTTATATTGCTCTAGTTTTTCTTATACCAAATGTTTTTACCGAAATAGATACACTTTGACATTCTAATCAGCACCAGAATGAGTCGAACAATTGGGAACTTGAACATGTGCAAATCTAATGGAAGTTGGATTCTAGTCGAATTTCTTCTAGAATTGGTTCTTTTAATAATATTATGATTCAACTCAGTTACAAAAGAATTCAATTTATGAGAAAGCAAATACAATTTGGTTGTCTTAAGAGTGACAGAAAATAGACTCTTAAAATGAAATGTCATCTATTCGTGCACTACTATACGAATGATGATGGTCCTTTTGGAGCCTCGTGTCATTCAAATGACGTCAAAATTCTTTGCTTGAATTACATTGGTAGTATAAAGAACATTAAAGGTTGATTTCACAAATTTAAGTAAATGGAATATTGAACAAACATAATAGTAAACTTTGTTATACAAAGAGAGATATAAATAAAATTAGTTTACGTTCATTCACAAAAAAAAAAAAAAAAAAAAAAAAAACGATAGATTTGTAGCAGATTCAGCATTACTTAGGATGCACTATGTAGCGGGACAGGTGCTGATACACAGCACTTTGATTTTGTTACAGCAATTTAGAGCGAACATCCCTAGGCTGGAAGTTTCGCATTCTGTTTGAATCTTTGAGTCCATCTGAAGCACTTTCCAAATAATGGATTTTTTGTGCCCGTCGTAGACACAGACATGTGAACATATAATTCGGATCGACTTGTCAAGTTTCGAACCAAATTCTCATTGCCCACCAGGACCTTAAGCTTAATGCTTTCCCCATAAAGTGCAACTAATTTTTTTTACTAACTCATAAACTAATTGAATTTTCCGAGATTTAAGAAATCTCCTTTTTAAGATGAATTCTTACCTGACTCAACGAAATAATTTTCTGCTAATAGAATTGAACATTGTTAAATTCTAATTGAGAGTAGTTCACTTCTGTAGATTATTTTTAAATGTTTTCGGTTGAAACACTACTTTAATGCAAAATACTAAATAAAAAACTTATGCCATGGTAGGAACAAATCTCATAATGCGAGAAAAAGCTTTCCGTTATTTACTGTTCTGCTAGCTGCAGTAAATTCTGCTAATTACTATTCAATGAAAATGTAAACATCCGATTAAAAGAATGGAAATGGACAAATCGATTGCTTATTAAGGATAGTAGTCAGACATACACGGCAAGCAATGCACCAGAAGCAATGCAATTATGAAAGAAAAAGTTTGATAGTTATTGTGGAATTTTTTCACCTATTTTTTTTTATTAGGTAAAAATAATATTAATTTTAAAAATTAAACAATTCTGGTTTAAAAAATTCCCAAACTGGAAATTTAGTCTTGAAGATGAACAGAGAAGTGAATAATCAATTCAGGTTGATAATAATGATTTGAAAGCACTGGTAAAGATAGAACCCCATATAACAAGTGGAGAATTAGCTGGTAGACTCCACTGTGCACAAACAACAGTAGTGAAACTAAAAATGATAGGAAAGGTTTCTTGAGCTGGTGTTTGGGTTCCACACGAGCTTACAGTTCAAAAATGTCAGTAATGTGTAAATATTTGCACATCGCTAGTCACAAGAAATAAAATTGGTCCTTTTTAAAGCGTATAGTAATTTGAGAGGAAAAGTGGATACTTTATCTAAGCATTACTCGAAAAAGATAATGGTTAATCCCAAAGCCAAGATTGCATCCAAAGAAGGTTTTGCTTTGCATTTGGTGGATATGAAAGGAGGTGACTATTTTATTACTGGTTTATTTTGAACTGCTTGTGAAAAATCAAACTATCACATCAAACGTCTACTATCGACAATTAAGAATTTAAAGTGGACTTTACTCACTAAACGACCCGCATTACTCTATAATTGAAGTGTGATTCTTCAATTAACTCGGCTTCACATTGCATTAATGATTCAACAGAAGCTGAATGGGAAATTCTACCTCACTCACTTTATAGTCCAGACATAACCCCATCAGACTGTTATCTGTTTAGGACTCAGTTGCCTTTCTTGATGGCAAAAATTTCAGTGATAACAGTGGATCGAAATACTCTAAATAAGTACTTTACAGTAAAAGTAAAAATTTACCTCAAAGGTGGTTAAATGTCATAGAAAATGATGGAGAATATTTCAATGATTAAATATGTGTCCCAATAATTTTTTTTTCAAAATTGTCTGCCTAAATCCTGCCTTACTTTCCGTTCAACCTAATAGATAAACAAAATCAGAACCGCAAAATTTCTTTCCTCAAATTTCCTACGGCGCAGCAAATAATTTGATACAAAGTAGAAGTTGAATTGAGAAAAATCAGCTTTTTATTCTAATGACTTTCGATAATCTTTAAAGATAAATTGCAGTCTGAACATCAGTTTTTACACAATTTGAATCAGAAATTGGTTCGTGCTATGAAGACGCACCTGCATGGGAAAATGCATGCAAGTTTATCTCAAATAATTCAAGATCGAAAACCATTTTCTCAATTTATTAAGTAAGAAACATACGCAAACATGTTTGAAAAAAAAAATTTCTTACAAAAAAGGGGCTTAATTTTTTTTCGGAGAGCAATGAAGTTAGCATAGCTAATAAGTACATAGCGAAATGTATATTCAATGAATGTAGAAAATATTCGTATAGTGCCGATTTATAATGAAAAGCGCGTTTTTATTATTTAATAAAAGGTGTATTTTGTGGAAATAATTATCAGAAGTTTGAAAAAATATCTGAACTTGGAACTTTAAAATAAATATCAGAATACTTAAAAAATTTTATGCAAAAATTTAAAAAATGAAACATAAAATGAATGAATTTTGAAGACATAAAAAGTATTCTTATACACGAAAAATACAAATTTATTATCCTGATTTACGATCGTTTTAAAAATGAAAGTACATAAATCATTTTAGATGCTTTCCAGTACATATGTTGAAATACATATTAATTTTAAAACTTGTGTTTTGAAGTGAAACTCTTAAAAATGAAAAATGAGGGGAAAATGTTCGAAGATTTCTAATAGACTTTCTATCTTTTATCTTTAATTTATATTAGTTGTGTTTAAAAATTTTACTTCCTGAATTGAAATTTCGGGCACAAATAAAGATGTACGAATATTTTCTACATTCACTGCATATATGATTTTTTTTCCGATTTTCCAAGCGATATCTTTCAAACCTTGTATTTGTACATTTTCTTTCCGATCTGCTTCCGGAGTGTTTGTAGATATAGATTTCAATTCTGTCCAGAAAAATACTTAAATTTGGAAAAATATTTATGACTGGTTTAGTAAAATTCGCTTCAGTGGATCTAATAAGTTGTTTTCTTTGTAGTAATTCTATGCTTTCTTTTTAATCTGATCTATCAGTATATATTAGATAAACATATTTTCTGAACATGGAAATAAAGATAATTTCTAAGTGCATTGTTGAAATTTTCTTGATTTTAAGTCGAAAATGATTTTTTTGTCGCATGAACCAAGTTCTCTCACTTTTGTTATTTCAAAACTTCTGGTTAACTTTAAAACAAGGAATTCTTTTCAATAAATATTCTGACTTAGAGGCTTTTGGAATAAAGCAAACCATTGTTAAGCTCACATGAAAAATTGTGTGGCTTGATTTTATTTTCTGATGTTTCATTTGGATTACACTCAATTTCATTTGACTAATATATAACAATGCAACTCTAAGATGATTTTTTACTCTATATGGTACTTTAAAACCATTTAAATATAATACATTTGTAAACTATAGAATAACACAAACGTATATAAATTACGGAATTACATTATTATTTGTCAAAGTACAACTCACTAAGCATTATTTTTAGTAATGGCAAAATATTGAAATTGTAGTTGAGCCAATAAAAATTGTTTTGTGACACTATACATAGTTGTTCTAACGTATATAATGTAATTATAATTCAAATATTTGAAAGTTTATTTAATTTTATTCTTTTTTTGTTATAGGTCAAAATTGAATGATTGATATCTAAGAACTTCTTGTTAAATCTAACATGTCAGTAAAGAGTGTTGTGGCAAAGATTAAACTGGCCAATCTTGGATTAAATTTAATTTCAAACTCTTCATTCTCTTTGTGTTGCAACAGAACTGAAGACAGCAACATCACTTCAAATCCAAATCAAACATATCATACGGCATTGATAGAAAAGTGGTTTCCTCAACATTTCGATAAATTGCAGGGAAATACTACTTGTATAAACACAGTTATTGTATTTGCTTACTCTGTGATTATTGTGGTTTCATTATTTGGAAATTTAATTGTTTGCAAAATCGTATTTGGTAAGTCTGGCACTAAATCAACGGCAAATTTCTATATCGGGAACCTCTCCATATCAGATCTCATGATGACTGTCATCAACATACCTTTGCAATTGACAAAAATTTTAGTGCGAAACTGGCCTCTTGGTTTCGTACTTTGCAAATGCTTGCCATTTTTTGGAGCAATATCTGTAAACGTTTCCACTTTAACCATGGCATTTATTGCATTAGACAGATATAAAGTTATTGCATATCCTTTAAAACCTCGACCAAAGTTGTCAACTACAATACACAAACTAATATTCATATGGATTATGGCATTCATTTTATCATTTCCATTTTTCCTCATGAGTCATACAGACAGTCATTTGTCTTATGAGTATATTACTCGCTGTGTGATTAGTTATCCATCTCCTAAATTTTTATCTAGACAGATTTTTACATTAATAGCATTGCTTTTGCAATTCGTTGGACCATTAATCATATGTGCCATTACCTATTTAAAGATCTGCTTGATAATTTGGAAAAGAAGATCTATTGGAACAGTGACACAGTCTCAACAGATACATCAATTAGAGGCAAAATGGAAAACCATCAAAATGCTTATTCTAGTTCTTATCGTTTTTGTTGTATGTTGGCTGCCTTTACAAATATACCATACATATCAAGACGCCAGAGGGGAGACAGATTTTAAGAAACATAAATCTACTGTTTGGTTGACATGCCACTGGTTTGCTATGAGTAGCGTATGTTTCAATCCTTTCATCTATTGCTGGTTGAATGAGAAGTTTCGTAATAAAAGTAAAGCATATTTCAAATGGTTTCTTACTACCAGAAAAATTCAATCTCAGATAGTAGCATTGCATTTTCTTCCTGGGAACACAAGTCAAACAGTTGTAAGAAACACAAGTGCTTCTTTTCCGACATTTAGCTGTCAATCGAAAGAATTTCCCAGTTGGAAGCTCCAAGAAATTTAAAGCATCATTCACTATAGTGGAGGGCAGATTTATTTACAAATACTAAATAGAATGAATCCGATGTAACATGAACACCAAAAGCATTTTAGAAATGCCTCTCCACCGGAAAATTAAAATTAATTACAAAGAAATTGACTTCAAAACTAATGGTGCTTGAAGTAGTGAGCTATTTCAAAATATTAACGATTAAGATACGTTTGATATCATATACAAATGTACTATTATTTTGCTTTTAAAATAAATTAGTTTGCATTAAACTAATATTTTGTTCAACCTTTCATAGATTTATAATATATGTCAAATTACATAAAAATAGAATACAGTATATGCAACACATCATGCAATCTATTTAAGAATATATATATATATAAAGTGATTATAAAAATTAAAAAAAAAACTCTGGATATACGAGTCCCTAACTATCGTTCAATTCACAGAAATTGAATTAAATTTTAATTTAAGGTATTTTCGGGTATGCACCCAAGAATCATATCACAAATAACAGTTAAATTCTAACATTTACGGTTACAGTGACACGATTTCGAAAGTTTTAAATGGCAGCATCCACTTTTTTTTCTTTTTATTGAAATGCGATCTCCATAGTGAAAAACCATAAATAACATCGGAACGGTACCTGTAGCACGAAAATCGCCGGAGCAAGACAGACGAAGAAGAAAAGTGAAAATAACCAATAACTAAAGAGAAGCAATATAAAGCAAAACATTTTAATGTGTTTCCCAAATTATCCACGTGACCTCCTTCACACACGATGGCACTTTACCTGCGGTAGATGATGTATAGCACTGAAGCACGCACCATGGCAAGAATTTGCTTAACCATGATGTCTGATGACATCTTTCAAATCAGATGCAATTTGCGGATTAAATGCGTACACTTTTTTGATTTCAGGTATCCCTACAATCAGAGGTTCATTGGAGTTAGATCGGGAAATCTTAGCATCCACCGAAACGTGAAATGGCGGAAGATATTTCTGTGACCAAACTAAGTTAAGTAATGTTTTACAGAAGACCCACATGTAGAGGAGTGCTATCTTGCATCCACACAACGTCAGATAAAGGATCTGTAGCAAATCAGGAATTACCTACCTAATCAACATTCCTAGATAGCGAGAACTCGTTACTGTACACGTTTGCAGACCTTCGGCAGTAATCTTTTCAAAGAAGTAGGGACCGAGGATGAAGATGCTTATATACCGCCCCACACAGTCATTTTTTTTTCCTTTCTTGTAATGGAAGTGCAATAACATCATCGGGGTAACCTTCTGCCCAGTGCACGCAGTTCTTTGAATTAACGTTACTAGCCAACGAGAAATGAACCTCATCCATCCACAGAATACGTAAAAGTCAACTATCATCATCATATCGGATGAGGAATTCATTCGCGCAATGGCGGGAGATAACACATCAGTTTGGTGACAGAATTAAGAAACGTTTGACAGAAGACCTCACAAATGGGGAAGTGTCATCTTGCGTCCACATAACGCCAGATACAACATTTCGCTGCACAGATAACTGAAATCTAAAGTGTAAGCATTTAATCCTCAATCTGAACTTGATTTGAAAGATGCTGTCAGACGTCAGGTTCAACAGATTCCTCTTGCCATGATATGTGCTTTAGCGCTATCCATCATCTGCAGCATGCAAAGTGTCATCGGGTGAACAAAATTAACAGAAACGTAAAAGTTATTAAACAAATGGTGAATGACAATAAAATATTTTACTTTATATTGCTTCTCTGCCCTTACTGGTTGTTATCTCTTTTCTTCTTAGTCTCTCTAGCGCAGGTGTAAAATGTTATGCATCTTAAAGGGAAAAAAGCTACATCACATTTCCTAACTCTTTAGTTTCGTTGAGAAAGCTGCATGACAATTTAAAACCGCAGTGATGAAATGATTTTGATATAATCAGAAACTTTGCATAGATAAATTTTATTAAAAAAGAATCCTTCTTTTTTACAATGCAAGTTTTTCTTAGACTCTGCATAGACTACCTTTGTCTGCAAGTCTAAGGAAAGTGGTGAAGTAGATCCTGAAATAGTGAGGTAAAATATATGGTTCGAGGTTTTATGGATGAGGTTTTTATATATGGTGTGTGTTGATTTGACACACAAAGAAGAAAATACTTATAAACTGCTATTAATAATTAAGTTCATGAAATTAAGTGGATATCTTAGAAATTTTAAGTGTTCTATAAATTAAAAATAAAATACAGCAAATCAAATTTTATTGAGCAAAAACCCAACACAGAAAGAAAATATTTTCACTTTCAAATTTTTCACATACAATATACAATGTGCAAATATATACACAAACTTTCATATTTTCTGGCATTTTCACATCAGCTTGCAAAGAAACGTTTACAAGTTAGCACATATAAACTATCACAGTACCAGTTGGATTCCAAACTTTTCACAGCACTTTGCAAACGTATAATAGGGCAACAAGAATAAATATTTTTATTGAAAATTAATTATGGTTTGCACCATTCATTAATAATGACACAACATAAAGCAACGCTAATTTTCTTTAAAAAAATGCATGAACAAAGGGAAAAAAACATCTTGCAATCAAAATTTAAAAGCATTAGTCAACTGATAAAAACATTGTCACAAATTTTCTAAATGCATTATGATAAATCAGAAAATATATTTACTGTTTCATCATGGAAAAAAAGTCATAGCAATAAAATATAAATAAGAGAATATAAAATTATTTTAAAAAATAATTATAAATATTGCATAAAGAATAATTTTTAGGAAGGAATAAAAGTCTAATATAAATACTGTATCATGAAAAGTGATGTCATCAGAAAGAAGAAGCAATGCATATATAAATCAGTGGTAATTTGTCACACATATAAGCAAGCACATCTGAGCATAAAAATATTTTCCTGGTTATACATGAAGTATTAACTAAAGTATTAAGCTAAATCAAGATGCATTGTAAATTAAACAGAAGATTGGATAAAAGCAATTATATAAATGACTTAACTATCCCTGCTCTGAATCAACTTCAAAGAATTTTTTTCTCTCCAAAATCTCTACAAATAAATTGTTTCTTTTGTATATAATTGATACATATGTTTGTGTTGACAAAACAAATTAGCACTCAAAATAAAGGAAAAAGATCTACACTTCAATCAAGAAATCAATCAAATGGGAATATACGAACAAGTAACAATTACATAAATAATCCTCTTAAATTAAAAATATATAAATATAATATGGTCAATAAATTTTTTATATAAATAATTATCGAACGGTCATATAAAATTTGAATGCACAATTACTAGTCAAAATATTGAGCAATAGAAGTCTCACAGTGCTACAAATTGAGTAAATAAAATACAGTATTTCATTTTGGCAATTAGTATTTTCTTTTGTTTTAAACAAAATAAAGAAACCAATTTTAAATCTGAGAAGTTCCATTACTTAAATATTACTGCTTCCATCATAAATACTACTTTGATTGTTTTAAATTTTTTTGTTAATCAATTAATCTCTTGAGAAATTTAGGAGAGCAATAAAACCTCTACAATTAAAATAATTCTCTAAGGTCTCCAGTTTTTATTGTTTTAATAACTATAAATATATATTTATAGAATTTAATTGAATCAATGAGAGCCTTTTACAGATAATCTTCATAAATCATTAATAAAATAATGGGAATTACGAATTAATTGAAATATGCTTTTAGAATAAATATTTCAGAGAATACATTTATATATAAGAAAACTGATAAGGGTAACCTTAAGATTGAAATAAAATTTTAACATATCAACACTTTTAAAGCTTAAAAATTAAATATTGAGCATTTAAATTTTTACATTGAATTTCATGAGTGATCAAAGAATTTTACTCTTAATTTAATATATGGTTAGGAAATTTTCTCTAAGTTATCTACACAAAAATTAATATTAATTAAATAAAAATAACCAGTCTTGCAGACATATATTGTGAAATTAAATGCATTAAAAAATTTAATTTTTAAATTAAAAATTACAAATACCAAAACTATTTTAAGAGTAATATTATTAATGAGTATATTGATCAAAAAGTTCTATACTTTTTCATTAATTATTCCATTTACTACTCAAATTTTTAAAATCAATTTAATTTTTATTAATAGGAAATACATAATACATTCCTTTTTGTCCACCCAAACCCCTTTGAGAACCACTGGCACAGGCAATGAAAATTTAAGAATATAAATCTGGGGATATTTATATTCAAATAATAAATGCTAAAATTGCATTTATTAATGGAAATACATTTTGTATAATATAGAATCATAAATTTAAATTTGATTAAGAAAAATTTAAAGATTGTAAGGCAAAAAAAATATGGCTAGAGGAAACATTTCATAAAACTTATTGAAAATAAATAAAGACTCAAATATATATAATATATATATATAGATTATAATTACTAATAAGCTATTTAAATGAAAGTTATAAATAACTCAAAATACACGTTTCCTTGGATTTTGATTTTTGAATTAAGACTTAAAAATGCATTAATGAATTGTAAAATTTATAACAGTAAATCCTACTTTCCTATAAAAGTCACCCTTAATTTCTTAAGTGAATTACGGACATTCCTTCAGCAAAAGAAATATATACCTGAATTTCCTGCTTATAATCCACAGATTATATGCTAAAAATAAAAAAAAACCCTAAAATTTCAAGATGTGAATTATGGGTTTCTGTTTAGTCTATAGAAAAAGATTTTTGCCAATAAAAATTTATAGAATTTATGTGTGAGAGAAAATTAACAATTTTCTAAACATAAAGAAACAAAATAAATGTGGCCTATAGAAAGGTGCTAGACTTACAAAAGAAAACAAAAAAGAAAAAAAAAAAAATTTTTTTTTATTCGACATGCATTATACATTGATGTGTGTGTACCGGATGAAAAATGCCTGGAAGGAAATTATGCTTTATAGATGGCCAAATTAATAATTAAATGTGTTAAATCCTATCTTGGAAAAAATGTAATCTATATCCTCACTTGCTTTCACTATTGTTCCGAAATTCATATCTTCTTTACAATTTCCACTAATTTAAATTAATATATATATATTTTTTACATAATTGCGGAATCTAAAATTTCAAACGTTTTGTTTGTTTTACGTGGCGAATATCTTTAAAAAAAGAAAAGAAAAACCCGATTGATATATGATATACGAAAAATTCTCACAGATTATACAAGATCTTATATTTTTTTCAGGCTGACAATTAAGTCTTTGGGTAATATATAGCACTGCAGATTAAAAGCAAGAAATTATGGTACTGTAATTTAACTTCTTTTTTATCACAGAAATGCATTTAAATTCAACAAGAATTGGTAAAGCAGAGAAAAAAATATAAAAAAACTATTTAGCTGATTTGGGTTTCTCACTGAAATAGTGCCATACTTGTTGTTTTACAAGAATAATGATATATCTAAAAATGTAAGTAAGATATTCTTTATCAGTTTTGGATTCTTAAATTTTACACAACTGATCTTTAAAAAAAAAAAAAAATTCTTAAAATACGATAAAGGTGGAAAAAAACCATAAAATGAAATCAGCTATTTGTAAAGATATCATTTATAGAAAAGAAAATACTTATTACACAATAATTTTCTTTTTTCAAATTATTGGTTTAAGTTTGATTACTTTACTACATTATCACTATTTTAGGTCAGTCTATGAAATGCATTAAAATAAAGTACATTTACTTTTACTTTTAGTTTTACTTTTTAAGTACATTTTTTTATATTTAAGTTTTAAAAACAATATCATAAATAAAGATACACTTACAGACTAGTTAAATACACTAAATAAGATGTCTTACCACAACATCACAATTTTAACATTAAAGCAAGAAAACATCACAAACAAGTATACACAATATATTTAAGGGTCTTATACTGATATTACAAGAAAAGCTCAAAAAATTTGCATAACTATAGAAAAGCTCAATACAGCATTTATAATACAATAATGTCTCACTAATAATATAATTAATAACATTAATCAAAATAGTCATAATTTTGTTTGATATTTATGAGACATGAAAAACAAAAAGTTATGATGTCAAAATAAAAATTTTTTATAATTAAGTCTATTATTAATTACAGTCCAATGTGGCATTAACATATAGTTTATGGAATTGTCGGCCTTAATGAACTCTAGGTCTATAAAAAAAATTCCACAACAAATTTCTACAAAAAGGTTTTTTTTCATAAATAAATTTAAAAAAAAAAAAGAGTACATCTTCAGGGCTCAAAGGTATTTTGAGGATATATATTCGATATTTAATATCTCACCATAATGCTCAAATCTTATTGCTTATTTAACATTCCACCTTATTGATAATTTAATACCCCAACTTATTGCTGACACCTTATTGTATTAATATCTCACCTTATTATTGATGCATTTCCACATGAGCAAAGCCCCTCAAAGAATTGAATGCATTTAAACTCAAAAGAAAATGCAGAGAAAAAAAAGCTAAGACTAAATATAAAATTTAGTTCATTTAAAATATGTTAAAAACAATTTCGAAAATTTACAAAACTATTGAATAGGAAATATTTGTTTAACGCTTTTAGTTCTAATAATATTTTGATGATCAAAATCAGAACAATCTTTTATTTAATAACTTACCTCTAATTAAATATATGCTTTCAAAACATTCTTTCAACTAGAATATATAATTCAACCCGTAGAATAAATATGCTTTACAAACAGTTTAATTGAAGGTAACATAAATAAACCTCTAAAACTCAATACATATAAGATTTTGTTTTTGGAGAAATTGATATAAATCCAGACATTTGTTATATCTCTTTACACTCACAATAGAATTCAACAAATTTGGCCAAATAGTAAAAGTGAGAAAATATAGAAATATGTTTATTTTAATTAAATTAGTTTAATTTGTTCTTTTGAAAATAACTCATCAATTTTAAAGAAAGATTTCTAACAAAACGGATTATTAATATTGCAGATTTTTTTTTTTTTTAATACAAATAAGTTAATCTATAGGAAACCAAATTCTCTTGAATATAAGGAAGATTTCTTTCTGCAAGAGTTTATTTATCAAGAAATTAGTTTAAATACCTTTCTCTGGTAGAAATAGCATTTAACACTTAACAGCATTTCTGAAATATAATTAATTTAAAATTAACTGATTTATGTTATAGATCATAATTAACTTTAAAATTTGATTCCTTTAAGAATTACATTTTTTTCCAATCCAAGTCAAAACTTTGAAAGAATACTTACTAATATTGCCTAAATAATTCATAAATGATTTTTAATATGAAAAAAGACATTGATAGAATATATATTAAGAGCAAATCCAAAGATAATATTTGAACAATTGTGCTTGGCAACACTGACGAATTTTTTCATTATTTTTACATTTAACATAGTTTTATAACAAACAGGTCTGTTTCTTGATTTCATAGACTTGCATCACAATTGTGAAGTGACAAATAGAAATTTCATAAGGATAAAATTTTGTTTTGAATACAGATAGAAACTAATTTCACATAATTTATGGCAATTAAAAATGACGGATTATAAATAAACAATATATAGAAAATAGATGTTTTACACAAAATGGTGCATTGGTCATATTTAAAAATAAATATTTTATACAGGTCAGTTTTCTAATAAAGAAATACAAATGTGGAATTAATTTTCATGTTCAACTTGAAATTCATAGTGTTCTAAAACAAATACACATAAAAGATATAATTAGCATATAAAATATCAAAATATAAATGTACAAATTCAGACCTTTTGTTACAGAAAATAAAGCAACCCTTTTTTCTTTCACTTTTTCAATAAGTTAAATTTACCACAGAATGCTTAATATATATCACTATATTTTATTTAGCAAATTAAAAAATGAATCAAGCCAAATATGACATGGAAATTCATTTTTTCATTTAAGCATAGTTCATTAGTTATAAATAATATTATGAAATGGAGATTTATATTGTATTTTTGTCATAAATATATAAAAAAGAAAAGAAATTCTTATATTGTCTGATAGTATCAGAATATTGTAAGCTATACATTATCACATTAAAAATAAGTGTTATTAATTTTGATAAATAGTACACAACATATATCTAACTGTCAGATTGGGGAAAAAGGGATTTGGAAGGTGAACTGACAATAACATCTGAACTTTGTGAGCAAGGTAAGGAAACTTTAATTACACGTGAATGCCCATTATATGCTTCATTTTCAGACATATGCTGTGAAACTGATGTAGATGTGGAAATAAGAGGCGAATGATGATATGCAGGATTAACATTAATAGCAGATGTAGCATTTATAATACGGCGAACAGTTTGAGGAGAAGAGTGCGGAGCAACTTCAAGTGGTCTTTGAACCACTGATATTTTATTTAAGGCTGCCATGTTTTTATTAGTATGTACATCATGAACATGTAGTTGAGGCATTGTAAATTTAGTCAATGATGGATCAGAAATGTTAGCTATAGAGAGATCAATACCATGTTGCCTCACTGGTAGAGCTGAGCACATTTCTAAAATACCACCTCTTAACATTTGTGAGTTAGAGTCTTTACAGTGAAGATGACTAACACTTTCAGGTTGACTAATACTAGCTGGATTACCAAATTCACTCTGTTTATTTACAATAACATTAGCTGCTTGAATCGTTTCTCCAACAGGCAGTGAATTTATAGCTTGTTGTTGCACATCAGCCGACCACATATAAGCTTGCTGGTCCACATCATAACCTACTATCCCGGTGTTATTAATGTGCATATTCTGATTAGCAGTCAAAGTTACAGCAGATTCAGGAGCAACTTGATCTTTGGAATGATGTATAGAACTGCCATAACTTGAGAAGGTATCGTTTCCTGTCTGACTACTAGCAACAGCTATTTGCGGACTTTTGCTATGGAAACAACACTTTCTTCCATAATGCGTCTTTAAGTGGTGCATTTTATAAGACTGGAGCTCTTGCTGATGCCTTCTATATAATTCTTGTCTTTCTTGTTCTTGCCTAAAGAATAAAAAAAAAAAAATAAAATAAATAAATAAATGAACACTTATTTCACTACCCTATTTATCCAGAATTATTTATATCTGTAGTAAATATTTGAAATTGTATAATAAAATATATTACGACTCTCTTGAAAACCTAATATAACAGTATGCAAAAAATTATAAAATAAGATATAAAAGTAATTTTTGTATAAACAGAAAACAAAACCAGCTAGTAATTGACAAATAAAATATGTAATCAATCTGTTCCAGCTATTTATTTATAAGCAACTTCTATTTGTGCCATGTATTTTTAAATTCCAACTAACAATTGATAATCTAAAATCAATATAAGTTAAAGAAGCACCTACTTTAAGACAAGACAAATGCCAATTCAGTTGGAAATTTAAAATCAACATAAAATTTATTTGTTTTTAAAACATAATTTTTGTAATTAATAATTAAATATTTCTATATATGCCTTAAATTTGAATTTAATCAAAAATCTTTTTTACATCTCCTTTACAATTTATATTATGTAAAAATATTTATTACATAAAGCACAAGTAAACAAGTATCATTTTACAATTTTATAATGGGGGAAAAAATACCTTTCCAGAATCACTTTTAAATATTCATCATTACATTCAAGCATTTCATAATTTTTATTTTCTTCTTCAGACTGAGAAAGCTGAAAGAGTTAAAACAAAACATGAGAAATTTTTTTAACAGGTTTACATTAAAAGTTAAATCATTGAAAGGTGCTTAAATTTTTTTAGAAAATTATCTCATATTTTCTTGAAAAACTACATTTAAAATAAATTATATCTATCTTGAAATACACAATATAATTAAATAAAAATTCACCTTCAATTGATTATCATGAATTATTTAAATCATTAATAGTTAGTTTTATTATTTAATAAAGAAATTATCAACATATATGATGAACATAATTATCAGCAATCAAAATGTTAGAATAGATACGTTTATTAACGTTATAAGAATCTTCCGATCTAACAATTGCAATTATAAAGAAATTATCCAGTTTTTTCAATGTACCTCTGTATTGATTAAAATATACATTTAAAAGCAAAATTCATATTAATCTCAACAAAATACTCTGAGAACAAAAGCTCTATGTTCAATTTATGATGAGGAAAATATTTGCTTTCATCAATTCATCTAGTACTGATTCAAATATAACAGATAAAACACATAGCATAATATTTTTCTGATTTGAAAAATATTTAAATTTTTTTAATCAAAACTATTAAATATATATGAATAAAATAAATAAAATTTATATATATATTTATGACAGTGTTGGTCTAATAGTGAACATATCAACATATTATTGAACTCAATAAAACAATTACTATTTTTGCAGTAGAGTTATAGTTAATATTATTTGGTATTTTGGAAATCACTACGATTAATTATAAGGAAATAACATTCACATTAAATTAAAGCCCTTTGTAAATTATGAAAATAATTTCATTGAATAGGAGAAAATTTTTTTGTTTATGTAATGGTATACTGTATAAACGGCATTGTACTTGACTTTTCTGTTTGGGAAGAAGCTCAGCAAAGTGGAAGAAGATACAGTGCAATGGGAAAATTCTTGCTTGTAAACATAATGAACCTTTAAAGGCACCATGGAGAACTTTGAACACATCTTACACAGTACTTTTACATAATAAATTTTTTAAAATCAACTGTACATATTATTGGTGTGCAACTTCATATCATTAATAAAACTAGTACCAAAATATTATTTTATTAAAAAAATGTTCACTTAGAAAATAAAATTTAATGAAATAAATTAAATGCATTAACTAAAAAAATGTTTTATTTCAATAGATAAAACTTCAATAAGCTGCAGATAAAAAGTAATTTCTATTAAGGAAGCATAATTTATCATATAGCAAGTGTGTGAATAAATAAATAAATAATAATAATAATAATAATAATAATAAACACCTGGTGAAATTAAGATAAGAATTAAAAAGGCTTTCCTGAAGATTATCAATTCAATAAATAATTAACTGAGATACTGAACAAGTTTTTCATTTCTTCAGTTAATGTGAAGATTACAAATTTAAAAATTTATTTCATTTCATTTTGTTTTTATTCTATATTATTAAAATTGATTCTTGCATTCTTGAATTAAGTTGCTATGAAGTTCGAAGTTATATACCTTTACTTCCCAGGAATATGGTAAATACTTCCTTTTAGTTTTACCATGATGCATATATTTTCCAGTTTTCGACATCCTAAATAATTGTAACTATTTTTTTTTTAAATTTTATTATTATGGTAAAATGATTAAAAAGAAACATTTTGTGCTAGTATAAGATTTTAACCACAAGTACAAAAATAAACTTTGTTAGTACATATTAAACCAAAGAGAATAAATAAATTAGAGTGTTTTATTAATACATTACACCAAATTAGGTTTTTACTGAATTATAATAATTTATTAATAAATTTCTCAAAACAATTGGTATGCAGTCTTCTGTACAATTTTAGATATATTTTTATCAATAAAATAGGCAAATATAATTGCAAATGCTATGTAACATGGGTATTTTTTTTTTAAGAAAGCAGACAAGTACACTTTTATATCCACTAGTTAAATAGCAATAATTTCTATTTTTAATAATTCATAATCCCTTTCACGCAACACAACTGAAATCTAAGTTCGGAATATTTATGCTACTGAATTAATAATTTTTAATTTTGTCCAGAAATAATAAATGATAAACATTACGAGTCCTAGTGATGATACAGTTTCCCAAAAATGAAAATTCATGTTTATTGTAGGGAACAGATAGGAAATTTAGTTTGTTTTTTTATGAAGTCCTTAACAAACAATTTAAATGATTATCACTTTTTTTTTATTTTAAGTTATTGAAATTCTTTATAGATATAAGTGTTCATCATGAAATACAAATAAAAATTTTATAATTCAAACAAATGTAATATTCCCCCCCCATTATTTTCTTTAAGCATTAGGTTTGGAGATAATTTTCAATTTTTCTATGAAATCAATTTTTTTAAGTGCAATTTCTAAGAATATATTTTGCATAAAAGAGATTCAAATGTATACACAAAAAGGTTTTCTATGAAATGAAAGCTATTTTTTTTTATTTTATTCAAATTTATAAGCTGCATATCAAAACTTGATTCGTTATAATAATTTATGTAACACATGAATAACATCTTTTCAATTAAACTTTTCTTATTCTAGTTTTTAAAGCTGCCTAGTTTTTTGAATACCAACAGGTATAGTACACAATTTGAAAATTGTATTGCATAAATGTCTCATTTTGCCTTATGATATGTAACATTATTCATTGGGGGAAACCTTAGCATAATTCTCCATTAGCTGTTGCATTTAGTCTGCAAGCAACTTTTGCCTGTTCATAACGTTTTTTTAATTTATAATGTAGATAGAAAAAATTTTTTTTACTAGAGATTGATATAAATTGGCAATACATTTTAAAATTTTTTACAGCGCATTGCATGATATAATTATATGATAAATTAACTTATTATGCATTCTAAAGTTAGAACCAAAATAAAATTATTAGTGTATAAGACACATTGCAAGAATTTCAATAATATAAAAAGGAAAAAAAAAAAATATATATTTGAAGATTTCAAACACCTTTTGAACACTTGATTCCGAGCAGAACAAATGTATAGAATTTTTTTAGGTAATTTGTGGACTTTGTATTTATTAAAAAGATTTTAAAAAAAATCTTGATTAATGTAAGTCCTTAATTTAATATTCCAGAGATAATTTTTAATTATTTGCCGATTCATTCTGAGTTATTTTTATCCATTTATAAACATTAGCATATGGCAAGCATCACATATTGCTTCATAAAAGCCCAACTGTCATTACTAAACTGCAGCTTTTCATAAAATATTCACTAATTTTCTGTTTGTTCTGTTTTCTCTTTTAAACTGATGTTTCATGTGTAATCTTAAAAAAAATAATAAAAAAATAAATAAAACCATGCATATGTAATCAGCAATTTTTTTAAATTAACTTTTGCCAAAATTCTGGTAAAACAGAAAATTTCATGCATTATATGCAATGACCTATAATTCACACCAAGAAATTAAGCTATATATTATTTGAAATATTTGGTAATAACAACATACTTGTTTTTCCAACTGTGTATAAAATGTAATCTGTTATGCTAGTAACTTTAAATTTCTTTTATTCACAGTATTATAGATACTGCAAAACAGTTTAAACAACTTACTCTTAGGTGTTTTCCATCTTCTGAGTTATAAGTACAATATAAAGGATTAGCATTAGCATCCTTTAAAAATGATGGTTGTACTTGAATCACTTGATGGGAGCCAGAAGTAAACTGAGATACTTCAGGAATCTTATTAAATGTATCGGGGCCAGAAATAGCTGTGTGATTTATACTTGGTGGATGTAATATTTCTGAATATGATATATTTCCTACTGTTCCGGATACAGAATGACAGGGATGTATTTTTTGAGCATCCAATAAATGTACTGATGCTTGAAAACCATTTAAAGGCACTTTGCTAATATCACTACTTGCATTTATAAGACTAGAACTTAAAGTTGAAGATGGCATGATATTAAAAGAGGAAGGAATTGCAATATTATTCGACAGGACTATTGACTGATTAGAGCAAGGTAAGTTTTCGCTTACAAGAAACTCCTTTTTTTCAAATTCGTTAGATAAAGTAGAACAAATTAAAGGATGTCTCACTTTTTCAGCATATTGATGCTTATTGATCATCTCTGCATTACTAAGGTTTGATTCATACTCTACATTTGAAAAGGCTTTCATACTGTCCTTGTGTCTAGCACCAGTTATGTCATGGCAATCCACAACAGACGACTTGATGTTAAAATCAGCATCATGAGCATTTGAAAGAAAAACTTGAGTGTTATTTTGATCTTGAATCGGTTCAAATACAGCAAAATTAGTGACATCATGAAAATTGCCATTTACAGCATTTTTTAATTTCAATGACTGCTCTTCAGCAACATTAATATCAGATATGCTTCGAGTGAAATTGGTTGCACCAGTTTCTGTGTGAGATACAGTTGTTTCAGGAACTGTAGACATCAAAGCTGGGTTGCTAGAAGAATGCTGAAGAGCAATATTTGGAAATGCATATCCAGTTACATGTTGATCTTGAGAATATAGCTTATCAGTTGGAAAATGGAATTGTTCAGCATTTGTATTATCAAAAACTGAGCTTTTTTTGTACAAATCTTCATTAGAAGAAGACTGTACAAGATTTGTAGAAATTTCATCAGCTACACGTGTTATATGAAATCGTCCTTGTTTTTTAACATTAAGCTCTGGAGAGGTTGTGGTAGCAATAGGAAGAGAAATATTGTGTACACTATCTGAAACCGAGACACTTTGAAGGGTTTGATTTTCAATTACAGGAGTAACTTTGAATCTAGATACAATGCTGGACGATGGAATTTCCAAAGATTCACTTTTCTTAGAAACTAAAAGAAAAAGAAAAAAAATTAGTTACAAAATAATAAATAACAGAAACATTCTTAAAATATTTTGCAAAATTTGATTTTCAACAAAAAGCAAATTTATAAATACATTTTGCAAAATTAAATAATTTAGTTGTATATAGATTTATAAAACATTATTAATTAAATATAATACATAGAACTACATGATTTATCCTTATATATAATTTACAACCAGGGAGCTGCTTACCAACCCTCTGGAATAATGATTTTCCCTAAATTATAAGTGCTTCAGTCAATGATATTAAAATTAAAGCTTTGACAGATATTAGTGGTGAATGATACACCATTTTATAACACATATGGGATAGAAATAGAAAAGAAGTAATGACCAAGTAGTTCAAGCAATGGACATGCATATCATTTAGGCCATTCCAAGTTTCAATTCTGCCATCTGTCAGACAATCTCTTACTTGAATTTTGATTTTTGTTCAATGTTACACTTTTTGTACATGATGCAATTAAAATATTTCAGAAATGACATTTTTGATATCTTTTTTAGAAATATATAACCTTTTATTCAGAAAAGACAGTTTAAATTTTTAGTTGTCCAAATTTTTTTTCACTATAGTAATAAGCACATAATTTAAAGCCACTTCATATTAAAATTACTCAGTATGTGCATTTTAAGGATGAAAAATTATAAATTTTTCTAAATCTTAGATAATAAAAATGATAGTTACATGCAAACATATTATTAGTAGAAATATTATATAACTCTTCTTTAAATATTTAAAATCCCCCCCAAAAAAACTATGCTTGAATTTTAACATCTCTTTCATTTCTAGGAAAAAGTGCATTTAATAATATTTACTTAGAAATACTGCATGAAATTGAAAAATCACTTAAAACATTTTAACTTTGGCATAATAATTCACAGATAGAATATACATTTGTGCATTATAGAATAGGTCTGCCTATTTACTATATTTAATTTCAAAGTAACTACTTTATGATTAAGAAATACAAAAAAGTTTCTCTAAGATTTGAAAATTTCATCACATCACCATTCATAAATAAAAATTATCTTACCTGAATCAATATGTAGGTTGCAAGCATTGGTTGATGGAGGTGGCACTATCATAGGAGATTTAGCAGCTGATCCACATAATTCAGTAGGCGTATTAAGAGAAGGTGTCGAAGTAGAGAGCTGATGTGAGTGATTATATGCACTAGAATGTGCAGGAGTTGTCACAGTCTGGGCAGTATTGCTAATTGAAAAAATAGCCTGGAGACCTTGTTCTATATTACTCTTCAGATTAACTGATGGCACAGATGGAGTATGTATTTTCTGGAGTTCCAATTTTAAACCTTCAATATTAGTAGCCACAGTGTGTCTTCTAGAAGATATATTCTCAGAGGGTGCTAATGATGCTTTTGCACTTTGAGAAGAAGCAGATACAAGTGGTAAAGTAACTGGAGTCGCAATCGAAGAGGTATTCACACTACTCATTTGAGTTTGCATCTGAACTGTTGTTACAATAACAGGTAGTTCTGGATTAAATTGATCTACATCCTGACTTGTGGTTGTCATGGAAGAAACACAACAAGGCTATAAAAGATATTGTTTATCAATTTTTGGCACTTAGCCAAAAAGCAAATCTTATTAAAATAGGAAAACAACAAGAAAATAGTTGTTTATTAATTGAATAAAAATCTTAATAACAAAATAGTTATGGGTAACCAAAATAAGCTCAAATTGACAGATGCAATATATTTTTTTCAGAAATGAAAACTACCTTAAATCATCTAGACAATTAACAAAAACTTTTGATGAGTGCACACTTTAATAACTGTTACTTTCAATAATTTCAAAATTATTATTATTATACATACTTCATTTAAAAATATTTAAGATCCCAATTCTTTTAATAACATACTTATGCGAGATTAATAGAAAAATAAAAAAATGCCAATCTGTAGGTAAATTAAAAAAAAAAATTAAATTTGAAAGGCCTTTCTAATAATGCAACACATACAGAAAACATTTTTAAATACAGGTTACCCATTACATAGATGACAGACAACATTTTTTTTCCCCCTCTTGATTTAACATTGATAATAGGTTTTAAAAAAAATTGACCAATCTTGAATAAAAAACCCTTTCTATTCATCTTTGTTAATACAAAAACATAACTCATACAGCATCAAAGTTATTATATATTTAATTAAAAGAATTTTTTTTTTTTTTTTACAGGAAAAGGAACGAAGTTAATATTATACCTTGTTTAAGAGCTTACATGGGCGAAAAGTTAAGTAAAGTAAATCACATTCAGCAAATTTAGTTTTTAGGGGTCACATAGGAAAAATATATCTGAACCCACTCAATTGCTGATATCTAAAATGAATTATATGATAATGTGTTTGTTGTTGTTGTTGTTTCTTATCCCACTTGGCTGGCCAAGCCCACGAGCCCATACGTACTCATGATTGAAGGGGAAGGAAGCAGCTTCTGTTGTGATGGTGCACCCGTAGGTAGAAGCCTGACTTTTGCTCCGTGACGCTCTTACAGTCATAGGAGACCGGGACCTACGGCTTAAAGTGGATTCCAAACCACTACAAACATCCATGGCACCGCCGGGATTCGAACCCGAAACCTGTGGCACCGAGGCACCAGAGCGCTAGACACTCGGCCATTCAGGTCCCAAATTTGCCAACGGCACACGGTGTTCCCAGGTGGTCACCCACCCAAGTACTGACCGCGCCCAATGATGCTTGACTTCGGTGATCTAACGAGAACCGGTATATTCAGCATGGTACGGCCGTTGGCATATGATAATGTTCTGAGGCTTTGAATGACTAATTAACAATAGGCATTAAGTCCAGAACTCTTATGTTAAATGCGATGTAGTTAAGAATTGTATCTTTAAAACAAGTAACTTCTTAAGTATTACTGTTTGCCATAAATTGTTAGTTCTATTTAAAATTGCTTCAGAATACATTTTCCTATAATTCAAAAGGAATGATACCAGGGCAATTGACTTTTATTATTTAGCGTAAGGATGTGCAGACTATAGTTTACATGCGGCCAGCCACTGCTTATCTAGCTGTTCACTTCATTGTATGTAAATGCGTATGAAAGAATAAAACATTCAGTTATTGTTAAGTAAAAAAAAAGAAAACTTGAGTATTAGAAAAATATTTTATTCAATATTTTCCAAACGAAGAAAGATGAATTTTGGTCAATAGGCTAGCCTTGATACAATGTCCCAATTTATGCAAATTTTGGTCTGCCTTAACTTAACACTAGAGACAAAATATTAGCCATTAGATAATTGCTTATTTCAAGGATTCATTACTTAGAGAAAAAAAAAATGTAGTCCTTTGTGGATCAACATATATTTAAAAATTGGCATTTTTAAGAATTATTACTTAAAAAATCTGTAATAAAGAAACTGAAACCATTTACCAATAATTTTTGGGGCAAAAGATAAAAACAACTATTAAAATAACAGAATACCACACATGAAATCATTTAATTTCTATTACATTACATTGTGAATATTGTATGTATGTGTGCACATGCACGCGCACACACACACACACACACACACCAAAAGTTATTGGATTAGAATAATTGGTACATATGATTTCAAAAATTTCTGAGAAACTGTAAATTTTATCTAAGAAATAAGTTATATATAATTGACCAATAAATACATCACTAGTGAACCTATGACAGGGTGGGAAGGAAAAAAAAAAAAAAAAAACCATTTCCGACTTATGGCTACCTAATTATATTAGTTTACTGACTTTCTCCCAACTCAGAAACATTGTAGGTGTACAATATACGTTATTAAAAAGACTTTTACCAGCTATTTAATGAGAAAAAAAATACATTTTTATAAAATTTAATTTAAAAAAAATAGAATAACATCCTACAGAAATCTACTAAAACAGTATATAACAATAAACTTCTGAATTATTCCAAGATAACCACTCTTATTAAAATAAACACAGATCAATTATTTCATTTAAACTATGTTTTCAAAGATTATTAAGACGGATTTACATGATTTATTTTAACAATTGTCTTCTTTTTTAAGAAACTCGCGAAAAGAAATAGCAAAACGTCACGAAATGGCCAAGGGCAATTCTGCTTG
Source organism: Caerostris darwini (assembly GCA_021605075.1). Taxonomy (NCBI): domain Eukaryota; kingdom Metazoa; phylum Arthropoda; class Arachnida; order Araneae; family Araneidae; genus Caerostris; species Caerostris darwini. The sequence continues at coordinate 1,116,492 of BPLQ01013598.1, read as the reverse complement.
AATGTGTGCGGCATGATGGCCAATTTAGCTAGCGATCTGGCCTTTGGTACCACATGTTCCAGGTTCGAATCTTGGCGGTGGCATGGATGTTTGTTAGTGGTTCAGAATCCACGTTAAACTGTAGGTCCCGGTCAAATTAGCCTAAAGTGTGCAAAAAATGACAGAAGAGCGACAAACTAAACCTTGAATGTGTTTCATAAGGGTGGTACCATAGCATTGAAATTTGCCTTTTTCCCCTTATAAGTAAGCAAATAATAGAAACCCAATTTAAGGACAGAATTAGTAATTAAACACACAAATAACAAATTAAATTATGCATTCAACGCATATGTTTAAGGAAACTTGATTAAATATTTAGGCTTAATATACCTATATACATAAATAATTCATTAGACTTAATTTTCAATAATTAAATACACAAACAAAAAGTATCAATCAATGCAGATGCTAAAGGATTCTGAATTTAAGCTTAATTCACACTAAGTAATTATTAATAGTAGAATATTTAATAAAATATTAAAATCTTTACTTTTCTCAATTGGCTTAACCAAATAGCATGAGTACAAGCAAAGCACAATTAAAAGCAAACACACATACTAATTAAAGATGCATTTAAAAATCAGGTAAATCAAAAACTAGTTCAGTCAGTCGTTCAAATTCAGTCGTTGACAATGATAAATAGGTGTCATGTTTGTCATGAGAGCAGCTCTATGATCTTGTCTTCGATGTTTTAATCATTCTTGTCAACATTGTGGAATAATTGCATCACTCCAAACTAGTTTGGTGATCCATCAAATTGATTACTTAGCGTTTTTTAACCCAATTTCATGTCCACCTTCAAATGATGACATATGGTCATCTTAGTACAAATCCATCTGCAAGGCAGGAGTACAATATAATTCAATCTAAATAAAATTTCTCTTCATTTGATACTCATTTGCAATATTATGAAAGCCCAGTTTTTCATTTATGGATGGCAAAAATATAATCACTGCATTATGAATCCGAAAATATTTGCATATGAAATTTTCTTAAAAGGCAATTCTTTCTTGATGGCACATTTCATCTTTAAGTACATATAAGTATATAAATATAAATTACATAACTTCATTGGGTCTTTTTTGTGTATGCAAATGGTCTTCACAAGTATGTCTATAACTGGTTTATTGTGTTTTGTAAAATGCATGTCTGAAAATTAGTAACAGGCTTTGATTTATAGTAGTTCCCTTTTTCACCATTAGATGCACACATTTTTGAATGTCTATAAATAGCCTACTGAAAATATAACATTGTAAATACTGTGAATATAAAACCTACTGTAAATATATAAACACTAAAACTCAGATGTATTGCTTCTCATCATTCGTTTTCCTTCATTCATCATTTAAATTTAACAGTCATTGTTTATTGCTATTTGAACAATGTAAATAAAACCTGCATAGATTTATTCTCCTAAAAGAAATATTAATACACAAATACTCCACTTCAAAATCAATCACATTTATTACATGAATATTCTACTATTAGGGCTACTGTTGTTGTAGTAGTACATCATGTGATGGTTGACATTAATGGTGTAAAGAATCTATCCTTTGTCTACTGTAAAGTCTATCCAGAGTCCTCTAGAATAAAGTAGCGTAGTACAATCTCAGCTTTAAGACCACTACAGATTGAACACTGTTTATCACAATAAAGATTAATGTTTTCATTCTCTGTTCTTAATCATATTAACCCTTGTAGTACCTCTTGTTGATACTATTTACTGATCTCACAGATTTACTATACCTGAACATTTTTATTTATTTATTTTATTATTATTATTATTATTATTTTTTGCATATAAACTATGGTTGCAATACCTAGTCAACTAGGCAGATCAAACATGTTTGAGAGATTTCCTGCAAATGGAAGGATTACTATTCATACAACAATTTACAAAAATTAAGAAAAAATAAAAAAAATTGACTGTAAAAACATCTATTTAATTTGATGAAAACAATCAAATAGAGCTTACTAAATTATACACAAAAAGAAACAACATATTTATTTTTTAATTGAAAATACAAAAATTATAAACACACCAAAATACCTAATATACAAGTTGAATGGATGACAAGCTTCAATATGGAATGTAATTCCATCTAAAAGTTATACATGCACAACAGTAATGTTCTGTAATTAAAATGATGTTTATAAATTTAATTAGAAGCAAAATCCATTGCCTTTGAAGACCCTGATACATCACAAGGTGCTGGTTAAAAGCTATATGTTTCCCTAGATCATATTAAACATGCTTAATTAGGTTCTAGTCTGAAGAATGTGTTAATTAACCCATACCTACAACAGTCTCTTCATAAAGGCAATTCTCCACCAACTGAGGTCAATATTTTCTAGTAGAATGAAAGACTCAACAATAGAATTTGTGTAAGAATGAACAATTGGATCAAGAATGTGATTTCTATATGACTGAGCAATAATGTCGCCTCTTAAGATAATGTAGAATTCAGTGTAGTAATCTATGAAATATCTGACTAACACATACACTGTATCCAACAAATTTGTTTCTTTCATGGGCATGACTAGGACATGTTCCTGGCTCCTATTAAACAATCTTCTTGTATTCCTTTACAAACATAATCTAAATGATTCAACAATAAAGAGTAGGGGCACCATTCTTTTGCACTGTAATTGAATTCTGTGTACCCAATGAAATCTTTTAAATTCAGTGGCTTACTGCAAAACACAATGCTGGATGTTTGCATACAATCCTCCTTCCAACCTTTCAGTGGCTACTAAAAGAGAAGATCTGAGATGACTTGGTGTAGCCATTCTGTGCTTGTAGTTAACTGCAAATAGTAGTCATCTGTAGCACTTGTAGCTATAGGCCTTACTCTACTATACTTTTTAAATGCTGATTCTGTACTCAGAAATACATTTTACAGTCTATGAATTACAGGACTCACATTTAACAATCTTGTCATGTAAGAATGACTTCGACTTACTTCTATTCACAAAATTGTATGACATTGTCATTATTCGGATATATGCCAAGTAGTCATTTCTAAAACATGTGTATCTTAGAAAAATCAGCACACATTTCGAAATCTGTTCTTGGATACATGTCTAATGATGCTAAAAAACAGCAACTGCATTAATTACAGTAACTATCAATTATTCAGTCTAGTGTTCTTTTCATGTATACTGCATAATTTAATTAAAAATTTACTTACTTTTAGTTGTGTCATTTAATTCACATAACACGATTGCTTTCCACTCTTAAGGTTATTTAAGATTATTTATAAAATGCATAGTAATAATATAGGCTTGCATTCAGCATTCTTATCCGAATCTTATGAATAACTTTAAATGCTATTTAAAACGAATGTTTTCAATTCAAAATATAATTCCATCACTTACAATTCAGGAATGTAAATCTCTTTCTTTATTAGTATATTAAAAATTAATAGAAAGCACACCCAGATGAGTAATCAATGTAAAATTGCAATGTGTGTGTATATATATATATATGTACATTACAATTTTACTTTATAAGAAAATACATTTTTAGCTAAGAAAAACCTTGTTATCTAACATTTAAAATAAAAATGTACATACTGCAAGGGATTGTGAAGAACTTGGTAAAGGTTGAACATTGCAGGTACTTAAACCAGGATCATTTGCTATGCTGCTTCCAGGGAAAGTCAACTGTGCTAATTTCAGTTGCAAACTGCTCAAATCAGGAACTACAGCTCTTTGTTGCAAAGAATGTTGAGTACTTCCTCCACTACTGCTGCTACTGCTGAAATGAATACATATATTTTACCAAAAATACACACATTATTTACATGAAGATCCAGGTTTAATTTGCATTAATACCTTCCAAATTCCTAAAAAATATTTACCAACCTAATTGAACCCAAAAAGGATTTTCGCAACAATTGAAGTGCAATAACATTCAAGAACAAAATCCTTACTAAGAATTAAATAATTCACAAGGAATTTGAATCATATAATTTTATTTGTCAAGGTAAGTAAATTTCAAGTAGGCAGCATAAATTAATGTATTAGGCATAACCTAAAAATGTGCCATTGAAAACTAAAGATGATTCAGTGTTTCCAGGGACAAGAAAGTATGCCTTTCAGTAAAGGATGGATTTGTTTCAATAATCTTTAGATGGCATCATTTGGTTTGGGTTTTATGAGACCCACCATATAGTAAAGGGTAAATTATATTATATATATATATAATTGTTAGCTATATAAGGGACTCAGCAAAAATGATTCCCCACTTTATGTATATTTCTCTATTTATAGAAAATATATGGCATAAGTAGTGAACATTTTATATTATTTCAATAAGCTGTGATTATATTTCGTTACATAAAGCCTCGTTTGAAAAACTCATTAATCTTCACTTTTTTTATTAAATTTTTACTAACTAATTGCTTACCTAATGTTGCTTGGGTATTTATTGCCCTAACAATGCCAGATATAAAATAGTACACACTTATAGAACTAAAAAAAAAAAAAAATAATAAAAAAAAAAAAGCTGTCACATTTATTGATTTGGACAGAACTACAGTCCAACTATTTAAGATAAAGAACACCCTACTTCCCTGACCCTAAAATCGAAATAATCCTATTATCTATTGAAAGAAGGGAAATACATGCCATTAGCTAACTTCTTAAAAGAAAATTCCTCCTATTTTACTGACTCTACAGTGTAGATCATTGAACTAGTTCCTCTGTTCAAATTAGCTGATCATTGACGTGCTGATCAGCTGCCAAAGCAGTGTTGGCGTACAGAAAATCAAACATTTTTAATTTTCATTCATGGGAATAAAGTATTCATGAATAAATCCATCATCTTAATGGATAACTTAACTCCTATTAAATTCTATTTTTAAAATATACTGATGTAAAAAAACCCTTCATGAGGATTTTTTAGAGATTTCATGATTAGTTTCTGTGAATTTTATTAGGAAAATAAAAAGTTAAAAGTGTAAAGGAATCAAGAAGATATCTCAAAATACAGATGAAAAATACTGATAATAAAGAATTGTGGTTTGACAACTGAAGTATATATATTCGTTAATAATGATAAAAGTATACTACATATATATTCTGTATTAACCATACCTATGAGCTTCATTTATAAAGACAAAGTAAGGATCTGATATATATATAACTATTAAACGTTTGTGACTTTCAATAATTTAAGATGAAAATTATAGTATCCAATAAATATTAAAAGGTTTTCTGAATACTATTCAATTCATACAAATCATATACTAATTAGATAATTAATGAATTAAATATGTAGGAAACCTATTTTTCCTACTAATTTCAAGAGAAAGCAATGATTACAATAATACCACATTATCAATTTTTCTAATCTTAATATACAATACTTTTATTTTCAATGGGAAGAGACAGTATAATAAATGTGAAGAAACACCAACTCTCCATTCACTCAGGAAAAAAAAAAGGAAGAATAAACCATGACTAATTTAATAAGCTATATAATAAAAGCCGTGAATTACTATTCAGCATTATGCAAATCTACTTAACAAAATGACCAAGATGTTTAAATTTATAAAATATGATCTTTCAAGTTCACTGAAAACACAACATTTTATAAAATTTAAATTGTACTCTATCAGGATTTACATCCCAAGCCATGATAAAAATAATATGCCAATTAAATGAAAAATATATTCAAGCTAAATTGTTTCAAAGTAATACATTTTCAAGAATTTGATTCATACCTTTCTATTTAATGCTTTGTATACAAGACACATCCAGATAAAACTTAAGTGAGACACAATAAATTTAAATCACCAAGTTAAATTTAACACTGAACTCCAAGTGTAATTTAGAACTTTACAGTTACTTCAATTGAATTAATTTATTTTTATAACTTCAATTTAATATTATAAGTATAATTCTGATTTATTCCTTAAGTGGTTTTGTATTTCAAAGTTTCAAATATGAATAATTTACTTTCATCTAAAGAATTTAATTATATTATATATATAATTATAATGAAATTTTAAAACCTTGTTAAGAATTAAAACATTTACAATAGAAAAACTACTTTATCCCAAGTTCTTTATAATCTAAAAAAAAAAAAAAAAAAAAAACTCCACACACCTCAAATCTTGAATCCGCTTAGACTGATCAGAAATGCTCTGGCTACAAGGAAGCCCACTTTGGTTTTCAGCTTGCTGCAACTCATTTTTGTTTTGGGAGGAAAGCATGTCAGCCACAGGTACAGGTACATCAGGAGATCCAGCAGTTGCGCATATCTATAAAATTATATTGTAGATGAGAGGAAGGGAAAAAAATGTTGAAAATTTTCGTTTTATACATAAAACTACTTGAGAAATACTTCAAAAATCATTTAATTTCCTATTGGATTTAATTGGTTTATCTTTCACAAATTCAAACTTTGGAAAAAATATTAAATTTATTAAAAAAATCTCCACTTTTTAGTAAAATAGAATATATAACAAATGAACTTCAAAAATCAAAGCCCTAAAAATTTAAAGAAAAATATCCAGAAAATTCTAAAAATTTCAAACTCTACCAAACATGATTACAATACATTCGATATAAAAGATATTTCTGTGTATGAAAAATATGTAGTTTAAATATAATTTCAAATAATAAAAAAAAAGAATGCTTTTATTTTATAAAATTTTCAACTTTTTTTTTTTTATACCAAGTTCAAGCTTAAACATTTTCTACTGTAGAGCATTTTAATTGTCATAATGACATGAAAACAAAATCTTCAAGTCATGTGGTTGAGAATCATTTTAAAATAGTACTAAAAAAAAAAAGACTAACAGAATGGAATGTCAAGTGTGTTATTGGAGTACCTAGGTTTACCTCCGTTCATAATTTACTATTTAAATTAGAGCATATTAGAGTATTTTAAAACTAAATAAATAAACTAGTCAAACTTAATTGACATGCTCAGTAAAAATTTAGAGAGAAATAAGAATTTAAATTTATAATAATTAAACTTTTGCATATCCGTGTTATATATGATTTTTCTACCAAGGTTTAATAATGGTTCTGTTTCGAATTCTCTATGTAGATAATGGTGGCTATAATGCAACAGAGGGTTAGTGATAAACATTAAAATTTCATTTTTGAAAACCTGCAGTATCTTCAGATAGAACATGGCAAAGTTAATCGAAATTGGAACTGCATATATTAAGATTCGTCTTATTACCAAACTATAAATGATGAGTTTGCTTCTCCAATGTGTTAATCGCTTAAATGAATGGTTAGCTTTAATAGCTTTATTAAGGGTGTATTGTATGTGGTTTGGATAAGTGAGTTTTAATTCAAAGTAAGTTCTAGGTACTTGTACTTGATAACAAAAAACACTGGTTCATTGAAAATAGTGATTTGTCGCGGTGAAATTTGATTTATTCTTCTTCTATGGAAAATGAGTACTGCATAGCCAGGTTTGAAGTTTGTTGACGAATTCCTGCAGACTATACAGTAGTTTATATACATGTGTGTCCTGCGTAATTATCGCCATGTCGTCCGCGTACATTGTCGTGATGATGTTCGCACGCTTGAACTCGTTAACGTAGCTTTAAAGAGAAGCAGAGAAAGTATCGCGCTTTGCGGGAGACCACTTTCAACTGATCTGGCGGTAGATATGGTGTTATTACTTTTAAATTTATATGTTCTATTGCTTAAAAATAACAAGCGGAAGCGGAAAATTTAGTTTCTTAAGTTCAAAGAACAGTGCAGTATGCTATATCTTGTCAAATGCTTTCGCGACGCCAAGAAATAGTACATAGGTTAAATTACGAGTGCTAAAAACCGTGAAGTATGAGTTCCGTGACTCTGTGAAACTGGTGTGTTGTACTTGGAGTTTCTTAAAATCGAACTGCTCCGGAATGATTATGTTGCTATTATTACAGAAATCGCTAATTCAGTTTAAAATTGCGAATTCATAAAGTTTGCTTCGGTTACTTAGTACAGAGATTTGTCTATAATTGCTAGGTAATGACGAGTTTATACCGGATTTATGTATCGACGAAATTAATGCTATTTTCCACGTGTTTGGGAAGTAAGAGATTTTAAGTCTATAAATATTTAGGATTACTATTAACTACTAGATAAATTTGGGTGGTAAATGATGAATCATATTGTCATTAATCTTGTCGATGCCGGCGGCTATCTTCTGGTTTAATGTTTTGATAAAGTTAATAATTTTATCGGCTGTAATATGTCAATTGTAATTTACGTGCGAAGTGTTAAAATATTTCTCAGTTTCAGTTTAGATTATTTGTGTTATATTATTATTCAGTTTAGATTATTTGTGACGAATTCCTGCGAATTGTGACGTTGCTCATGTTCGGATTTAGATAAATCCGAAAAATCTGCCATTATTTCGGCTTTTTTCAGCCGGTGAAATTGCCATGTTGTCGGCGTCCTTTTCGAATGGAGGGATGAAATTTGAATTTCTGCGCATAGATTTAATTTTCTTCCAAAAAGCGGTAGTAATATTTTCCAAGAGCGAGTCTGTGTAGTTTTCCCATGTAGAGTTTTTCTAATTTGTGAAGTGAGACTTTCGTTATTTAGTTTTTAAATTGCGATTTTAGGTGCGGGTCTTTAGTCCTTTGCCAGATACACGAATGTGATTGCGGAATCTAATTTTATTTTTAATTTCCGTTCGGAATGAAGCGTATTTTGCACCATATATTCAAATGATGAGTGTCATAAAGAAAAACAAATTTTAAGCACATGCCAAGAATCATTGACTTATGAAAAAATTTCATAGAACAAAACAGCTTGGAATTTTACAGGGTAAATGACAAAATATAAGATTGTATATATGGAAAAACCTAATTAACTGCCAGATAGTGTTACGAGGGAACCAACTGTTTCTCAAGCTGTTGCCTTATTCCATGATTTGACTATTGATGCAAAAAATTCTGGGTTTTTATTCTTATGAAATCCATAGACTTCATTAATTGTTTGAAAGGCATGCTAAGTTCTGGAAACATTTCCAGTGTAATTTTCTTTAAAAAAGACAATTGACGTCATTTGAAAGGAGAACATTCTGCAGATTGAAAAAAACCAATTTCACATAATTAGTACAACTGCCCCATTTGGTCAACAGAAAACCATATAATCTATCAAGTACCATTGTAAATTTTCCAGTACATTATGGTTACATTGTAACATTTAACCCTTCTTTCAAGACAATTTTTAAGCAAGAGGGCTCACTCTCCATATTTATCATAACGCTAAAAAAGTGTTGGACTAAAACTTTTACCAGAGCACGGGGGAACAGCCCTCGTTTTTCAACAACTTAATATCCATGCTAGACTTTTATTTTATGCAGCTACTGGTTATGATTCTGAAAGCACCAGGTTTTTTTAAGGACAACTAGCAATCTTATCACAGCTGAGACTTTAACAACAACTCTGTTTTAGAATATTTGTTAAATTAATGCTGATTTATGAACATACGTTAATGATGTTGAAATTATTGTTTTGCAATTGGGAAACGATGCAGAGAATCATGGAATATATACAACAAAACATTTGCAAAATGTTTTGTTAGGAAGCCCTGTCTGTCTATTTTTTGTACTACTTAAAAAATAAAATAAATGTACACATGACTTGAAGTGCCTGTTTTTTAAATTATTATCCTGTTTACTAACAGAGACCTTTGAGTTGGGGTAGTTAAATTTCAGCAATCCTGCATATACAATTTGTTCTTCATTCTTAAAGTTGTGATGCAATTTCAGTTTCACATTGTCACTGTAATTTATATCTTGTTTAACCATCCGAATTCAATTACATATGAAATACACAAAAAGCATTTATAGAGCAAATAGTCATTTGAATTCAGAGTGTCCAACCTTTTAGTTTCCCTGGGCAACATTGGAAGAAGACGAGTTGGCAAAGTTTAATTAATAATCAAATACATACATTTTATATAAACAAGAACGTTCATTACTGTCTTTTAATCTCCAATTTGCAACACATAATATTAGCACCTTTCTTTGGTATCAACTGGACTGTTTTCCATTGCAAATTGAAATCCATTCCAATGTATTCTAATAACTATTGGGAGGTAAAAATAAGAAGCAAGTGTTCACCCCTTATTATGTTAAGAAGTAACTGTTTCCATAGGCAACAATTTGGGAATAAATTTAACACGTTCTTTAGTAATGACAGACTCAAACTCACAAATTTTTGGCATATTAAATATAGCATATTAAAATTGAATTTCCAATATTCTTCTTCACTGGCGCAACAGCTCCATGGTGGGTCAGTGCCTTCTGGCAGATTTCAAGACAGGAGATGTTTTTGCTTATTTACAGGGTAGGATTTGTCAGCCCTACACTCAAATTTGCAATATTATTAATGGTAATTTTAGTCGAAATCTCAGAAATTTATTAGTTTATACTTTTTGTTAAACCAAATTTGTAGCTGCCCTCATCTGCCCATGGTCCCACAGGCCATAGGTTGGACAAACCTAATTTAAACAATGAATTACTTAGATAATTTTAATAGTATCCTATTACAGACATCTTCATATTATAAGTACATGTATTTCTTAAAAGATTCATTGAAACAAAAATTCTTCAGCAATTGTTGAAACTTAAAGCTTTTAAAAAAATGAATATAACATGAGAAGTTCTTTGTAATTATAAAATTAATTACTATATTTTTTAAAAACTACCTGTGTCCTAGCAGGCTGTTTGCTAAGAGGTACAGGCGATTCAACATTTTGTTTTTTATCATTCACTTTAACTTCCGAGGCAGACTGCACAGCCTGAATTCATAAAAGAATGTTTATTTTAATACATAAAAATGAATAATTATAAATTAACGTAATCATAAAGTAGTGGTAGCATTTTTCAGAAGCAAGTGCATCTAATAAAGCTTAAAATTACAACTTTTATTCGTCGGTATTTTGGAGCGGAAAAAAAATCCAATAGAACTACCATAAATTTGGAACAATACCTTGCTTCGATTTTAAGAAAAATGCAAGTTTATTTAAATGCAATACCTAATTCTTAGTAAAAACAGATATTCTAAATTCAATGTTGTTTAATGCTGAATAATTTTTTAAGAAATTGTTCAATATTTACAGTTGAATATAATTAATAAAAAATAAATAGAATTAAGAACAACTTTATTTCATATTTTAATATTTTAGCACTATCAAAACTTTTGCAAAATAACGAAAAGTTTGGTAAAAGGAATCAATGGATATTTTACACAAATATATTTAGTTTAAAAATGATTAGCGAGTACAAATACCAACAATATTTTAAATTCAGCATCAGAAATATGAAATAACTCCAGTTATCAAAAAATAATTGGAATATACAATGAGGAAAAATAAATGTAACACTTTAGTATTCGTTCTAATTATTAATCACATCGTTTCAACAATTTATTTTGAAAATGTTGAAAAAGTAATAGTTACATGTAGATATATTCAAATATGTTAATTTTTATTTACTAAACTAAAATATTTTAATCATATTTAAAAAAGAAAGGAACAAAACACAAAAGAATATGAAAAATTGATCCTGTAGGAAAATTAAAAATAAAAGGAAATTAAAAGATTTCTCTCTGATCTTTTTGCAAGTAACCATTGCAACCAGATGTAACAATTTAAAGCATAGAGCCACCCAGGACCATGCACTTGCAGCTATATAAGCATGCTAACACAGGCAGCATTACAAAAAAGCAGAGCTGAGCAGCAACACTAACCTGCCAGATAAATCCAGGAAGCAGCATGTGTGGGATTTCACAACAACAAACATGGTGAGTCATGGTTATCAACTTTTTCCAACGACCAGTATGTATGACAGAAAGTCGTTTGCCCTTAGTTCTCTTAATATTTTAAAAATTGAACCTTTATTATATTATTGAGTAACTCCCCCTTCACATTACAAAGTGAATTAAAATCAAAATACTTAAACAACGCCATTCCATAGGTACATGATTCCTTTTATATTTTATGAATATTCAGTCACTTAAGCATGAAATTAAATATATATTTATTATTTGATGTACCCAAATCATAGATGGTAATAAAATGTACAATATTTAAGAATACAAATCCAATATGTACAAGAGAAATGTAATTATTAAGAGAAGAGTAATAAATGTCTTTTATATCTAATGAATACTTAAAAAACCAACTTCACATATTGTAAATTTATATCACAATTCCATTCAACTTGGATTAATAGGTTACCAATTAACTACCACATAAGAAAAATAAATATGGTTTATTCTAAAAATGAGCAAAATAACACAGATGGTTAAAACAATCTCATTTCTATATTGATATTTTCTTATATATTTTATACTATATTTCTGGATAAATATTAACATTTACACATAGCAGCAACAAAGACATGGATTGATTTGTCATAAAAATGACTTCTAAACATATGATGCATGATATTTACAATTTATGTTTATAAATCGATAAACGACATAACAATAAAGAAATGGAATCTTTTCAAAATGTATAATAGAATATTTAATAAGTGGTAAAATTATTCTGATTTAAGTAGCTAGCCATAAATTTATGAAACTCTTTATTTTGATAAATTTTTGTGTATGCCCATATATTACATAACAGGGGGGGAAAAGAAAAAAAAAATTTAGCATGATACATTTGCACTTGAAATTATGCAAATAATAACCATTTTTTATTATAATCACAAAACTAAATTTATTTCAGATAAAAACAACATATCATTTCATATAGCATAATTTAAATTTAATTCTTATTTAAATATAGCTATAAAAATGCTAATAGAAACAGATAAAATTCAAGAATAAGTCACCAATTTTAAAGCAAGAGACATAAAAAGAAAATTTCAGTTAAACAGAGACATAGGCAAAACAATATTATACCATAACTCAATAGTTTTTAAACTATGAGGAATGACTTAACAGAAGTGCAAATGGACTATAAGAAAAATGCAATATTTGTTACAAACAATAATTAAGCTACTTTAAGTAAATTTAAAAAACAAATACAGAGAAACCTTTTGACATAAAGAGATTTGCTTATCATGAATTTCAAAATAATTACCACAATCTCTTTATCAGTGATACTAATGCATTTTCTTTGATATTTTTATGCAGTTTAACAACACAACTATTAATGAGTAATAAATCATTTAATAAATAAAAAAACTATTTTGTATTTTTTTTTATATATATGTTAGTCTCATTTTAAAATTGCCTTTTTATGATAAGAATAAGGAAATGACTAGCGCTCTGCCGCACGGTGCTACAGGTTTCGGCGGTGCCATGGATGTTTGTAGTGGATCGAAATCCATTTTAAACCGTAGGTCCCAGTCAAATATGACTGTAGAGCATTGGGCATAGTGCTGACGTCCCTACCCCATAAAACAATATCTCCTGTCTAGAAATGGAATGGTCTCCTGAATGGACCTTAGTCCACTCTTGTGGCTGTTGTGCCACTGGTGATGAATATGGCAATGGTAAAAAAAAGCACCAATTTTGGTGTACTTGGAATTATGTAGCACGCAAATCTCTATATCATAATGAAAAACTTACTTCAATTGCTTCAATCATTTTACAAAGATTAAAAAATTTTGAAATTAAAAAGTTGTCAAATTAAATTTAGAAAAAGTCTCCTGTTTCACAATTACGAACAGCAAGGAGAGCTGTTAAATAAAAGCTACAAATAGATGGTTGTTACTTATGTGTAAAAAAAAGGTTATTAAAGAAGGAACAAAGATCTACCAGGGAATTTCTATGAGATCATGTAGCATGAGAATAATTATTACTCTGCTACTATGAAAAAATGATATTCAATAGTAAGTTTTTTTAGGAATAATTATATCGGCCATTTCTGACATAGCTTCACATGCACGGTTGAGAACCACTGCCAGACTTTGATAATCTTTCTCACAATTAATAATACTTATGGATTAATTATTAATATTAAGTTCAAAAGATCTTTTTTTCATGAAACTCTCAATTTAGATTATTTACTGTACAGGGATAATAATAATTATATATTATGAAAACAAGATACAAGATTAAAAAAAAAGCAAATTAAATGAAGTTCTTACTGGAATGATGAATAAATTAACTAAAATAAAGTCATTATGCAAGACTTATTTAAAATAGTTTTACTACACTTGGACAAATAAATTTTTTTAATAACAATGCCTTCATGGTATGTACAAAGAGTCAAGAGAAATGAAAAATGGATACTAAAGCATTCTTCTGATTATTTTACTATGGTTAACAAAGCTTCTTTTATACAATATATTTTTGATATTGCTTCAAAATAGGGCACATCACAGAATTGAGTTTTGCAAGGAGAGGTCAAGAACTGTTTAACTCTATTTATTTGAAATTGAAACAATACAGAGGTCATAATTGGAATGCTAAACGGCTAAAAGAGTAGGACATACTACTCAATAGTTTTAAAGAAAATCGAGCTTAACATTTTAAATGTTTATATATCTTTAAAGCATTGCACTAATATGTGGACTCATGACAATGGTTAAAGCTAGAGCATATGTTCTACATTTCGTGGCATTTTTTTCTCCATTTTCATTTCTTATCTCACACACAGAAGTAAAATTAATAAATATTTTCTACCATAAACATTATATATAGAATATTTAAAAAGCGAAAAAGCATATTTTCCTTTTAAGATATTATTGTCTTCAAATATTGAGTTTTTCAAACAAATGCATTCTTCAGTAAATCACTAGTCTAAATCTGTTGTCTAGTGTTACAATTGAATGCAAGAGACAAGAAAATAAAATTTATTTGTTGAAAAAGAAAATACATGTAATTTTCAATATATCAATTTTTTAATTTATAACCAATGTTTGTATACAAGATGATTTTTAATTATCTTATTATAAACAGAAAAAAAATTTGCAAGAGCTAGGGTAATCAATATGCTGCAGGGCATTTAGAACACTTCATGAATGCAGAGTTTATACTTTAGCAGAGATTTCTGACTACATAGACTATGAAACAGACAAAGGACAAAGGATGTGTGCCTTAATGGAGTACCAAGGGCCGAAGGCCCGTACCTCCAATTCTTAAGCTTAAAAATTTTTAAATTAAATACTAGTTTTACAGAAAATAAAATTACTATTAAAGTTAATATAAAATATGAGAGACATCTCTCGTAAATCAAAATGGAACAAATAGGAAGTTTAAAAATTAATAATCCTCTGTTCAGTTGTTTTCTTTTGCCTGTGCTAGGGAGGAAAGGGAAAAGGAAAGAGAGAGCAGTGCACCCTATGGCGTCGTAGTTCAAAGTGAGGTCCAGCATCTCTTCGCTGGGCGGAGCTAGTTGTGTGGTCGTCCTGATTGGTCAGGCGGGCTTAGAGAAGATTTTACGAAACGTAAACAAAGATCTTTCGATACGTAAACATTGGCGTTCGAGGTCGGCAAATATCGTTATGGAAAGGGTTAACCTGGGTCGAAGAGGATTCTTTTTGGCTGAGGAACATTAATGAAGTCTTGGTGAAAAATGGCTCGCGGCCTTTTTCTACAATTAATCGCGTAAGGGTTATAGAATGGCAGATTGTTAAGAAGGCTATTGTTTGTATTGGGCATTTTTAAAAGAAATTTTTTCAGAAATGGTTTTTGCGAAATTTAGGATGGGATCTATTTTTAATTCGTTATGAAGAAATTTATTACTGAAGTGAAGCGGGGCGTCCGTGTATTCATAAATAATTTTATTTTGAAAAACCTGCAGTTTCTTTAGTCTGGTCATGGCAGTAGTAATCCATATTGGAGCCGCGTAGAGTAGGGATGGTCTTAGGACCATTTTGTAAATATTGAGTTTGTTTCCAACCGAAAGTTTACTTTTCCTGTTGGTGAGTGGTCGAAGTGCTTGATTTATGCCATAGCATTTATTAATTTTGTCAGTTATGTGGGTTTTAAATTGTAGCTTTTGGTCTAGAGTGACGCCGAAGTACTTGTACTCCGTTACGAAAGGTACAGGATTGTCGAAAATGGTGATTTGGTTAAGCGGTTGAAGTTGTCTTCTGCGATGAAAAATTAAGACGGCGCATTTGGAGGGGTTAACTTTAATTTTCCAAATGTCGAGTCAGTGCTGTAAGATAGAGATGAAACTTTGAAGGGTGTTTAAAATTGTGACTTCGTTTTTATGCTGTGTGATTATGGCGGTGTCGTCTGCGTACATCGCGGTGTGAATGTTTTGATCGCGCGGGAAATCATTAACGTAAATATTAAAAAGTATAGGCGAGAGGAGTGATCCTTGCGGTAGACCACTTCGGATATGTCGCGGCGTGGAGGTGTGATTGTTAATTTTTATTTTAAATGTTCTATTACTTAAGAAGGATTTTATAAGTTTCGCGAGGTGTACTGGCAAGTTTAAGTTTTTAAATTTAGTGTAGAGTCCTATGTGACAAATTTTGTCGAAAGCTTTCGCTATATCGAGAAAAAGGGCGCCTGTCGGGTGTTTACGTTTAAAACCGTGATGTATGATTTCAGTTACGAGGTAGAGTTGGTGCGTGGTACTTAAAGATTTACGAAAGCCGAATTGTTCTGGTATAATAATGTTATTTTCGTTACAAAATTTGTTTATGTGTTTTAGTATTACATGTTCATAAATTTTACTGAGGTTGCTGAGAAGAGAAATCGGGAGGTAGTTTTGCGCATGCGCGGGATCGGATGTGTTTTATGTATCGGTGTGATGACGGCGATCTTCCAAGCGTTCGGGAAGTGCGAAAAATTAAAAATAGCTTCTAAAATGACTGAAAGCCACCAGATGAATTTTGGAGGGAGGTAGATTAACATGTTATTGCTTATTTTGTCGTGTCCTGCGGCCTTTTTCGGGTTTAGCGTTTTAATGAATTCGACAATGTCATTCGCGGAGATGTTGTGATACTGTTCCGAATTAAGCGGGTTGTTAAAATATGTGTTGTTTTGTGAAATGACATAGTTATCAGAAATGTCGTCGCTCATGTTGTTTAGCTCAAACTGCTTCTCCCAGGAATCTGCAATGCTTTCAGCTTTCTCTGCTGGTGAGATTGCCATGTTGCCGGAAGCAGTGTTGAGTGGAGGAATGTTGTCAGTGCTATTTCTAAGTGTTTTTACTTTTCTCCAGAGCGCGGTGGAGTTGTTCGAAAAAGAATGAGTGGTGTTTTCCCAGTTTTTGTTATTTAAAGAATTTAACAGTTTTTTAATGTTAGCGTGATGTGTTTTGAATTGTCGTTTAATCGCGGGGTCTTTTGTATGTTGCCAAAGTCTGCGGAAGTAATTTCTCCTTTTAATTTCAGTTTTGATATTATGGGGAAGTTTGTTAATGAGAGGGAAGTTTTTAGGTTTAGAAGCTTTATCGAAAGCGTTGTATAGTGTATTAGTGAAATTTGCAATCGCTTTGTCAGCTGCGTCGGTATTATTTAAATTAATGACATTTAAGTTAGAGTGTTGTGGAATGTGATTATAATTGTGCCAGTCTGTGGTTACTAGGTGTGGATTTTTGTGAGGTGTTTCGCTTAGTGCTATGTCAAAAAGTACTGGGAGGTGGTCGGAATTTAATTCGTGTTTGACTATTGCGGTGGTCGGCAACGGGATATTTTTATAGAGTGCGAAGTCGATGATCGTGTTGTTCGCAGGATTTTTAGTATTAAAGTGTGTGTATTCTGTCGGCGCGATAAATTTTATGTCAGGTCTATTTTTGATGTGTCTGTTTAATTTAATGCCTCTGGTACTGTTTGATGTGTTGTGCCATGAGGTGTGCTTCGCGTTGAAATCACCTGCGACGATGACGTGCGGCTGTAAGTTAAGTAATTTGTTTACATCGTTAATCGGGAAAATAGCGGAGTGTTTGCAGTATGTAGAGGCGAACGCGATTTTTGTGTTGTCGGTGATCTGAAGATGTACGATGGTGGCTTCGATTCCAGTCATTTGCGGAGTCGGGACTTGGTGGTGATTGAGCGAGTTTTTGACGTAGATACAAGTACCTCCGGAAGATCGAAAATTAGTGTAGTTTATTCTGTCATTTTTATATAGCGTGAAGTTAGGAATTTTGGGCTCACGTCCTGGTTGGAGGCAAGTTTCCTGAATTAAAAATATATCAATATCGTGGTCGGAAACAAACTCAATGACTTCATTTATTTGTTTAAGTAGACCGTTTGAGTTCCATGAACCAAACCGCAGAGAATGCAGGTTAATAACGCGTGGGGAGAAGAGTTTAAAGGCCGTATCTCCTGGAATACTCTTGGAGGATCTTGGCTCCTTTGAGATGAGGATTGTTTAGAGTCTCTAACTCCGGAATTAAGTCTATTACGACCTTGAAGATGCCGTCAGCGTTCAAGCTGTTGTCCCTTGCAAGGCGAAGAAGTATGGTAAGAAATTAGTCCAGTGGTTTGAAACAGACATTTTTTTCTAATTCATGAAAATAGGTTACTTTCTTCCACTGACGATACACAGGCTAGAAACATTCTGAGAAAGGAATTTTAGTCTTGAAGATGAATTGAGAAGTGAATAGAAAATTCAGGTTGGCACTGATGTTTTGAAAGAACCAATAGAGTCGGATAGATTCAATTAGAACGCCACATAATAAGTAGAAAACTAGCTGATAGACTCCACTATGTGCGAACAACAGCAGTAAAACAAATAAAATTACAGTAAAGATTTCTCAAACTGGTATTTTTGATTCCACATGAACTTACAACTGAAACCTATCAGCAATAAGTTAATGTTCCTAAGATAATGTTGCAAGATACGAAATTGAGTCTTTTTTAAGCATATAGTGACTGGAGATGAAAAGTTAATACTTTATGCAAACATTACTCAAAATAGATAATCGTTAAGCCAAAAGGGAAAACCTATTCACAATCATACAGCCAGAATTGCATCCAAAGAAGGTTCTGCTTTACATTTGGTGTGATATACAATGGGTGGTTTATTTTGAACTGCTTGTGAATAAAACTCCTCAAATATCAACAACTGAGAATTTAAAGCAGGAGTTATTCACTAAACAATCTGCATTACTCAACAGTTTTCAGGAAATGCAAATTAGCGCATGATATGCAAATGATTAGAATTTCAAATCCGTAGCGCATGCGTATGCTGAGCAGCGCCCTCTGAACGGTGGATGGATCCGAATAAATAGACGGCTGTAGCGAGGCGTGTATGGTTATCGGTGGTTATCTGCAAGTGGTAAACGTTAGCTCAGGAAGCTCGGCCTTCGTGAAGCTGGATTGTCTTATCGTGCATTAAGATCATGTCTTATCGTGCATTAGCCGTTCGTGTGCAGCGTAACAGCAGCACAGTGATGCGTCTTTGGAAGCAGTGGACGGACGAGTGTCGGACAACTCGGAAATCCGGGAGTGGACCCCGAAATGTGACGTCACCTCGCGATGATAGACACCGCATGGCGCTGACGGACCGTACAGCTTCCTCTAGACAATTGGCAGCACAGTGGTCAATAGCTAGAGGTGTTTCATTGTGTGCTTCATCAATTCGTAGACGTCTGCTGCAGCGTGGACTGCGCGCAAGGACTCCTTTATACAGGATTCCTCTCCCGCTAAACCATCGCCGCCTGCGGCTACAATGGGCCGCTCAGCATAGAGACGCATGCTGATTGGCAGCATGTCGTGATTTCTGACGAATCCCGCTTTAATTTGTGGTACCATGATGGCCGCATTCGTGTCAGACGCTATGCCGGTGAACGCCACCTTCCGGAGTGCATTATCGAACGCCACAGTGGACGAACACCCGGAGTTATGGTCTGGGGTGCCATAGCATATCATGGACGATCTCAATTGCTAAGAATAGTGGGCAATCTGAACAGCAACCGGTACATCAGTGAAGTTCTACAGCCCCAAGCTGTTCCCTTCCTTCAAAGCTTGCCAGGCGCTGTATTTCAACAGGACAATGCCCGCCCTCATAGCGCTAGGACTGTTCAATCCTTCTTTGCAACGCGGCAGGTACAGCTTCTTCCTTGGCCTGCGTATTCCCCGGATATGTCGCCGATTGAACATGTGTGGGATTTCGTTGGTCGGCGTCTCGCTCGTGATCCTCGTCCTGTTGCTTCTGCAGACGAACTTTGGGTGCGCATACAAACAATATGGAATGCTCTTCCTCAGGCAGACATTCAAAATTTGTTTGACTCCATGCCACGTCTTGTAGCAGCATTTATTGCGGCACGTGGTGGCTACACAAAATACTGATTCCGATCTCTTGTTATTGTTTGTTTGCTTTGAACATTTAATCATTTATTTGTACCACTACCACTGAACTGTGTATTCAATTTCATTCAATTATGACGATTCCTTCATGGTGTTGCAATTTTCACAAACATGAGTTTATTTATACTTCAAAACAAAATTGTTAATTGTAATTATTGACCAGTATTACTCAATAAACCGAGTGCAATTTTCAACCAAATAATGTCCAGACTCACACTGCACAGATGAATCAACAGAAACTGAATGAATTTAGATGGAAAAAAGGAGATAGACAATTCTCTAAATGAGTATTTTGTTGCAAAACCAAAAAAAAGTTCTTCCTAGATGGAATCAAAATATTGCACGAAAAATGGATAAATGCAATATGAATGATATTAGAATAATTTAAATATATGCAGCAATAAATAGTTTTTTCCTTTCAAAAACCTGCATTACTTTTCGCTCTGCTCAATACAAATTCTCGCAAATAAATAATTCATTACAAAAATGTAATTGCTGTTTCTGATAAGATAAATTTATTTGGGATAGCTACAGAATATTCTATTTGTTCCCGATACAAAAAATTTAATTTTTTCTGAATGCTAAAAATATAACATTCAGACTAAATATACATTTCACATATATTTTTAACACAAAAACTTGTGAAAAAGCTATAATTAGGTAACAATAAATAAATGTTTAACAAGACTTTTCATTAGGACTTTTCATTTATTATAAAAAATATAATAAATTACACATGAAAGTATCTTTTTAGTAAAATATATTGACAATTAATTAACATATTAAATTTTGCTGTATTACTAATAAAGAATTTAATGTAAGAAATTAAAATGGTGAAGAGATAGGCCGAATTGCTAGCTTGTGCCTTTAGCAATTATATGAGAAGATCAATCAGAACAGTGCTTTAACAGTATAAAATTTTTAAATTCGATTTTCTTGAAAACGATTTAAAGGCGAGTCTACTACTATGGTCAATTCCCAGACTTATAGTATAAATTTCAACCAAATTTATAACTGACAGTTCATATCTTCTCCTTGCAAGAAGCATATGGCATTTTAAATGCCACAAATTTAGTTCATATACAAATTTTTAGCTAGCATGTTAACTGTTTTAGAAATACATAATTTTTTCTTATTTTATTCAACCATTAAATTGACTAAATATTGCATTTTGATCCTAAACGTTTTCAATATTTTCTACCATTATATGCCTCAATATTTAGATTTTTTCACAAAAATCTTGGATTAATAGAAATAACTTGGTATAATTTTAAAAAAGAATTCCTATGATAGAAAACAAATATACATTAGCCATGTACAAATAAATATGCAACAAAAGAAAAAGGGAGACAGTGAAGCAACAACCATGCATGGTCAAAGATATAAGGAATTGCAATTTAAGATCAAATGTAACAACTAAAGCACGTAACAAGATAAGAGTAATAAGTTAAAAGTATCAAATTTTTGGCAATTGGGAAAACATCACAGATCAAAATCATGCATTTTGATTAGTAATAAACAAACTGCAGATTTACTACCAACTTCTAAAGAGATAGAAATTAGTATTTAATTCTATTAACATTTAAACAGAAAAACAAGTTATTACTGAATATTTCTCTACAACTATATCAATTATGACATATAAAAATCAGAACAGCATGAGATAATCTGTATGATTGATGCTTCATTTTAAACCTATTATTCTTCTCAATACATTTATACATTTTTTAAATTCATACAAATGTGAACAAAAGAATTAACAAAAATTTACACCAGCAATTTATTACAACTTGCGTTTAAGTCCTTTAAAATAAAAAAATCAATGCAATTTCTGTTACTATTTGTAGAAATTGAATAATTTACAATATCTTTTAAATGTCAATACAAATATTCTCTAAATTTAACTATCAGGTATTTTATTAATACATATGCTTGATACCTCTTATGAAACTCAGTCTACCAATGTTTCATTAACAAGCTCAAGTTTCAGAAAAGGCGATCATAACGGAAAAATGTATGTATGTTTTATGATGCAAAAATTAGTATTTAATATGATCAATAAAATGAATTTTGGAATGTAATTTTATTTGCTTATAAAGTATATCTCAAATGAGACAGAAATTTATATATATAAAGGTGTAACTAAAACATCTAAAAATTCTGTGGACATAACAGAACTACACAAACGGGACAAAACTAAATAGCAGAGGACAGGCATTTCTATTTCTTCAAAATCTTGCTTTTAAGGATTAAATAATTCTCCTCACTAGCATCTACCTCATGAAATCTGGGTCTTGCCCTTTTTTGGTGATAACAGACTGAACCAAAAAGATCTGCTTCAATGTGAAGTTGTCAGTCATACAAATAATATTCACAACCCAACTGAAGTGATTTAACTTAATAAACATCTGGATCTAAATAACTTGATGTTGTAATGTCTGTTGCCACAATTACTTTATTAAATTCTTCAGGGGGGAATCTTTTCATCCTTCAAGTCTCTACAGTGTAAGTAAAAATAGGATAAATAACGGTTTTGTACAATAGTTTTGTTTCTCTAGATAAAATGTGAGATTTTAACAGACCTCTTTATTCATAAAAGGCTTTATTAATAGTAGGCATATACTTCATAATTTTAATAGGAATATCATAATTTGTGTTAAACTAATCTACAATAAATTAAAACTAACTTTTTCAAATCTATAATTCCTAATTTTTAGATAAATATGATCAATAATTTATTTATTTTGGTTTATCATAAGTCTCATCAACTCGCCCTTGTCTTCTTTTAGATATTTGCAATCTAAACATACAACCATTGCTATCTGTTTTTGCAATCTAAACATACAACCATTCAGTAAAAATATTTTTTTTTTAATTGAAAGCTTTCATTTGTGCATTGAAATCATTATAAAATTAATAACACTTTAAGAGGAAGAAAGAAAATGGTTTTTGCCTTATAAAAAACCCAAATTCTTCCCATAAACCACTAAAAACATTCTAAAACACAATATAAAAAAAAAAAAAAAAAAAATCAAGTAAATTATAAAAAATAAATATTAACACAAAATTTTGAAAGAATTAAAATTAATTTTAAGATAACAAAATACAGAAAATCACATTTGTAAATATTTTACTAATAATATCCACAAGTCACAAACTAATTAAGATTTCAAAATACTCAAGCAAGACAATACCTGTTTTTCAGCAACAGTTGGAGGCACAGCAGCAGCAGAAACTGGTGTATTTTCGGAAAGACATGGTTTTACAACTTTCAATGGTGAGCCTTGCTTTTTTGGAGACCAGTCCTTCTCTTGGTCCAATGGCGTTGACGGTAAACTACTATCTTGACTATCTATGCTTAAATTCTAAAGGAGATAAGTTTAATTTTTATATTATGATTGTTGAATTAATATTTTATTAAATATGTATTCTTAAACTCACAACATACTATAGATACCAATATTACAACAATTTTCATTTTATTCCTGCCCAATTGACCAACTTTCTCTGATTCCACATCATAAAAACGTCAAATAAAATACTTTTTTAAAAAATCAGTTTAGTTAACTAAAAATAAACCAACATTTCAATCAAGGCAGTTTACAATAAATATGAATGAAAAATATCTGGTAATTTAATAAAAAAAAATGTACTTTGATGAAAAGGTTCACAATAGGTGAACAGTATCTTCTCAACAAAGTGCAGTTTTCCTATACATGACAGTAAATCCCCATAACAGTTGAATATAGGCAGAGGTAAATCAAAATACATACATTCAGGACCTATATATTTGCTACATGTAACTGTTTGACATATTTTTACTGCATACAGAAGTAGTTTATTCTCCTTTCTTTGAAAATTCCCACGAAGTTTTAAATAAATGAAGTTAGAACAATTGTTACATATATTTATAGAAATTTCGGCAAGGGAAAAAATTAATAGCAATCCTTTTACTTTTAGAAATTTTGTAAAGTAAATTTTTTAAAAAAAAGGCGATATTGATAAAGAATTATCATACTAAGAGTTTTTACATGTGATTAAATTTGGACAGTTTTTAATGTTAACATATTTCACTAAATAAAGATTTCATAATTTAATTCATAAAAAAATAATTTAATTATAATATTGACAATTAGAATAATGTTAGTGATTAGGATAGGCAAAAGTTGAAAGACATGCTACATTAATGCAGAAAATGATACACAAAAAAATGATATAATGAAAAGAATGGCCACCAGCTAACCAGATTTATGTTAAATTGTTTTTTTACTGAGAGGATATGTGAAATATACAACATACCAGATTCAGCTGACTTCTTTACCACAGTTAAAAGTGTAATTTTGTCTACTATTGAACAAATAGAACAATTACAGCTGTAAAAATAGTTTGAATGCAAAAAAATTGTTTCATAATTAGTGGTTCACTTGGATATAGAAGATGAAAACAATTAACAAAAATTAAGCTACTATAACTTCCTGCAAATAATCTACAGCTGTGTATAAATGTGAGATTTTAGATATTAAAAAGTAAAACAGTCGGGAACAATTGACATCGGTAAATGCACAGTCAAACAACACCTGAACAATTTTATTTAAAAAAACCTTATTTTATATTTGGAATAAAGATCTAAGAGTACAATGAGATTTTTAAAATTTGAACTGCATTTCTGAAGTCAAATAATACTAATAAAAATTTATCATATTAAAGACAGCAAAATTATATAAAATATCAAGATGTAAGTAAAAAAATATTTAATTGACATATTTCATGGAAATACCATACAAATGTAAAATAAAGAAGAGACTGAATTTGAGCATAGAATAATAATAAAAAAAATAATAATAAAAAAATAAATGGTATTCATAAAATCTTAAATTTTAGATTTATCTATATCTAAATGAAGTATATAAATAAAAAAAAAAATAAATAAATAAATTAAAAAAAAGACATGTTATCTGCATACATTTTAAAGAGAAAAAAAAATCCAATCAGTCATTGCAAAAATTTTGTATTTGTCTATATCACATACAAAAAAAGTATGTAAAACTAAGAGTGTAAAATTTTAGGATTTAGTTTTCTGAGATGACAAAAAAATCATGGATTTTATGCTTTGGCCTAAATTTTAACACATGAAATTATAAGGATTTTTTAATATATAATCTTTCCATTATAGTATAATTTATATATTATATATAAAAACTCCTTACATGAGAATAATTTTACCTGAAACTGTATTTAAAAATTTTAATTTTTACGACTATATGAGACTTTAATTTGCAGTTAAATATTAGTGTATTGAAATAAATAAATTGTAATTCCTACTGTTTAAAGTTTGAACAAAGTACTTACCTTTTCAAGATCTAAATGGTCACGTAATGTTTGTCTTCTCATAGTAGGTGGGCTATAATTTCCCAAAAGAGATTCAATGCATTGTATCACAGGAATTTTGTCTGGACTTTCTTTTAACTGCCGCACAATTTCTTGGATGAAATCAGTAAATATTTCTGCATGATTTTCGGCAAGTAAATTAGTTATTACCTATAAAAGAAAAAAATTCCCCACATAAAACAAAAGTTTATAGAAAGCGTAACAGCCATTAATATTTTAAGCATTTTTTAAAAAAAACTTGCTAACTATATTAGCAAACTTCAACAATAGAGGTAGGCCAGATTTTTATTGTAAAATATTATCGGGTTTGGAATCCTCTTTAAGCAGTAGATCCAGTCTAATTAGTTCTCATGTGCAAAAAATGACTATACATTGACAAACCCAACCTAAATCTTTTTTAGATAACATTGAATAATGAATCAATCTGATTGCTGTTTATAGATTTATTTAATCAATTTCAATGTCTGTGGAATTATAGATAAAAAGAAGCATCCAGCAAACTCATATCTAAGATTACAATACTTTTCATGGAACAATCAGCCTTTTTGGAACATGAATATATATACTACCAATGATGTGACATAATTATTCATGCACAAAACTCAATAATACATTTGACTATTTCAGTTTAGAAATTGCAGACATTACAAGGAAATTTTAAAAAAGCAAAATTTGTTTTGTTAAAACTCCATTAACCAAGCCCATTTTTATGCATAACAGTGACAGGAGTGAGAAATCAAACAATTTTCACTGTGCATAAGTAAATAGATGTTTTAATAGTTTACAATTATAGAGAAATGAAATAAGAAATAATTTCAAAAGATTTAAGTCTATCTAAAAAAGAAAGAATAATGGTGGTTGTGATCTATCATTGCAATGGGATTTTGTAGTTTATGGCAGGAAACTAACCTTTAATTGCTTCATTTTTTTTAATTGTAGGAAATGAAAAAATACAGGCATGAATATTTCACTTTTAATATAATTTCTCTGTTTGTCACACACACCACAAACACTCAGCAATTCAGGGAGAAATGCCGGTTTTTGTAGCATTATTTATGTAATATTGGTTGTTTGATTATTTTGCATATCTGCTTTATTATTTATTCTGTTATTGTTTTTTGTAACTACTATTTATTTCATTTACAGTAATTTTTTAATATATTAAACCATTACCTGCAAACCATAATTAAATCACATATATTTATAAAATGGTTCACCGTCATTATGTCTTTATTGCAGAAGATGTATTCTATAATATTTATGTAAAAGAATAACATCGAATTCGCAGGACATCTCAACATACCAGAATCTCTAAAGCTGCAATGCTCTTCAAAATTTTTTACAAACTCTTGAATAAAAAACTCATCAAAACTCAAACTCAAAAACTCATGTATGACTGTAAAAATTATAATTTATGTATAACCATGTGATGTAGTTTACTGTCTTACACACTTTTCATTTAAAAGAATTTCCACAAAGTATGGGTTTAATAAAAATACTTTTTCAATATTTTAACAAATTCATTACCATTCTACTCAAAACATTCTGAATCATTTAACATTAATACAATCTATTTTTTACATTTTTTAAAAATTAATATTTTATTAATAAAATTATTGTCTCATTAAATTATTGTCATGGTCTCTTAAAATTATGGATGAGACCATATAATATTACAAATCATGAGACAGACAATACTCTTTCATCTTAATTATAAGGATTGCTACAAAGATTTGAATATAAAATTCTTAATAAAATTTATTTTTATTATTTTATATGTATGTGGCATTGGTCTTTATAAGTCAAATTTACCAAAATCTGGTTTTGGTTTGCCACTCTACTGTCATTTTGTGCACACTTTAGTCTAATTAGCCCGGGACCTACAGCTTAATGTGGATTCCGAAGCACTAACAAATATCCATGTCTCCGCCAGGATTCGAACCTGGAACCTGTGGTACCAAAGGCCAGAGTGCTAGACAATTGGCCATCAGGCCGTACACATTCAAGCAGGCCGCTGAACAAAATCAGAGATCAAAAGCATAATGTGTTGATCCAATATGGAACTTAATGCTTTTGGTTTATAATGCATCAATTACAGACTGTGCAATGTGAAATACTAAAAAAAATCTTAATTTTTATATTTATTTTATTATTAAACTTGTTATTAAATAATTTTGGTTTATCCCTCTATCGCTTCATAAACAAATATTTTACAGCTTTAGTTTAGATATTGATATTACTGTAACTGTGGCTCCATGTGTAGCCGTGTAATGCTGTTCCTGGTCTTCACTTTCCTTAAGTATTTCATCAAAAAATATTGCACAAGGATGATGGAAAGTAAAATGAAATTCTTCTGTTTAAGTGAGTCACTTCCAATATCAATAAGCATGACTATATGCCAAAAACATATTTCAGTCAATAAAATAAATTGCAGTAAAACATGTGTACACAATTGGGACAATGGCTCTGCAGTTTTATAAAAAGAGTATGAAAGTTGTCTTTTAACTAACTTTCATTTCATCATAACTGTTAAATCAGTTGTAATGGCAAATCCTTTAATATGTTTAACTGCACGAATAGGTCTATTCATTTCTGATAATATTGAACCTGAGTGGGCCAATTGTCTTCAGTTGGAGGTTTCATTTATTTGCAATTACTTTTGAACCAAGCTAATTAGTGCATATCATTTGTCAGATTTGTAGTTTCTAAAATGCTTTTATTTAGGAATGTAGTCATTAAGATGCATCATTTTTCAATATCCATGGAATCCTTATCTCTTACTCAATTTTGAATCAACATTTACTTACAACAACAACTTTTACTGAATATACCCCAATCTTAGGTATGAATTACCTCCAGAATCCACATCTTTTCACTTGAGTGGCTTTATAGTTGAATGCGCAAGATGTACAGAAAGTTTTAGTGCTTTGATTATATGTAAAGACATGCAAACATGAAATTTTCTAAATAATCATATATAATAATTTTTCAATAAAGTTATTTAACTATATAATTTATTTAACCAAATTCAAGCTTAAACATATCAGCACTATTCAAATATCAGCAAGATGTTTAATTTTTCAGATATAATAAAAAATATACATCCAGTAATATTGTCATTATTATTATTTTTCATAATTCATGAATTAAAAATTTAAGCATAATCAAATATAATATCATTTATACTTGAATAGAACATAAATAACACATACCAACTTATTAGCTATTTCTTCAGGACTTGTATCAGTATAATCAAATTTGAATGTAACTGTTTTTCCTTTAGTTGATTCAAGTTGACATTCAACCATTGTATCTTCAACACTTATCACGGTTAATTTAGGTGTCCTATCTTGAGTTCGGCGACGCTTAGTTTTTTTCTTTTCTAACTTTTGATGTTTTGTGCTATCTGGAACATGTTCAACATCTATAGCACCCTCTGTAGTTGGCATACTGTAAAAGAAATCAATGAAATAAGTCCTATTAAAAATTAGCATTACAGTTCTATAAACAAAGCAGTATATTGAATCTTCACAAATAATTGCAGTATTTTAAAGCTAGTTTTCCTGATAATGAAAATTCTATATGTTCTCATTATAATATGAAATGAAGTGCAAGAAAATATGCACTACATTATAGTGTCTTCTAATGTATTCTGTTAATAATATCTAATATTCTCTGCTTATACAAGAAAAATTAACTTTATTATCATAACTTCCTGCACATAATCTGCAAACATAATATTCAGTAGAAAGAAAATAAAATTTGACAAATAATTTGTGTCTACATTGCTTTATTTTTTCCTTGTGACTAAAAAGTTCTGTTTATCTGGAAATTATTTTAAAGTAGTAATCCATTTTTCAAACTTCAAGAATATTTTTTGATACCATAATAATAAGTTACAACTATACATAAAAAAAGGCACAAATATTCAAATAATCCAAAAATACATCAAAAGAAGTATTTATCAAACACATTCCATAAAAATGCAAGCAATAGAAAGAAAATAAAAGATACCATATGAAAATGTGAAATAAAAAAAAAACCTACAGAACAACCTTAGATTTTAATTATCTAATTTTAAAATGGAATATTTTTTTTAAAATTTCAACAACTTGCATTTTTCATATTTGTAGGAGAGTTTACCGATTAGTATCATAATCAATTAATGCATGAATCCCATTAGTTATTTTCAGAAGAAAAGTATTTTAGGATTATACAGATCCTTGTGTACAATGTGTGTGTTTTATTTTTCCTGCGCCAGTAGACCACAGCATACAATCTGTGATATTAAATTCATGCATCAGTATAACCCTGCATATAATCTGTAATATCCCCCCGTCGAAGTGTTTTACATCTTATAGAGAAAAAAAATATAAGATTTTATACAGAAAAATATTTTGATTGTATGCCGAAGCCTAATTATACAAAAACATATCAATGTATAAATAGTACAATGTATCAACACAAAAAAATTCTAGGATTTTTTGTGAAGTATTATCTAAGAACTATAAAGGTAGAAAATTATCATAAATTTCTTTAGTTGAGCTGGATTCCCATGGGAAATTAAACCTTGAAGACAACAAGTATCAGACAATTAGAAGCCTATTTTCCTGACTTACTCTCTCCCCTAAATTATGAACTAGAATTTCTTTCAATTTCTTGCAGCATAACTTCTGCAAAATATCAGAAACACAACTCTTCAACCAACAGAAAACAGAGATTTGTAAGGGGTAATATAAAAATTTAACCTTTGATGTAAAACACATTGTTCGGTTCTATTCTAACGGTTCTTCAGCTGAAATTTAGGCATGTTTTTATACTTTACATAACAATCAGGAATTAATAAAATGCAAGTTGTACTATCATCTAAAATTATTTTATAAGTAATGATTTTTAATAACAGAAAATTATACATTTATCTCTGATTAAAATATGACTGTTGAACATTCAAATAATTTTTACAAAACACAATTGCTGATTATCAATTGAAACAAGTAATACCTGATCTTAGATTCATCAGAAACAGGTGTAACAGTATTAGAATCATGTGGAATATGTATAGCACTTTCCTAGAAAAACAGAATTAAAATATTAATGAAATTCAAGAAGAAAGATTTTGTTTAATAAATTTTAAAAATACATACACATTCCTTTGAAATCAAAATCAGAAAGCAAAGAATATGTTTTAATTTGACAAAAATTAAATAAAAAGCTTTCATTTTCAAATAATAAACAATGGAAAATTAAATCTTGAGCAAAAGCTGCAAAATTATGTTGCAGTTTATTTCTTTAGCTCAAGTAAATACACTTTGCAAGATAGTTTTCGATTTAAGTCAGTTTTTCTTTCATAATATTCTAAATTAGCAGGGGGAGGGAGGAGACACAATTACCCTCTTACGATAGAAATAATATTTTAGGATTTTTGTATAGTTTGCTTGCAATAACCTGCATTTTGAATATATGGCACATATAAGGTTGACAAGAAAACAATTTCGGTTTTAAAATTTCATGAAATTAATAGTAAAAGCTGAAATTACTTTCTTGCCAACACAATAGCTAAATTTAGTGTATGCATTGAAGAACTTGCATGAGAAGAATATTTTAACAAGTATTTAATATACTTTATTTTAATAAAATTAATAATTTACTTACAATTTTATAAAATTCTGATCGTAAGTAACTTTTTAATTTTATTATGAATTTAATAACTGCATCTAAATAAAATCACAAATATAAAACGGCAAATGTTGGCAATGATAATGATTGCAATCAATTACCACTAAAGTACACTTCAGTTAATTTTTTTTTTTTTTTTTTTCATAGCAGTATTTATAACAATAACAGATCTTTAAATCTAAAACAAAAAATTCATCTTCTCAAACAAATATCTTGCACATATGAGTACATTAGTTAAACAAATAAGAGATAACAGAGAGAAAAAAAAAAAAGAGAAATGACAGAAATTAAATATTAAAATACAGACATTGCCAGATTTGTTTTCATTCACTAAATAATAAAAGGACTTTATCTTTAAAAAAAAAAAAAAAAAAAATCTGGAAATTTTGGGGTCTGTTGAAATTTGGAAAGTCTGTTACATACTACATGTGGGGTTTCTTTTTTTTTTTTTTTTTGCGAAAGTTACAAAAAAAAATATATATATATTTAAAAACTGTCACCTATAAATGGCTTCTGCTAACATAAGTTGACAAATTTTGTGTGAGAGAAGATTTTTATAAGCAGATCTGTGAATATTAGTAGATTAAATAGGCCTGTAATGAGGTCATACATAAGAATTAAAAATTCTTTAAAAAAGGTTGCATTAATAATTGTCTCACTGATTAAGATTCTTAACTTTTTAGCAAACATGAAGATTACAAACCATTGGTAAATTTCGTCTCGATTTCATCATAATTCTTAAATGCATATGTTCTTTTCGGTTTCCAATACCTTAAGTTTATAACCTTTTTTTAATATAATTATGGCCTCCAAAATTCTCGATAAAAGGGAAAAAAATTGTCAGTTTTATGGTGTAAGCAGGAAAACGGATCTTGGCTAATATACAGTGGGTAAAAAAAGTATTGGCAATTGCCTTAATTTATTCATATTGACAAATAAATAAAATGTTATGCAATTTTAACTGTCGTAATTAAATACAAGACATCTTAGATATATAAAAATAGTAAAAATTTTATTTTAATTTGCATTTTCTACGATTTTTTCTTTCAAAAACGAAAATTTGCATGTCAAACAAGTATTGGCAAAGTTTTAACTGCTATGCAAATTTTGTTACATTGAAGTCACGTATTTCGACTGATAAGAAACTCTACCGGTATAAAGTCTGCAAAAACTACTCCAAAAGTGTCTATGCATTATTTTGCGATTACTGCAGTAAAATGACTTCGAAATCGAAGGAGTTGGACGTTAGTGTTAAAACCACGATTATTAGGCTCAGAAATGAAGGTTTAACTTATCGTGCTGTAGGAGTGCAGTTCAATATAAGTTTATTTACTGTCAGAAGTGTTGTAAAAAAGTTCAAGGAAACAGGATCAACGGAAAATAAGACTAGAAGTGGACGACCTCGAATATTTTCTACAAGAAAAGAACGTGTCATTATTAACAAGGTTAAGAAAAACCCTAAAATAAATGCACCCCAGATAGCTAGAGATGTTGCTTTCACTTCGCAAAAAACTTTCACCTTACAGACTGTACGGAATGTTTTACACGAGAGAAGTTATTATGGAAGGGCAGCTAGAAAGAAACCATTCATCTCG
The DNA here is from genome assembly GCA_021605075.1 of Caerostris darwini. Taxonomy (NCBI): domain Eukaryota; kingdom Metazoa; phylum Arthropoda; class Arachnida; order Araneae; family Araneidae; genus Caerostris; species Caerostris darwini. The sequence continues at coordinate 1,083,585 of BPLQ01013598.1, read as the reverse complement.
GAAATAAATAGGAGAAAGAGGTTAGATTTCGCAAAATCCCACGTTGATTTATCTGAAGAGTTTTGGAACACAGTTATTTTTTCCGACGAATAAAAATTTAACATTTTCGGCAGTGATGGACGACGATATGTGTGGAGGAGGCCAAATACTGAATTGGAAAAGCAACATTTAACTGCTACTGTAAAACATGGTGGAGGCAGCGTCTTAGTTTGGGGCTGTATGGCAGCTAATGGAATTGGCAACCTGCATTTTATTGATGGTATTATGACAGCACGTACATACATTGACATTTTGCGCCATAACTTAAAAATTAGTGCCCAAAATCTTGGCTTGGGAACATCATTCGTTTTTCAACAAGACAATGACCCCAAGCATACAGCGAATCTCACCCGTGAATGGCTACTCTATAATGCTCCTCGCCAATTAAAAACCCCATCTCAATCGCCTGACATCAATCCAATTGAAAATTTATGGCACCTGCTGGATCTAGAAATCAAGAAACATAAAATTTCAAGTAAAGACTACCTCAAACGTGTACTCTTGCAAGAGTGGCACAAAATTCCCAACAGTACAACAAAGACCTTAGTTTCCTCTATGAGAAATAGATTACAAGCTGTTATAGATGCAGAAGGTATGCATACAAAGTACTAAACATATACTGATTTTGTTTTCGATCATAATTTTGTCAATTTCATAATTTTTTTGTCTCCTTCTGTAATCGCTGTGTTAAAATAAAATTTGTAAACATACTTTGTTAGCAAATATGATCATTTATAGGCAATTGCCAATACTTTTTTTATCCACTGTATGCTACGTTCAAAACAGTGAATCGGTCACACGTTTACGCAGTTTTATTTTTTGGGGAAAATTACATTGGACAAGTTTTAGGCAGGAAATTTAGGTAACTTTCAGAGTATACACAAACAGAGAGGGAAGAAAATAGTTTTAATATATAGCCAAAACTTATACATCTAATGAGGTACGTGAAAAATAAGAATTCGGTAGGTTTGGTCAATAAACAATAAGTTTAAATTCTTGGAATAATTTATTTAAAAGAGGAAAACTCAGAAATTTTTTAAATTGTTTAAACTGGGTTCAAAGTTTTAAAGTTGAAAATAAAAATATTAGTATGAGGGGTAACAGATGATCTAGATCCTGTTGCCTTTTCAATTTGGTATGAAATCATAGATTTCCTAAAACATTGATGGGTTTTTTGTTGCTGCCATATTTTATTTAAATATATCACTTGGTTCTATACACTATTACAGTGTATAGCACCAAAAATCAAAACTAATGACAAATGTTAACAAAATAAGTTTCATGAGAGATGCTATTAATTTGTTAATATGATAGTGAAATAATACCTTTCTTGAAATTTGCATTTTAATGTAATAGTGTAAATGACAATGTGAATCTTTTAAGTGATTCAGTATTTGTTTTAAATAAAACTGTGTTAAAATGGAATGTGCACCAATGTAATTAGGCTGTCATATTTAGAATTAGGAATGCCTTTTTTCCACGAGGAGACATTTTATTTATCTGCCAACAATTGTAATAAGAAAATTATACTAGTTAAATTTACTTTTGGGGAAATTCAAGTTTAAAAAAATTATCTAACTTTTTTTTCTTACATAAAACATGTAAATTTTCTGATGTTCTAAAAAATTAACAATAAAAATAAATATTTATAGTGGCAATTTATATTCCTCACAGAATATTCAAATAGTTAATTAAAAAAAAAAAAAACATATTAGACATACAAGTAAAAAAAAAAAAAAAAAAGTCACCTTCAAAGTTACTGACTATTTTAAGCACAAATTAAAATCATGCAGTGTTATAATAAGCACACAAATTTTAAAAACTGTACTTTTTATAATATATTTTACTACTAACACAAAAGACAAATATACTAGTAAAAGACAATCATTAGTAAAATGTAATACAAAATCTCAAAGCTTAAAATAAATTTTTAATATATAATTATTATAAAGCTTTTTTGTAACAAAAAAAAAATAAATAAATAAATAAAACTTTTAATATTTTTTGCAAATTATGTTACTTGAAATTATCAAAACAACACAAGATACACTTCATACAAAAATATAATAAAATGTTATGTGTTACATGCTGTATTTAAAATAATTTTCATGTTAAGTGTATTTACAACTCCATCAAATAACACATGCAAATATCATGCATAAAGCCATGCAAGTAAGTAATGGCTGGCCAAAAGAGAATTTATGATGCACATTTAAGTGAGTTTAAAATAGCTAATCTAATGAGTTGTGATATCAATTTAGTTCCTTAACACTAAAGAAATTTCAAAGCTTCATCACTTATTGCAAAATAAAATAAGATAAAAATTACACATATTAGTAAATTAATTTGGCAAATAAAAGTAAAAAATGCTAAGCATAAAAAAAAAAAAAAAAAAAAAAAAAAAAAAAAACCATTTTTTATCTACACATGTGAAGTTTTTAAAATATCTCCTTAAACAGGTGCATACAAATGAAATTCTCTTAACTATTATAAGAAAGAGTTATAACATTAAATATATTAAAAGTGTATTAATGAAAGCAAATAAAAGTTTTTTTTTCTTTTTATAAAATTTAACCTTATTATGTTATTAATATAAATATGCATTACTGCAGTTTGTAAAACTATATCCTCATATATTACTGTGCTTTAAAAAGAAAATGTCAAAAACAACTTAAAAATACACTAATAGTTATAACTTAAAAAAAAAAATGAAACAGCTTTTTATGTTATTAAAAATGGGGGGGGGGGGGGAATCATTACTACTATGTTCTAAAGATCCTCAAAATCAGACAATATGTCGTGAGCAGGAAAATGTGCAGCAAAAATAAACACGCATCTGTTTCCTTAAATTCCATCTTGATATTCAGGCAAGGGAGATTAATGAAATTGAATGTTTAAACATTGAAAAGATAATGATTATATAAATGCAGAAGGCATGGCTGTATTAGATGTTAACCTTGACTAACTACATGAAACAGCAATTAGCTGCCTTACCATCAGATATTCTATTTTTGAAACATTTTAAAGACAATGTTATAAGAAAACTTCTTTGAAGAAAAAAAAATCTATATACTGTCAATTACAATTCTGTAACCTTGTTATTTTTGTTCATTAAAAATAATTTTTTACATGATTTTAATATACTTTTGGATGTGCTCATTTTGTTATAAGAAGGCCCATTTAGGTTGAATTTTCAGTAATCAATGATTCAGATGATTAATTCAGATGTTCGGGACATGGATATAATGAGAGTTACATTTATCTCAGTATTAAGAAATAATTAGTGTCCAATAAATCTAGCATTAATGCAGGACTTAAATTTACAAATAAATTAATAAACATAATTACACATCAGTATGGCAGTTGTTAAATAATTCATTGAATGTTCCGATTCAGGAGAAAACTAATATAAAGAAACCAATAAAAGTCCATATTTATACAACTAAGAAATTGATAGAAAAACTAAGTTTCTGAGATCCTAAGTTAAATATCTTACATAGAAAATTTATATTCTATATTATTGGTGAACCTTGTATTGTATTTGTACACTATCAGGCCAAAAGAAAAAGGAAAGAAAAAAAAATGCAGTGTTCATTACTTTGTTATTCCTTATTATAACACGCAATCACAATGGCATATAGTCTATAGGAGTTGATGCACAATATTAACACAATTTTCACCCAAGTTATATCACTGATAAAAGTAGAACTGTCTTGCTGAGATTAACTGTGATGATCATACATTATTCTCATGATCACCAATTAAGATGTGGCAGCCCAGGGTGGGCGTAGACCCTTCAAATTAGACCTTAACAGGCATTAACCTCATGCTAAACACTTCTAATTCATTTTGCCTTAAGGTTTAAATAATCCTCCTCAATAGCATTTACTTTAATAAAGTCTGGGACTTCGCCTTTCTTTGGTGATAATGAATTATTAGCCCACTAGATTTGTCTTAATGTGCAGCTAAATTCATATAAATCTCTCTTTGAATATTTTATGTATATGATTTGATGCTATGTCATCTATGCCAAATGCCGTTTTTTAATCCCTCCAAAAATATCTCAAGAACTCAGCAGGAAAGTCAAAGCACAGTGAATAACGGATTTTGTAAAATAACAGTTTTGTCTTTCTAGATATGGATTAAGAAAACGGTTAAAATCTCATAAAAAGCTTTATTATTTTAAAGTCATTGTTAATAGCTTTTGTTTTTACTAAGGGCTTTGCTTTAGTTTCAAATTAGGGGGTGCCAAAGCTCCATCAATGTAATAAAAATAATTTTTTTGTATAGCAATATAATAAATGAATCATTTGTTAAATTCTAGAAATGCTCAACCCCTCTAAAATTTCAGAGCTTTCACTACGAATATCTCCCTTTTTTTCTTACAGAGACTTTGGCAAATGATTTCTTGACAGAACTCTTTGTGGTCTTTTAGATGCTTAAAAGTTCTTTTGAGAAAAATAGATTATGCCCATGTATTTTTCTTCCATATCATACGGTACTCTTCAGTTGCACTTGTACATCATTAGAATGTTCTTTTGAATGCATAATTTATTTGGAACATGGCACATTTACATTCTTTGTTGAACCACTCCTTACTTTTTCCTCTAGATTACTGACGCCAAAATAATTCTTTAGTACTGGAGACCCCAATTTTGAACTTTTGTCATAGACCTTCTAAAAACAGAGGAAGTTGCATCTGATTCTAAAATATTCTTCTCTAAAGCCTCTGTAAGTTACGATTACCTCAGCATCTTTAGGTTTATCATAATCAAACTTCATTAGTTTTACATATCACTTCAATTAAACATAAATGGTATTTTCACTAATTTTGACTACAACTAGATAATGGTCAGAATATATATAGACTTCTATGGAATCCAAAATTGAATGTTTTGCTCTCTTACTAAGAAACCAGTTTCCTTTACATAATGTTAAATCGAGACAGTAGTAGGAAAAAAAGATGCAAGTTCTTATCAATAATGCCCTGTCCATTCCACTTGCTTTCTTGGATTGCTACCATGTTCTATTCAAGTTTTTGTACAAGTTCTTGCAGGTCTCCAGCACAGCTGTAAAAGCAGAAATTCCATAAACCAAATATTAAGTCTTCATCATCTTCCTTCAAAACAAAGCTTTCTAGGATAGAGTTGTTAATCCCATGCTCAATCTACAACCTGGAGGTAGGAATATCTTAGCTTAGCTTATACCCTGTAAACAGATTGTAGATGCCTCTTGCAACATGCATACGTTAAAAAGTTGCTGTTGTTTTACGCTTGATTTACTGAATTACAATTGAAAATCTGCAGTGGTTATTCAAAGGGATTAATATTTAATATGTTTACATTCGTTTTTCCCATTTCAGCTCTATGAAACTTTACATTATTTCGGACAATTATACTATTACAAGAGAAGATAAAATCAATAGAAGAAATTGGATTGTACTTACACATTACACTCAGATATTCAGCTACTTTCATTTTATAAATGAAGTAAAGCTTAGGAAAGTTATAATAAATAAAAATAACTAGAACTCATCACACTTTCCCCTAAAGCTTACAAACAAGTATAATATAAAAAAGATTCATTGCTTCACTTAGTAGTTCCCCACTTGGCCTTGATGAGCATATTATTTTGAAATGAGTTAATCTGATTTTAACTGATCCCAATAACTCATTCTAGGCGTTCAACATATCAACTTTTATGTTTAGGCAAACTGAAGCCATTTTTTAATGTTTAGTTTCATTAATAAATGGTTTCTTTATAATAACAAAATTGCTTAATTCAAATATTTTGAGTTCTTATCCCAATAAGCAAGTAAAAATATTTGTTTTTATTATTGAATATTCTTGACAGTTCCAAAACGATTTTTTTGCAGATAAATTATCTGACCCTTCTTGAACTCCATAATATCTTAATAGTAAAAGTGAAAAAATCCTCCTGGCAATTGCTTTAAATTGAATAGCTTCATTTCAATTAACTTATATGCCTAAAATAATAATGCACAAATTTTATTTATACTCACAAGGGGTTTCAATAAATTTTTCACAAAGACTCCATCACTAATTTGACTTTTTATATTTTGTATAGGACATTCTAGGTTAAAGAAATACCACAGTAGCAGGAAACTACATCTCAAACATTTTTGAGAAATGAGTTTAAATATTTAAAATGCATTTATATTGTTAAAACATTGCACTGGCTAAGCAAACCAGGAGTTTAGTGGTTTAAAGCACATCTAGTAATCTGACAGGCATAAGTTCAACTCACTGTAGCATTTTTTTCTTTTTTTTAATTTGAATTTCTTACATTACATGCATTATAAGAAATACAACAAAATTATAAAAATTCAATGACATATTTCTTTCTAACAGTTTTTAGTTTACCTTACAAAAAGCCTTGCTAAACATTAATTTTTATTGTTGCCTAATCTCTCAAATTCAACTGCTGCATCAGACACTTCAGACGTTTTTAACACATACGTTCTATAGATTTTCTATACATTTTTTCTACTTTTCCACAAAAGAAATAAATATAGACGTTTTTAGAAAATAATTAACTTTGCTGTATTTCTCATAATGAGTGTAACATAAGAAATTAAAAGAAATCCTTTGTAACACACTTCAGATTGCTAGCTTGTAATTTTAACCATTATACCACACGATTGCCTGTGAATGCAGAGCTTTAACAATATAAAAGTGTTTAAAACTTTTTAACTCGTTTACTAAAAAATTATGAGGTACTTCCTAACACTGGCTAGTTAACATCGTAATCATGACCTACATTCATAATAAACATCTATCAAATTCCTGTCAGTCGTAACTTCTCCTTGTCTATCAATATCGTCAATTATAGAATTAGAATTTGCAACAACTTTTTTTGGTCACACAGTGTATAATGGGTAAAGAGCAAACAAACAAACATAAAATATTTTAAATAATAGTTTATAATATGTATTATCATAGATAAATTTTAAAAATATATACAAGAAAAACTTTTACAATCTAAGTAACTACTTACTTATTTCTATGAATAAATTATGTCTTATAGTAAAATTAATTTATGAATGAGAATGGATAATTCAAAATTAAAACAATTCAAATTTTATAATTCTTTTAAAATTTGAATTAACCAAGTTTAAATATAAATTAATTAAAAAACACTGACAGCAAAATATATATTTTAATGAATAACAAATGCACAATAAGTCTCCCTTTCATTTCTGACTATAAATAAAGCTGAGAAGAATATAAATTCAAATAAACAGAACTTTAAAAAAAGTTTTAATTTAAAAGTAAAATTAGTATTTAAAATAATTAATTAAAAAGATACTATTATGCATTTAATTTGACAAATATATATATATCTTTGTGTGATTCTACCATAAAATTAAAAAACTAAACATTTAAAATACTATATTTTAAATATAATACCAGGACTTAATTTAAAACGCGCACAAGATATCAAGATGATTTTTCTGAAAAATAAATAAGAAATACTTCTCCACAATGATACAGATAGAAATTCGAACACTAATGTATTTATGAACTCCCCCTCTAATAAAAGAATACTTCTGTAAAAGAAGTTGCATACAGGTGCTATGTAGAATACTGATAGAATAGATAAATCATTGGGATATAATTAGGTCAATCAGAATTTCATCATACGAGTTAGGAGACAAGTTCACTATACTAGCTGTCATAAATAAAATAAAATAAAATTATCGATATGTGTATCAATAACAAATAAGAAAAATAATTTTTTAGTTACAATATAAAAATTGACAGATTTTAACAGTATGTGAATTTTATAAGATGCACAGTTGTAAAGGGACTTGGCTTGAAATTTATATCTATTTAATACATCTACCCCAATCTAAATAGATCATCAATCTATTAGCAAAACAGCACACAGAAGTAACTAGTACGGCAAGAAATCTTCCAGACACCAGCAGAGAAAAAGAGAAGGTCCCATTTGCCATTAGAAGTGCCATAAAAAGTCAGTATAAAAACCAGCAAAATACATCAGCACTTAAAAATTTGTAATTAAATACTTGATTTGAATAAATCTTATGTTCAAATTTAATCTAAAATAATATTTAACCTTTTTTGTGGAAAGATGGTAAAAAGATTCATTTCAATATGTGAAACTAAAAACCAATTTCTTAAAACTTTTCATAACTTAATTTTAAGTAAACTGTATAATATGCTACAGGCAAAATATTTAAAAAGATTGTTAAATAATGAGGGGGGAAACTAATAGAATAAGGACTAATGCTAATATACCTGGTCAAAAACTAATTAAATTATAGTGTGTAATATAGGTCTACTCTATGTGATTCTGAACTGATGCAGGCTGAAAAAAATTAAGAAATTTATAGAGGGAAAAGGAAGAATATTTAATTCCAATGAAATAATGAAATTTTAATGAATAAATGAAAATTTTGACTATTCTCTATTGCTAATAAAAACTTGGACCAAAATTATTTATTAAATTATTAGTTTTCTATTATAATTCATTTTCTAAAATTACTAACTTTAATTAAAAAAGGGGTAACTACATAACACATTAAACAATCATATCAATAGACACTAATATTTAATCTCAATAAAGAGCATGACAATATCATCAGGACATAAAGAGATGAAAATGAATTAAGGGTTTTTAGTTAAACATTTAGAAAAAAAAATTAAATTTTTAAATTTAGTTTATAAATAACTTTTGAAATAGTCTAAAAATTTCAATCAACAGTTAATCATGCTTCAATTAATCACAGGGCTCAGTTCAAACGTTAAGTAGACTCTAACAAGTGGACGTTTTTTTTTTAAATCACGATTTGTAAAGATTTTTTTCTATCATTTTTTTTTTTTTTTTTTAAGGTCCTAATTGGCTTTTAAAATGTATAAGCAAAATTATCACAAAACTAATTAAGCATATGAAATAAAGAAAATTTTATGGGGAAAATACCCATATGAAAACTTAAATACTTTTTTTAATTTGTTTAAATGCAGGAAAAAAAAAAAAAAAAAAAAAAAAAATGTTGCCTTAAATTGCAGATAATTATTATTTAACTTGACTGATGTGGTTTTCTTTTCGGTTTTTAATACATTTTGCAACAAAACTTGCACAATGATTAGTAAAGTATCAGTGAATTGATTCATCTTTTAAGTTGCTGCAATCTTTGACTTACTTTAGAAAATAATTCAGATAATCTTTTTACACTTAACATTTTTTGTAATCTTTTCCTTTTCCCCATTATTCTTTTCCCTTATTACTACTATTTGTCTTTTAAAATTAAGTCTTTCTTACTAATTTCTTCAAGTAAAAACAGAGAATTTTTCATAATAATTTATATGTCATACTAAGAAAGCTACTGTATGTTTAGGACAGTAGTTAAAAATGATTTACTTTAATATATAAAACATTTCGCTTTAGAAATATTGCAATTAGATGCAAAAGCATGATTTAGTATGAAGAAGTATGGCTCAAAAAGGATATTTTATTTTAAATTGAATGTATGAAAATAACTATAATAAATAAATGAAATACTAAGTTCATTTTTTTAAATACCTTCACTCATCTGTTCAATATAAGTCTGCAAACTGTAACTTGCTCTGAATCTCTAATAATTTTCCTCTAACTGGATAATTTTTAAAATTTTAAATCTGTTAAAGTAATCCTTTATGCTGAATAGAACTTGTGCATATTTTTTTCAAAAGCAGAGGAGGGGGATTTTTGCTCCAGGTAAAAGTTAGTGTGGAACATAATTTTTCTGTACTTGATATAAGTACAAAGGTGTGTAAAGAAGTAACATTTATGGAAAAATTATGTAAAATTAAGCAAAGACATTTATAAGCAATTATTACTATTTTTAGTGTTTTTTACATGTAATAGACAAATATATATAAACTATAATCTTAAAATAATAAGGAATTATTTTTTACTAAAAATTATAAATTTCCTTAATTTTTTCTGAATTAAAAAAAAATAAAATAAAGTTAAAATTTTAAAAATGATAATTGAAATGATGCAAAATTATTCTTTTTTGCTCCACACTTTTCACCAATAAAATATTAACTCAGAAAATTAAAACAGATAAATAAGATTTTAAATTGTTCAAAAAAAGATTTGAAAATATTCTATTTATAAAATGTAGTATAATAATTATTTTTTAAATTAGCACTTTCACCTTAATAAATCATTCCTATCTCTTTAGCAGTATAAAACAAAATACCCTAACAAAATTAAAAGGAATATGAGTGTTGACGTATTTTGCTGGTTTAAAAAGAGAAAGCGAAATTGACAAAACAGAAGCTGTCAAAGCACATGCATCTTGATGGAGAAACGACCTTCTATACTAATGATACACTTCTGGTACCTTCACTTGATCGATGAGGGAGTTGTTCAAGGCATTATAGCAGGTTGAAACAGTTCTCAAACCTACAGGGCTGAGGAGTTGGTCGCTGCTTGAATCAGGAGGCAAAAACGTAGCAGGATGGCTGAACCCTGGCTGGCAGAAACAGGTCTCAGATGCTTTCTTTTGCCTATGCATAACACCTTGTTGAATTGGCGGATTGAAATGAACATGTTGATATTCATCAGTACCATTATTAGTTTGATAAAAAGGATTTGGGGAAATATCAGGTGATTTACATTTCCTATTGTTTTCCACAGCCAAAGATAAGAACAACCGAGAAGAAGGAGAAGCAACGAATGGCCCACTATCAGGTAAATGAATAGGAGTATGACTACGAGATCTATCAAATGGAATAACAGTAAAACTATTGTTATATTGTTCCCCAGGATTTTTGGAAAATGATAACTGAGACAATACAGAGGGAGACAACTGTTGTCTTGCATCTAAAGATTGTGGCATACAATTCCTATTACTAATTTGCTGACCAACTAATCCGCCAAAAGTTTTTGAACGTGAACGATAAAGTGGAGATGGAGGATTTGAAAATTGATTTACAGAATTTTGATTTGAAGGAATGTTTACATTCTGAGAATCATTTATGTAAACTTGAGAAGGTAAATCTGTAAAATTACCTACAGGAGTAGCAGAACGAGATCTAACAAGAACAGGAGTTACAGGAGGAGATGATTTTGGAGAAATTATTACTGGAAAACCCAATCTAGATTCTGGGCGAATCACATGAGTAAGTAAAGGTGGAGGAGTGGATATAATTTGTGGAGGCGGTGTAGATAACGGGGATTCGTTTTCAATTCTAATGGGATAATGTGGAACAGGGGAAGTAGATCTACTACTGACAGGTAAAATATACTTAGCATATTTCCCAGAATGTTGGTCAGACATAGGAACACACAGTGATGAAGGAGAAACCCATGAACTCCCTAGTGAATGCATAGATGAAGAACGGCATAAAGAAGGTGCAGAAAAAGATCCGAAAGGATAAACTGTAGAATCTCCCTGTGTGGAAAGTTGATTTAAGTTATTATTTACAGAAATTGAAGTATTTGAAGGGTTACAAAGAAGTCCTTCAGTATTCCAATTTAATATATGGTGTGAATTTAAATTTCCTGGTTGAACAACAACATAAACTGGGGAATTGGAATCATCACTTGGCGAACTTATAAAACTAGATCCCCTGCAATTAGAATTTAGGGGACAGAAAGATTTAGATAAAGATGAACCCCTAGGAAGTGGAGAAGTAGATCTAGTATTCCACATGTTGTTATAATTTTGAGAGGAAAAGGAATGGGAATAATTCTGATCATGTTGAACAAACAGATTCATGTCTGGTCCCACTGTGGCATGGGAATAGGAAGCAGAAAAACCTACTAGAGGTTTTCCAGATATTCTTGCATTTGAGAAGTTAGGATCTTGTAGTGGCTGGGCCCCAGGCGGATTTTGCGACATCTTCACATTTCCAGGATCTTGCTTCAGGGGACCTATTTGGCTTTCAACATTAGCAGCAGCTGTTGACTGAACACCAGGAGGAAACATACATTTTTGACCAACTTGATCAACAGATGACTGAAATTTTTTAAGATTCTTATAAGAGCATATTACACACACATGCATATGAATTTAAAACAACAAATGACAGTAAAGAAAAAACAAATATTATATTCACTAACCAGTAGTGCATTAGTTTGATGCCCTCCAGACGGTAATTGTGATGTATCAGGGGTTATATCTGTAAGGAAAAATTAATTTAGATGGACAAACTTATAACTACAATGAGAAAAATAAAAAGTAATCAAGCTTTACTTTCTTACCTACTGAAAAACTATCAGATGTTAAACTTGCCGTCATGCTTTGAGGTACATTTTTTTCATCAGGTGTTCCAACCAAACCTTCTGATTCCAAAGATTCTTGGCGGGATAATGATTCTTGAATTAATTGATTACAGGTTCCCTTCTCCAAAATTTCCTGATCAATGGAATTTTCATCTTGATTTAATAGTTTTGCAGGCCCAGTAATAGATGATACAGGTATCTGATGCTGAATATAAGCTTGATGTGGATCTTGAAAATTCTGATATGTTTGATTGGATTGCGAATGTATATCTTGAAAGGTTTGAAGTTGAAGAACAGGATGAGATGGAGCAGTTTCTTGAAATTGCTGATTAATTATGGGAGACTGGGCAACTTGCATTTGTTGTGGCATTAAAGGACAATTGTTTGAAATACTGACATTCTGAGTTTGATTTGGATCAGTACTACTCTGAACATGATATAGTGGCAGATTTGGAGGGTTATTTTGTTGAGGCGATAATATTTTCTGAGGACTTTGAGGCTGAATTTGACTTTGCTGAGGGGTAGAAACACCCTGTACAGTTTGGCCAAATGTAAGCTGTGATGAAATTACTGGAGATGATTGTTGATTTTGAATTAAAGAAGCTGAAGCAATATTCTGTATTGGTAGTTGTTGACATTTCATTTGATATTGGTTAGGAATGGAAGACACTGATCCATTAAGTGGTTGAACAAACACCTGAGCTTGGCTTTGATTTTGAAATTGATCAGGAGATAAGACACTACCATCAGGTAAAGTCTGTTGAATATTACCTGACTGAATTTGATTATTGAACCTTCCTGTAGAAGTTTGTGTTTGTAAATTTTGAGGAGGAACATGCTGGTATTGGGAGTATGACTGGTTGGTTGTTGAATATTGAGGGCAAACAGCTTGATTTCCTGCTTGCAGTTGTTGAGAATGTAATACCTGGTTTGGTAACTGCGAAGTAGAAGTAAAAACAGACATATTAGGAGTCATAACATGTGATGAAAGAGAAAGTTGTTGGTTTGGCACTTGTCCATGTTGCGACAATATCTGCTGGTTCTGGTGTTGCTGCATTTGAGTATTTTGAGCAGATACATCTTGCAACTGTGATACTTGCATATGTAGTTGATGCATTTGATAATCTGGAGTTTCAAAACCTTGAGATGAATATTGAGACTGCTGAGATACTGTATTCATCTGCTGATTTAAATGCAGCTGCATTTGTTGAATTTGTGTTTGATATATTTGTTGTTGATACATCTCTTGATTAATTTTTTGCTGATTATTTATTTGATCCGTTTGCTGAGTTGACATAGTTGGATATTGATGAGATACTGAATTCTGAACTTGCTGCATAGCTGGTTGATTTTGTAAATTATTACTCTGTACCTGAGGTGTTAATTGTTGTGGTCTAGAAAGATTTTGCTCTTGCTGAGCTAATTTATTTTGGTAACGAGTTCTTTCCCTTGTTAAATATGATATTTGATTACGAACAAGCATGGCTACAGTTCTAATATCTTCATCTAAAATGATATTATTTTTTGCCTAAAACAAAAACAAAAAAATAAGTTTCTTCGTGAAAAATTATATTAAAAGAATAATATGTAAAAACAAAACTTATTATTTTTTTTTGGAAAGGAAAAAGAAACATATCGATTATAAGATAATTTATTTAAATTAAATTAGGTAATTATTTCTTCTAAATCAAATTAAATTAATATTTTGCTTAATATTAAAAACACAATACCATAGCCTGAGCCACTTCATCAGCATTGTCATTTTCTATGTCAAACTCAAACTGGATGGCTTCATTTTCTTTGTGTTTTTCTTTGCGTTTTTTTGCATCCAAAAGACGTAACCATAACTCAACTTTACTAGATGTACTTTGAATACTTTCTTCTTTATTAACAAATTCTACCTTCAATCCAACATCTTCTTGAAAGAACTCGTGCATGAGTAATTCTTTAACTGTAGGCCTAAGAGAATATTTTTTCAAAAATTTAACATTAGTTATGGAACTTTTTTTAAAACACATATTTCTCTCTTATAATTAATTTTGTAAGGATTTCTTTAAATATCTTAAACTAAAATTGAATCCTGAAAAAAAGTAAATGTCCTGATACAATAAAAAGTAATTATCTTATATACTTTAAATAAGATATGATATAACATCTTAGAATAAAAAAAAAAATTCTTTTTGTAGAAATAACTTAAAAATAGCATGGCAGAATTATTATTTCAAAGCAGCATTATTTCTATTAAAAGTAAAGCATTTATAACAAAATGATATTTTAATAAACTAGGATTAAGAGTTGTACTAACTCAATTAGTACATTTGAACCGTTTGTATGCTGATGTTAATAAAGAGAATCAGATGTAAACTGATAATTATCAAAGAAATCTGCAAAAAGCTGTTTGGAAATCAGTGCTACATTTTTGTCTATATGAATTCTCAAGGCTCTTGCAGAATATAAAGAAAAGTATTTCATAATACTGCATTAATAACCAAAACTGATATTTAAGAGTCATGTGAAGTATGGTGTACCTTACTTTGATGAAGTCAATAAGCTTAAGTTGCAATTAATACTACTTCTACAACATAGAGGAATGAACCTGCATAAGTTTATCGTCACAAAATGGTTCCATTAATGAGTATTTCTTTGATAAAACTGCAGTACTAAACCAGAGAAAGCATATGGGATTATTTGGATGACACAAACTGTTATTTTAACCTACAAATTAAACAATCAATAAAAATAATTAATACTAAATTAGATGTTCTATTATATACTTCTAAATTATTTGAACCAATTGGGTTTATTTAGATCTATTATACACTCTTTTACAAAAAGAACGAAGTACTCCTAAAGAAAGGTGATAATCTTAAAAATTTTGCATGCAGATTTCTTTATGCCAAGTATGGAAATTATTATAATTTAACAGTGACTATCTTCAGCAGATCTTACTCTAACGAATCTCACCAGATAACGAACAGATGTGTCCTGTATTTTTATTACATGATCCCTTTTTCAGGACTACCTCATCAAACATTTCACAGAATATGAATATGGACTTAAAAAAGCCACCATTTTTTAGCTTGCACTTCAAAATCAATTTATTGATACAATATTAAATTTTTCTAATAATTATTTTAAGTTAAAAAGAATTGTTAATGGTGTTTTCAGATTCATTAAAAACTACAAATCCACAAGCAAAACTAGTGGCTTTATCCCATGTATAGAAAAAAAAAAAAAAATATAGACAATTTTATCTTTAAAAATAAATAAATAATGAATTTTATTAAGAAATATTGTCTTCTAGTGCAGGTAAAAATGTTCTTACTGAAAACAAGTTGAATATTATTTATTATGTATGGGGACCTAGATAATTCAAATTTACTGTTTGATAACCAGGACATAAATTTTCCCTTTAATATTTCAATATTTGTAAAATACATATGTACATTGGTGTAACAGTTTCCCTTTATCATATGTTCTTGAAATATCAGATTATTTATGGCAAGAATACAATTAAAAATGTAATTTGAGAATATGCAATTTGTTTTAAAAACCCCAGATTCTAGAAAATCAATTAATGGATAATTTGCCTTCAAAACATATAATTCCTACAGCTTTTTTTTAACAATGGTGCAGACTTATATTGTCCATTTTATATAAAGACATATTAATCTAAAATAAGTTTAAAATATAAAACAAAACACAATCATATTCATTTGCTTATTTTTAAAGAATGATAACCTAGAATTTGATTTAAGTTCTAAAGCTGAAATTGCGACATAAAAAAGATTTTGTGCAAGAAAAGAAAAAAACTTACATCTGCTTCTTATTTTAAGGTAGCTGAGTTAGAATTAGAAAATTACTAAATCAGATGAAAATTCAGTTAATTCAATTCAATTACTTTTCATCAGGATTAATTCTATATCTCCCTTTAGCAATTATGTGAATCAGGTACAATTTTTTTTTTAATCTTAAAAAACATTACAAAATAATATATAATGGTTGAAGAGTTTCCTATAAATATAACTAAATTTATAACTTTTAAATTTCTAATCTTTGAATTTTATTATTTTCATAAAATTTATTAAATTTTAACTTTAAGATTATAATACAACACATAAATTAAAATAAAGGTGTAATTTTAAATTCTTGAACTTCACACCACAATTCATTAGATATTAGTGAATATGAAGTTATGAAGCTTGTTCATGTTTTAATTGCAGATCAGTTCAAAAATTTGAATTAGTAGAAGATGAAAGTAATGTTAGATTATCTAAATTTCAAAACAAATTAAATTAGTTAAATTTATTTGGAAATCCTGCAAAAGGAATAACGACAGGGTAATATATTGCTATTTGAAAATAATAACGCTGTAAAAAGTACAATAGCTTTATTTAAAAAGAAAATTTACCTCCAAAGAAATGGCACTGGGCTTTGATTAAAATAAATTCAATCATCACTATGTCAATACTTTATTAGTCAAACTTACAAAAGCTGATAATACAACTACAAGGATGAAAATAGAAATACAATCCCACTATAATAAAAGCTCACTTATAAAATATACTAGTTGTATTCATATTCTTTGAACAAAGTGCAAGATGTACGATAAACATTTCCTCTTTTTTTCAAAACTTATAAAAAAAAATTTCTACTACACTCAAGGCGGCACAATAGAACAAAGTAATCAACATGACTAATTTAATAAATAATTGCAGAATTGGCAACTGCAAAACTTTTTATGCAGAACACAATACAAACAAATGGATATTCTATACATAGCCAACATTTCAAAGGTACTCAAGATACTGCAATGGTTAATGCACTACAAAAATTGGCTACCTGGACTATGTACACAGCCGCCTAGTTGTAAAGAAGTCATAACTAAAACTAAAAATTCATTCGAAATCCAAAGCGGAATAAAAACAAATTTTGGTAAAGAACTCCAACACAATAACATAGAAAACACATAGAATTTTCAAAGGCAATTAAATCAAACAAAGCTTGAAATAAATATAGTCAGAGTGACATTGCTTAAGAATTATGTAAAAACTGGTCATTTCCTTTTCTTTTTCTAGTTATCAAAAAATTAAAATGAACTAACTGTATAGACATCTTCCAGCTGCTTATTCTGCTCTAAATATTGTTATTAATGAGATTTTTTTAATCTTATTGTGTAGCTCTCTCATATAAAATGAGTGCAATATCCGCTTAATAAGGTTGCAATAATTGTGTGATCTTAAAATCAAATTTCTTGATAGGATTTTCTTATATTAGCACGCTAATTTTAAAAATATACAAAGGACTTAACAAGTTTATTGGTATGCAGTTAAATTTTATTAAAAATTTAACTGCATGCAAACCTAAGACATTTAATTGCTAACATGTTTTTGAGAAGACACTGTATTTACAAACAATATGATGAGTTATTTATATATAAGTAGTACAAAACCTGATAAAGCTTTCATATTCAAAACTTCTTAATACAAAATTGAGATAAAAATACAAACCTGTCTTCCTTGGTTGATGATATACAAAGTCCTATTATTTCTTTTAGCTCAGGTTGCTCAACTTTCTTGAAATTCTGCGGCAGTATGCCCTTAAAATAATAAATACTCTAAATGATTCATATTACGTACTAAAAGCAAGTATTCCAACATAAATTTAGTAATAAAATAAATTTTTAAAAAATTGCTTATTTTTTTATTTTTACAGTAAATTCACACAGAAATTCAATTCGAAACATGAAAATTGCTATTTTAGATAAATAGATTAAATGTTTTATATAATCAATTGAGATAGTGGTTTTCATTCCACAATTTGTTTTAATTTTGAAATATTTCCATCTGAAGAATACATACCTGCTATCAAAATTTTCTTATAATTTTTTTTATTTTTAAAAATTATTTTTCATCAATTCCAGTGCACATAACTTTAGTTATTCAAGTGGTAAAAAAACAACTTTAATTTGGTTGCAAGGACATAAGCTGAGCACTTACAATTTTGCTGTTATATGTGTAGACAAATGCAAATTGTCTTGTATATTTTAAAGATATAACTTAACAAATTTTACTAAGCATCATTTGCAATTTTCATAGCAATAAGATTATAAAAAATACATTTTAATTTTATTTTAGGTTATAAAAAATAAACGGAATCATAAATGAGTCTTCCATACAGTTTAAAATACCTCATCTTACTTTCAGAAAAGTGCATTTACCCACAGTGGAGATCTGCTAATACCATCTCACTTGTTATCAATCGATAGAAATAAATATTCAAGCTCTACAGGAAATCAGAAACCATAATAATAAAAAAAAGGAAAAATTTAACATCTCTTACTATTTATTGGCACAATATCAAAAAGATTCAGTGCAAAATGAAGTTTTTTCAAAGAAAAAAAAAAATGCTCTAGAAATGGGGGGAATACGCCAGAAAAAGTGGAAAATTCTAGAAAGCAGAACCATTGTATATTACTTTAAAATCATTAAGATTGTGAGAATGGAGGAGATGCAACACACAGTAACTCTCATAGAGATACAACTATGATAATTCACCAGTCATGGATACACTAGGACATATTCATATCATCATAATCACAGTGATGGCATAGAAGTTAACTTAAAAGCTGTCCAATTGCAAAATGGACATGAAATAACATCAATTCCACCAGTATATTCTATGAATATGAAAGAAATCTATAATGATTGCTTAGATCAAATTTAGTATAAAATAATTCATAAATGTAAATAAATGTTTATATAATTACAATAAATTATAACGACATGATTTTTTTAAAGTAGAATAGATATAGAGACTTGAATATGATCACAATACGGCTCAGAATACACTCAAGATATGAAGAGGTACCCAAAAATAACCACAATTTCTTCTTAAAAACCTGTATTGTATGTTTAAAAAAAAAAAAAAAAAAAAAAAAAAAAAAAAAAAACCTTCTTAACATTTTTAGTATACATTAGCCTTAAGTGTGCACAAAATGACAGAGCAACCTTTAATATATTGTTCATTTAACTTTATACATTTGTCTAATCAATGATTCCATTGTTGGAAACATTGTTTTAACTCATTTGCTTGTTTGTTTAGATGGCTACAAGTTTCTGCATCGTTTCTTTGTTTTTTTTCTTCACCTCTTTCATGTTCCTCTACATTCGTGGAAACAATAATGTCAAACAGGACAAGGTCAGGTGAGAAGGGAAAATGGGGCAAAGGAGCCATGCTGTTTTTAGCCTGTTGAATCGATAAGGTTGTGTGAGGGGGGTGTATTGTCATGTTACAGATACAGAAGGAAAATACTATTCAAGCCTTCTCAATCAAGCTGCAATATTAAAAGACAAAATAATTTTTAATACCCAAAAGCACAGTTGAAAGTAATTAGTGTTTTACAAGCTGTAAAAATCAGTAAAAGAAAAAGGTTGTGGCAAAATAAGCACTGAAACTCTACATTAAAATTGCAAGAGACATTTGCATAAACCATTAATCAGAGAATATATTTTATCTTTTTGGACTTCAATTGAGCAACTGTTCGGCTGCTTGCTTAATATTACATTTAAGTAATTTTTGATGACTTCTGAAGCTTGAAAAGATTTTTCTCATCCATTTGATTTTCACATCTTAACTTGCTCATGCTCTTGTTCATGAAAATTGAACCTTTTTAGACTATAATGTTCAATTTGCAGAAAAGTGATGATTCATTTTTAAAACTTTAGGGCTCATCCCATTATTAATGCTAGATTCCCAGTATTTTCCCATATTTATAAATTCCATTTCATAAGTGTTTTCCTTAATTTTCATGTACGTCTTGAGGATTCTTAAAACTTTTTTCCCATGCAGCTTTAAACACTGATTTCTGTATGCATGTGTGATTGCATACACATAAATTATATATGTAATATACAGGGCATTCAAAATTTAAACTTGGCATTTTCAATTTGGCTATTCATAAGCAAGTCGTGAAATTTTAGTAATGCCAAAATCAGAAGATAAGAATTTCTAATTAGCTAGAAAAAAAATTTATGATGAGGAAATAAAAGGAGTCATTGTTAAGCATTTTGCAAGACCTCTCATAATATGGGAAACAACAAGATTTAAAGAGAATAAAAATATTTTTAAGTTTTTTTTTTATTGCAAATTTAAACATGCAGTTTCAGAAAAGAATGTTAATGGGTTGATAGTTAAAACAACTCAAAAGAGTTTTTAATACATAAGCATTTGTTTGTTTTTCAAAAATCTCATATAAGGAAATTTTATTAAATATTTTAATAATATTCTGTTAATTATTATTACTAAATTGTTAGATAACTATGTTACCGATTATATTTTTGCACATTTTTTACAAAATACATACATATTTTTGATATGATATTTACAAATGTTTTTAAAATGTGTACATATGTTTTGGCAATCAGCATCGAAATAAGACAATTTTCGATATAAATACTTGCAATGAAGTTATAAAAATAAAAATGATTTTATTTGAATAATTGGTTTGTCTTTCTTATTTAGAGACTGCAGAAATCCTCAGTAAATTTCATAAATTCATCGGTAATAAGTAGTTTGTTTATTTAATTTATTGTACCATGCTCCTTTTATTGCTTATAATTTATTTTGAAAATTGACAAAAGGTGATTTTTTTTTTATTATTATTATTTTAGCTATTAATTTTCAGATGATAATGGTTTCATAAATTATTTTTGAGAGTACAACATAAATTTAATGCAAAACAATTAAATATCTTTCATGAATAATTTAAAGGCATTGCTTAGATAGACACAACTTTTCAGAAAACTACAGAAAATATTAATACAGAGAATATTAAGAATGCTAAATGACAACATATCTTTAGTTTTATTAAAAATTACTTGGACAATATACTAGTAATGTCTTTGTAGTATTTTTTGGAAATTTATTTTCAAAATGTATGTAAATATCAATTTTTACCATTTTTCTTTTTCTATACATAAATTACCTTTGTTAAATAAGAGCACTGATTTTATGAAGAATGAACTTTTTCTAAGATTGTGAAAAATTCTAAACATAAAAAGGTATAAACTAGTTTAGCTTTTTAATAAAATATCTGATAGTATTAACAGATTGCACTGTAGGAACTGCTTGTCTAAAGATATTTTAGAATTAGCTTTTTATTTGGCTATATAACTCAATATTAAAAAATTATTCAACCTCATTGAACTTTATCAGTAAAATTAGAGATTTCAATTTCTTTTCATACAATAATAAATGACATACATAAATTAAAATTAAAAACTATGTTCATGTTTTTATAGCAGCTCATCTAAAAGTGAAAGTGAATTTATGCAGCTCTTAACATTAAAAAATTCGTCCATTCCTGTCTTGAGATGAATAAGGATATAGAAAGAATCTGAAGAATACAGTAAATGCAAATCACACAAGCTTACATTTTAAAATACACTATAAAAACATTTCAATCCTTACATTAGTAACTTTTTTGTAAATTTGAGCTGGTCCAGTACATTCAGAATATGGATATTCAGAAGTAGCCATTTCTAAAATGCACATTCCAAAAGCATAAACATCAACAGATTCATTATAACTTTCGTCATACATTTCTGGTGCCATGAATTCTGGTGTGCCTAAAAAAAAAAAGTTGTATTAGTCTACAAATAAAGTTATATGTGGGCAGAAATTAAATTTTAGAATTAATAATAACTCTTCTATTTGCAAACTAGTTTTATTTGTTTCATGCAATGAAATAATGAATAACATTTTAAATGGTCAGAATTACCACTTCGTAAAGTTAGAATTAGAATGAAGCAAATTCGATTCCATAATAATCAGCAATTATCCAATAATGAATTCCCAAGTGAAAATCAAAATCATTTCGATATCTGCTAATAAAATAATGCTTGCATTTTTTTTTTTATCACTTTTAATTTTCACAAAGAGAAATTCAAATGAAATGATTTACAAATAATTTTTTAAAATATAACTCAAAAATGATACTTACCAATCACACTTTTGGCAAAGGAACGATTTTTCAAAGTAGCTAAACCTAAATCTCCAATTTTAACTGCACCAGTTGTTCCAGTGATAAATATGTTATCACATTTTAAATCTCTGTGAATAATTGGTGGTTGACGAGAGTGCAAAAAGTGCAGTCCCTTTAGGATCTGTCTACACCATGATTTGATTACTTTGGTATTTATTTTTTTGAAACGTTTCAAATACCTAGAAAACATTTTTTAAAAAACCATTAATTCTAGTTAATACAAGTACCGAATTTTATAACTAATTTAATTCACAACAGTTATAACTCATAACTAAGATACATGAACTATATTTTGTAACTAAGAACAAATACAATATTTTTAGCAAGTTTATTATTTTATAATGGGAATGCATGTATTAACTCATAATTTGCCAGCAGTCTACCAACACCATGTGTTATTTTAACTTCAAAAGGTCACAAATACTAATAGTAATATTTAAAATTCACAAGATTATAAAGATTGAAAAAAAAATCTGATCTTCAAAAAATATGCTTTAGTTAAATTTATTTTTTTCCCGTCATTTTGCTCAAAAATTGCACCTTAACCAATCCTTAAAAAAGATTTAGTGCAATAAATTTTAATCAAGTTATTTATCATATTTCTAATTTTTGCATCTATAAAAAGTTAATGGATTATACAGTAAAATTCAATAAAAATATGCAAGTCACTTTAGATCAACATACAACAGTTTCAGTTATGAATATTTAAAAAACAATAAACAAGCTTTAAAAAAAGGAATTGTTTGATTCATAAAAGTTCAGAACTAATTTTTACTTAGTTCAAACAAAATTTGACTCAAATTTTATACTGATATAATGGATGCAGTATGGGAATTAAATTTTATATTTTTATTTACAAGATAAATAAAATAAAATCTAATTTTTTGCAAGCCTTTCATAGGTCTGAATATATGCGTCTCTTAAACTTAGAGAAAAAAAAAAAAAAACTGAAAATATTAATCATCTAAAGGCTTTACCTTTATAAAAACATCGCTTTAAAAAAAATTTATTAACTTTATGAAAATCTTGACATTTAATAATAAATAGTCAAAATTGAATTAAATTTTATTTTATCATAAGAGCCTTATTACTATTTGCTCACTTAGATTAGACTTAGATTGCTCACTTAGATTAGAGTTAATTACAATTAAAACTCCTATAATTTAAAAAACAGATTTTTTAACAATAATCTACTAATGCAAATAAATGCTTTTTTTTTAAAAATTATTTTATGCAATTATTGGTTGAACATTTCATTGATAAATTTTTTTTTAGTTAAAAAAGCTTTTTAAATGGATTCTATATATAAAGCTATAGATTCTGTCAGATAAAATTTTTGAACCCCAAATAGAAGTTAACTTATTTTGATGACTTATTTAACTATGTTTTTCTGGATTATATTTTTTCCTTATTTTATAAGCAAAAGCTGAATCAATTAGAAAAGCAGAACAAATACAGAATTTTGATATGAATTTCAACTACTAACTTTCTGTTTATTTTCTAATTATATGATTAAAAAAGTAAAAAACAAATAATCATTTACAAATTAAAGATAAACACCTTATAATCATTTACTTTAATTTGTAAACAAGAAAAAAATAGAAATCTAAAAGACCACAAAACTGGCAAAACAAAAATCAATATGTTTTTATACATAAAAAATACACTTACATCAACATTTAAACTTCAAATTATTAAAATGCATGAGTAGTAATTCAATAAATATTTCCTTACGTTTTCAAAGTCCCTGATGTCATCAATTCTGTTATCAGGACCAAGTATTTTCCTTTTGGTGGCATATCCACTTCCCAGTAGTCATAAAAACGAACAATATTTGGGTTTTGCAGCCCTTTTAGCATCTCTGCTTCTTCTCTAAATCTTTGTCGTTCATTTTTATTTAACCTTTCCTAAAAATAAAAAATTCTGGTTATTTGATTAATTTTTTTTCTATTTTTAGTAGAAAAATAAAAAATTTCAACTTAATATAATTTCTCACAGATATATAAATGGAAGAAATTAACCAAAAATTACATATAAATGAAAGCCAAAAATAAAAGGTTTAAAAATAGATTTATTTATAAAACACAAATTCATTGCAATATAATTTTTTTTTAAATAAAATTGCATTATTTCACTCTATTTTTGGTCGAAATCTTTAAAAATCGACCTATATCCAAGAAAAACGCATGAAGAGTGCATACTAAACACAACTTTGAAAATTGAACATCTGAAAATTTGGTGCTCCACCACTTCAAAAAAAATTATTTTAATTGCTACAAAAACATTTCATGTTGTTATAGACATTCATCAAATCTGCTTACTTTTACCTGCCACTGATTTAAAATTAAGATAGTTCTAGTAATTTTGCACATTTTTGTATAAGAGCTACTAATGTGAGTAAATAAAAATGCTAAATATAAAATTGGCATGGGGTGATAAATTTCCCTTTGCAGTTATCTTCCATATTTCCGGATATATTTGATTTGTTACAATAAAATAGTAACACATTCGTAACATACAGGGTGTTCGGATAATACCGCATAAACTGTGCAGGGTACACAGTGCAGGATATAATACAGCACAAACTGTACCTCTCTCACAGTTCACTAAGGAACAAAATATTAATTTTCGATAATAATAAAATTAAAAAAAAACAAAAAAAAAAAACACGAAAGAAACGACGTTACATCCGGTACATGGAAAATGAGCTTTAATAAAAGCAGAAACAGAGGCAATTACATGTGACAAGGTACTATATATATATAGGTGTACAAGGTATTTACATAGGAAAGTGCTCAAAATGACCACAGTTGCCCGCACTGTACAGTGGCTAACTGAACACTATCCAACAAAACTTGTGTCCACAAAAGTGAAAGTATGACACAGACGAGCATTATTAAATCTTTCTTTAATAATTGCTATTTAATATACTTCCTTCAGATATCCACATAAGAAAAATACAAAGAAGTGAAATATGGATTGTAGTGGCAACATAACCTGATCCTTGTTATCCATCTTGCGGACGATATTAGCGTTCGGATGATGGATATACTCTCTCACAGTTTGTAATACATTGCTACTACACTCACTGATCGTAGATGAAGTATTAATAGCAATATTTACAAAAGGCACACATTATCACTGTATTAAAATTACCGATAGTTTCAAGCAACCAATGACGGTTGTTCATTCGCATACCAAACACGGATTTGTGGCCCATCTCTCTTTAAATTGTTCTTGCAAGCCTAGGGTACAATTTTTATTTTATTTTGTTAAAACGTATTTCTCATCCCTTCTGTAGCTTCACATGAGTCAAATAAAGCTCATTTCCCTCGCATCGAATGTGACGTTACACTTTTTATTTTGCATTTTTCTCAAAAACTACAAGTTTGTATGATAGAGGTATGGTTCCTTAGGTAACTTATGCACTGAGAGCGTGGATTCCGCCATGCACAATTATGCGGTACTGTCCGAGCAGCCCGTATATTGCATATTCTTTCTTCATTGATTCACTGGGTAGAATTACTCTAAAAAGAAAGTGCTGATGACTCCAATTTTTTTTTTTTTTTTTTTTTTTTTTTCACAAATGGTTATTTGAATGTCATAAAAGAACAAAATATACATTATCATTTAAACAAACGATAAATATCGACGTGCATTATATTAGACAACATATTATTCACTTTTACATAATAAATTAAATAGATAATGAATGTTATAGATAAACATGATAAGTTTTTTATTTATAAGCAGTTTTTTAATTTAATATTAGTAAAAATTGGGAGTACTATTTACTAAAAAGTGCATGTAAACAGGAAAACTATTGGATTTAATTTCCTATTAAATGGAAACAATACTGAATCTTATCCAATAACTAAATTTTAGAAGGAAAATTAAAACAATTTAAAATAATTAACATTAATATTCCTCAATGAGAATTTAGGGATCGACTATTCCTAAAACAAATAAAAAATATTACAAAATCGGGATAAAAGTAATCGGTAAAATTATATGCAAATCCGTAATCTGAAAGCATATTGAAAATATCCAGTTTCATTTCCGAACATGCATTCACCGTAAAAACAAAATATCTAATGTGCATAATGGTTTATGCAATTGCTGAAAAGATTATATTGTCATATTTGTAGTATGTATAGATGAAAATTGAAGAAAACGGAAGAAAAACCTGCAGAAATCGAATAGCACAAAACTAGAGAATAATATCTTCAAATTATTCATTAAATCAAAAATGAAAGAATACAGCTGATAGAATAGTCGCCCTGAAGTATTTGGTATGTAATTTATCAGCTACAAAGGACGTTTTATCATTAGAGATGCCCCGAAATCCTAGTCGTAGCAAATATCAGCAGCTGTTGGAGTTTGAGAGGGAAGAACCATTGAGACGATAGAGGCTGAGTAGTAAGCTCGGCCAGTTGCCCACCACCTCGACCGTTCTAAAAATATTGCAAGAAGGTGCTGGGATTAGAGGACGAGAGTGAGTTCACGCACACGGTGCCTAAGCTCAGGATGCCCTCGGATAAGCAATGATCGGGTGGACCCCATTATCGTTGGACAAGCACAAGCACCTTCTGTTTTGCAGCGGCATACGATGCGACAATTTGGGTGCCATTGCATACGATATTCGATCCCCACCAGTAATGATCCACAGTGCCATATATGTGTCTCCACTCTACGTTGTAAGCTCACCAAACACATCAAATATTAGCACTCATTTTTTGAACAAAATTTTAATTAAAAAAACTAATAGCCTGCAATAGAATAGCAACGCAAAAAGAATGGAAACCACGTTTTGTTTTCACGATTCCTCAACATTTCTTTGATCTAATGAGTTAAGGACATTAATTACTTCCTTTATCAAGATTGTTTTTTTAAAAAAAGGGGGTAATTGGTTATTGGTAATAAATCGATATTATATGTATGGTAGAACCTTTTTAAGTCGAACTTCGATATGTCGAAAACCGCCAAAACTCGCAAAAAAATTTTGTTCCCTTCCCTTCAAGACGCAAAATATCCATTACTGGAAATTTCAACCCTCTAAATGTCGAAGTAATTAATAAATCTCCACAAGCCATTTTGGTATATATTTTCCCTCCGTAACTCGGGGGAACTGGACCTCTGTATCTCGAACATTAGCAATGTTTGATTTTACAACCTTTACAACTTGATCAATTGAAACTAATTACCTCTATAGCTCGAAAAAAAAATAAGTTACCGACTTCAAGGATTTGCCGACAATGCACGTCATTGTTTCTTAGAAAACAATGTATGAGTAAATAGAATAACCAATTCTATGAAATATTCTTATTCTTATAATTCTCAAAATAAGTTAGAAAGAACAAGTCGAATATTTCCCTACAAAATCCGCTTAAGTCGAAAACTCTATAACTCGAATAATTTGGCGTCTCCCTTGAAGTTCGACTTAGAGGTTCTACTGTATATATGTATATATATATATATATCGATTTAAGTCTAAAATCGCATTTTCGATTTCATTATTTTTACGTTAATGAAACTCCGCTTTACAATATCGATATTCTGTAATATCAATATTAACGCGATTTCGATATCGAACATCGAAATACCGATTTTCAAAATCGGTATAAGGCTTCAGAGTTAACCGGCGAATCCGAGTTGTGTGAGGGAGAAAGCGATTTCGAACATCAGAATAGTGGATGTTCGAAATGCTATAAATGCGGCGGAGATATCGTTGGATTATCTGGTGATTTTCGGTAATTGTTCGTCAGCGCCACTATTTTTATTTTATAACATTTTGAAATTGTTTTATTCAAATGTTTTTCTATGTACTTACATTTTGTAGTATATATGTAATGTATATATAGTATAATGTCTTTTATATAATGTATATATTTATTTAATGATGCTGTTACTCTTTTCTTCTCCTTACTGATTGATTTAAGATAATTCTAGATATATAAATGTGAAATTTGTTTATTAGCCATAAGAATTCAAACTTAATATCAGTAGCTTCACATAACTGATTCCCAAAGTAATATTCTTCTGAAATAATATACTATTGAAAGATAAGTATTATTACTAGTAAACATTTTTTTGAGAAAATTTGATGTTTTAAATGCATCGTCAAAAAATTTCCGATTTAATTCACCGATTTTTGAACAATTAAATATGGATCATTCGAAATCTAAGGTAGAAATGACCTTATCAAACTCACATTTCGAAACGATGTTTTATTTATTTATTTATTTATTATTATTATTATTATTTTTTTTGTAAAAATACAGCATGTTAAATATTCTAAACATTTCGAACTCGTGTATGAGTACTGAAATTTGTAACCTCAGAACAGTACAACAGTAGGAAAATGCTAATTTTTAGTTCAATAATTAAGATAAAATCGTGTATAATATCATTAGATTAAAAGTACGCATCATTAGTGCAGTAACTTCATTTTATATACTAAAAAGTTTTCTAAAATTAAAAACAAAATAGGAAATTTACCAAAACGGATTTAAAATATTGGGTTAATTGTTCTTATAACACAGAATAAAAAATTTATCTTCCGATTGAAAAATTGATTGAATCTCGCGATCAATTTGAATCAATAACAGATGATCACAACTTAAACAATTATTAAACTTAACATAAATATACTACATAAAAATGCATTGAACGATTAAAACAGATATTTTGAACATCGTGAATTTGTCAAGGTAGCAGAAATCAGAAAGATTTCAAGTGAATCAATCTGAGAAAAAATAGAACCATACTCCTTTCGAAAGCAAAATTAAAAGAAAACGACAGATAAAGATGAAAAAAATTTAAATAATTAAAAAATGAAACAAGTTAAACATAGCTATTTTATTTGTTTATTACGAGAAAATTTCATTCGGTTTTTAAGGATTCCCAGTGGACAACTGGTACGAATTATCAGTTGATTCTACGGATAATTCCAAAAATATCAAATTAAAAAAAGAAAAATCAGTATTTAAAAAGTGTGTGGGGCATTAAATAATAGACAGTAAGATGATCAACTGCAGCGACGTCTATCGTACCACGCTGCTGTAACAACCTTTTGGTACTGAAATACTTAAATCGCGCAGATGCCTTTACGGATATGATTATGAATTGAATAACTAGTAACGTCAGAAGCGAGGATTCATTTTTATTTACTCCAGCAGAAGAATAGCATCGCATAGTTCCGTAAAGGCAATTGGCCAAAAGGATTACTTTTGTAGGACTCTTAATATGCATTTACAAATAAAGTTCTGTTTTTGCACTTGTAATTGAGATCTTTAAATTGAACTGACAAAGCATTTTTCCTTTTAAACACCATATGCAAATAAAAAAGAAAAAAATTTACCAGATTTATTACACAAAAATAAAAGAAATAAAGGCAAGATAAACAAAAACTTAATGCCAGAATACAAGAATCAAATTTAACAAGAAAAGAAAAATTGAGAATTTTAAACTATCCATTTCCAAAACGAAAATTTTTACGATGTTTTCACCAATTTCTGATCTTTTTGCTAGTCAATTATTTGTTATTACATCACTCGCCTTGCTTATTTGTTAAAATACGGCTACCTTTCACCAATCGCAACTTCCCGTGATATTCGAGCGAATTGTTTCTTTCTTTCTCACATTTAAAATTTTTCTTTTTCCTTTGAAAACTATTTTGACTTTTTATCGAAACTTAAAAAAAGAGCTAATTTATAAGTCATGAGCTAATTACAATGAGCTAATTTATAAGTTTTGTAGTTTGCTTTTAAAAGTGCAGTAAATATATGGTTGAAAATTCATTCAATTATAATCTATACAATGAAATATAAATTTTACTATGAAATGATTTCCCCACAAATTAAAAAAAAAAAAAAAAAGCCAAATTTTTCAATATTCCTCTTCCAGTACCAGCTCAAATTGAAAGTTTAAAAATATTCAATTTGTGTAAAAAAATAATTATTAGATATTAAACAATCTAAAAGATTTCAGCATAATGCACTCAATGCAAGAACATGGTTATTGCCATTCAATTTAGAATGATCCATATATTTTTTGTTGCTAACCACTAAAAGCATTCGATATACTACACAAATTATTAAAAAATTGTTCAACTAACTGCTACCATTCAAGATTGAGTCACTCATATCCGAGGACAAAAACACAAATTGAACCGATCATCGGAAGTCGACAAAATTAGACAGCTCAACTTGGCAAACGTCCAAACCTTAATTGTAACCTTTCCCTTCCTTGTCTGATATCACGACAGTCTTTTCGACCAACAAGAAAGGATGTCGCAGTTACCCCACGTGAGTGTCAACATGCAATTCGATTTCCTCTGCTCATATTTTCACTCTCAACAACGCACTTATTAACTACAATAGGCCACATTTTTAAAAACCAAAAAGATTCATTTTTCATCAGTTGACCTTCTCGTCCATTTCATAATCATTAGTTCACATAAGTTAAACAACGGCCCAAAAGAAACTGCTTTAGATGAATCGGATAAAACTTCCAAATGACAATGAGTGGACATTTTTGAATGCGCCTTGTTATAGAAGTGAGAAAGAGGGGAAAAAGATGTGTGAGGGAAAATATAAGATCAATTATTGCTTCAACTTTTGTAAATATTTTTAGTAAGTAATTCCCCGAAATGTCAATATTTAATACTGAGAGAAATACAGAAATTATACTACTATTGAATTAGTACATTATAAAAATTCCTTTAGCGGAAACCTGTAGTCAAATATTCACATATGGATAAATGTCCATTAAATAGTGAACATTGTCCGAAATACTTTTTAATTTTTAGCAAGTATACATTTCTTTTAATAAAATTACTTTTTTGTTCGGGTGTATTGTTATATAAATAAAAATACTTAACATTTTCAATGCGCGAAAATTACATGCAAAACATACAATATGAAAATTACAGGTAGCCTGCTGCATACAATATTCACGTGCGATTAGCAATAAAAAATGGGTTAAAATACAATACTAAGCATAGAAAGATATTTTAATCCAACGTAATACCATGGAATTACATTGAATAATCAAAATAAAATAAAAAATTAAGCAACCTACTTGAAACCCAGTAAAATATTAAGAAAATAAATTATTCAAGAAATGCACAAGGCAGAATAATGAGAAAATTAAATCAGCAAATATTAAAACAAAATTAACGACAAAAATAGCAGGTCAAATAATCTTTATTAGTTTAAAATATGATAGACCCTATTTACGATGTACAGCATTTCTTCCAGCATAAATTTTAGTACGATGCCACTATTAAGCTATAGTTAGTACTGCATTCGGCTTAGAGATAGAATCTAATATTGCCTGCGTCAAAGAAAAGGATGGGGGTGGGGAGCCCCAGACATGTTCAAATGAGAAGCCAATTCAATGCAGCCATATATAACAGAATCTTTGAAGGCTTCATTCGATTTTGTGAGAATTCTTCAATAAATTCAGTTGCCATACTGTATTTAACGTACACATGCTATTTGATTTGGAATATTTTGCGAAGGTATGTTTTTATAACACAGTCTTTTGAAGTGTTCAGGAAAAAGAAAAAAAAAAAACTATTAGAAAGCCTGGCAACTACTAGGACTGATGACTCATCAACATGAAACACACAAATATGTAGAATTTCATTTAGAATTATGGTACATGAAGTGAAATATAAGACCCTTAATAATTGAACAAATTAGCTTATCAACAGTTTACCACATTGGAAAAAATTAAATTTCAAACTCACATAATGTGGAGCGCATTTAAAAAAATTCTTTATAAATTTTAAATGACAATACAAGTCAAATCGCTTTAGCGCAGTAGCATATATCACATGCTCGCAGTTGTTAATTCAGTAACGTCGGCCTTCATGTGATAGGGAATAACAATATCTGTGTGTCATAATACAAAGTAGCGCACTAAAGTGAGAAAATCAGCAAGGGATGTGCATACATGGAATTATTAGTGAAATTTTGTATCTAACTTCTGTTTATTTTTATAACTAACCCGTTATTTTGATATGTGCTTTAAATTAAAGAGTGGGGCAGCCTTTTTGAAAAATTAATTTTAATTCTGAAACTAAAGATGCATGTAAAATCTTAAGGCAAACTATAATAATTATTTTCTAATTGATTAGCACAGGTCAATAGAGTTGGTCATCAAAATAAAGGACATACATTAATTTATTCAAAATCTAAGAGCCTGTCTGAATTTGACAAAATCTATAAAAATTTCTCACTGCTAAAACATATATAGCAGTTTGATTTTAGAAAGATCATATGACTACAGCAACGCAAATATTATAATATTTCGCCATTATGTTTTTCAATCCATGTTTGTACATAATATTACTACTTTTCCTTTTAGCTGAAGAGATCTTCCTGAAAAATGCCCTCTCATTCGGAAACAATATTTTTATCATAGGATGTCCTTCCTTTTTTCAATTCCTTCTATTAGCTCACACTCTCCCTATATATATCTTGTTCAAATTTTCAATCGTTAATAAAATACTTTTTATTCATCCACTTAAGTTCAAATACATTTTTTTTAAAACTTGTGGTAGATGACACTTGATGTTAATACAGTTTTTTCAATTATTAATTCCTTAATTAAATTTTATTAATTAATTTTAGTTTTTTTTTAGATTTAAGTTGCATATATTTATCAATAGATGGCGCCAGATAAACTTAAAAAAAATGAATGAAAATTTTTTATAAAGGAATTTCTGCAATATAGTGAAAAAAAAAGTAGGAGCGAAATTTTTATTTTTGAACTGAAAAGCATAATGTTAAAAAGCCACAATCTGCTTTCACTTCAATTTCTCTTCCGTCCATTCCTTCCTTAAACATGATACACCCATCGCCCAATCTTAAAAAGTTCGTCCTAGTACATCTTAATTAATAATCACTAATAAAAAAATAAATACAAAAATTTTAGAGCTGTTTCCATAATTTGTATAGCAATCTGTAAACATGTGGCATAATCTAAATTACTTTAAACAAGTATTTATTCTATTACGCAACGATTTTTTAAATTAACTACACAACAATCAAATCATGCATATGCCAATTTTTGCACATTTTTTAAAGAATATATATCCAGAAACAATTAGTCGCAAAATCTCCATTGATCTATTACTTATAAATAATATAAAATAAACTATTGTTTTCATTTTACAAATTCATTGCGTTCTCTACAAATGTTACTATTTTTACTGTAGAATATTTTCCACGATTTTTTATATAACAAAAATTTTTTTACTGTAAAGCAATCTGACTTTCTTCTAGCTTTTGTAAAATTATTAGTTTCCATAAATCAATCTGTTAAGCTATAACAATGAGTATTAAAAGATTATGGCAACATTTGATAAAGCATGTACTGAATTTCTATGAGCGAAATATGAAAAATGTGGGGCAATGAATTACTCAAATTGAAGGATTTTTTTTTTCTTGCTAAACCGAACTTCTTTTGTTTAACGTGTATATTCTAAAAACAGAAAAGTTAGATTTGAATCAAATTGCATCATCACACAGAAGTTTCTCAATGTTATTTATGTTGCATTTTTTCGTAAATCTTTTGTAAATGAATTATTTCCAGTAAAGCTGATCTAAATAAAAATAATGCTTCTTAGAAAGCATTCAAAATTCAAAAGTTACATTTAATGGTCAAACATTGATTACAAAATTTATAATTCATATTCTGGAATTACATATAGCTAACCAATTAATTCCAGTGATTTAACAACACAGAACAAATTAATTGGTTTGGAATGTAAAATCCAAATAAAAAGCGGCTTTCACGAGTAGGTTTAATTATCATAAATTTCTAATAATTGTTATTTTCACTAGTTTTAAATAGAGTGCCTTTTCGTTCAAACATATGCCTGTTCAAAGCAAGGATTTCTGAACGAAAGAAGTTATTCCGTACAAGTCTTAATTTCTTTTATGACAACATACTTATGTGCAAGTGATTTTGCAAAGGTATAATCAAATAGAATTCTTTAATATTAATTATTCTACAAAATTTAAAGAAGCTTGATCTTATATATAAAAAAAAAAGTTTAAAATCCATTACATAGAACTTTGACATTTGAATTTTATTATAAAAAGAAAATAAATACTTCTATGCACATTACTATTTCATTTGAGTACAACAGCTGGCGGCGAATATTCAAACTATATTTAAGCCTCAGATTCTAAATATTTTAATTTTGCTTTTCATATGTTTCTAATAGAAAATGTATGATTAATAATAATAAAAAAAAAAAATCGTTCTTTTTTTCTTAGTGGAGTACTATTCCATCGAGTTGGCAGAATGCAGTTTTTTCACAACTTTTCCAACATCGTAATGCCTCATTTCATTCAATACAGGTTCAGAACAATTAATTGTCATGCGTGTGTGTAAAGAATCTTCCCATGTACTAGAGTTAGCGGTCCATGTAGTAACGCCCCCTTTTTCCCCCCAAATAATACATTTATTGAACTGTGTGTTTACTATAGAAAGATAGATAACTAACGACATATATGAAAGCATAACAAAAAGTGACACTTATTTTATGGAAAAATATTATACAGGAAAAATTCTACGGAAAAATGTTTTTTTTTTCCCTTAATATTTTATTTACAACTCGAATAATTTTGTATGTAATAGGGAAAACACTAAAAAAAATACAGTTGAATATTCAATGTTTCAATTTCTTCTGCAAAGAAAAAATAAACAAAAGGTGTAGTGGATTTTATTAGCAACAATTAATTTTCCTTTACAATATTTCAATTTAAAAGTAAATTTATGATAAATATGTAGAAAAGAATATAAATATTCAAAGAATATCAAAAATTATTTCATTTGTTAATAGCATAAAAAAACAAATATTTAATAAAATTAAAATTATGTTTATTTAGAGTTAAAAAAATTAAATGAATGATAGGACAGTTCTCTTTTCGCATCTTACCGATAGTACAGAAAATCATCAAGTTACCATCGTATATGTTAAGCTACAAAAATCAGAAATAAAGGCTAAAATTAATTCAAAATCGAATAAAATTACTCCTGATCAATATATAAGAACTATAGTTGTACATTAAAACTAACTAACATGCTACATAAATGATGCAGACTTCTATACAAATCCCATATATTCTCCAGAGCATTACTTAAAAATTTTTGTCAGAGCAACGAAGGTAAACAAAGCGACAAGTCCCATACAGATTAATAGATCGCTATATTGTCCTACTGTCTGTCATGCAACAAGTAGATCGCTATACTATCCTACTGTCTGTCATGCAACAAGTAGATCGCTGAACTGTCCTGTCGTCACATAAAGCACATGTTGACTTCAAATTGACGATACTATTCTATATTATGTACGGCAAAGACGCATCTTTAATATATTTTGTATTTATACTTTCTGCAGTATTCCCCTGCTTTCATTATTTTAAAAACCAGAAATAACAAATGCTTATAACATTCTCAGTTCTTTTTTATAATAAAACCACTCATTTGAAACAAGAAAGACTTCAAGATGCGAAATTTAAATGAAGCGCAAATAGACAATTGAAAAAGTCAAATATAGATGTGAGAAACAAGACATGAGCATTAATAATGAGCACAAATAATTCAACTGGGCAAAATTTAATTAGTTGAAGGAGCTGACGTATCTTTTCAAAGAAATTATTTACCATAAAAAAGGGGGGTGAATGCGAGTTGAATATGCTTAAAAAAAGTTTGGGATCAATCATCAAAGGATAATGTATCGCCTGTTGATTTTCTTCGACTTTCCGTACATATAAATTGGAATACGTAATTAGTGCAAAAAGAAAAGCAATTTCGAGGTCAGAAGTACCCCCCCCTTCGGCTGCAAAGACTAAACATTTTGAAAACACGCTCTTGTCAATTCCATTTCTATCCAAGCATACGCAGATTTTAATAGTATTCAAAGTACTTTTAAAAGCTACCACTGCTTTTGCTTTCTTTTTTAGACCAGAGATGTGGATATTTTTCTTATGGTTCGTCTAATCAAATGTCCATTTTACTTCAAATATATATAAGATTTTCAGATTTTATTGAAAGGTTAAAACATGGAACCCAAAAAAGCTTTAGTTTCATGAAAAAGTAGCCATTTAAATATTAGAAAATTTATCTACTATGTTTAATATTTTATTACAGACTAGAAGATCACTAGCAGGAAAGCATCTACTTATTTTTATGTTCTACGATATTTATTCCCAAAAATATGTTTCATTTTAAAATTGCGTTTAACTAAGAAGATATAGTTGTTGCTAAATAATACGTTTGTTTGGACCAACACACATTTGTGAACAAACATTTTTAAGCAGAGATATAAAAAATATTGATAAATGCAAATAATTCCATTAATTACTACAAATATCACACCAAATACTAAAAGTTTATTAAATCGATGTAATATCACGCATCAAATTCATTATTTTCTCTTTTATTATCATCCCCATCATCGGCGCAATAGCCCAGTGTGGGCCAAGCCCTTCTACCTATTGGCAGATTTCGAGACGAGAGATGTTTTTCTTTTCACCACCGGGACTCGAACCCGAAACCTGTGGTACCGAGCGCTAGCCACTCGGCCATTCAGACCCTCTCTTTTATTATAGTATTTATTTATTTTTTATTGTGGAATTTACACTCGTGATAATTTTCGAGATGTTACATCAAAAGAAATGCTGCGGGGCCGCATGTACCAAGATCTGTTTTATATTCTGAAGCATATTCTTTTAAAACCTATCAATACATCAAGTGAAACACGAATCTTATAGTTCTGATTAAATGTTAGAATGTGATCGTTAGTTTGCTCTTTGGTCTTTCTTTCCTAGACCTTGAGTCATCGTTTTTAATTCATGTATTTATTCATTTATTTTAGTTTATTTGCATTACTTTTACTGCACTTTGTATTATATCAGGGGTGTCCACTAACCTTTTAGCTACGTTTTAACAAAAAGTTGTTTTTAAAGTAAAATATATTAAGCTGAATAATGTTAAAAATATTAATAAAAATGTATGATTTAAGATATTATAAGCAAAAGTAATATAGGATAATAATTTGAGTTCTCTTCAAGCATTTCAGTATTGCATTTCTGTTCTCACATGGTTTGGGGATTGTGTCCATACATTCAAATGAGAATATCAAGAAAATAAAAAAATAGTAAGAACGTAGTCAAAACAAATACAAATGTTTCAATTTTAGAAACTGCATTAAAATTAATGAGGAATGGTCAAATCTTGATTTTAAAGATTTTTTTTTTATTTCGAACATGTCTTTAATTCCTTAATTACTACAATTTTAAGTCACTTATAATTATATATATTATAATTATAAATTCTTCATAATTTCAAAAAGACATCTATGAAATATTACAAAATTATCACCTTGTACAGATAAAATTTCATGGAAGAAATGCGAAATTTAACCTTCATATCAATTTTAAATACAAATGTCATTAAGATTAATTAAAAGAAGCGACATTTGAAATAAATTTTAATTCAAAATATTTTTTCACCAATTTCCAAGTACATTTCAATGCATAACTTTTGAACGAATCCTTCATCTGGTAAACAATGTTACAGTACTTTTTCCAGAAGAAAAGGAGAAAAATGATTTGCGACGTAAAAAAATAAGACATGTTTATTGCAGCGAAAGGATATTCTGTCAAATCAATTTCATTTTTAGAAATGCGCCTTTGTTTCGTGTGCTTTTGTTCGATGCTCATTAGCATCAGTCTTCTTTTCCAACTGGATTGAAGTTTCTGGGTCTGTAAAAATGCTAATTACTGATGCTCATTTCAGATACAGGAAACTGAAAATTTGAGCTATTACTAGCAATTTTAGTTTCAACCAGTAAGTTATCTCTTTTCACAACCTGATTATTCTACTAAGCACCACAAAAAAGATCTTAATTGTGTTTGATGTTCAGAAAAGCTCCAAAAAACGATAACCAAGCTGTATTTAAAAAAATTTTTCCCCCTAAATGTTCATTCGAACATTTTATTTGTTTCACAATATATAAAAACTCTGTATAGATTATATTAGGAAATAATTCAAAATGGAATGGAACAACATTACGAAAACCAAAGTTACAGAGCTGATATAAGTAAAAAAGTGGTTTTGTATTATAAATAATTATGTTATTTTTCTATGGTTATTTTATATGATGGTTTTTAAAAATTAAAGAAAAACTGCAATAACACAACCAATTTTTATAAAAATTACGCAGTATACGTAAGAAGTAATGTTGCGTCAGAGTTTGATAGGCAAATTAACGTAACTGCTATCGTTTAACGTCACTAGACAGGTGGCCAAAAACAGACTTTAAAAGGGTCTGCAGTTTCTGTAACTAGAAATTGGCTAATAAAATTATGAGATAATCATGTTTTAGATAAGAGCACTCGACATCATTTATCTAATGAATTGGGATGGTGAAGTTTTGGGCGAATACAAGCAGGTTGCAGTCATTGAAGCAAGATGGTTGAATGCGAGTCTTTTTGTAATTCATAGACTGGAATGCAATTGTAAGAAAAGAATCAGCTTCTGGAAAGTAAAGTCGAGGAAGACCTCAACCACAAAAGACTACTATTTACAGCTAACTACAAAGACGCAGTCAGAAACATTATACCAACCCACCTCACATCTTCTTTTGAAGTAGACATTGGAGGGCTGCTATTCAGATCAACTGCGAGTTTCATGAATAACTGTGTGCAGGAGGCTTTTCGAAGGGGAAGGGGGGTTGTATTGCAAGGCGTCCAAGCTTTGTGTGTTCTGGCAGAAACCAAGAACTCGACATTTTTCATTATATCCACGAAAGAGACAGATTGGGAGCGCAGGGTAAGGGGGGTGCTGGTACAGTATGTGTGTAGGCAAGTATCTCTTTGAATGGGCGAACAAACCTGTATATCAACCAATTGCTTAGTTATATAGAGACGATATTCTTATTCCAATTGTTCGTCCTCCTGTAAGCGTAGTTGGCACTTCCTTTAACCTACAACACGATAAGGCAAGATTATACAAAACACAGTTGGGGAAGAATTACAATGAATAAACTAAGTGTGTTTGGAATTGGCCAGCATGTTCTCCGAATATGAACACAATTAATCATGTTTGAGATAATCTATAGAGACGTATTGATGTATTTAACATTTCATAGTCTTCGAACTGCCATGACACAGCAGTAGGATTTGACTGATGCGTAGATGTATAGACGTAGACTGATGTAAACGTATTGATTACAACTCGGTTAAACACCAGCATTTTAAACATGAAACATCGTTGTCGTGTCTACATAGCAGCTGGATGTGACAGCACTCCATTGTGAGCTGATCACACATTGAACTTAGATATAGTTCGACCACCAATAATGCGGACGATACAAAAAGAGTGGAGTCACAGGGGAAGAAATATCATTTAGGACGGATTTTAATTGCAATAAAAAATTTTAATTTTTAATAATTAAAATTTTAGTTTACACGATATTAAAAAAAAAATTATATGAAAAAAAAAAATCCACCCGTTTCTTAGTTATATAGAGATTATAAGTTTTTTCTTTAAGCAGTTTTGAGTTACATATATCTGGTCCCCTAGCAAGTAATCGATTCGTCCGTTTCCGCCATTCAACCGGATGTTTACCATTTCAAGCGACCCGTGGTAGGATGATAGATGATACTATGTTTTTCAGTACTTTCCATTTTGTGTATTTTCCAAGACAGAAATTGTATTGTTTTTCTTTTGTGTCTAATTTGCGAAACATTGTTTTATAAATGTTTTTGTCATATTTCATTAAATTCCAACGAACACAATAAACAAACATTTCATCAACGTAATTTTTCTGACTTGCCCTTAATTTCAGGACACCAATTAACATAAAAAATATATATACTTTCTTTTTTGCGTAGTTTTTAAGCTTACTTGTTACGACATGGCCCAGAATAGAAATTAAGAACAGATCTGTATTCTAAATACAGCAGCTAAAAAATCAGATACCATGTATTTGGATAACAAACATCGGCGAATTGTTTTTATTTGACAGTTGATCATATAAGGATTTAAAGCTAAATATTTTTGGTATAATAAAATATTAAAAAGGGAACAAGATGTGCAATATACATGTATGGAACACTACATTAAGATTGATATTATAAATGACCAGAGATTTAACTAATTTTTAAAACAGTATATAATTTTTATGACTTCATTTATTGAACTCTAAATACATTTTGTGAAAATGTGGAATTTAGAATTTTGTTAAAAAAAAAAAAAAAGTTTTCAGAAAACCTTCGTGTTTTAGAATTCGAATTTTGTGAAGTCTTCTAAATAGATAATCGTAACATAAAATCAGATTACTCTCCCATAAGTTTATTAAATAATTATCAGTAATGGCTAAATAAATAATTTTTATTTAGTTTTAAAAATCATTTGGACTAACATCTACTGGTAAAAATCTCTGGAAAGCTAGAATTTTCAATAAAAAATTAAAAATCCAACAGTATTCGGTATTAATTATTTTATGCATTAGATTTTGGTCATGACAGCATATGAAATTCAACATCTTCTTAGCATTGAATAGTTAAGCGACTAAAAATAGCTTTTCGTCTTTAGCTCAAACACGATCAATATAATTAGCTCTCAATTTCTTTAGAGTCATCCACCTGAAGTTCTGCATTTAAAATCGTTTTAACATTCAGCATACAAAAATGTTTCTTTCCAAATCGGTTTATATTGAGAAATTTCATTAATTCCAAAACCAATAAAAAGGAATAGAAGAAGATAAAAGGCTGGTGATCAATGCAATGAACACAAAATGACTTTTTGTAACCGAGAACAACCAATGCACATAATTATTCCATAGTGATTAATCAGATAAAGCTTACAAAGTTTCCGCACTCCAATTCAAACATATGTATTTCCGATATTGCATGCAATTGATTGATGGAGCAATA
Organism: Caerostris darwini; assembly: GCA_021605075.1. Classification (NCBI taxonomy): domain Eukaryota; kingdom Metazoa; phylum Arthropoda; class Arachnida; order Araneae; family Araneidae; genus Caerostris; species Caerostris darwini. Next base: position 1,042,275 of record BPLQ01013598.1, on the reverse strand, counting down.
AAGGAGGGAAAAACATCAAAACGAATTACACAATTCCATTAAAAAAAACCTTTCATCTTTTAAAAGGAAAAAACTTTTCGGAAAGTCCAATCACGCTGAAATATCGGTTACAACATTTCTTTTAGAAAAAAGAATCCTATTTATTATATGAATAGTCGAGCGTGTACGGATTTGAATCAACTGGTGCCGTGACACTGTTTTCAGAAACGAGGAACTTCACAACGATTGCTACTCAGTAACAATAAAACCACCTGGTGAGAACGTTTCCCGTATGACACGCAAATTCGGAATAGTCCCCCTCTAAAAGTCATCGCAAAATGCATCATTTCCCATTCCCGTTGATGAACTGTAAATCAGAACCCATGTGTTTGAAACTCTGGGTATATGAATATTGAAATGTATAATTTAAAAGATATAAGTCTGAAAAATAAAGAATCCCCATGCCATAACATATTAACAAGATTCGAATGAAATGCATATTTAATTTATTAGAATTAAATACTTATCATCCTTTTTAATTTCCAAGGCGGTTCCCACACAGATTCAATTTTTCAGGTCAAGTTCATCCAGTTTTCTGTTTAAAACGATACTTAATACTCGTATCTAATGGTAGACTGCCGTTCTTTAAAACTTGAAATGGACGATATCAATAATGAAATTAATATTGATGTGGTTAAAATCTGTGATAAAAAGGTGCAATTTTTGATTGCAAGGTTTTAGCTGAATTTATCTTTATCTATGTATCCTTTCATTCTTAATAGACAAAAGAAACATTGTTCCTTAAAATCTATATACACAAGAGAATTGATTCGTTTAGGTACAGTACAGATAGCAAAAAATTAAAAGTAATATAATAGAACGCGTAGCTTGTAAACAATCATTTTCAAACCCTAACCTTTATTCATTTATCTTCCTGTATGTGTAGCTCCAATAGATTTTTTGGGGCAATATTTATAATATTGAAAAATTCAAATTGAATACATAAACTAAATTAATAATTGGGAACACAATAAATCAAAGACCTCATCAGAAGTCAATATTTTAACAAGTCCTATGATAGGTTCTCAGGTTTGAATGAACGGTAATTTAAACAAATTAATATTAGAAAAATATTTTCGAATTTATTGCATAGAACACTTTGGTGAATAACAAACTAGCTAGGAGGCACTGTTCCCATTTATGTTTTTACTCACTCTATAGTCTCAACTCAATTGGTTATCAAGATAGTAGCTATTGTCCCCCATGAATATTAAAATAATCTATAAGTGCTCATTTTGTATTAATAAATAAACACATTTATTAATCACTTTTATACTTGGCTACAAAAAGCATAACTTAATTTATCTACACAGAACAATAAACGGCATGATAAAATAAAGCTTTCGGGGCAAGGTCAAAATTGCTTCCTTGCGGACGTTACAAAAAGATCCCCAAGTATTTGTTGGTGTTTGGGGAGTAAACAGAGCCCTCCCTACTGCCAAGTGTCGATTTTCTACCTGATACAATGTTACCTTTCCCAGTTGGCGACGGTATAGAAAAACAAGTTATTTAAAGAGTCGATTAAAGCGCACTTGAAACGACCCAAGATAACATTTTGTTGGCGTCACTGTCGATCTTGAAATGAAAGCGAAAAAGATGCCGACTTTGGCTTCGGAACTGCTGACTTTCATATTCCACTAGGCTCCCATCGAAACGAACAATTCGGTGAAATTCTTGTTTTATGCTCGACCCGTTCAACTAGTACATTCCCTAGCATTAGATAAGAGCTTCTTCCTGAGAATGTATACTCGCCATTTTGTTTCAAATCTGGGGTCTAGAAATTGGCCAGTCTCATGCCATCATTCAAAACACACTTTAAACTACCTACTTTTGAACTTCACTGAATATTTACTCCGACATTCGGTGCGAACAAAGCGCGAGAACTGCTGTTTTAAAGCTTGTTTTTCTGTAACATCCACACGCTTACATATTCGACACCAGAGATATGCATCTTTGATAGAAAGCATTTGTTTTATCTTTCGTCAGATACTTTCGACCTAATACTCAAATTCCCTTCATTTGAAACACGATGTAGATTAATTAACAATAGTTAGTGGTTAAAAATGTTTTTAAAATTTGAATATATATTTCATTTAAAATATTGTAATAATTTAAGAAAAAGTTCAGACGAGTATAAAAAGAAATTGAGACAAGAATTTATTTTGCTGAGAAAATGAATGACTTTTTTGCTTTTCTTTTTTCCTTCGTAAAAAACCACACACCCACACCCACACCCACACCCACACACACACACACACACACACACACACACACACACACACACAAAAGTGATTTAAAAGAAAAAATTTCAAAATCCACTGAGATTTACGATCCGAAATAAAAAAAGAATAACTAGAACTAAAAGACAATTCCTTTACGCTTCGTAGAATCTCGGCCAAAAACAAAGCTTCTCGCATTCACTTGAAATTTCCTCTTCGATCCATCAATGACACTTGAAAAACAGTAGAACATTTTCCCATTAATAAAATGCCACTTTCGCCCACTGTCATTTCTTTTGTTGTATAGGTTATTAATGAAATTGAATTTATTTAGTAAAGTCAAAAAAATCAATCCAAACAGGTGTCAATAAAAAATGTGCTTACAAGAATTGTACGGAATAATCATTGAAAATTAAAGGGCCGGTCAACCTTAATAGCTTTGTTTGTTTGAGATGCGTATAAAGGTGTGCGCAATTGAAACTTGAAATTGATTTACTATGCTCAATTAAATTATCATTTACATTGCATTTCGTAAGGCAGTTTTTTCTTTTTAATTAAATAACTTGAAAAAATTTAGGGAATTAGAGCTAAGAGTATAATAAAAAAGTGCTTTAATATTTATTAACTCTACCACTGTCACTAACGAATGTAACCATTATAAGGGGGAGAAAAAAACGTGACAATTTTTACTAAAATTTTAATTTATTCCTTTAATTTTTACAAAGTATGCAAAATTAAACTCAAAAAAATAATAGCATTCCATATAAAAAAAATATTGCAAAAAAATTTTCCTCCTCACAACATAATGCAGCACATGTGTAATAAGTGTATCAAGAATTAAAATCTTGAATATTGAATAATAGGAGCCTAATAAAGTTGTAATAAGTAAACATATGAAAATATGATGGAAAGCAACCTGCAAAGGAATAAACTAAAAATAACAGACAAGACAACTGCTTGCATATTTCCTAAAAAGTCGGAGGCTGTTTCAAAATCATATCTTGCAAGTAAAGCAGGAAAATTGGAAAAACGAGTTTTATTTCTACTTTGGATTCATTTATAAAAATTTATGGAATAGTTAGATATGTATTTTGAAATTTTAATACCAATTCTATAGCAATATGAACAATAATGCAATCTTAAAAAGATATATTTTATGCACAAAAAATATGTAAAATATAAATAATATAAATGAATAATGTTTCAATAATTAGAAAACATTTCTGTAGCAAGATCATAACATAGTATTGCAGTAGACATAGTACCCATTATATTGCAGCAAGTTCTACCCAATACGAAATATACGAAATAGTATATTATTACAGTTAAATCAAATATTATACCGCGCCACAATACTGTGCTTAGAGGGGAGAAGCCAGTTTTGATAATATGGGTGAAGTTGTGCCACTCAATCATGAATGACATCAGGGAGGTTTGTATTTTTCATGTCACATGGCATGCTATTGGTTTAATTATTTGCATTTCATTTTTAAAGAAGCTTGACATTAAACTGGCATTAAGTCACATAAAATGAATACGTACACCCTTTCAAAATTCCATTTCATTCATTAATTCATTTAATACGTTAAGAATATCTCGTTGCTGTTACTAGCATTACAAGCAAGTTTAAGTACACCATACTTACTTACTAAATATGAATTATTTAATTGTTTTACTTTATTATAAAAGGCATACCTGCTACATACAAACTCATTTACGCGTATTAATTAATGACTTACTTTGTACCATCCATAAATTTAAAGAATGAATAATAGTATCCTGTAGATAATATATCGGATTTCAATTTCAAAAATAAATACTCTTTTGTATTTGACAGCGACTGCAATCTTTTTTTTTTTTTTTTTTTTTTTTTTTTTTTTTTTTTTTTAAAGAAAATTATGACATGTTTTGCTAGAGATGTGATACTTAGGAAAATCAGCGCACAAATCTATCATTGTACAAGTATTCAGAATTCAGATATATGCTTTGTTAATATAACATCTTGTGATGGTAAGAATAAAAAAACTTATGAAACACTAGCTAGAGCATGATGAGTAAAAAACCATTTCTTTTAACGTTATGACAAATTAATGGGCTATTAGTAATCATTTCAAAGGGAATGATAATTCTTCTATGGACAGAATCGGAACTCAGCCGTATGAAACACAACTCCATGCCAAACATTGATTGGAATTTGAATCTTACTGTGGGATTTCATTCTTAAATGAATGATTAAAATTTCAATGCCTTTACTAACTACAGAAAAGAATCTTAGTGGTTTTCAACATGTACATCCTACATAATATACTGAAAGATTTATTAAATAGTAGTTTTGCCAACTCAGATTTGAAAGAAAAAAAAATAATTAAACGTCAGTTTTCAACCCACGTTTTAAAGAAAACGAAACAAAAGTTTATGAATCTTTTGAAATATAGAAAAAAAAATCTCATCTTTTCCAATTAACGCCAACAAAAGCACCATGCAATAGATATGAATGAGAGAAAAAGAAGTGAGATTTTTTTGTCTTCATTAAAAACTGGCTTGACGTATAAAACCTTAAAAAACTGATCGAACAATGAAATCAAATAGAATTTAGATACAGGAATTTCTAATTTCGTTCCTACTCTTGACCTTGAATTTCTTCAAACAATAGAGTGTTCCTTAGCCACTTAGGATTGACAAGGTTAGTGCCGCAATAAATTTTTCAAAGCAACACCATTTTTCATTAAGCACAATTCGAAACAGTTTCCAATTCGTCCGCCACTAAAACAAATAATCATTCTCAAAGTAGCGCCGAACTTAACTAGCTCAAAATTGACATGGAAAGAAATAAAAATTTTAAAATATTAAGTTTAACTTTCGATTCTTCAAATTATGTCCCCCTAACTTTCTAGCAGCCACACACTACATGTTCCACGAAATGAGAAGTTATTCACAGATAGAATGGAAACTAAGTAATCAGTAAGCATAGCAATTTAAGAACGAAAATGCATTTCATAAGAAAACATTGAAAGGATTTATTCAATGTTTTCTTGCAACAGACTACAGTTTCTAAAACATTGCTCGAAATTCATTATCCCCTTGAAATAATTCAGAAATAATTTATTAGGATGATTAAATTTTAATTAGATCTTATACGAATAGCTTTCATCAGTTCTATTAAGAATTAAAAGAACATTTCGATTTTAGCAATATTTTGATTATCTTCTCCGAATGTAATTCAAATCTCAATCACACCGAAAAAGAAAAGCTAAAAATTCAGGGTCACCTTGAATGATACCATGTGATTTTCTTCTGAAGAAGATCAATTTATCATTTGCAGCATCCACAGAACGACTTAGAAATACTGTTTACGTTTCGAGCACCACTGAAGCGGCAGATCCATCGCAAATTTGAGCCTATGCCGATTACCGACAAAGACACGGTTCGGTTTCCGGCTGAGCTCTCCAATATCCACACCTGAATGACTTTGAAATCAAATAAAAAAAAACGTACAGAATAATCGATGTTTGAATAGAAATCAAATGTCCTCAGAGCTAAGGAAAACCATTGAGTCTTAAAATTGCAATGAGAACTTACAATTCTAACATCATAGAAAGTACATGTCTAATACATAAAGTCGATCTCATATGGAATTAATGCATATTTTTGTGAAATGAACTGCTCATTAATCATAGAAATCAAATCAGCGAAGTTATCGCAAACTGAATTTGACAACAACACAATCAAGTCAAGATATGCTGGAAGCAATTCCCTTAAAAATCCATAAAAATGCAAAAAATATTGCATAACTCATTTTGGAAACGAAATTTTTTATCTGGATAAAATAAACATACGCTCTGAAGTGCCACAAAGTATTATAAAATAAAGATAAACTGCATTTGCAGACTGAAAGAGCGTGGGAATCAACTAAATATTTTTTTACGACAAGGAAGGAGTAGAAATGTCTCGAAGAATCTTTTTCTAGAGCCTAGTATAAATCTTTTAAAATGCGTAACTACTTTTTTGAAAAAATAAATGTAGTTGAAAATTTAGAAAACAATTTTTAAAAAAAAATCTAACATAGGATTAGACAAGAAAATGTATTAAAATTAAAATTAGTTGAAACTTTAAAACCAATATGAATTTTGAAATGAAAGTTACCGGATTTTTATCAGATTTTTTTTTAAAAGGATAACCTTTTTAAATTTAAAATGAAAACCTTTTTTTTTTATCGAAATAATTTCTTCTAAGAAAACATTCAAAAGAGATGTGGAATTCGATAGAAATTTTACTTCATACATTTAAATACATAACTTAAAACCTTTAAAAAGTTAGTAAATTAATGGAAGAATGGATTATGGACTTTTCAGAAACAGTCAGTTTGTGTAGCAAACCCATGAAAACAGCATCATTTGTTATAGATAAACTTTCATGAAATTCAAATGGTTCAACAAATTGGTTACAAATAATCAATTTATGAAATTCACTTTTAAAATATATTATCCTCTAAAAACCTAATAAATTATTTGAACTTCTAAGAAAATACCTTTCTACTTGAACTAAATTTATGTGGTTTACTATAACTTAAGTAATTTCTTACCAACACAGATAATATATAATAACTACTATATACGTACTGATACACCAATAGCAAATGCATAAAGCACTACTGTGTAAATCACTTTTCAAACTAAAATATGATGAAAATAATAAGTGGATTTCAAAATAGGATGTTAAATGACTTTCTGAAATCTGCAATGAAGGAAGGAAGTTAGGAAAACAGATCGCAAAAAGTAACACTGCTATAAAATGGAACAAAAACCATATTAAGCAAATTAAAGAAAAAACCCATTATTTTCAACCCCTCTGAGCTGTCACAGAACAAAAATAACCACGCTACAGAAATGTGTCACTTTTTTTTACACGAGCAGTTCACTACCAAACATCCGAATTAATACAAAAAACATAAGAAATTTCATTCTTAGAACCAGTTTGAATTCAAAGTAAATTTGATAACTAATAGACCGGTATTTTGCTTTTTTTATTATTATTACTATTATTCTGCAATAGTTGAAAAAAGTCAAAAGATTTTAATAATTTTAAAAGGATCAAACTGATAAACAGAAAACAAATTGATTAACTTTCAGGAACACATCGAGTAAAAAAAAAAAAAAAAGGGGGGATATTTTGAACTCTTTTCCCTCCCTTTGTCTTATTTATCATTTTTAGGAACAAAATTAACGGGGTGGTTAATGCAAAAGAGCTTCTGTTAGCTGTGTACAAATTAAGTAAAAAGAAATCCTAAATTCATCCTCTTTTCCAGTGCTTGGAATTCCAGTTAGACCATAGACATAGGTGTCTATGGTATAACTGGAATTCCAAATTTTATCACATATTTAATATCTATCTATCTATATATATATATATATTTAAATTACAGTACAACAAGGTTGAATCTTCTTTCAGCAAGATTTTTTTCGTTCGATTTTTTTTGCCGAAACAACCGAATATTTTTTTTGCAAATGTTTTGTTTACAAAAATCGCGGATACGTTCCTGTTTAGGTCATACCACGGAAATCTAACTTGGTTTATTAAGGTTGAAATTTCCATTTGGCGGAAATTTTTGAAAAATCAATTCGATTCACAGCTGACTGCATATGCATTCATGGCGAATTGTCATGTAGTAGTTGTTTCGCAAATTCTGAACAATGTGATTTATGAGCAACAGCAAGACGTTTTTTCTTTGCACTGAGGAATTCATTCTTTCAAATAGGCCTAGATATCAAAAATATTTTCAGATCTCTTGTTATTTTATAAAAAACTGCATTAAGGGACAATTGTTTTCGGATCGAAGTTACATATATTCTTACAAACAACCATGTCTAAACATTTGAAGCATTTACTAGTTTAAAATCTTCTTTTCAGAAAATAAATAAAGAGTTGTAAATTATTTGAAACAAAGCGTATATTTAAAATGAACATAACAATTTAAGAACTTTTATTTATATAATTATCCATTCTCTCACAGCAAAGAATCGGAAATAAGTTAATTTTTAAAAAAAGTAAGATCTGTGACAAGATTACCCTATAAATTTGAAACACGATTTAATTAATCTTATATAGATAATAACTAGTACTTTTTATTTTGTATGACAAAATTTATTGTTATTGACTAAAACAAAAAAAAAAAAAAAACTGGTATTACTTGCACTCTACTATTTCAAGATTGGATCACAGCAAACTTCAATCCTTCGGCTATGCTGGTATTAAAAAAATAAATTTAAAATTTATAAATAAAAATTTAATCTTCCATGCGGGGAAAAAAAAGGTAAAATAACGAAGAATTGACAGCTATATATTTGTAAATCAAACACATGGCTTAAACCAATGCTGTGAGTTAGCATTCATCCCTTCTAGACATCGTTTCTCAAAAAGGGTTGATTTCAGAAGGGAAAAAAAAAGTGAAGGTTTCCGATGTTTAATTGCCTTTGTCCTTAAAAGCGAAAGGTCGGTTTTGACAGTTTCCTTCGAAATCATTTTTCATTGAGGTGAATGACATTAATGACCATCGGTGTGTGTTTTAGAACTGTACACTTATTTACTATTTTCACATATAATACCAATTACTCGAATTATCTTTGCTTTCAACCGGTTCGAAACGATTGGTATTCTACTGTATGTAACATGTTAGTATAAATATTGAATATCTTCACTGCATTGCAGGCGTTAAAATCAATTTTCCCATTTGACTTTCCGAATAACCGACAAGATAAAATAAATATCCAGGCGACTCAGATCCAGCTCGCGACTTGATTTATGCCACGCACACATATAAACAATTTGATACCATTACTATTGTGAATGGAAAGCTTTATTTTCCATTTCACAATAGTAATGGTATCAAATTGTTTTTAATAGGCCACATGCATTGTTACCGAATTGACAGTCAAACTATTTCTTTAATAATTGTGTTCATGTCTTTGCAAGAAAATAAGGCAAAATAAGTGTGCCAATTCTGCTTCTGTAAAGCGATGTCACTAAAGGAAAGACCATAGTGCTGAACAATTTATGACACTCTCAAAATAGTGCTATCTTACTGGTAAGGATTGTTTCTTTTGGCATTTTTGACAATCCGAAATTTAGCAGAAACTTATTCCAGTAATCAGAACGTTTTAATATCTTCTTTAAAATAGTGGTTCCACATAAAATTTAAATATACAGATTTCAATGTGGACTTTTTCTTTTTCCATTGACTAAATTAGTAGGAAAGGAATAATATCACTGGTAATTTTTCTGAAACTTGATCTTTACGGTGTTCTATAATTTAATATAAACTTGGCCCTTGAGATGCATTAAAATGGCCAATTTCAGTCGAGAGTAGCACCTCATTATACAAAGTTTTAGTAGTAAAAAAAAAAAGGCATTTGTAAAACTTCAGTCAAAATTCCAAATAAAAAAATTCCAATTCCATGAATGGATAGTGTATACAAGTACGAATTAGTGTAAAAAACAAAAGAGGCGTAAGAATTTTTTTTTTTTTTTTTTCTTTTTAAGAAATCCCTAGTTAATTTCGTTTTTAATGACTGCATGACATTAGTAGATACAAAATTTTTGTTTAAAAAAAAAAACCCTTTCCCCCCAATGTTTTTATTAGCTAATAGTTACAGTATTTTTCCTAATTATGGAATTAAAACCGTTTTTTGCCCACCACGTAAGGAGTTTTTAAGACGTAACTTACAAAAATATCATTTCCACAAATACAATTATTTTATATTTGAAGGTACTTAAAGGTGTCTTAATCGAAGATATTTCGAAATGCTTTGCTTAAGGAAGGTTCTTTTTACAAGTCCAGCAACAATCTGCTAGCATAATGAAATTGAATTTGATATCTTTTTCCCAGTCTTAAATGTCTAGACAGAAGCATTTATTGTTTATCTTTTAGACCTGATTCCGAAAGTGGGGCTTGTTTTTTTAAATTTTGCTCATCTAAATCTCGTGTCAAAAAATGTGGCGATATAAAACGCCTTTTGATAGAAATCGAATTCTTACTATTTTTAAGTGATTTCAAACATGATTTAAAATAAAAACATTCATCCTTTTCATGTGCCATTTTTGAAATTATTTTTAAAACATACAGAGTATTTATATACTCAGGAGCTATTGTGAGTACCACTGAAATTTTCGGAATCATGTCACATTTGCCGAGCCTTGCAATATAAAATTTGTCGATTAACCCCCATCTTATGTTTAATATATATCTTAATCCCCTCTTATATTAATAAATATTTTTTAACCTTATTTATTTCAGAGATAGGTAAAAAAAAAAAACACACACACATTTGTGATAAGATAAATTATTGAATGTATACTACAAAATTTCGGAACAGAACCATCCATGATCCATACATAAATTTTTCGCCAATTTAAAAGAAAATACATTTGAATTTTTATATTGATCGAACTTATTTTTATCAAAACATTTTTCCTGGAAAGCATTTATGTCGCGATAAACAAATATTTTTGTGAGAATTTCATGGTTAAAAGTTGAACTGCTATTATTTTTTACAAAAGCAGTTACATGAAAAAAATGTAATTTATGAATTGCATGATAAATATTTATTGGGGCTAAGAACAATCCATAATTTGTCAAAAAATGTTTCAATGAACGTTAAAATTTCTTAGTCATCTGGTGATAAAGAGTAAAAAAGATTTTATTTTTTTTTTTTTTTTTTCTTCAGACCTCGGGATCGACAACTTCTAACAATTAAAAATTTTTACTGTCCTCAGTACATAAAAATATTTGAAGTGTCCCAAAATTCCCATAAATGAATTTATTTTTAATAAATTGTTAGCAAAAAAAGTATAACCCAATCATAATTCAACTAAGAGGGCGCTTTGACAATACAAAAAATATTGAAATATCAATCTAATTTTAATGAATTTTTAGACACTGAATAACTCAAGACTTCGGCTTTTTGTGGTATGTGAGACAGACTTATCGTTTATTGTCTTACTTTCTCCTGATTGTTCCTTCTTTGTGTGTGATCTTTATTGTTATGGATTGGTTTCTAATAAATCTGGGTTTATGTTGTTACATATGGCTTTATTTATTTCCAATAAATAAAGGCACATGTAACCAATTTGGGCTTATGCTGTTGCTGTTACATGTGGCTTTATTTATTTTTAATAAAAGCCAATGTAACAATAAGATAAACGCAGATTGATAAGCGACTAGGGAAATTATTATCTACTGTGTGAGACCGATTTATTATCGATTACTGTCTTACTGTATGTTTACTTTGTTCTGTTTACTAGATCACACACAAAGAAGGAACAACTTTCTTTGTGTGTGATCCTTATCGTAATTGATTGGTTTCCAATAAATCAAAGTAACCAATCTGGGCTTATGTTGTTACATGTGGCTTTATTTTCAATAAATAAATCCATATGTAGAAATAACAAGATAAACACAGATTGATAAACGACTGAGGAAATGCTGAGGTCAAATATCCAACAGCCTGCAAAAATATGATACTTGATGGGGCCATCAAATTAAGAAAATTGAACTTTAGGAAAGTGGGAAAATCTGAAAAATAAATAAACAAAAACGGTTTTGAATAAAAGAACATTATTTTTTCAGATTCAAGGCCAATTACTCATAACAAAAAAAATATTTATCGTGTGTGACAAAAATTAAAAGTATTTAAAACAGAAAAAATCTTTCCAGATCAAAATTATAGTAAAGAAAAAAATAGAAGAATTTTTTTAATTTTTATTTTAAGTGTTTTTGTTCAATTCTCCATCTACATTATAAATTCAAGCAGGCAAAAATAAAAATTAATTTTAATCATTTTTTTAATGTATGAATATTTACGAATTTACTCAAACGGAATTTGCAAAATGTTTATTTTATGCATAAATCTAATCTATGAGTACTAGAACGTGAGGGGTCCCTTCTCATATATTCAATTCTACATAGTTCTTATAAAAAAAACCCATTTATACATTAATAACAATGTTTATAATTAAAAAAGAATATTAATAGTTATACTAGTACCATTTACATATAAGCATATATTGCATAATTTAAACTTTATTTTCTTTAATTATAATACCTCTGAATGAAATGAAAAAGAAAATATTGAAAACCAGCAATTGAAACTAAATGCTAAACTTAATGGATGTCAACAAATTATTTAACAGTGATTTTTAGAGTACATTGATTTAAAATTATATTAGAATACAACTTTTAAAGATTCATTGTTTAATTTTCGTATAAATTGTATTCCATATATTAGACTTCTATTCCAAAGATTTTTAATTAAATTATACGAGATTTCTCGATTAAAATAAATTCAAATGTGTTATGTATCTTGCAGAAAAGTAAGAAACAATAAAAAATACGTTTAAAGTTAAAAAAATTAATAATGAATAAATGAATGTTCATTTCTACCATGACACAACAATTGCCCAATTTCAATAAATAACATTTTACTTTAGTAGGCTTTGTTGAAAAAAAAAATATATAAAACAAATTATACAATCTCATCGCATTTTATCGTACAAAAACAATTCAAATGAATAAATCAAAGATATAAATCCCAAATGTGAAAAAACGGTATCGAATATATAAATGATTTAAATCCAAATATGAAAAACAAACTAAAAAGAATAAAAATCAAACAATAAATAAACGCAAATACTGACTGTGAATTTTACACTAAGAACATGAAGAATTTGCAGAATTATGAAGTCAGTACCGGTTTGTTGATTATTTTCTATTATCCAGATATAACCCAACTTCGGTAGATATCAGAATATACTTTGCCTTATTTTGTGGGGGAAAGTTTTTTTTTTTTTTTTTTTTTTTTTTTTTTCAGAAGAATAACAATTTGTAGCCACAAAAGTTCCACTGGAAAAATTCCTCAAAAAAGGTACCAAAATACAATACGATTTCTAGAGTACTAAGAAAATCAAATAAATTTTTCCCGTTTATTCAAATGACTATGGATTTGTTTCGTCTTTAATCTTTGCACAAATAAACTCTCAACTTTAATAAAAAAAATAAAAAATTGAAATGAAGCTGATTCGTTAAACAAAAAAATGCATCGCCTTTTTTTTTTTTAATGTCTATGCATATACATTGATTTTATTGTAGCGCGATTATTGCGCATCACAAAATTCTTTTCCGAAATAAATCAAACGAAAGTCAATCTCTATATTAAAAACAAGAAACGTTGAGTTAATTCTCTTTTGACGTAAAAACCTTCCTACATTGAAACAAAATTTGTGAAATTTATTTTTGTTACTTAAATAATTAACGTAATTTTCAGCCTATAATTGCAGTGTCGTATAGCACGTAAGTGTCATTTTCGGCCTGAGAAAATTAAAAAAAAAAAATCTCGTATAATCGGCAGGCGTTATTTTTGGCCCAGAAAAATAAAATTTCATATAATCAGCAGCGACGTATACCCACAGGCACCTCCTTCAGGCCCGAAGAAAAAAAAAAGATCTCGTATAATCTTCAGTGGCATATAATCCACGGATGATTCGCGCCTGTTCTTTGGCATGCCACTAATCAAGTATGTATATATAAAATTTTTCAGTGTTGAAGAGAGATTTGATGCCCCAATTATATATTAAAAAAAAATCGCTATAAATTTCATAGTGGAAACCGGAAGATATACATTTAAGAACTAGAATTGGGGGGAAAAAAAGGTCGAAAAAAATTGTAGTCTTCCTATTTGCTAGAGGGTAAAAACCTTGATCAGTAAGGATCACAGTTAATCATTAATCTGACCTTCTGCAAAGAGTTTCTGTCTATAATTTCATTTCAGTTCTTTTTCATCCGTATCGATGTTGTATGCGCGACACCTTTGATCTAATTTTGTAAAGTTTTGTCAATCTTTGGTAGAAAACGCCTATTTAGGACATAGTTTTATAGAACACACTATGAAATTTTCGGGTAAAAAAATATCAACAGTGGCCCAAAATTTTTAGCGTATAATCCACAGATTATAATCAGGACATGACATTTTCACTTAATATTTTCGAAATTACCGGGAGACGGGCGAAGCAGCTTTCGTCTAGATAGAGAAAAGCTATAAGCTCATTCTTAAATTTTCGCTTCTATAGGAAATATCTTTCAATCAACTCGTGCCTAATTTCTTTGTCTTGTCTATCAAGTTTATAATTGCTTTAAACAAAAGAAATTCATTCAAAAATTTAGAGCAAACCTACAATTTGAAATTTTTTTTTTTTTGTGTAGATTCTAATTCAGGAAAACTACAAAAACATGAAATACATCTTCATATGAGAAGCAAAATTTATGTACGAAAAATGCGGATTTCATTGAAAATCTTGCAACTATGTATTTAGGAGAAAATGCTATGGCAATTTGAAAGTCAAATATATATACATATATATATATATAAACGGTAAAGTGATTTGTTTGTCAGTTGATTTCCATTACACTTAGTGTTATTCAATAGAACTATCCTGTTACTTGCAATCAAATGAAATAATTTTTGCAAGTTAATATTCTGCATCCATATACTGCTACTAGCAATACTGAAAAAGGCGGTTGGAGATATGGTTTGGTTTATCACGCTACGGTCATTTTTTGCACACTTTAAGCTAATTAAACCGGCACCTACAATTTAAAGTGGATTCCGAACCACTAACAAACATCTATGCCACAGCCAGGATTTGAACCTGAAGTCTATGGTACCAAAGGTCAGAGAGCTAGCCAATTGACCATCAGGCCGCAGGCGGTTGGGGACAACAGGGACAAGCACCAACAAAAGAGTCCTTCACAGTTGCTAAATATAATAAAAAGCACTAATTTAGTTTACACTTTATTATAAAAGAAAGAAATTAAAGAATGAAAAAGCAAAATTTAAATTTTTCACAAACAAATTTTTAATTTAAGAAACAAATTTTTCACTCTATCTATATTCAGAATACATTTCATTTTTCATAGTTAATCAATCAGATAATGAATATTCACACCCCCATTGAGTTCCACTACGAACTGTAAAAAAAATGTTAAATTATTCGGAAATCAGAAGGCGCTTTAATCACACACGAAACAATAACTTTTGTGTTATATATATATTTCATAACCATTTCGAATCAACTCTATACAATAAAAGAATTCGAATAAAAAATAAAACTTATAATTATGTAAATAAATTTGATCAAACAATTAAAGGTTGCTGAATAAAATTCATGACGTGGATTAATACAAAAGTTGACTTTTAAAAATCTTAATGCTTTCTTGCTCATTAAAAAATTGGCTGATAATTGTGATACACAAAAGAAACATTTGAATCCATATGCGGTTGGCTTGAAAACTCCCCGCGATTGAATTTTTCTGAACCAGAAGAAAAACTTGTTCGTTCATTGTGACGAAAAAAACGTGTTCCGAATAACGTAGCTCTTTGCAAGGTCGGCAATTAACGCGCAAAAACAAGTGGCTGACAGAAAAACAATTTTTCTTTCCCTGGTGACGCTTAAAGGCAGTCTGTCTGACGCCATACCTGGAAATCGCCAAAAGATCATTTCTGAAGCCACGTTGGTATTGTATAAATAGGAAGAATATGAAAATCAGAAATACGGTACAAAAATCAGTCGAAAAGCTTTCAATTACTTCTAACATAAATCATGTTCCCGTTTTGCCCTTGAAAGAAATCTTCTCTCTCCGCAGCTTTAATCATTGAGCAGGTCGACAAGTTTGAGTCACTGAAGGAAGCAAGAACTTAAGAAAACAGACATTGTTTTGAGAAAATAAAAACATTGTTACTTTTTATGTACTTAGAATTTCTTTGTAAGTAGAATTTTAAAAAATAAATATCTCAACGTTTTAAGGGTATTTCTTGTTAGACATGCGTAAAATATTTTACTAACGAGGTCCAAAAAATAAATCATCATAAAAATTATTCTAAACATTACTAATTAAAGGTAAACGTTTTTAAAACTTTTTATTCTGGGAACCACACTAACTGCGCCACAAAAAAAAAAAAAAAAAAGTTGTCCCCCCCCCCCATTTCTATTCGTATTACAAAGAACTAAGTAAGCATTCGAATAGCAAAGAATAGAAAAGTATCAAATATGGTTGTCAAATTCCAACGCTGTTAAGCATGATGCCCAAATGACTTAAGACATTGAGATTTCTATGAATTTATTTAAATGACTCTTCAAAATTCATATAAAAAAAATGAAGTTCTTATCTCATTTAAATGCAAATTTACATTTGAGATTTTTATTTATTTACATTGATTAATAATAGTAAAGCACGAAAAAAGAAAAGGAATCCAGCATTATTATGAAACGACATTTCTACCCATTTGACAGGGTATATATTTTACTAGTGTAGAATAAATGGGCTTCAGGCAGGCGAACAGGGACAACCCCGTTTAATTTTTCATTTAAAAATAGAAGGTATCTGTTTTCATATATAACAGAAGAATGCAAGGGAATGTGAATTTCAAAACGTTTTTTTTTTTCCGTCAAACTAATCTATTTATAATTCGGCATTCCATAATTTCTTTTTCTTTGCCACTTTATTTATTTTTTTTTTTTGCCAAATTCAATTATTTAAAAATGCATTACATATTTTGAACATTCAAACGAATACTGCTGGGATTTTCTTTTTAAAAATGTATAATCTTCAACTATTGAAATACCTTCTTTATAATGTTAAAATACAAAGAAACTATACAGAATACAAAGGAAGTATACAGGAAAAAAAAAAAAAAACGTATAGCTAACATGAAATTTATTATCTTTGCATGCCCATATTATGCGATTTTGCCAGAAAATTTTGTTCCAATCCAAAATGATTTAGTAAGTTCACGCGACCCACCAATTCTTTTAATTCTATTCTTAGGTTCTTTTTCACACCATAATATACACCAGAATTTCGAATAAAAATGACTGATTTAGTCAAAACATTGTTCGAGATATGATGGTTATCTCGAACAATGTTTTGACTAAATCAGTCATTTTTATTCGAAATTCTGGTGTATATTCTGGTGTATATATCTTCAATTTTGTAAAAGCCCTATTTTGACAAAGTTTGTTGAATTAAAAAAATTTGCTCATGGTTTTATTTGAGTCAGAACTCTCTCAAATGAACATACTGCATTCTCCAAATGAACACAGTAATTAAGGTCTAAAGATAAATGCTAACTGTCAAGATGAATACTAAGTAGGGTTTAATATTCATCTTCACAGTTAGCATTTATCTGTAGTAATTAATAATAATAACATAAATTTTAGTATTTGATGAAAACCCACCTTTAAATATCGCTGTAGGTCTTTTGGCCAATATTACTCAATTTGATCTAAAGCTACGAAAGTTCACAGTGGAAAAACCCATCTACACAAATTACAATATTACATTTTGTTTACTAGAACAAGTTTACGCAGTTTTTTTTTTTTTTTTTTTTCTTTTCTTTTCTTTTCTTTTCCTAGTTAATAAAAATTTGTTAATAATTTTAGTAAATTATTTGGTGTATTTAAAAAATAAACTGAGCTTATCAGGCAAGTTGCAAGTTCAGAGTCATTACTTATAAAAATGTGAAAAATTCAACTTGAAAATAGTTAAAACAGCATGCACATTTATTCCTAAATAATATATTACTGAATGTGCATTTCTAGAAATAATAATGTTTATATCAATATTGTGCAATTTTTACTATTTTAAAAGTGGGGTAATTTCAAAGGAAAAAGGAAATTTTCTATTTTGCAAAGAAAAAGTAAGTTTTATAAAACAGTTATTCTAGGTAAAACATTAATAGATTTTTTAATAACACTGATTAACTAATAAAATAATAATCTATTCAACCAAATTAAAGATATTAAATCTTGATGAATTACGAAATATCTCTGGGAAGGAATATTCCGCCTGGCCTTCAGCCATTCTTAAAATGTCAGGAAATCAATTCTCATCTGAAAAATTGTCTTTCCCGAAAAGCACAGGAAACTGTAAATGAGCATCGAACGGAAGCTGCCTATTAACTATTAAAGGAAACTCAAACTAAAAACGTATGCTATTTAAATATTTCGCCAGATTAGCTTGCTAAAATACTAAGCTTGGTTTCTTAAACATGAGAGATTCGTACATTAAGGCTGGTTTAACAACCAGATTGCTGTTATGTAACTGACGTCAAAACAAGGACTGCTGGCAAATTAGGTCCGGGCACGGATGTCTGCCAAATCAGCTACTTCACAATTAAGCGTTGGTGTAAATCAAAATATAATGCGCACAAGGGATTTAATTCACGGAGATCTGTCAATCTCATGTTCAAAAAGACCGCATGAAGCCTTGCTTAGTCGGGATTTGCAATTCAAGGCATTCCAAACTGAAATCTGCCACAAACGCCAGAAATTTTATAATTATGTTTTTAACAGAGCACAAATTATGAATCAAATAATATACGGAAATAAAAGAATTTTAACAACCGTGCTCAATTTTTGTGCGAGTCATTTACCTGTGTACAAATTTATTCTTCATAGAATTTGTTCATTTACAAAAACAGAATGAATGCCAATAGCATATAAAGTATTATTAGTCTTGAAATTATTGTTATATTAGAACATGAAATATATTTAGCAGTTAATTGTGTTTATTTAATAACGGAAAAACCTAAAATATAATAATGTGTCAAAAACCTTTAAAAATTTCGAGCTTGCGAGCAGTTACCCCTAAAAAATCCTTCCGGACGGCACTGTCCTTCCCTCATTAACCGTCGGTGGGCTGTTCGTGAAATACACAAGAGGTAAACGAGGTCCATTGATGTTAAACGACAAAAAAAGGGGGTTGGAGAATGATGAAATTGAAAGTCACTGTTCGAATCGATGAAGGTTGTGAGTAAATTAAAGCCAGGGTTATTGACCTATTCAAGGCCTTTGACCTTGTGATAAGAATTTCGATTTTCTTAGTGATTCATTTCTTATCGACTTCGTCTGCTTTCACTGTATGCCAATAGATATTTTTATCTTATTCAACTAGAAAAAATCATTCAACTAGTTTGGAATCAAGTGAAGAATTGCAAAGCAAAATGTAAAAATAGGTTTCGTTACTGATGAATGATCAGCAAAGAACGACTTTGCTCAATCGCAGGTCAAACATTTTTAAAGTGGAATTTTAAATCTAAAAAAACTAATGGCCAGTCTTAGAAGGGGAACAATTTGAATCATTGCAGCATGAACCAAATAAGATGAAAAACGTTGAAATATTAAAAATGAAGTTTCAAAGATAAAAAGAACATTTTTGAAAAGAATGCGACACTGAATCTACCAAACAGCAAGATTGATCGGGAATTTTCATCCTTAGCCATTAACCACTGACTTTGCATACTAAAGTAAAAATTATCAATACTACTTGCCAATCTCATTATCTTTGGTAAAACAAGTCGAAGAATGTATTTTCGATAAAAAAAATCCAAGTGAAATTATGTTTCATTCCTCGGTGCGCGATGGAAATTTTCTTTATCAAAAAGAAAAGAAAAAAAATTATATCTAAAACGTCCAAGTACGAAAGGTAATCATATGTTTACCGTGCACAGCTATTCCTAGAAATTAAGAATTTGAATTGAAATTCATAAGAGAGTAATAAATTTAATAGAAAATAATAGATAGTAACACATCTATTGGAAAAATGCACATACTTGGAAAAGGAAATGCCTAACTGAGACATTCGTCAGAATCAACAAGATAAGCCTGTTTGTTATCAAGATGAAGATTACAGATTACATTGTATTTCGATTTCGAAATCTTAAGATTAGATACCGTACTCTGATGGAATTGAATAATGCAGTAGGCTAAAAACGTCTTGAAAAAAGTAATTTGTACATTTCTAGCAAAATCGGAATCCATTTCTAAGCAATATTAAATCGAATTTTATTGTATTACAATTTAAAACGCAAAAGTCGAAAGATATTTTTGATTCATTTTTTTTTTTATTACTTCGAACGATGCATACATGTAATTGAAGAATCATCTAGACAGAGAATGGTTCAAGTTACTTTAATTATTTAAACCATATTCATTTTATTATAATCTCCGAACAAGGCAGATGGGAGAATTTCATCTTATTAATACCTTAAGCAAATTAATCAGTCTTGATGGGAATAATTTGTGAGAAAAAAAAATCCTATCCTATATAATCACATATCTTATATTCCGTTGTTTATAGGAAAAAGAATCGAGTTTAATCCTTATTGCTTGCACTTATGAGACAATAGATAATAATTTCCGTAAATGTTTCATGAATTTTAAAATAAAAGATAAAAAAAATAAATCGTCTAAAAATACAAGTGTAGTAGCAAATAGTTTTGAGTCGCGCTTAAGAGAGCTAAGATAGTCCGGAATATATTAAGTGATAGTCCGGAATAAATATTAAAACTTTTAACACACGTCAATTAAACATATACTTTAAAAATGAGTTTCTGTAAAGACAACTAGACGATCAGCAGTTAAAAGTCTCCAAAAAGCATACCCAATCCAGCTTTAAAACTTGTAGAAAAGCTATACATATCAGCGGGCAAAAATCGTTCGGCCCCATTATGGCGTGTAGATTACAAAGTACGGTTCAATTTCATAGCAATGCGGTTTCCTTTCAAACGATGGAGAACAAGAAACGTGCAAAAAGAAACTTTATGGAGAGGATGGGATGCTCGATTTGTTCTAAGAGGCGAAAATTGAAGCAAGTTGAGAGTCTGCAAAAGCAAACATTAGGCTCGTTCTCGTCTTCCTGTCTAGAAGTCAATTGACCGCAGCAAGTTTAGTTGAAAGTATGAAATTACAGCAATCACAGATATCAACTTATTTTAACACTCCCAATAACGATAAAATAAAATAAAAAAACTAACTTGAATGAATAGTGCAATTTTGTGATTCTTTATTTCATTTTTAAAAATGTGTAAAATATTACTTTTCCAGACAGGAATTTTCGTAATGTTGGAGAATGAATTTTTTTTTTTTTTAATCAAATAATTGAGATAAATGTTAAATTTCTTTTAGTGCAGCATTGATAAAGAAAAGTATACAGAATTCACTGTTTCAACTTCAAAATTTAAGTCCCTCATATTTCCATAATTAATTAAAACGTTTTTAATAAAATAATTGAAGAATATTCGAAGAAAGGGTTTCTTAAAGTAGATAGAAATAAATATAACTTGCAAACGCTCCATTCTATAAAAATTTATTCATTGGATGCTGAATTTATATTTTAGCCTTGGCAATTTTTCGTTAAATCACCATAAAAAAATGTAAATTATGCAATCAATACCCAGGAAACGGAAAAGTTTTCCCTCTATACTAAAGAACCAAGATAAGAAAGAAAACAATTTCAAAATATAACATGAATATTACATAAGTGCAGAACTATGCATTCGATTCGGTTAGAGAAGATCTGCAACTGTTAGGTCTAAATTACAGAATCTAAAAGGTCCGCAGTAGAGATAATCTTCTCACGTTATTCATGTCACTTTCGTTATCTCACATTCTTTACGTGGAAATGAATTCTATGGATACACACAGAAGGCTGAGAAAGTGGTCCGGCAACTTTCAAATAGACGGAATAGAGATCGATGAATACCAGAATTTCGACGGCAATTTTTTCAGAATTTAAAGATAAAACAAAAATCTTAAAACTCATTTGATCGAAAATAAACACTTAAAAAAAAACTTCCACGTAGTACAATCCATTGTTCATTATTGTGAATGCGAGTGTTTTTGTGCACGCCCACAAAAAATGTAAAAATGATTGCTTTTGAAGTTTGAATGTTTACCCATATCTAATTTACTGGTAAAATGTTCAAAAGGATAAGCAATTTTATACAATTACCTACCGCCATCATTTTTTTTAAAATTTATTTATTTATTTATTGAGAGAGTTTAAATGTTTCATTTATTTTTATTTTCCAAAGATTATGCTCTATTTTTTAATAGCTAACATTTAATTTTCATTCTTTATTCAATGTTTAATTTTTACTTTCTGTACTTACCTTTTAATTATTTCTTACACAAAGGTTTTGGATAACAGAATATTACTCGAAAGTATATAAAATGTTCAACATTTTATTTCAAATGAATTTGACGTTTTCAAAAAAAAAAAGTATAGATATGAGAAGTAACATAAATGTGTACCGTTATGTATAATAAATGGTTGACAGCAAAGAATGATTTGTAATGAAAATTTCAATCATCTGCAATGTTGTTCTTAACGAACATTTGCAAGTCCCTATCCAAACATATAACTGAGAAAATTCCAATAAATATGAAATATTAAACACAACAACAAAAATGTTTCATAAAAAAAAAAGCACGTGTCTCTAGGAAGCTTGAAAATGAAATCGATCCAATACGAAACTTGCTGCTGCCGAGACGGCGTCATCAAATAGAACCGTTTAAGATCTTGTTTCATTTGAAGTCAAAGCATTACTTCATCTCACAAAGAATAGTTCCTCGAGTAGGTGAACCTCATTAAAACTCGTTCTTGGGTTCGAATAGCATAAAAGGAATAGAACAATCAATGTAACGACCTTGAAGTAATCCAATACCTTTTTTTTTCTCTTTCTCTCTCATTAACAGCAGTCGTCTCAAGGAAAAGACAACGGTATTGCAAATATCCAAAATATTCCCGAAGTTATTCTCATCTCACGAGAAAATTTCTTCATAGCATGGCTTTTAGCTTTCCTGAGCAACATTCGAAATTGAATTCTTGCCAAAATACATTTATATATTTATCGAAATATCCTAAGCGGACGAAGTTACTAGTACACATCATAAATATTCACGCATCACTAGATAAAGAAATTTATATAGCATTTGCAAAAAAGTATAGTTTACAACCCAATTTCTTTTTTAAGGAGAAAAATATAAGTAAATTAACAATCCCACTTGTTGCCGTAAGGAACGGAATCTTAACGAAACAAAAGGAGAATTACATTTATGTTCAAATAATAAAGGAAACTTACGCATTTACTCAAATAATAAAGGAAATTAGTTGTAGACCAACCTTTAACCAATGAATGAATTGAATTAGCTCCAGTTTACTTGAAACATAACAGATTGCCGATGCTTTTCACGAAGTTTCATTCATTTCATTTTCTCGAATTTTACATTAAAAAAAATGTAATTGATCATTTTTCAACGATTTTCATATTAGTTATGAAACATAATTCAGCTATAGTTAATCAAAAAGTAAACATTTAAATATTATAATAAAAAAATTATATAACGTTTCCCTATTTATTGCTAATTAAAAGATCTCGAACCTTTTTTCAATAACATCGGCAGGCAATAAAAATGGAGAAGGAATAACTTTAGAATAAAACGAATTCTTTATTTTTTAAATTTCAAAAGTTAAATTATGAATTTTGAATTGCAGTCAGTTACGATTGAAATATATGCGAAAACGAAATGAACATGTGCAGAACATCACACGAATGCAGGAAAAATTATGATTGAAATATATGCGAAAGTAAAATGAACATGTGTATATGTAACTTATGATTTATTGGTTAACTTATTTGATAGATGATTCCCCTTCCAAATTGTTGTCTGACTAAAACCCCTAAACAAATAATCGATTCATCCGTTTTCGTCTTTAAAACGGATGTTTACCTTTCCACACAATCGGTGATCGAACTATAATTATGTTTACTGTTTGAGGGAAAGAAACCAAGCAGCGATAAAGCGCCAATTCTAGTACGAATGAACATAATAGCCCTTTGGAATAATGATGAATATTCTCACTCGAAGGTTAGAATGAAACAATTAAAGAGGAAAAAATATATTACATTTCAAGACCATTAAAAACATTAGAAAATCTTGTTCTTTAATTTACAGTTTTTCATGACTTGACGAAAACTCATTTTTGCCTACTTATTTTCATGTAGTTTTTCTTGGCTTTTTGCCATATCTGTTTCTTTTATCCAAACATATAGTAGACGGAACTTGATATTTTTTTCCTTTCTTTTTTTTAATATTGTTTCACTAACATTCAGAAAATCACAATGCATATTAAAAAAAAATAATAATAATAATAAGTTTTTGTGATTATTTACTTTTCCTTTTTAACATCGTTTAAAATGTTCAATCGGCATTTACTTTTTCTTTTTTTCTTCATTCCAAATTTTTATTTTTTATTTATATACAATTTTTATTTTGATACAACGAAATAAATGACATTGTGCGAAATATTTCTCTCGTCAATTTTTTGATACGAATTTGAACCCTTACAAATGGATCCAACAATTTTTTTTTTTTTAATTAAAAGATTCACTTGACAGTTTAAATGGACATTTACCTACATAGTAAAATTTATTTATTGTTTAGAAATAATATTTATTCATTTATTGATTATGTTATCGATTAATATATAGCAATTTACACGAAAAAAACCCAAATTATTTACTGATTTCTCATATATGATGTTTTCTAAATTTCTGCCTTATTATAACTTTATAATTTCTTTTTTTTTTTTTAATTTCTTTTTTAATTTTTCTTATTTTTGCCTTATTACTTATTTTCTTTGTCTTATTATTACTTTTTGAAGGTATTTTTCTGTACTAAATAAAATACCAGATAATACCAATAAACACTAAAATACCAGAAGATTCGAATAGGTTTTGATGAAAATTAAAATTGATAATGATAAAATTTTGAGTATATTTTATCTAGATTTTGCACTTTTCACTGATACTTTTTTCTTTAATTAAATTTATCGAAGTTAAAAATATATCATTTCACTATAGCTAGAACATACTAACGAGTAACATCTTTAAAAATTTCCATATTTCACAGAAGAAATCCAATAAAACTCAGTTCACCCACGACCAGAATGTAAAGGACGTGGTGAAAAATCTTGCAATTTTCTTAAACAATGAAGAGAAGGAGAAAAAAAATTATGACATTCCTCTACCATATTTCGTCAACAAGAAAGCATAAGATGAAGAACTTTCTACGTAACAGTCGATTCCCTCGCATTTCAGTGCATTAATGTCCCGAAATTACGCAATAGACGGGGTCGACGAAAATCGCTCGAATGCAAATAAAAAAAAATAAAAAAATAAAAAAACTGAAATTTTTTCAAATTTTATTTTATTGAGACCAAGGATTAACAAAAGTACTAGTTTCGATGAAAAAGATTTAATAAAATTGCACTTCTTTATATAGTAAACCCTCTACTATTTCCTACTTTCTAAAATATACCACAATTTACTGAGATATTGTCCTTACAAAATTCTAAAATATTACGTTCTCTAAACTTTTTTACTTTATTGAAAAAAAAAATTTACAATAATACTAGTTTCGATGAAAAAGATTTAATAAAATTGCACTTTTTTATATAGTAAACCCTCTACTATTTTCTACCTTCTAAAATATACCACAATTTACTGTGATATTGTCCTTACAAAATTCTAAAATATTACCTTCTCTAAACTTTTTTACTTTATTGAAAAAAAAAATTTACAATTGAAAAAAAAAAATTGCTTGATAATAAAAGATAAAAAAAACTAAGTTGAAGATTTTCCGCAATCAAAACACATTAAAATATACGAAATTTATAAGCTAAATTTAAAAAAACAAATCGGAAGTAAGTTAATTATAAAATTTACTGATAAAGAATTAAGTAAACCAGAAGCTGAGAAATAAGAAAACATGGAAACTAGCTGTGAATTAAAATTTTCTCTTGGTTCTGTCTGTACTCTTAGAATAGATAATGAATGGAATCGCAAGGGGCGATACTATTTTGATTAGTAGAGCGAAAATAACAGCATAAAATTCTAAGAAAAATTAAAACTAATAAAACGACGTCTGGAACAAAATGAATATTGAAACTGAAATTTAACACCAAATGTAAGAATAAAAAATTTATATAAGTATAAAAAAAGGATTTAATTTATGATTTAAAAACAGGTGTTGAAATTATAAATAACCTTGTAACTCCGAATTCGAGTAAGTATCGATATTATCGTACAGCAACCGAGTTGTTCGGCTATTTGTAGCATAAAACTTCTACAGAGTACTACACAAAATAGAAAATGTCTTCCGCAAAAATCTATTTTGTGGATGTTAATTCAGTAAGTTAAAATGTTTACTAAACATTCCACGTGTTTCCAGTAGGATTCCAATGCTATTCAACTTGAAAAAGTAAGACTTCATATGTGGATCGAAATCAATTTTAATGATTAACATTTCGAAACATTCCAGTTTGGTTAAGTGAATGAAATTATGTTCACCTAAATTTCCCCCTCTTCTACTCTTTGCACCTTGAGGTAACAGTGGCGTATTTGTTTACTTTAAATAACCTTTCCCGGTAACTTGCCTGTTCAAAATTATACACGACTTATAAAGTTGATATAAGATCGCCACGTTTTTAATATCCTGCAAATAAAGTACTGGCATGCTTCCATAAATTATTCGGTTATACAATATATTCATACTAATACAAAAATCCCTCTTCGATAAGGATTTCTCAGGATGCTATTGAATAACATCCGTTAACGTATTGGGGAACGGTAAAACATATATATTTTTTTTTTAATCGACGACTATATCCTTTATCCTTTCCATTATTATTTCAAAAACAGATTCATATCACAGGCAGAAAAACTGCTTAGCAATTTTGAACAAACATTTTTTTTTTTTTTTTTTTTTTTTTTTTTTCCTCCAGATTGAAATAACAGCTAACACACTGGCGCTAAGAATATATAAGAGGTAATCATTTATCAGAAACAATATTTATAAGGTGCTTTAAAGATCAATCTATAAAAATTAATTTTCGAACCCTTCTATATTAATCCAATTAAGATAATACACTATAGTTCTCCAAAGACGATTTAAAATCGTCTTCCTTAAAAAGAAAATTGCCTTGTCGATATTCGTATCTTCTGAAATGAGTCGATTCAAGGTAAAAAAAGAAATGAGAAAATCTGAGGAGCCACTCACCTGTAATTCGCACCAAGCCACGGCAACTCCCGTCAGGGTATCCAAGCCTTTGTAAACAGTCTTGAAGGAACCTCGGCCTATTTCTTCTTCGAACTTAAGAAAGCGACCGTCCGGTGAAGTGGCCTGGGCCTTCTCGGCTTCGTCCTTCTCGGGCAAGGGCATCTTGGTGGTATCGGCGGGCTTGGAACCGTCGGGCTTAGGGTCTTCCCCGACTAGCAACGCATCCCCGCTGGGGACATCGGGGCACATCTTCTCGTCGGACTGCGCGGTTTCGCTAGGTGGCTTATCACAGATGTCTTTCGTGCTCGTTAGCATCAGGCGAATGTTGTAGCGAGGTGACAGCTTGCGAAACACTGCCTCGCTGTCACTGGCTTCGCGGCACCCGCCAAACACATCGTGGGGTTCAGATACCGACCTTGCCGGGGAGGCCGTCTTGCGGACACTGCCCCTCACGGGCACACTGGAACGCTTGGAGTGCGGGTCGGCTTCGGATAGGTCAGCCGACGACACTCGGACAATAGGGCGTCGCGGGGCCTTGCTTCTGGGTGAAGGTCGCGTGTGGCCACCAGGAGAGAAGCAAGTGGTGTGGCGCTCAGGCGAGCGCGGTTGTTTGGGGAGGTCGGTGGCTGAGCGCTCCAATTTAGGCCTGTGGGGCGGGGAGTGCCTGCGACGCCCCTTCTGCGCGACGGCTGAGGCAGCCCGCGGGGGGGTGATGCGGGTCTCGCTCGGCCGTTTGTGGGTGGGAGAGTCCAGGTTCGGCTCGTGACCCCGCTGGCGAGACATGCTCAGAAGGATGGCAGCTTTCCTGAAAGGTAAAAGGGGCATCTTTAAGCAATATATTACATAACATTTAAAATAGCATTAGAGTGACCTTTCTATACAATAATACCCCATTTCGTTTATCGTCACTAGCTTCCTTTTACTGTTCACTTCCAATTGGCCTTTTTAAATTTGTTTTATACATTGCATCGATTCTAATGGATTTTGATTGCAAAAATTCCTCAAGGTAATTAATATTTTTCTTGGGTTTTTTTTTCTTCCCTTTATTGTCACGCATTTTTTATTTCAATTGTAAATTTTGGTATGAGGGCAAAAGTTTACGAAACTATTTTTCTTACAAAATTCTAAAATTTTGTAAGAAAAATAGCCTGTTTTCAAGATAATTGTAGAATATTTTAGAGGGTAGAAAATGATAGAGGATTGACTGTATACAAAAAAACGCAATTTTAGTAAATATTTTTCTTCTAAACTAATATTTTTTTATGAGTCCTTGGGCTCAATTAAACAAAATTTATATGTGAACTTGTACCACGAGACTTACTTGAATTCAACTAAAGTGTTTTGTTTAAGATCTACTTATCGCGTAACCTCAAGGAATTATTGTACTTTCAATTACATCAAATTAACTACAAATATTCTTTAAAAATAAATAAACCCGGAGTGATATTCATACTCAGTGCAGCCATTTCAAACGAACAAATAAACCTTCAAACTTTACAACAAAACACCCAGTAGGAAATTAATTTCCCACATTCAGTAGATCAACTTACTTCGATTATTTTTAATTCGAGCGCATTTACATTGCTCAGTCGCGAGTTACTGGGAACAATGTTTACTTCTTATAACCATAAAAAAACTACTCAAATCTTTTGAAAGTATTCAAGAAAAAGAAGAATTTGAAAAAAATGCTTGAAAAAACTTATTCATTTCAAAGAAATCACAGCTAATTGTAGTGCACAGAGAAAAAATAGAGGCATTTAAATAGAAGGTTCAAATGATAAGCTTATAGAATACTTAATACCAAACAGAACTAACACTAAAAGCAGAGATGAGATTAAGCAAAAGTAGAAACAAACTATTAAACCAGCTATTCAGTAGAAATGTAAACATCCGGTTTAAAGGCGGAAACGGACGAATCGATTATTTGTTAGAGTGGCTAGTCCAGGGATGGGCAAACTACGGCCCGCGGGACAACTCCGGCCCACCGAAAGGTTCTATCCGGCCCGCGGATAGAATTTTAATTTGAAGCAAATAAAAAGAAATATATATTTATATATTATCTATCCATCTCCTTTTCTACTTTGATTAAATATTTTTCAAAGGACTGATGATCTTTTTACTTTCTCTATTTTTGTTCTACAAAACTTAAATCGACGGAAATAACATGCACAGACGAACAGAATTGGATATTTTTTACCATGCCTTTCAACATAAATTGTGAAGCAGTGAGGTCAGATTTGCAGTTTGAATTAATTGACTTGCAATATAACAATCATCTCAAGCAATTGTTTCTAAATATGGCAAAAAATAATGTTTACAAATCATTATCGAAAGTAAGTTTCCCAAATTTAATTTCTCATGCCCAGAAAATCAGTGCTATGTTTGCTTCATCTTATATATGTGAACAAGTGTTTTCAACTATGAAACTTACAAACAATTATTTCAGAGGTAGACTGACAGATGAGCATTTAGTCTCGTTCCTTAGAATCAGTACATCTCCCATCGAACCTCAATATAAGGAACTTTTAAAAATAAAACTGCAATTTCATTCATCTCATTAACATATTTAAATTGTAATACTCGTATATATTGTTTTTAAAATTTTAGAAAAATTTATCTTGGCCCGCCAAACTTTTTTTCTTCGTTTTTTGGCCCGCGACCGAAAACGTTTGCCCATCCCTGGGCTAGTCGAACACACGCGGCGCGAAGCAATTCTTGAAAGAAAATAGTTCATTGTAAAGCTTTTTGCATCTATTTTTCTTTTGATATGCAATTTAAAATTTTAATTAAAATTATTTTTATTGTAATTAAAGCCCTTCCGAAATGGCCCATCTTCTTATTACACCACTGTGTTAAAACTGACTTGGCGGCTTGCCAATTTTCCACGTGGTAGCTGGTAGGACAATTATAATTAAACAATGTTGTTCGCATTTTTAACAAATTTGTTTAAATTGAGTTTAAATTTAAAAAAAAATCTATTTAATGATAATACGACATTTAAAAATTGTGCCGACACTAACAAGCACAAAAATTGCACATGTGAGCATCGAAGATATTTTCAGCCAGTTGGAAAAGTCGAACTAATGAAAAGGGAAGTGCAATTTTTGTGCATCTTTTACACAGCGTAAAACGATGAAACTCGAGTATACAAACAAGTGAATGGTCAGTCTGAAAATAGTTCAACCAACTCGAATCCTTAAGTAAACAGAAGAAACGCTACTTCCGGTCGGAAGCTGTCTATTCATCTGTCTTCCCTACACACCTCACCTTTCACATGCACGTGAAGAGCTCAGACAATATTTTATTCCGTGGTGGAAATATGACCATCTTAACAGGAATTAAGTTCACCCAATGCATAATACAAAAACGTTGTATAAGTATTAACGTTGAGTAGAAAATTAAATCTTTGATACTTACGACAGAACGATTTAACAGGGAAAAAAAAAAAAATATATATATATATATATATATATATATTTCGAATGTAAGTGGAATATTTTCATAAAAAAAAATCCTTTACATAAATATATAATTTTGTAAATTTAAATAATAAATAATATATAAATAAGAAAAAATATAAATGCGCTGTTTCGATTGTGCTAAAAAAATGACCTAAGATTTAAATTTTCTTTATGTTAGAATTTATGTAGAAAAAATATAATGTATTGTACATTTTCAAAAAGGTATATTTGAATCCCTTACTTTTAAGTTTATGTGATTATCTTTTGCACATAATTGATTTTCTATAATTCTAGTGAGATGTTATTCTCTTTAAAAATAACTAGCATGCAAGTTAATCTATTATCACTAGTTTCCACTAGTCAGCATAAAGTTTGCTCTGTTAATATAATAGCTGATTTTTATGGATATCACGTTGCTTAATCTAAATATAGCAATCAAATGACTCTTATCACGTGCCATTTATTTAGAGGTAAAGATTGCTTTCAAATTAAAATAGCATTGCGAGATTTAAGTTCAAGAGACTGCGATTTGGCAGCATTTTTTTTTTATCGCCAAAACAATTTTGCTGCAAAAAAAAGTAAAAAAAATTTTTGGTAAATAAAATTATGAAGATATTGCGAAGAATCTTCTCTTCTCATTCAGAACAAGACATACAATGTCTGAAACATCATTTCTAACATTATCACTTGGGTGTTTTTCTAGAATATGGGAGCAGCTTCTAATGAATACGGAGAAAGATTCTACCGGGATGTTATTCAAATGGAAAAGACATGCAACGCCAAATGGAACAAAATTATATTTTCGGATTTCTTCCAGACACTAATAAGACAGCAGCAAAAGCACAATGCAAAAGAGAAAAGCCAACAAATTGAGTTTCATGAGAAACATAATTGATAGTTTCGTAAAAAATTTGTTATGAGCCGATGATTATCCGAATTATTCGGAAAAATTTTTAAAGTTTCTCCAGCGAGTTTTATGCGAACGTCCTCCTTGAACTTCTTGCTGATTTCAGCAATCAACCCTTTCAAGTCATCCGAATATCTCACCATAATAGGTGGAAGTTTCGGCTCCTGTGGCACCATAGGTTCGTCACCAGCACTTGCATCGACATCCAGATTTTCATATTTTCTTAACGAGATAACGAAAAATATCCTTTCCCTGTTTTCAATTTTATGTACTAAATGGTTTTGTCAATCTATTAGGTTTGGTCGGTTGCAATCAATGTGCACATCTAAATTTCAACAGATTTGGTAAGAAATTTAGTCTTTCATTCGATCAATTGAACTTTTCAATCTATTGAATTTTTCTTTATAAGTGTAATCTGGCTCAAAGTTATAACAAAGGGAATTTTAAATTCCATATTACCTGTTCCTTAATAGAATGATCCATATCTGTGTCTGCCTATAACTTATAGTGAGGCCATTTTTTGGAAAGGTTTTATGAAAGCAATAGTGAAGATGCATTATTTATGAAGAGACATCTCCCTCGGCTTTTCAAAATGCTCTTACTATATATATATATATATAAAATGCTATATCTTAATACTATATATATATATATATATATATATATATATATATATATGCAGGATAGCTACGATCTGAAGAGGAAAATATATAAGCCCCATATTTTAGTAGACCTAATTTTCTTTTCGGTCCTTTGCTCGAAAAAACTTCGTGGGAGGAAAAAATGCCATAAAGATGTAGAGCAACATTTGCATTGGCACGGGATGGCAAAATTGATCAAGATTATACGAAAAATAAACCAGAAAAAAAAAATCATTCATTACTTTACTTCTATTAAAGACATTTGAAATCTAGCTTACACGTATTTTATTAATAGAACAACATTTTTAAAAACTCATTATTTCAAATAATGATAGATTCGTTTTTGTTTTCTTAAATGATCCATTTCTTTCCTCGACCCAGATTGTTCAAACTTCTTCCAAAAACGAGACAAAGGGTGGCCAGACGTCCCCCATTAAGAGTAATGCCCTGCACTACAAGTTTCCCATCAGAAATGTCCCCATTATTCAAATCGATCAAACACCGCTATCAATAAAATGGAAGTGAAATCTGTTGGAATCAGAAAGGATCGGTTTTTTAATTACGTTTTTCCAAAACTGTGGAATATTTGATAAAGTAAAATTCGCATTTTCAAAAATTGAAACACTAATTTAACTGAATCACAGCCCTCAAATAGTTTAGTGTTCTAATAAAAAAAATTTAAAACATAATTACAGGATGTAGATGCGGCGAGGTGTAGATGAATTTCAATTAAATTACAGACATTCTACAATAAGTTCGTTGATATGTAGACGTTTATTTTTGTTTAATTAATTCGATGAACTGTTTCCAACTGCAAACCTTTGTAAACAACTCTTCAATTTTTAAAAATTAAATATTCTTTTATTAAATCAAGGATGCATAGAACATGACACGGCTTACTAGAAATCCTTTTTTACTTTCAAAAAACACGAGATATTTATGATCACACTGTGATTTACTTCTGTAAGTGTTAATGCTTGTTATATTAATTAATAAGTGCATAATGCTTTTTTACAAAAATATTACACATTAGAAAACGCACGCATTAGAAATACGCGAATTTAGTACACATGTATTAGAGAAATATTTTATTCTATATATTTCTAACTATGTAACTCCCCTCCCACCTAACACGTCTCAATTCTGTTGACACAATGGCGAAGGCTTGCTCCCAGAATCTATTATGTATTCTATGGGATATTGCCAAAAAACAAAAAATTGATAATATTCATTTTAAAATTGCATCAAAATATCTATGGCTGCTGATAGATAATGTATTAAAATGCAAAAGCTTCTTTGGATCAAAATATATTTTCAGTTATGAATAAATGATTCATCATTTTTTTTTTTTTTTTCCCCTACAAAAATTTAACTTAAGTGATTTAGTGTCTGGCTAATGTAATGAAAAGCACTTATCGTGTGAGTGACGGGGGAATACCATTTATTTGTGTGTGTGTCCCATCTTTAAATAACAATAAGTATGTACATCCTTGTGTTGCACAGAAATGATTCATTTTTTATTGTAAATGAGGTAAATAAAAGAACTGGAACTACAAGAATAAGTATTTTTTTAGATAGAGGAGCCAAATAGGGTACTCTGCTATTAAGAAAATTATAACAACCCGTAAAGACAAATTGGAAGTGAATCCATTTTAATAAAATCTAATGACATGGGATCTTGAAGATAATACAAAAGTGTTAGATTTGGATCGTTTGGCAATCGCCGAAAAAAAAAAATATCATCTTTATCTTTATAAATTGTATGCTTTGTCCCTAAATTGCACATTATTAAGGATGGTTTCATGGCAACGATATACAACATCTCATACAAACAAACTTTTGACAATGTCGCGTTATTGAAAATCCATAAAAAAAAGTATTCCCCATCATATATATATATATATATATTTTTTTTTTACAAGCGTTTTTGTTGTTGCTCCCTTGCGACTGTAAATTATCAGATTGTACGAAGTACTTTCAGCTCCAGATTTAGCAAGTTGAATTTCCATGCTATTCGCAGCTTTCCTCTTAAGCATACTAATTTCCAAACACTTATCTATTTTAAGACACCAAACAGTAACAACAGAAAGTCATTCAAAACATTAAAATAATAGTTGAACACTTCAAATTATTTACTTATAAAAGAAATGAACGAAGCTAGGCCAATTACTAAATTAGCGCACAATAGATTTCTGGAGAATTAGAAATAAAAAGAACCACAAAAGAGTAGGGAGGGAGGGAACATGTGCGATATGATTATAGGTGGCTAGCGACAACCAATGATGAAATTATAACTTTTACGTCTATTACATCCTTTTTTATTCTTTGTGTGTGTTTCTCGAAATATTATTTTCAAGTATTGTCAAGCGGTCTGCAGCTTACCTCTCCACCCTAAGCGTGTACGATTGAGAATCACTAATGTAATTATAGCCAACCAACTAGCCGACAATGGTGCAAGATCAATTTAGGTTTGGTCCGAGTACAAGGTACTTGTTTACCTCACTTTGCAGGGGATTGAAATTGATTTTAATTGTATTGAACTAGTCAATACTAGAGAAAACTAGTTGTTTCTACTAAAGGAAAGCGTATCTTTTTATCACAAAATTATGAAAATCTTTAAAGCAAAAACATAGGAGGTATTTCAGAAAGTCAATACAAACAACTTGATAAAATGTCTTATCGAAATATATACCATCATACCTAAAATGGGAAGGGGGATTACAAAATACACAACTTTTGAAAGTGACCACTCTAGTGATTCAAACATTAGTTATTTGTTTATTTTTCACTTGAATGCTTCTTGATTTCCCCAAAACTGATACCTCTCACTCGATAATCTCTTTTTTAACCAGCATTTTACATTTAAAAAGGAGTTTCGAAAATAACTTTCTTTTCTTTTCTTTAGATTATTTTGTTAATCCATTTTACGAACGATTTCGCACTTTTCCACCAAATGTCTAAAAATTATTTAAACTTTTGCGTCCATCTTTTATTACAAATAGTTTCAAGCGCGTCCACTGCAAAAAAAAAAAATCCTGTTTTAAGCAAAAAGTCGGAACGCCTTAAAAGCACCATCCCTATTGAGGGGCGAGGAATGTGTTTACTGGAAACCGGAGGAACTGCTAAGGGAAAAATATTCCCAACGAGAAATAACATTTGGGGTTGGAATTTTTCTTAAATGCTTACTTTAAGCATTTTCATAGAATTTTTTCTTTTAATATAGAAAAAAAAAAACATTTAAGTGGATTTATTTTTATCTTTATGTATCAATTATGGATTAGTTTAGCCACATAGCAGGGAAACTTGACACAGAGGTTAAGAAAAGGAGGGAAGGAAAGGTACCCTCCGTAGAGGGGTGGGAATGAAAAATACCCCTCGGTTTTTCGCAGAAGGATAAGGTTGTTTTCAGAATATCGGAAAGAAGCTGGTTTAAAAGAAATAATAAGTAAAAAAATTGTTTGTTTTTTGTTGTAGTTTATTTCCCCTAGCAAGACAGATATAGGTAATGTGCTTCGCACATAATAAATATTCCAATTTTTGAATATTTTAATCAGTAAGGAAATAAAATTTTTAAATATTTTAATCAGATTTGTTAAAGTAGGAGATAGCTGACCAGTGAAAATAATTAATCAGAGTAAATTTAATGAATAAATTGTGTTTTAATTTAGAAGGTGAATTAATTAAATTATTAAATAAATGAGGTTTTTAAAATATGAATCATGCTATCATTCATCTTTCTAGGAAAATGAATAGAATTTTGTATTATACTATAATAAAACTAAATGTTAAAAACAGGCTTAGACGCTTAAGTTAAAAAAGGAAATAAATATTTTGTTTTACGAATCAACCCCACATTTTGTTATTATACTATTATTTATTTTGAAATTGGGAATTTACCTATAGAAAGATTTACGACGTAGTAAACTCATAAATAACTGATAAAATTGAATTAACTAAAAATAATAAACTGAATAATGAATAACAAAATTGAATAAACGAAATAATAAATTTTTTTATTTGATTTCGTTTAATTTAATTCGTTTATGAGATAAAACTGTTTTAAAGAGCTCTTGAACTTGTGTTCATATGTAAATTTCAACACCTTTGATTAAAACATAAAATAATTTTTTGTCTGCGAGAGATTTATCTAGATTAATTCCTATTCTGTGTTTATAAACTCCCAACAAAATAATGTCGAATAGACTATCTAATATTTGCTGACCATTTTGATTGGATCCTATCTGGGTAATATTAAAAGTAAATAATCAACCGAACGGGATTGACGTCACAGTTAACTTGATCACATAAACCGAAAGAGCTTTTTGGATAATTCTATCAAGCGGTTCTTTTAGTTTACTTTAATAATTACTCTAATAATGCACTCGAAATATAAACGCGGAAAATATTTATTAGATACAGAAAAGTAATGCTATCTTCAGAAATAGAGATACCAACAAAAGCACGAATGCATTAAGCAATGAAAAATATTGAAAGAAGATCACAATACCTTCCACTTATATTCCCAATAATCTAAAAAAGCAAGTCAAAATAAGAGCTTAAACTAACTTAATAACAACTCGGATGAATTAAGTGCTGTTACAAGCAAACTATATGCTCCTAATTGAAGTAATTTATTACATATTTCAGTAAACTGAAAATATAATCATTAACGATTACCAGAGGCAGGTATGACAGAAAAGCCAGTGTGTGTTAATGGAGTACCAAGGGCCGAAGGCCAACACCTCCAGTTTCTTAATTGTTATGTTCTATAATTAATAAAGTTACATAAATTAAATATAAATAAAAATAAATAGAGTACCATTTACTCTTAGAATATGGAATAAAGTTTTAAATAAACAGTTTTTGAGTGGAACTTTTACAGGCATATTTATGACTGTGCTACTTTGATTTCATAAATTCAATAACTGATATATTGAATATAACTTGTATTTTTTTTCCTACAAAATAAATTTTAAAAATAAATTTAATTATTCATTCACGTAATTCAACATGCAGTAGATTTGAAAAAAATAACGTTTGACTTAAATAATATTTTTAAAGAAAAGTACGTTTTTTCACACAACATAAATGTGTTTCTAGAAGAAAATGAAACCACACTACTACAAAAATAAAAGAAAATGAAACACCACACTACTACAAAAATAAAAGAAAATGAAACACCACACAACTACAAAAATAAAAGAAAATATGCCAAGCCAAAAATAATAATAATAATTACCACGCCGAGGGTAAAACCAGCACAGCCTAGGAGGGTAGTAGAACTCGTTGCTCTATGGGTTGCTAAATCACCATTTTAGTCACTACGCTAGGACATTGCTTATCAGTTGAGCACTTAATAGTATAAAAGGGTTTTAACAAATTTGATTTCCTCGAATGCTGGAATAAAATTAATCTCACTCTCATTCTAATTGGTAAATAGTCAACCCTATCACTTCAAAATAAAGTTCTACTTTACAAGTAGGTCATCCGCCCAATTCTTACTTATGCTGCACTTATTGGGGGACTTGCTTGTAATACTAATAAATACAAAATTCAAGTTCTAGAAAACAAAATTCTTCGTATAATCACTGGAGCCCAGTGGTTTATCAGAAATGGCATTCTTCATAACGTTCTCAG
Source organism: Caerostris darwini (assembly GCA_021605075.1). Classification (NCBI taxonomy): domain Eukaryota; kingdom Metazoa; phylum Arthropoda; class Arachnida; order Araneae; family Araneidae; genus Caerostris; species Caerostris darwini. The sequence continues at coordinate 1,004,423 of BPLQ01013598.1, read as the reverse complement.
AATTGCTACAATAGACAACTAGAATTGCTACAATGATCTCTCTAGAAACTTCTTCCTTGGCTTGAAAAATTATAAATTAAAGCACGGCTCTTTTTTGCACACAACGAAGGAAAACATAAGTATCCTTTCTCAACTACAAAATGGTCATCGGATCTGCGACCACCATAAAGATATATGTTTTCTTTCTTAGAACTCCTGGATTTCGTACGTTTTCATAAACATATTTTCTTTTCCAAATTTGTTCTCACATTCATGTATCAGTTCCTCTTCTCATTACCGATGGTAGTATTACATTACAAATCATTACGGGTCCTAGAAAATTCCTTTATCATTGTATAGTCTCCCCATTCTTCTGGGAATTCTCGTTTTGCTTTTCAATTCCACTCTGGCCTCCCACGTGGAATCCCCCCGCTCATACTATCTATTGGAACTTTACTTCGGTTCTTTATAATTTATATATTTTTTATTATTATTCCTTCATTTATATAATATTTTTTGTTTGCCGTTTCTCCCGTCCTACTTTTAATTTGATTTTAAGAAGGCACTCAACCTTCAATTCCTCGAAAAGTATCCAAATGGCTAAGTCGGTCATATTATAACACTGCATCGAATCGCGTTTCATAGCATTCTAATATACTCTTTAAAAACACAGTTTACTGAATGTATCTTGAAAAAAATATTTTTAGGACATAATCAATTCTATAAAAATGTTAAGTATTTATCAACACATTAATAATCTTATTTTTAAAATATATATTTATAAAATGAATATTTTGAAAATATGATTCAGTGAATTATATGAGTAACTTTATATTAAAACACAATACCTGACATAGTATTATAGTATTGTCATATTGTATAGATTTGTACTTATACATATACAAACACTTTGTACAATAAAAAAAAGTATTCTCTTCTATAAAAGAAATGAAAAAAAAAAATGATAAAAGTTTAAAATATTAATCTTAAAAATATATAAGTTTAAAATAAATTCCTAGGGTATAAAATAGAGTTGTACTTAGAACAAATTTTTTTAAAATGTATCAAATTAGGAAAAAAATATATAAATTGATTTAAAATTAAAAAATCACATTGAGAATATTTTATCCAATAAAAAAATCCTCATTTATCAATGAATATGCAAAAAAGAAATAATATAATTTTTAAAAAGTTTAAAATATATTTTTCTTTATAAAGTTTAAAAACAATTCCTAATCTATAAATAAATTTCGTACGAAGGAAAATTATTTTCCAGAATAAATTTTATAGAAAAATAAAATAAGAATCAAAATAAAAAATAGAAAAATAAGAAGCAGAAAAAAATTATAAAAAGGAAAAAATATATAGTTTTATAAAAATAATGTTACAAAACGAATAACGATTTCCAAAAATTTTTTTGCATAACTTATTAAATTAGAAAAAAATCTATAAGCTGAAAACAAAAAATATATTGTTTTCATAAGAAAAGAAAATGTTTGTTCTCTTTGTTTGTTTTGTTCAAGTACAGCAGATTTTTGCTAAATTTTAAACACTCGTCAAAATATGTTTTTCACTTGATAACACTAATCGGAACGGATAAACATTCCAATCCTATTCACTATAAATCGTTACCTACAGATCGTGCATTGATAAGCAAGCGTGAACAAGCATGTTTTAATAACTTGTACTGGTTGAAAATTCCTAACATTTTTGTAAATAGTATTAAATAATTGTTAAAATTAGAACAAAATGTCTATCGAGGCTGTGTAAGCACAAGACTTATGCATGATAGAATAGAAAAGAAAATACAAATATAAGCGAAAATGGTTGGCGAGATAGTTAAAAGTACACAACAATTTGAAATAAAATAGTTATTTGAGGTTTAAGGAATGAATTAATGTAAATTCATTATAAAAATTAAAGTAATCTTAACTACTTTATTTTACCAAATCATAGCTCTAAGTAGTGAACATTTCTAAATGTGTGCATGCTAAATATATCGCGAATATTATCAACAAGAAGTTATCTATAAGGTTTTATCTTCGATTTACCTATATAGAACCAAATATGAAAAAAAGAATAAAGAAATAAATGTAAGAAATATCATTAAGTAAAATTGTTCATACAAAAAAAAACAAAAAACAAAAAAAAATATGTTTTCGGAATATAAAATTCAAAATGAACTCGATGCGAGTTGACAGAAATTTCAAAAGCTCATGTCTATGCTTCTCTTTTTTTTCCATTTTCATAGTATTTTGCTTACTCATATTAAAATATATTTTCGTTAAAGAAACGAATTCTGTCTGTAATTTACTGCCAAAATAAGAATGTTTTTGCAAAATTGTAAATTCATATAAAAATGATACTAGATAACACTTACAGAAACTGATTTGTAAAGTAAAATTTACAAAAAGGAAAAAAAAATAATAAACTGGAAAAAAAGGAATGATTTTTTTTTTACAACATTTATTGGGGTAAAGGAATTTAAATTTAAAAAAAAAAAGTAAATTAAAAAAGTTTAAAAAATTATTTTCAATTTTGAAAAAAATAAAAATAAATTCCTTTACTCCTTACCAAAGAAATTTTGTAAAATTAAAAAAGCATATTAAAAAAATTAATTAAAAAATTTTCAAAAAAAAAAAATCATATCCTTCCAAAAACCCCGTACAACATTCCAACGTTGCCAAAGAAAAAAAGTTTTCAGACAAAAACCTTCCAAAAAAAAAAATCCTTTCAACAAAATCTCCCTGAAAGTCTGGAGAGGAAAAAAAGGGGGGAAATCCCTCCACCAAAACGGCCCTTATCAACCCTCGTCTACGTCACTTTCGACTCCTCTAAGAATGCTGTGCCTAATATTGAAGACTTCTTGTGAGGCACCTAAGTATTATATTCTCAACTTCAATGCAATGCAATTGTTCATTGAAAATCTTCTTGGTACGGACAGCAACTTGGTAACTTGTGAGAACGGCAGAATAATTGTCCCATACATTTTCGTAGACAAATGATCATTTAAAAAAAGTATCAATACGCAATTTGTTCACAAGAATTTTCGATTTTTACTAGAAATTTGCAAGCTAGGCCTTCCAGAAATTACTTAATCTCTTCAGGGACGATTTATTCATATATTATATTGATAGGAATTTTTTTAAAAAAATGGGGTCAGCTAAAAATGCACAAAAAACCATAACGTCCAAATTTGTAGCAGCTGAGCGTTAATAGTAATTTATAAAAGAAATAATTTCATTAATTTTCTTGCATTAATTAATAAAAAAATTAATATATTTAATATATCTGGTATTATTTTTTTAAATATTAACAATTTGTTCAAATAAGCCAATAACACTGGTAGTTAAAATACTACTTTATGCTATTTTCATATTCCTAAATGTACACCATAAATACCGTTATACCAGATATACTAAATATAGTCAAACAGTCAGTCGGCAGCCAGTCAAACTATAAGATTTGTATTTTTCTTGTTGAGATAATATGTAGTGAATAATTTATTACCAAATTTTTGTTTTTATTAATTATAATAATTATAAAAAAAACTAAATGTCCACATATGTGGCCAATAGTGTCATGAGGTAAAACTGTAAAAGAATCGAGTCGCAATTTTCACTACAATTGAGGGGAAAAAAAATCAAAATGCGCTTAAAAATCACTCAGAATTTTTGCTCACATCTTGCACCATTTGTCTAGGGTCAATGCAAGAAGCATTCATGAAAAAAAAAAACTCATAATTAATCATCACAGTAATGATAAACACTTGACATTTCTGTCTATATGTTAAAAACGGTGCTTCTCTTTTGCGTATTCTTTACGAATTTTATTCACGATAAAACAAGCACTAACTTTAAGATAAATGCATTTTTTTTTTTTTTTTTTGTCGAAGAAATTGAATATCACTAGTTCTTTCTCGTAATACTTTTAAACTAGTCAATGTTTAGAACTTGTGTAGTTGTGCTTCACTAGCTGAAAGACATTTCCTGCAAGAATAGGGAAAAACCAACCTGCCTGACTGACTGATATTTCGTCAGAAGAGGTCGTAGAAACTTACCAAAAGAGACGAAATTTAACTTGATTGAAACAGTTGATTGTAAATAGTTTACCCTTAATTCCTTCTACAATATTAAATTATTGTTTATTTTGCCGATTTTTAATATTAAAGAGAATTTATTAAAGAGATGAAATTTAACTTGATTGAAACAGTTGATTGTAAATAGTTTACCCTTAATTCCTTCTACAATATTAAATTGTTTATTTTGCCGATTTTTAATATTTGTAACATACAATGTACCAAAATTGCTTTTTCTGCAGCAGACGTTTCCAAGCAATATGAAAGTACAATATTCATATGAAGCTTTTTTTTTTTAATACCACAGTTGAAGAAGCTTTTATACGTTACTCCATTTCACATACCATAAAATGAAATTTATTTTTGTACAAACTGGCTGTCACTTTCATACAGTGAAATGAAAACGTAAAAAGGTCTATAATTGAACAAAGTTAGTCATCTAAGATTTTATAAGCATGACATTTTCTTTTCTTTATACAAAAATATTATATATGATTTCGATGCATGTAAGTAAAGACTAAATTATAATATCTTCTTTAAATATAACATAAAAACTCTTAAAATCATTCAATCTTTTTAGAAGTTTAATGCTAAGCTAATCAAAACAAGCAACATAAAAACTTACCAAATTTTAATCAATGAAATGTAGAGTTCACAAACATTTTTAATGAATTTTAAATCAGTTAATTTATAAAAAACATAATACATTAATTCTGCTTCTCAGTTTTATTTAAAAAAGTGCACGCTGTTATTGCATACAAACAGAAAATTTTCAAAAAGCAAGAATTCATTGTAAGGGATAAAAGAAGCGAAATGAAAAAATATTGCTGAAAAATTTTCTTTAAAAAAGAAAAAAATTTAGTTTATGTTTAGTTTAGAAAATTATGTTTTTAGTAATAAAACTGCAAAGCCATACTAGTGGAATTCAAATATGCCAAAATTTTTTTTGCAAAACTGTAAAATTTTTTACAGCAGATTAAAAGTTCTTACAAAATGATTTTTCATACAGGTAGTAGATCTAAACCAAAATATCATACATCTATATTTAAAATAAAAAATTACATAATCGTATTTACACATCTGATTTTAATATGCGATGCTAGTATTTATAAATTTTTATTTTTATAAATTGCATGCTTCCTAATTTAAACTTTTTTGTTGCATTCTTAAGCCTTCAATTCATAACTAATGTTATGGTATTAATGTTAACACGATAAAAGATGATAGTGAAAGACCTAATAAAGTCATCGCCTTCTGATTTACAGATCATGTGAATGTATGAATTTAGATGTGTATTTCTGAACTGGCAACTGGCATACCGATTACGGAGTACCAACAGGGGGAAATACCCCTTAAACCTCCTCATCTTAATTCATAGATATGCTTTCAATTTTAATTGGCTGCTTAATTAATGTTAGTAGAAATACAAGATAAAGTTTCAAAAAATTCAAGTCAAAAGGTACTCAAAAAAAAATATTAAAAATTCTAATAATAAAAAGTAAAATGCAAAATAAAAGAAATTAAAGTTAAACTTAAATTACAAGTACAATTAGGGACCAGTTGTCGATGCCAAAACTATTGAAAAAGTAAACAGAGTATAAACTCATTTTGAAATAATGGAACACAAAGCGTTATGCTGAACGGTTAGGAACCATGAGTGATGCTGAAAATTAAATAAGTTATCCACACAAAAAAAGGCCAAAATCAGAACCGATTTTTATATATTTTCGATTTTATAATTTTTATTTATATATATATTTTTTTTCCCCATCCTTTTATTTTCCTAGGTATTTCTGAAACTTATGCATATCAACCGTGGTCGCACACAAAAGCTGCGCAACTATTCCGTGGTGACATTTCAAAAGATTGGATCGTTTTATCAAATGATGCAGTTGAATAAGTGTCACTGTTCAGCATTATGCGTTGTCTTCCTATGTGACGTACCCCAACAGTGTTTAATAAAAAAAATTCTTTTTTCAATCATTAGTGGAAATTTAAAACTACAATATTAACTTTTTTTTTTTTTAAATTTAGAGATTAATTCATACGTTAAATAATTCACGAAGTTTTTAAATAAGGTGGTAATGGATACCAATAGCTAAAACAAATTTTTTAAAAGTATTTTTTTTTTTTTTTTCCAAATAGACATTTCATTAAAAGAATGCTGTTAACCAGATACAATACTTCATATTTGGAATATTTATGCGTAATCTGCCACAATTCGATTTTGAAAATCTTTACTAATATACAGATTTTTATAATGGTATACAAGTCGATTTTTACACTTTATTCATTCTTTATTAAGCTGAGGTAAATCATTTTTTTTATTAAAGCAATTTTTTATTTCTTTCAAACAAGTGAATAATGAATCATTCTACTGTTAATAAATTTTTCAAATCAGTTTGCAAGTTTAAACAAGTTTAAAGAAACATCAAACAGCGTCTCAAACTGCAATGAAGCGGTCGTGCGTTGATTTGAATAATCAGTCGACTGCTTCAATTCAGAGATTGCACATTTCACAACTGAAACTTTGCAATAAGCAATTTATTTCTTATTACATTTATAGTATAGCTTGCATTTCGGTAAAAAGCGATTTATTTTCATTTACTTGAAGCCATTACCGTCAAAATCACTTACTATTAGTGTAAACTATTTTCTACTAGTTTGTCACATATTTAGTACAATAGAATACATTCTTTACTACAAAACTTTAAAAGAAACCAAATTTAAAGGTTTTATAAAATTTAAAAAAAATTCAAAAGATTGAAGAATTCAATTCATCAAAATAGAATTGTGACGACATTAAATATCCCAGATATGATATACTGGACCTTTATTTTATTGTTTTTAATTTCCTTTAAGTTGTAGTTAAAAAAAAATGTCTCAATTATTTTAACTACGGGCTTACAAAATGCTAAACATTAATATAACTAAGAGTTTCCATAGAGATTTGAAAGAATGTCTGCCATTGAATTTGGTGTTATTTTTCATAAAACAGTGTATTTTTCTTTTATATGTAGGTTATAGTTGTGCCGAATTTCATTAAAATCCCATAAGGTGAGTTTAAATAGATACGTTGAGTTGCAGTGGAATTAATTACCTATAGCAGTCAAAATTACACTTTCTGAAATTTTTATCTTTTTGAACCTTACGCATTAATAAAAAATTAAATATTTTATTGCATACAAATATTTAAACGACGTCGGGAAACATATGCTAAATCCAAACAAATGAAATGACTGTATAATTAGCAATTACAAAGCTTAATCAACAATCTTTTTCTGGGACCTAATAAAGAATTTGTTCATTCTATTGTATTTCGTGTCGGAACATTATTTATATTCATGAATTTCATATTAAAAAAAAAAATTGTTTTGTGGGTAATGAAACAGAAAGAAAAGTGATTTTGTTGTGCGCTTGTCTTAATTTGAAACAATAAATGAGAAATACAACAAGAAAAAGTAAAAGGTTGGACATCCATGAAAAGTACTGAGAATGTTTTTTTAGGGATTTTGTCTTATCGACGTTGAAAGCGTTAGGTGGTAAGGAACGCGATTAAATTTGAAGTACAAAACTGTTGTTTGCGATATAAAAACACAAAATTAGTAACAAAAAGAAAAAAAAAACCCGAAAAGCTTCATCTATATTTGAATGTGTCAGTTGCGAAAGTCAGTATGCGAGTACTTACTTTGCCAGCTTCCGCACAATAACATGGTATCGGTAATCGGTATTCGATCACACAAAGAACTTATCATGGTCCGAAAGACGACTGGGGATCGTTGGTAAGGTGATAAAGGGGGTTGTTTCTCAAGGTCACATTGAAACACTCGGAAAAACACGTTCGCATGCATGCTCAGTTGTAAAGAAGAGTGTTGATGATAGAAAGGTTAAGGTTTGCTGCAAAGCAGAACTTTCATTTGAGGCCATCAGAAATGAAACGAGTGCTGTTACTTTTTATTGTTCGTGAACTTAAACACCATGTTTATCAAATAATGGATTTCTAATTCCACTGGAAAAAGTCATTTCTAAATCTACAGTAACGCAAGAAAGAAATTCAGAGAGAAGGGAAACAATATGTTGATTGGACAAATGAACAAACAAAGAAAGCTTTTGGAAAATAAGATATTTATTTGAAAAGGGTAAGAAAAAATGCACGCGATTTAAGCCACGTCCAGACGGCAGCATACGACGGTCTCACAAGCCATGTTATCACTCACTAGGCGCGACGTTACAAGCAGTCATTTGATGTCGCTCAGTAAACAAAGATGGTTGACTTGGACGCATCAGTGCTGCTTGCTAGCGCACCGTACATGCTTATTAACGAATTGGTTAAAGATTTAAAAAAAAAGAATCTAGAGAAAGTTGTTGGCGGATCACAAGTGGGATCGAAACAATCTAATCAGATTAATGATTCATTTAAAATAGAATATAAATATCTTGAATGAAACCAGAATAAATAAAAAAAAAATGTTACCTATAATTAAACATATTTTGCAGAATATATTCTAAAATATATATATCAACTATTCTATATTATCTCTCTATATATTAACTATTCAATCAAAGTATTAGGGTAAATTATGCAGAAAAATAAATCGTAAACAAATGGGCATTTTTATTTATATGAAAAATTGTTTCAGAAACCTATCAAATCTTTAAACAAGATAAAGCAGTAATTTACTTTTATTAGAATTTTAATACAAAATTAAAAGAAAAAAAAAATCGCATTTAAAATTTTGTTGAAAAAGTAGAAGTTATTTACATTCATGAAAAAATAGAACTAAAAACTAGAAACAATGCCACTAAAAAATACCAAAAAGTATATTTACGCTTCTAATTTGCTAACTCATAAAATTATAAGAATTTTATTCAGATCAAACAAGATCCCTACATCCCACAAATTATTCTAAATTATATAACAAAAGAAAAGCAGAATGACTATGCAAAAAATGTGAGAATGAAATATTGATGAAAATATTACTTTGAGTTAAGCGTAAACTTCGTATGAAGAAATACTATACTAAAATTTAATTATAAAGATTATAAAAAATTTATTTTACATAATGAACCTTAGTTGAATAAATTCTTGAAACATTATAATTCATTAAATTAAAGTTCTAAAAATAATTCTTAGTCCTAACGCTCTATCCATTAAATTAAAATATCTTTCGCAATTAAAGTTCCGCTCCACTCCAATTACACAATAGCTAGAAAACGCTCGCTACGAATAACAACTGGTCAAAAATGGCGTCAAAACTGAATGCGAAAATCCCTTTAAAGCGAAACCAAAAAACGATATTATCGGGAAAGAACATTTCTTTTCACGAACCCATTAAAAATCAGTTTGACAAAGCCTTACCAGAAAATCAAGTGTTTCGACCGCGCTCCGGCAAGTCTCTTTCCGCAAATCAAAGGCACCCCATTTAAGACCAACTGTCAATCACAGCCAGATATCACGTAGGTTGTTTTTCAAGACCACAAGAAGACGCTGCTAAAGCACTCACCCCTCACGTCTGGACTCGGCTTTTGAAGTAGCTCTATATCCTCATTGAATTACGGTATCCTCTCATAGAATTATATATATATATATATATATATATATATATATTTTCCAACGACTACTGCCATCGATGTCCAAAAAAAATTTTTTTGAAAACTTTGTATTAAGTCTTTATTTTATCAATAAATGTAATAACCATCTTTCAAAGAATATGCGTCAATATTTACAAAAATTAAATAAAAAATGACTGTAGTGCTTAACAACAATGTAAAAAAAACATACAGGTGAAGCTAATAAAAAGGAATAAACATTAGTATTTTTTCCCCCCTTTCTGTTGCAACCTCCAATTTAAGAGGACTTAGTAGGAAGCTGTTCTTTAATGTAACTTCATTTTGAGGAGAATATTAAATAAATTAGTGCAGAACAAGAACTAGTAAGAAAATCGAGGTAATTATTATTGTAAGAAATATTGTATCGTATTACGATGGATAAGCCTGTAAAAAAGCATCGTATACCAAAAAAAATCGATTCGTCTGACATTTTCACTATGTGACAATGTCAAACCAAAAACAAATTCTAACTGACCGGATTAAATGACTGACCACTAAGGAAGTATGAAGACGAAATTTGAATACATTGAAATTAGCATATTAAATAGAATAAAATCACTGGAATAAGGAAGGAATAAATCAGCACCAATGCATGAAACATCTATTATTTACATACGTAATTGTTTCCAAGAGTAATAATTGAAGAGTCCCCAATTTTTCGTCAAAAACTTGCCGACTAATTTTTAACGTATGACCATGAAGTTTTTTACAATATATCGAGTATGAGAAAAGCGTTTTCAATAAGAAATTTTCAAATTGGCTCATGGTTCTAAAAATCTTTAGTTCAAGAGATTCTTTAATGTGCAATCTTTATTGGAACACCCAATGCATTGATATTTTCCCTTTTAATATCGATGGACAGGAAAGGAAATGCAATGAAAATAAACAGTAGCCACTGACTTTCGATAAAACTTATCAGAACAACCTACTGACCCAAATAAAATGGTCTTAGTATCGGATGCTTCAGACAATTGTTCTGATTTGTCTTTTTAAAAGACATAGATGCTTACATTGGTTGAAAATCTAATATTTATCTTTTATTGTAATAAGGAAGTTTCTTTTGGTAACTTAATACAATCGGATCTGGTTTCCATGTGATTTAGGATTGACGGGATGCAACTTTGAGAATTTTTCATCTATTTTAATACAAAAAAAGAAAAATGACATGGAGAAACAAAAAAAAATATAACTTTCAATATGGCGTTTTGGCATAAATTGGAAAATCATTTTCTTGTAATGACAAACTCTAAAACATTAAATTCCAAAGTGAGTAGAAGATAACTGGATTGAACGAACTAATATAAAATATAATATAAGAATATATTATATATAAGAATATATTAAATATACGAATACATTAAAATCATCTTTTCAAAATATAACATTGCCGTTTTTCATACAGATCTGATGCCCGATGTCTTTTAATGATAAATGTTCTTTCGTCCCTGTTGAACAAAGAATTTGATGAACCCCAATGAAAAAAAAGAATTTTATCTTATTATTAAAGATATATAGTAGAAATACTTCTATGCTGTATTGTATGAACTTCTGTTTAAATGAAAATAAACAGTAGCGAACGAAGATTTGTTTAAATAAATCTACAATGGACAATTAAATAAACAAAACTTTTATGGAAATAAAATAAACAGAAAAAATTAAATGTAATGTATTTTTAAGATTAATGAAAATAAGTACAGCATGATTTTCGTATTTTGTAATGCATTTCTGCAAATTAAAAATATATGAATAAATCGTACAGAAAAAATATATAAGATGAACTAACCTATTCTATTTTCAAGAAAACTTTCATTTTTTTTCTTATTTTCGTACAAAAGTATTTCACTGCATATTTTATTAAGGTTCTATATAATATATCTTTATTCAAAAGAGGAAGTGGGCGAATAATTAAACTTCACTGAAAATTTTACGAATGAAACTTAAGTAAAAAAGTAATTTAATTAAACATTTTTCTGAAAAAAATCTTATCAAACACGCCAAAAGTAGGGCGAAATCGATCCTCTTTAATAATTTTTGCCGTACTACCTTTTTCCTTTTAATCGTTTTTGAAAAATATATATAAATATATTAATCTGCCATTTTAATTATCTTCTGCTATACGCGATATCAAAAATTACACACAGTTATTTGCTATGGATGTGTAATATCTTACGCTGTGGTTTACCAAAGAAAAAGTAATGAGTCATTAATGAACACAAAGAATAAGTTTTGTATTAATCAAAATTCCGTCCATTTTGATAACGTTGTGAAATAAAACACACAAATTGAAAAACAAGCACACATTACATTTCATATCAATTAAAGTAAATTTTAGTAATTTTGTAACAAAATTATAATTCATCAATTCTAATTTCTTTTAGACACAAGATTTGTATGGTTTTCTTAAATATTAAAAAAAAAAGTAAAAAATTCTAAAAGCAATAAAAAATGCAAATGATTACAATTACTGAAATTAGTAGTCTGCTAACTTCGCAATAATCCACTAATCACTTTTCAATTAATGAATTAATTAAAAATGTTCGATTACAAATAATAAACACAATAACCTTTACAGATAAAGTAATTATTATAAATCGAAATATGCATATGTCGTACTGAATAAAGACAAATTTAAAAATTCAAAAATTAAGTTTATTAAAGTTTTTTTAAGTTACCATATGAAATTCAACTATAAAAGCAAAATATTTATAGTTGAAATAATAATTCCTCGTTAAAAAATCTGAGGTATTTTCTGAAATCGCAAGTAACGAATTGTATTTTAGCGCATATAATAGAAAGGAGTGTACGTGATATATAGTAACATCGGAAAAGGTAATTAACCTTTTGCAATTCAAATTTAATTAAGGGGCATTTTGCAAGAATGCAAAACGTTTAGTAATTGATCGGAAATTGCACATACCTATTTGTATTTCTCTTAACACCCGTGCAATACTATTCACTCATAAAATGCTTAGTCAAATAAAATCTATAATGAATTAAAGAGATGCAGTATTACAAATATAATGCAAACTCGACCTTTGAAGGCAAAGATTGGATTATTTCACACCTTCCTTATCTTCTATATTTATCTGCTGTTTGATCGATTTAAAATAGAAAATCAATTAAACTTATAATTAAGAAATAAATCGATCGAATTATCTAAGGAAAAAGTACGAAACAAAAAAAGGCAAATATCACGCAAATTCACATAGAAAAATTACCACGCAAACACTGAAACATAACCGATCAAAAAATACATCTGATGGATGAAAGTACAAAAAAAAAAAAAAAAAAAAAGCCTATTAATTTATGAATATTAGGATATATGCATTAGGAGTTAATGTGGGCACCACTGAAATTTACTGAAGTATGTCAAATTTACGGAAACTATGCATGAAACAAATTAGATCTTCCAATCTTTTTAGACCTCCCAAACTAAATTGCAACATAAAGCTTGAAAGACAGCATCATTTACCACTTAATATATTGTATTTTATTATTGCCAAAAAGAATCATGAATTTAAGCATATTTACTTCACAGATGGAGAAACGAAGATTTTTGAAAGTAACAGGTGTATTTTCGAAATATAAATCAAGAAATTCGTGGATAGGTAATAGGGAATTTTTGGCAGTAATGTAAATTTTCGGAGTAAAATCACCAATTATATTCACATGGGGGGAAAATGAGCTCTAAAGCAAACAGCTGAAAAAACACATGTTCAATAGCCAAAGGAAGATACCGAAACTGCGATCCGATTGCGATAATCGATATAAAAATTTATGTTATAAGACAAACAAAAATACATCACATTTCAATCAATCATAATCAAGTTTTAAGAAAAAAATTAAATTAGCATTGCAATTCGAAAACTTTGAACCATTGAGCAGCAAATTCTAATGAATCATACTGTTAATGCACGCATTGATCTGTTTACAAGGCACGCCTTTTTCCTTCAGAAAGAAATTCTGTCTGGGAAAATACTGGTAAATGTCTAGCTCAAAAACACGAATAAAAAAATAAATAAAACATTTAAATTCAAAGAAACACTCACTGCGTAGACTTAATTTTGTCGTGAAAGAAATATTCCTCTTTTTGGCGCTGAAAGGGACGATTACATGCCAAGTGAGACTTGCATCGCTATGCATTTGGCAATATCCAATTTTCCTGTTTACTACAGTCAATAATACTGTAGTTGAAATGCAGTCGTTGACGCTGATCTTAGTTTAGCGCAAAAATAAAATCGCCAAATGAAGCGATTCTATTAACTGTTTCCTATCTTAAATTGTAATGAAATTTTAATTTTAAATGTTTCAATTTTTTTTAAAAGAAAGTTCCAATTATATTAAAAATCTAATTTTGTTAAATATAAACTTAAAATTCAATAAAATTAAAAATGCATTTAAAGTTTTCAAAATCAATTTAAACAAAACAAAAATCACACCAAATTAAAAAAAAATTACATCACATTTCTATAAAACTGCATTCATTTGAAACAATCAGCTTCTTTCTTTAATAAAGAAAAGCAATATTGTAAAGCTACCCACTTAAAATCTCCCAATTCTGAATTTAATCTTGCAAGTGACAGAAAATTATTCTTAACAACAATTTCAAACTTAAATATTTAATTCACTTTATTTAATATCCTTAGATGCTTTCGATATACTAAATAAACAGCTTAAATATGTAAATAGGTTAATAATTTGATATGATACTAAAATACAAAAGTCAAGATTTCCCTACCAAACAAATAAGAAAACACCTGGTTTCAACCAATTTCATAAATGCCATCTTTCTATTTGAATCTAATTGATAATAATGGTTTTGGCAGTGAAAAATCCAATGCAAGCAAGAAATCCTCGATTGACAATCAAAATTGTGTAAAATTTGCGACATTGACAAATGCAAACATGTTAATCAGTAATACAAGTTTTAAACAATAAATATAATTTAAAAGCCATCTCATCTGATATTAAAAGAATTTTATACCAAATATAAATTTAAAAGTTATGGATTTTTTAATTAAAAATAATTAGTTAATAAAAAGTATCTAATTTCTATGTTATAATTTTTAATAGCAATCAATTTCTAGAAAACTTTTTACAATGAAATAAGATCACAGTTTTACTTCCTATGACAGTACAAAATATGCCAAAAAAATTAACTTTCTGAACTCGAGTAAATTAAGAAGAAAACTTTACTTCTTATTACAGAATAAAATATGCCAATTTCTGTATAAAACATTACTATTCCATATACGGATTTTAAAGAAATTTGAAAATTTATGGAATACAGAGATGGCAACCTGAAATGACCCTTCTTAATAGTATCTTCGGGAAAACTTTCAATAACTTTGGATGCTTTTCAATAGTGGGGACAGGGGTAAGTAGTGAAAAAACACCACTACCTTCCAATCGAAATAACGCAACATTTTCACAAAATTCACATTAACAGAGAAGCACATTTGTAACTGTCGCTGCAGTTTATAATATCAAGTCATTAAGCAATTTTTCTTTTTAAATTGAGGAAATTTTTATTAAAATAAAATTAATTTATAGATTTTTTAATGCTATCAATGCATATACTGAAAATTACTTATTACAGATTAAATTTAATATAGAAAAAGTATATAGTTTTTTAAAATACATAATGCTGCATAACATTTTGAAATGAAATCATAAGCCTTGTACATGTAAAAAAAAACTTAAAAAAAGATAATAACAAGAACTATACTTATCAAAATTTATCCTCCTTAAAGTTAAGACTACTCACAGACCAGTTTATATATATATATATATATATATATATAAAGGAAAAATGTAATGGCAGCAATATATTTATTTGTAAACATTATCGAATAAAATTTGTTACTTTACTTATTAAAAAAATTCATAAAATTGTTTACTCTTCACGAAAGCTGCTGCTATTTCTCGTAAAGTTTTCTAACTACATATAATCAAAAAAATAAAAGATAAAAATGTCTTATTTTCGTATAAGCACTAATTTTTTTAAGTTCTTAATTAATCCAAAACTTTTATTATTTACTGTAGTAACTACAGATAATCTAAAATAATTGGCATCTCTGGGAATATATATGAAATCAAAAAAATAAATAAAACCTATTTTTTATTTTTCAAATAATTGCAACTTTTTTTTATAAGTAATTGGAAATCATGCTACTTAAAAAAATAATATCAAAAACTTTAAACACTTTATTAATAAGCTTGAATAAAATTGCCAAAACATAAATGTCAGCATACAGGTACAGAATTCTTATCTTTAAATTATAGCATTCACTACTACATTATAAAAACTACAAGAAATTTTCGAAAGGTCAATAAAACTTAAATATTTTATTTGCCATAGTAACAATAATAATAAATTTCTTTTTGCTATAAAAGGTAGTACAACTAATTAATTCATGTATAAAGAATTGAGTATATAGATTATGCCTATTTTTAAACAAAATGTTACATATGGGATTTTTTCCTAAAATGGACACCAAACAATCCACAGTGCAAATTATTCATACATATTTTTGATGGAAATAGAGCTGCGTTCTACTAAAATAAATAAGGAAAATATACAAAAATGTAAAATAATACAAATACCCGATTCAAATTTAAATCTGAGTAATTATACAAATATAGTAGAAACTCTTCGAGCAAATCCAAATAGTTCAACGATAGCTGTAATCAATTTAAAATTAATATAAGTCGGAGATAGTTTGAAAAAATTCATAACCTACATAAAATATTGATACGTTAATGAAAGTAAAAAATCCATTTAAAATGTAATAACATTCTTATAAATCAATTGTTTTACATTAACACTTAAAAGAATAGAAAACTGGGATAGTGTAATGTTCTAAAAATTGTTGTTAAAGCAATTACTTTTGCAATGAATCAATTATTTTGTAAACAAAATCTTTGTTTACAAAATAGTTCCTTAAAATTACATAAGGATGACACTTAGAAGAAAGAATAATTCTAACTCATTTTAAAGTAGCAAAACAATCAATACATATTACATAAAAGCTTGTTACAAATATAAATGAACAAAGAAATTAATAGATAAAAACATAATATAAACTAATAGACAAAAAGTATAAAAGATCTGCGAGTACTTTTGACATTTTTAAAATCTTTAATTCTTTTAGAATTGTATTATTTTATATATATAAGGAATACTGCAGCAGACAGTTATTCAATTACTAAGTTATTCTCATTTCAAAACAAAAAAATGAAATAAGATTTACTTACACTTTCTTCAAAATTTACATTAGAAAGTAAATGAGATGAGGGAGAAAAAAGGGCAGGATAAAAGACGTGAATTTAAATGCTTAATCAATATTTTTCTATGAGTTCAAAAGCAATATTATAATATAAAATATGTCTATTGTACATTAGTTTTTGAATATGAATATTCATGAAAATAAAGCGAGCGTAATTAATTTTATGAAAATCTAATAACAATTCAGAAATGAATCGTGTTTGTATATAAGATTAACACTAGTATCGTATAAAATGATAAATTCATTAAAATTTTACAATTTAAAAAATAATAAAGACTTTATCGAAATCAACATAAAAATACAATATTTAACCTGATACATCAAGGCGTGACAAAAACCTATATTTCGCATATTATAAAAACAACAGAAAATAATCTTAAGAATTTACATTACAAAATAATGTATTAATTTCATATTGCACTCACCGATGTAAAAAAATTTCGCCACATTCATAGCGAATTAAAATAAATGTTAGAACATGTTAATCCTCTGAAGCAGAAACGCCAGCAATAACGAATGTAAACGAAAACGAAGGTATTCTAATAAATTTAGCAGCACTGAAGGGAAAAAAAAAAAAAACGAGAGATCAAAAGCATCTGCAGCGAGCACCGATGCCACATAGTAAAAATTCTTTAAAAAAAAATTTAAAAAAAAAACACAAACTTGCTCAATTAAGAAATTTAAAAATAAATTTTATTGTCACTTAAAATCATATTTATAAAACTATAATAATAATTTATGAGTATTCTTGAATCCAGAATTTTTAACACGATTGTTCAGTAGACATATTGAATTTACTTTCACCAATTAATTGTTTCAATAAGCCCAAATGAATTCTAATATTTTAAAAATTTTGAATGATAGTAAAAAAGCAATTTAACATTTGATGTTATGAAAGTAGATTCAAGCCTCCAATAAAAATTAGGATCGTTCTAGTAACAATAGTAATTTTGTGGAAAAACTTCTTCTCTTTCTTCTAATTCTCAATACTTCATTATTCTACGAGATAGCGGCCTGATGGCTAATTGGCTAGCGCTCTAGCCTTTAGTACCACGGGTTTCAGGTTCGAATCCTGGCTGTAGTATAGATGTTTTGTTAGTGATTCGGAATCCACTTTAAACTGTAGGTCCCGGTCTAATTAGCCTACAGTGTACAATAAAATGAGAATAGAGAGACAAGCTAAACCAAATTTAACAGATAGTTTTCAATTCCTACAACAATTGGAAATTCAATTCCCTAATCAGTTCAAGATCTTCTAAGACAATTATATGAATTAATAATTATTTAATATTCAAGAAAATAAATTTACAGCAGATAAACTTCTTTTGAAAAGGATCTGACAAGAAGATATCTTTCTTTACCAAAGAAAGAAAGAAAAGTGTTATATATATAAAACTACTAGTTGACCCGGCAAACGTTGTTTTGCCATATACATTATTTCTATAAAATATTTGTTTAGTTAAATAAAAAAAAACTAACTTACTGTAAGTGTGTGGAAATGTGGTTATGATTGGAAGAGGAATGGAACATTGCAGACAATGACGGCGTATAAAATGATAATACACTAACCATTTATTTATTTCATCCTTCATACTTTATTAAATTAGCAAATATATTTTAAATTACATTATATAATAGCTGTATACACATAAAAAATAGTTATTTACATATTTACTACTAATTATGGCAATTAAAAAATTATCAACATCAATCTCTAAGTGCAATGGAGTGTACAATATTTTTGGTTAGTCCGTCTTTAGCCAACACAAACAAACTGGATGGTTTACCCACACGCGAACATGCCACGTATGGTTGTCCGAGGGAAAAACAGGGTGTGCCCAAATCTAAGCCACAAACAGACATCGTTTGGCCTTGCGAGTTACTGATTGTCATTGCGAATGCCAATCTAATTAGAAATTGAATACGTTTGAATTCAATTGGCACATCTGTGGGAATCATAGGGATTCGTGGCAGCAATATATTTTCGCCTCGGTACTTGCCATTCAAAATGCTGGCTTCGATAACGTTTTTCATTAATTTTTTAATGACTAATCGTGTTCCATTGCACAGCCGTGGTGGGTTCAAATTACGAATCAAAATAACCAGAGATCTAACCTTTAATTGTAAATGATGCGGTGGTATGTCTGGCAAATCCAATGAATTCAAAAACTCAATTGGATAATTTACAGCTTCATTGGCATCGCAAACTGTATCGATAGATTTGTATTTCACCAAGTCCCCTGGCAACAACTGTTGTATCTTGGAATTTAAACCATTGACGTCCACATTTTTCGCTGCCAAAATTGCTCTTTCTGCCAACCAATCAAGATTTTTGAATTGTGTGCATACATCGGGAAATATGTGGTCGATGAGATTATTTTGCGAATCGATGATTGTGCAGAAATCTGTCGGCAATTTTATGCATCCAGTATTTTCATGTACAGCAACTTTTCCATCGCCAATATCTAACAGTTGTTTTGAGAATGTTTCAGCGGATGGATCTTGAAGCATTTGAACGCGCATGTTTACTTTTAGTTGTAATTTTTCAACATTACGCCACAGTGACGATGATTTTAAGCAAGCGTTGATCTCATCAGCGTACGTTGAACGTAGATGACAGGAAGTGTTTGCCTGAAATCACCTGAAAGGAGTAACAGAGTGCCGCCAAATAGTTTGTCATTGTTTTTTATATCCTTCAATGTCCTGTTCAATGCATCAAGCGAATGTTTGTGTGCCATAGTGCATTCATCCCAGATGATAATTTTACACTGTTTCAGCACTGTGGCCATGGACGTTTGTTTCTTTATATGGCACACTGCATCTGGGTTATTTTGAATATTCAGTGGCAGCTTAAATACTGACTGAGCTGTTCTGCCGCTATCTAATAAAGTGGCTGCAATCCCAGATGATGCAACGACCAATGCGATGCTATTTTTTGATCGTATCTCGACAAGAAGTAGCGAAATGATAAAAGTTTTGCCAGTTCCACTGGTGCATCCATAAAAAAGAATCCCCCTTGTCCTGCCGAAACTGCCAGCATAATGCGGTCGTAAATGGTTTTTTATTCATCAGTCAGTAGTGGGACATTACGAGTAACAATCGCTGCCATTTCTACACTATTGTACTGCAGTTCACGACTCATATCAGTGTTGATTAAATCAGATGCACTTCGATTTGGTGAACTCATATCAAAATGACTGATTTGTAAATTGGCAATCACAATGCAAAGATCCTCGATAGCAATTTGTGCTTAATTGTGCATTGCGTCGCTGAATGATGTCGTTAGATCGTTGCACCTTGTACGATGTCGATGCAATATATCTTCTGTCATTGAATCTTTATTATCCCACAACGTTTGTGCTCGAGCCGGGAAACATGTAATCAACACTATAGCGAATAGTAGCCGAATTTGTGTTCCTGTACAGCTTAATGCTGCTTCAGTAAGCATACTGTCCCAATGATTGTCGTCTTCTAGCAAGCCTAGCGCAAGGCATGCATCTTTATAAGTTGGATACTGTTGTCCATTTACTTTACGTATATCTTGAAATGACAATGGGCCGGTGACATTAACCAATAACAGCCGCAGATAAAAGCACTCAGTCTGCCTTTGATTGACTGTATATACACGACCCAAATTGTTTGATTTGAATAAACCGGGGCATCCATTTTTTTGATTGAGTCCACGTAAAATAGCGTGGTACTTCTGAATAGAGTAGTGTTTGTGCGAAGGCACCAAAAGCATCCGCACGATTACACAATTCAAAAAATTCGGTGAGTGTAGTTTTTGGTTAGATTTATAGCACGATCAAGCGCTGTCTCATTAGTGAAAAATACGCGCTGTTTTCAAGATGGACAGCTAAATGGATAACTGCTGGATCCCGTTCATGAATTGAAAAACCGAAGATACGCCAGATAGCTTCATTGGAGCTGATGTACCGGCCAATTTGGTAGTTCGTTATTTCATCGTTGTTATTCAATGGAGGAGCATTCACATTGGTATTTTCAATTCTAAATACAGTTATACACTGCGTAAAAAAAATAGGACAGTGTTTTTTTTGCCAATTAATATCTCTTATTTTCTCCAAACTACCAGATATTTATACAGATTTAGTTTAATGACCCTTTTTTTCATTTTAGGCAAAAATTAAACATCTACCACTAATATTAATAATAAAATTAGTATATATAATTTCCGATGCGCAAAAAAAGTAGGACACTTGCTAATATATTTAATTTAGTGAGTTGTTCTTTACTTAAATAGTGATTTTGTACTTTGTTTTATCCTTTTCTGTCAAAAAAATCTAATTTGTTTAAAAGTTACGCTGTTTCTCCGTTCTCAGAAATGCCTAAAGGAATACCTTTTAACGATTTTCAAAAAGGCAAAATTTCCGCATATCAAAATGATGGTAAAGGTGTCAGAGAGATTGCTCGATTGTTGCAGGTGAGCCCCAATACAGTTTCAAACTTTATCAGAAATCCTTATAAAAATTTAAAGAAAATGAAGACTGGTAGACCGAAAAAGTTAACACCACGTGATGAAAGAAAACTTGTTCGTGTGCTTATGAAGAACAAAGTAAGTGTTTCAAAGGCAAGAAATCAAGCTGGACTTAATCATGTGACGAAACAAACAGTTTACAACTATATTAAAAGATCTAAAAAATTCATTTTCAAAAAAACGGAAACATCATCCAAAGTGGACACAAGCTCACATTGATAACCGCTTAGCGTGGGCTAAGGAGCACATGTCCTGGACTACAGAATGGGCTTCTGTGATATTTTCCGATGAAAAGAAATTTAAGTTAGACTGTCCAGACGGATATCAGCACTACTGGCATTGTCTGGGGAATGAAGACGAATACTATTCAACACGACAAATGGGAGGAGGGAGTTTATTGGTTTGGTAGGCTGTTGGATACGGGGGAAGGACAAGTCTGGTTTTCTTAAATGGTAGGCAAAAACATACAGATTACATTCAAGTGCTGAATTCCGAGCTTCTTCCTTATGGCTCTGACTTGGGGGGTGCAGAGTGGAAGTTTCAGCAAGGCGGAGCTTCCATTCACACCGCGACTGTAGTCAAAAATTGGTTCCTAACAAATAATGTGGATGTTTTACCATGGCCAGCCAAAAGTCCTGACCTTAATATAGTGGAAAACATCTGGGCAATGCTAGTTCGTCGAGTTTATGCTGATGGAAGGCAATTTGATTCGCTAACTCAGCTTCGAGAAGCATTGAATGACTCGTGGGACAATTTTTGTCAAACAGAAGTTCAATCTCTATACAATTCACTTCCAAACAGAATATTTGAAGTTATAAAGGCCATTGGGAAGAACATTCCTTATTAAAATCACTATTTTTTCATTCATTATAATGCTGTCCTTCTACTTTTTTTACAAAGTTTCAAAAAAGAGAAACTATTTTTGTTGCCATTAATATTTTATGTTTAAATATCTTAATTCTGATGTTAAAATTGTATTTTTGAAATATTTATAAAATGTTTCTAATAAAAAATTTTAGTAAAAATAAAATATTTTTCGGTTATTGTTACAAAATCAAGTGTCCTTCTACTTTTTTTACGTAGTGTATCACTTCCTTTATTCACATACTTGCAAATATATTTGATGCTCTTTACCGAACTGCAGAACTCAACATTAATATGAGCATTTGAACGTTTTGCTCAGAAAAGGTGAATATTTTACAACCCACCGATTGTCATTCTCAATGTCTACGTTACTGATAGTTTTAGTAAATGATTGCCCGCCATTATCGGTACTTCTTCGACGATATATTGGATACCCGTCGACATGTATGACCGTATCGTTTGGTGAAATCTTTAGGAAAATACTTTGTACATTTCTACCATACAAGGCGATGAACCATTCAGATGGCCGCATGGGCAATGAATCATGTTTGTAGTGACAATATCAAACAATAATTGATCAGTAGACGGATTTCGAATTTCTGCAGAAATTAAACTATCGATGCCTTCAGGACATATTTTGTCGATGAACCAAATCAAAATGTGAGTATGGGGTAATCCTCGCTTTTGCCACTCAACCGAATACATCCAGCGACGTGTGGGGCCAAATATATGTAATTTTGTAATGAAGCCGATTTAAGTCTTTAATTTTTGTTTAATCACACGAGCTGTAATGTCATGACTAAAAAATTTAAAAAAAAAAAAAAAAAAAACTCTGCATTGTTGACGATTACATTAACACTACATTGTTTTGCCAAAAAAATTTAAAAAAGATATTTAGTGGTGGGCCACCCTTATCACTTAGGGGTTTAAAAAATAGTTTACGACCGATTCTCAGACCTACCAAATATGCACAAAAATTTTCATAAGAATCGATCAAGCCGTTTCGGAGGAGTTTGGCAACAAACACTGTGACACGAGAATTTTATATATTAGATAATAATTATTCACCAAAGGAAAAACACAAAATTAATTAAATCAAATTAGAAATGAGATTATATATATATATTGTTTATTCTCTAGTATCTGATTCAACAGAAAACTCATATACAGAACCACAACAATGTATAATCTGCATTCCTTCAATTGCAGGTGTAAAGATTGGTCCTTCGTAGAATTATTTCTTTTTCAATCACAAATTCCATTATCATCATTCGGATTTATTCCATTTAAAGAATGCAGTTGCACTTTGTTGATTCATCATAGAATTATTCAAACTAAAAATCAATAACAGTTTTCTTTTTTCTTTTTCTTTTTTTTAATTGGATATACCTTCTGTATGTGATTCCATTTGGCGAGACGGATTAATGTTCGAAATTTTGCAATTTGACATCAAAATTACAGCCGCAGACCTGGCTTGGAATTTTCCCTAAAGTAAATGATTTGTTATCGTTCGCTGTGTCACTCTAGTGTCAACGGAAGCTCAAACTTTCTATTGCAGATGCAGTACGATGAGCTACAGTCATACAGCAAATGTGGCAGTCGTCCCTCTCAGTAGTGGCCAGTGTGTGGCCGGAGTCCGGTCTTCTTGAGACAGTACATTCTCGTGACCACTGCTGCCAAAAATCATGCACAGTAGTAACATCTCTACCAAGTCTTTTTTGCAATATCGTGTCAAGGAAATCTCCTTATTCATAGCTCTATTACACCAGCAAGGACCGTTACTGATTGAACTTAAAAAGTGCAACAAATATGGAATTTCATCCCACGAAATGACATACTGCACCTGTACGACATAACGACATAATGCATGTGCGTTTGCATGCTTGCATTTAAAATTGTGAAGATTACAAAATTTATTAATGTATCATCATTTCACACTTGAAATTGCTTTTCTCGCTCATACTTTAGTTGTGACCTTGAAATTTCTATCGAAGAAATATGTTATTTAGATAAATGTTTTTCTTAAACTTTGTTTATGTTGGGATTTCCTTTCCAGTATACATATGTTAGATACAGAGAAATGTTAAAAAACATTAAAAGGTAAAACTGATGTATTTCTTACAATTATCGGAAAATTGTCAGATTTTCTCTTTCTTTTATTACTATTCGATTTTTAACACTTAAAAAAAATCGTTTTTATATTGCATTACAAATTTAGACAACGTTAAATAAAACTCGCTTTATTTTAATATTTAAGTTTTACATTGGTTGTTTTTCTTACAGAAGTAGCAAAGCAACCTCTTTAAAGTTATTTTATATGGTTTAAAAGAAAAAAACTTATAAAAAGAAAAATTCGGCATTCATAAAGTTTTCTAGATGCTACAAAACATATTGTTTCTCCTGTTTTTCTATCCTATAATACTTTTTCTCTTGTTTCTACGTTTCTGTACTAATCTTCCAACTAGAAATACTTAAAAATTAGATCATTCTTAATATACATATGAATCATAAATTTAATAAAAGCAATTTAATTATAATTTGTATGCCCTTTTCCTGCCTTATGTTTTAATAAATTTAATTCTCAAATGTTGTGTATTTAATTGTTACAGAGCTTTCAAACTTGGCCACAATATTTTTTCGAAAATACATTTTTTTCAATTGATATTAATAAAGAGATTTAATGCCTTACGAATGACTGTTCGAATTGTTACTGAAATATTTAGAATTTGCGGAAACTTGATGACTTTTTTAATACATAGAAGTTCATCTGGAATCAATTATGAGACAGAATTGTTATTGCAAATCTTTTCCCTATAAAAGGGTTGAATATGAATCGAAAATAAGATTGCTTCAGCGTATCTTTCATTCCATGCTCTTGTAGATTTTTTGAGGTCGTAAATGGTTTTCTTGTTTGTTCTTTTGTCCCTTTACGTATCCTTCTGATCGATCCATGTATATCTCTTCTTCAAGGTTTCTGTAAAGGAACACTATTTTTAAATTAATATGGGGTATGTTTATTTTTTAACATCATTTTAATTACCAAAAATTACATAATTGTCGTGTAAGTAACAATTCGTTTCTCTACTGAAAGAAAATAGTCATAGTTAATCCGTGAAGCTTAGTCCGATTGGAGAGTCTTGTAGATATACTTTTAGTTAATTTATTAGATGATTATATAAGACACAATTATATATGTACATAAAGGAACAATTATAGATCTACATCTTACGAAGATAAGAAATATGATGGAATGCGTAGATAAAATATTAGAGTTTATAAATTTAGCGATTTCTCGCTCATGGTGGTTAGTCAGTCTACTCCAATGTGAACATCTTGGCCATTTATTTTTTCTCTTTCAATAAAGCACCTTTCTGATTGGTTCAATATTATATGCGTCCTATTTCTTCTTATGTTAGTACGTGAACCTTCGTTCTTTACGTACAATATACTCCTAAGGGATTTCTTGTCGATGAAGAAACCATTTTATCCTTGCACGCTAGTGTACAAATGCCATTAAGTTGGTTGAACAGTTCTTTAAGATGAGCGATGTAATCACGTTTTCTTCTAATATGAAGCCAAAATATTTAAGGCTTTTCTTTATACAGGTTGACTAATCATTCCAATGAATCTTTCGACCTACTACTGTTCTTATGAATAAGATATAAGTTTTTTTTGTCATACTTTAAGATAATGTTTTTTATCCATATTTTGGATTTATTTAAAGCTGTAGCACTCTGAGTTTGCGAGAAATGACTAAATCAAAGTCGTCGGTAAATGCTAGTTAATGAACATCTTTTCGTCATGGAAGATTTAAAATATTAACCCTTACTAACTTTCAAACAGCTAGGCTGTTGCAAGTTCCATGAGAACAGCCTTGTGACTGTGAGTGAAAAAGTGATCTTTCACTTGTCTGAATAGTTACTTTTCTGTTGATAAGAGCATCGAGCAGAGCTTCTATTATACTAGTTTTTTCATTTATTAAAAATACATCTGATGTATAGGGTGGTTATAATTAAGCTTCTCATACATAGAGCATCTTGCAGCTGAAACTGGTCAGAGGATTAACACCAGGATTGGTATATTATACGAAAGATGTACCAAAAGAATTTACAAAAATAAAAATTAGTTCAATAATTACAGCAAATGATCTATTCTGCAGCACAATATGGAAAATTCAGAATAGGAAATTACCAACACGGAATAATAATAACAATTTCAACATTTATTGCGTAGTAATAAACGCCTTATGTTTTAGAGCACTTTCCATGCTGATATGAAACGCCTATCTGTCGAGATGCTACGTGTGCACTACTCGCACCATTATCTGATGTCCGTGATTGTGCGACAACAGCTACCTCGACGTCCTTAACAATTTACGAAGAGATGGTTTTAGGCCCTCTTTCAGCTTGAACTCCTAATTATGCCGTACACCTTTTCCAGACATAAATCCACGACGTAATTTCCTTATCCGCCGAAATACACGAGCCGCTACAATAGAATTTATGTTGTTTTCGTAGAATAGCTTTATTAATAAAGTGTGTTCAACTAACGAAACCGTCATCGTTACAGCAGGAAACGTTGGAATGCAAATTTAATGCCTGTCCTTTCATTTTTATACCGATAGCTGTTTCGCATCATACTTCCACCTTTGGACACGTATGTAAATCCCTAGGTTTTTTAATTCCTACTAATTAATTTTGTTTTTAAAAGCTGAAATTGTCCTTTTTATTCTGTATTAATTACTTGCTATGTTGAATTTCCTGTATTTTGTGTACATAGCCCCGTAGAGTACATTTTTGAACTAATTTTTACTTTTGAAGTATAGTCGATATACCAATGCATTTGATGTATAGTCGATATACCAATGCATTTGATGTATAGTCGATATACCAATTTTGGTGTCAATCCGTTGACCTGTTTCAGTTGCAGGATACTCCAAACGGGGAAGATTTAATTATAGCAATCCTGTATATTTAACGTTGTTGAAGGTTCTTTTATTATCTTTTGAGATCGGAACAGTACATATGTCTTGAAAATCCTTAATAACGTCCATTATTTTGATTAGAGCATGAACAATTGATTTACCTTTTCTAATACATTTGAAATGGACGGTAGTGGTTGCATGTACGAATTTGTAACTCAGCGTTTTTCATAAAAATTTTTTGAAATTTTTTTCTAATTTAGGTATCATATAAATTGCTATATGTTATTTAATGGCAAAAAGACTAGTTTTGAACAAGCTTCTTTAAAAAATTTAGTATTCGTTAACAAGCTTTTCTTAAAAAATCGTGTTAATCATCTGAGGAAAAATAAACACTGATTTAAAAAACACAATTACTAGTTTTAAAAAGATACATAAACTACTATACAATATATTTTAAATATATTTCTAAAGTCATAAAATGTTTTAATAATTAAAATCACATTGAAAGCACTTAGTAAATACTTTCAAATACTTCGCCTAATATTTTAGAAACAACATTCTTCTGCTGGACCTTTCCCCAAAACAGAAGGGGAAAAATGCAATCTAATAAGTCTATAATAGGTGACGAATTGCATTAGCTGAGCTTACGGACAAATACCGGATTGATGTTAGTTTTGACAGCGATGAAGAATTCAATTCTCCCCACGGTTAGCAGTAATAATATCATTGTAACCAACTTATAATAATTAATTTATATTAAATATTTGTTAGTGATAAAGTGTCATACAAAAATTATGCATTTTGTCACTTATTTTCGTTATTTTATTTTATTTTTACACATCCCACCCATCACGCGCTGTCACGTAGTCAAAATATTCTATAAGGAAAGGCCTAAATATTTCTTAGTAATCAATATGATACACATAATCATATTTTAATACCACTTTTCGGTCATATTTATTTTTAAAAGTAAGCCATCTTCTGGGAAAAACCCATTTCTACGGCGGGGCAATAAATATCACGTGACCGTCGGCGAAAGTGTTAAAGCATCTCAATAGATTTTGAATGTGACGAACATGGCAAATAAGAAATCCTATTTCATATTCTTTGAAAGAACAGGTCCAAATGATGAAATCAGGTTTTTCGTTGATATTGTTTCAATAGATTCTTCGAACAGAAGAAACACTTCAATCCCGTAATGCTACTTTTAATCCTTTTTTAGTAACAAATATTAAGTCTGATTCAAATATTATTCCCCAACGGAAATTCAGCGATCTATGTGGTTGGACATTTACAGAAAAATTGGGTAATTTTCTTGTCAGTAAAAATGCTTTAGTTTGCAAATTTCAATCAACAGATCACTGAATTTCAGTTCCTTTATGTTTTTTAAACATGGTTCTTTTACCCTTCCATAGCATGCAAACCTCTTTATATTTTAAATATTGATACTTTAGAGAGTTTCTTTTTATCTGAGGATAGCTAAAAAGGAAGGAAATCAATCAAGTTCTGCAGCATTCGATTGTTTTATGGTACGAATGTTCTACAAAAATGTCAGTTTTTGATAAATTGAAGCCTTCAACAAGAGACAAGTTTCTTCAAAGCGAGAGAAAGAGAAAGAATAGCTACAAATTAAAAAACTGTTCGTGTTCCAGATCACAACGCCCACTATGGAGCCCTACAAGGGAAAACAAATTCCCGCTTTACTATTGATCAGAACCTGTAAAGTCAGAGTTACTCCCTTAAACGACTTCCATACCTTTAGCGAGATACCCAGGAAGGAACCTATCACTTGAATCCTAAGTAGTTTCAGTCTTAAAAGGTTTGTACCAACCGACTGAAAACCCGATGTAGTTCTATCAAAACTTAATTAATTTATACATGAGCCTTGCATTCCTCAATAACTAATAAAATCCCACATCAATTAAACACAAAAAAACTATGTTATACAAACAAAAATTAAATTACAACATAATATTATCAATAAGCAATTAAAGAGGCCCCCTAACTTGAAACTGCTAAATTAGAAAAATAAAGCAATAATTAACGACTAGATATCATGCAAATGATATTAATGATTTAGCAAATATACCTTAAATTTTGAATAAGTTTAATTACCGATTTTCATATATTGTCATCACTGGGAGTTTAAGTTTACAGATTTATCCTACACTGGTGTGCAAAACTTAAGCAATAGGTGGGTTTTTTGCCATAACTCCACGAGACGATAACTCATCTAAGAGACATGACATTCAGAAATGAGGAGAGTATTATGTACGTAAAGGATGACGAAAGCATCGGCGTTGAAAAAGGAATGCAATGCATACGGTATGGAATCAAACAAAAACAAGCTTTATTGAACACATGGTATCGTGATTTATGATTGTCTATCCAAAAGGAAGAACAACAAGCAGATGTTCCTTAATATGGGATATGCCCTCCCCTCACTGCAAAGTGCAATGGTTGCTTCGCACCGTCTCCGCATACGCAACCGGCTGGTGCAACATTTCTTGCGGTAGGAGGGCCCATTCCTCAATCAGCATCTGTTTGAGTTGTTGGGTGTTCTCCGGAGGATGTAAGCGTGCTGCAATGCGTCTCCCCAAAGCATCCCACACATGTTCAATGGGATTTAAATCTGGGGAGTATGCTGGCCAATCCATTCGAGTGATATCTTCACTTTCCAGTAGCTCCTCAACAGCAAGAGCCCGATGTGGCCGTGCATTGTCATCCATAAAAATGAAGTCTGGGTCAATGGCACCTCGGAACAGACGCACATGGGGGAGGAGTACCTCCTCACAATAGCGATCCCCGGTTACAGACCCTCTGTCGCAAACGTGGAGATCAGTTCGCCCGTTCAGTAAAATGCCTCCCCAGACAAGAACTCCAAAACCACCATAACGATGTCTTACCGTGAGGTTACTGGGATAAAACCGGATCCCGACATCTCTTCAAATCAAAATGCGTCGAGAATCGCTTCTGGTACAGAACCGACTCTCATCCGTAAAGAGGACACGACTGCATTGATCAGTTGTCCAGTTTTTGTGCTCTCTGCACCACTACTACACCACACCACATCACTGTGCCTAGAGCTGAGTTGTCCCTATACATTTTGGGAATGATGTGGGTTCTCTGCACCACTGTAAACGGTGGCGTCGGTGGCCAACTTTCAACGGGAGGCAGCGTTCAGGACGGCGGGTAAATAGGCCCACTTTGTGAAGGCGACGGCCACAGTAAACCGCGACACTTGTCGCCCCATTGCTGCACAGAGTTGCTGAGCAATGGCGCTTGCTGACTGCTGTCGGCCTCTTTTCGCCTGCAGGGCGATATATCGGTCATCCCCTGCAGTTGTCTTCCTCGGGCGGCCACCACCAACCTTTCTAACAGCTGTACCTGTGGTTTGGAACGCTTTCCAAGCGCGTGAAACGACACTTTTGTTGATTCCGAACTCTGCAGCTACACTGGTGACAGTACGCCCCTCCTCCAGCTTTCCAATCATTCTTCCACGCGTGAAGTCGTCCAGGTGATTTCTTCTGGCCATATTTCACGAACTGACTCACTGGCGCTCGCAGCGAATATGTTGAATTGCGTCTCCGTCCTTCCTTTTATTCCACTGTTGAGCTGCGCGCACCAACATCACGCGTTTTGCATACGCTCACGTCGCCTCCGACGTTTCGTTCCTGATATTTGCATACGCATGACGTTTCTACTGACTTACGTGTTCATTGTACTGATCTCCATACCTTCTTTTCTGCAATTTCATGGCTATCTGCTAAATTTTTACATTGTTGCTTAAGTTTTGCACACCAGTGTATAAAAAATGGGATGATTTAAAGGCTTAGTATTCTTAATTTTATCTGCCATTTGATGAGGCTAGAAGATCATCCCACTTAAAATATTCTTCTCTTCGTTTCTTCTCTCTGACTTCTATTCACTTTTCCACCTGCTCTAGATCAACACACTTCTTCTCACTGGAGTTTTGATCATTTCCTCACACACTTCTCTGATTTTTTAGATCATCTATCTGTTCTCTCCATTTCTCCTCTCTGATTAGTTGCTAGGTCTCTTTTCCCTCCCCACTCCGACTCTTGGTCACTTCATCACATTCCTTAGATCATCCCATTTTTTTACTCACCTTTCCTCTCTTCTCATCTCTTGATCACTTCTCCATCTTCTTCGTGTGTCTATTTCCAGCTCTCAGTTCGTTCTTTGCACCTCATTTTAATTCGTCTAATTCGCCAGATCCTGCATCCAGGGAACCGCCTTAAAACAACCATTGGTTTGAGGGGGTAATCTTTGCATTAGTCCTAAGTGGGTGACGCCCCTGACCCCACGCCAAATTTCCAGTCTGTGCAAACAACCCTTGCTGCAAAGATACAATTTTGGAATGTTAAGTCATTAATCAATTCTGCAAAAAAATTTATCCACAAAAAGAGAGCAACTTTAATTAGATAATTTGCTCTATAAATATCCCACAAGGTGGAGTTATGGAATTGCGCCACCCAGATCGAACTTGTTTGAAGAATTTTTGTTACTTTCCCCAGTACCCAGTAGTTTTCCCAGTAGCCCACTCTGGAAGATGGCATGCTCAGTTATTGTTCTGTCAAAACTGAAACTAAACACATCGGAAAAGATGATTAGTTGCTAATCGTCAAACTATCAACTGTTTATGGGCTGACAGCTTCCATGGTTTTGAGGCAGGTGAATTCTGTACACAATCATTGGTGCAGAAGATACCAACGAACTGTAGAACAGAGTAACGACAGAACCGGGAAGTCACAAAAAAGTCAGGTAAATTAGTAAAAATATATAAAAATCAGAGAAAATTTTTTGACAACAGCATTTCGTTTCGTGCCAAGCATGAGCGTAATACAAAAGGCATAATGTAGATTTAGCAGCCAAGCCTACTTGCCAACTAGGATTGTTACTCATTTTAAATCAGCCCTACTTCCGTTTTTTGTTTCATGACAGGCTATCCAGTTTATGATTTATCCTATTTTTAAATTTATCTTTGACTGTTATGTGTGTTTGCTTTTATTTGTGCTTGTGCGATTATTTGTTCTCATGCTTTTGCTTACCAACATTAAACTTAAAATCCTTATTTTAAAAAAGCAAGGATTTCAATGTTTTTTTAAATATTTTAGCAATTATGAATATTAATTATTATTAATTATCCATTATGTATTAAGCTGAAATTCATTCCTTAAACCTAATTTCACAATCCTTTAGCATTTGCATTGAATGGCATTTGTTACGTATGTATTTGTTATTTATGTATTTAATTACTGAAAATTAGATCTAATGAATTATTATTGATATATTTTTAAGTGTAATAAGCCTAAACTATTTAATCAAGTATATTTTAGCCTATGTATTGAATGCATATTTTAATTTGTTATTTGTGTGTTTAATTGCTAGAAAGTGGTCAATTACTAACTCTGCTCTTAAATTGGGTTTCCAATATATTTGTACGTAGAAGGAAAAAAAGCCAAAATTCAATGGTACGGTGTCGCCTTTAAAACAAACCTTCAGGAAGAATTGCCGTTCGCCATTTAGTGATGTTTTGCTGTTTCTTTTTGCGAGTTTCTAAAAAAAGAAGACAATTGTTAAAAAAAATCATGTAAATCACTCTTAATAAAAATAGTTTAAATAAAATAATTGATCTGTATTTATTTCAGTAAGAGTGGTTATCTTATATCATTGTGTGTCAGGGTTAAGTTTAGTCAGGGAATTTTTTTTTCACAGTTTCTGTAGCCGTCTTGTAGAAGCCGACATTGACAGGTAGCAGTCCTCAATGTTATGCTGCCTAAACGTAGTTACACGCTTCGACTTTGTCATGCGGATAAAATGTCCCGTTATCCCGTTTTGATGTCCCATTTCATTTGTCGTTCTTGTAGTTTCCACATTTGCATCGCTGTGTAGGCATTACAATTTCAAAATAAGATCAAGAGATTGCAAAATAAGATAATATAATCCCTTCTCACAGGTTAATGATTTGTTCCCTTTCGAACTCAGTAACTTGTTATTGTGCTGTACTCGAGGGAAACGCGATTAAACGTTTGCAGACACATTGTCGAAGTCCATCTACAGCTCTGTATTAAAGTCCGAGTAAAGCCAGCCTGTATTAAAGCCTGAGTAAAGTAAAGCCAATGCATGGTCTCTCAGAAATGCAAATTTAATTCGGTTCTGCTAGTCTACTACATGAAAATCAAAATTGAAAAAATCATGATTTTATAAACTTCTTATGTAATAACCGAGACTCATTATTTTGTTAATGAGCCCGATAGAGAACTATTAATGAACCCACAGATTTGAAAGCTTCATTAAAAGAGCACTACTATAAAATCTCACTGTTGACCAGGGAAAAAATATTACAAGAAGCCTTTTATTTGGAGTAAATGTAGCCACCAAAATGGAAAATGGCATTGAAATACAATGGTTGAATTTTTTCCTGAAATGAGGATTAGTTACCATACTTATACACTGATGTGACAAAAGTCATGGGATACCTCTTAATATCATGTCGGCCCTCCTTTCGCCCGGCGAAGTGCAGCAACTCGACGTGGCATGGACTCAACAAGTCGTTGGAAGTCTTCTGCAGGAATATTGAGCCATGCTGTCTCGATAGACGTCCATAATTGTGAAAGCGTTGATGGTGCAGGATTTTGGGCACGAACAGACCTCTCGATGATGTCCCATAAATGCTCGATGGGATTCATGTCGGGCGATCTAGGTGGCCAGATCATTCGTTGGAATTGTCCCGAATGTTCTTCAAACCAATCGCGAACAGTTGTGGCTCGGTGACATGGCGCATTGTCATCCATAAAAATCCCATCGTTGTTTGGGTACATGAAGTCCATGAATGGCTGCAAGTGATCTCCAAGTAGCTGAACATAAGCATTTCCAGTCAATGTTCGGTCCAGTCGCACCAGAGGACCAAGTCCATGCCATGAAAAAACAGCCCACACCATTACGGTGCCACCACCAGCTTGAACAGTGCCTTGCAGACAGTTTGGGTCCATGGCTTCGTGGGGTCTGCGCTACACTCGAACCCTACCATCAGCTCTTACCAACTGAAATAGTGACTCATCGGACCAGGCCATGGTTTTCCATTCATCTAGCGACCAACCGATATGCTCACGTGCCCACGAGAGTCGCTGCAAGCGATGTCGTTCTGTCAGTAAAGGCACTCGAGTCGGTCTTCTGCTGGAATAGCTCAAGAAAGCCAAATTTCTCCGCACAGTTCTAACAGACAAGTCCCTTGTACGTCCCACATTGATTTCTGCGGTTATTTGACGCAGTGTTGCTTGTCTGTTAGAATTTACGACTCTTTGCAGACGTCGCCGGTCTCGGTCGTTAAGTGCAGGCGGTCGACCACTGCGCTGTCCATGGTGGGATGTTATGCCTGAAATTTCATACTCTCGGCACACTCTTGACACAGTGGATCTGGGAATGTTGAATTCCCTAACGATTTCCGAAATGGCATGACCCAGGCGTCTAGCTCCAACTAACATTCCGTGTTCAAAGTCTGTTAATTCCCGTCGTGCGGTCATCATCACGTCAAAACCTCTTCACATGAATAACTTGAACAGAAATGAAAGCTCTGCGAAAGCACTGCGCATTTATACCTGTTCTACGCGATGCTACTGCCATCTGAAAATTTGCATATTGCTTTCCCATGACTTTTGTCACTTCAGTGTATATTTAAGTGGTAAATGCATATGTCTAAGTTACCCGAACTGCCTAGTGGTAGTTTTCAATAATCATGCCGGCAGTGCTTTGGATTTCCAGCTCTTAGATTTATCGTTCATAATCTTCATACTGTCTGTCCATCGCGAGATCTCTTTCCGCCACGTTATCTGGAGGATGGTGGTAGCTAAGAGAACATGTTACCATATGGGGATTTCATTTCGGGTAGGTAGGGTTTCGTTCGTATTTGTCATAATGGCGCACTTAGCTAGAATTATACACTAAAGTGACAAAAGTCATGGGATAGCAATATGCAAATTTTCAGAGCTGTTCAAGCTGGTGGTGGCTCCGTAATGGTGTGGGCTGTTTTTTCATGGCATGGACTTGGTCCTCTGGTGCGACTGGACCGAACATTGACTGGAAATGCTTATGTTCAGCTACTTGGAGATCACTTGCAGCCATTCATGGACTTCATGTACCCAAACAACGATGGGATTTTTATGGATGACAATGCGCCATGTCACCGGGCCACAACTGTTCGCGATTGGTTTGAAGAACATTCGGGACAATTCCAACGAATGATCTGGCCACGTAGATCGCCCGACATGAATCCCATCGAGCATTTGTGGGACATCATCGAAAGGTCTGTTCGTGCCCAAAATCCTGCACCATCAACGCTTTCACAATTATGGACGTCTATCGAGACAGCATGGCTCAATATTCCTGCAGAAGACTTCCAACGACTTGTTGAGTCCATGCCACGTCGAGTTGCTGCACTTCGCCGGGCGAAAGGAGGGCCGACACGATTTTAAGAGGTATCCCATGACTTTTGTCACTTCAGTGTATTTCACCAGATGTTTTTTTTTTTTTTTTTTTTTTTTTGGAGCAGAAATTCATTATTTACTACGATCGGTTATGTGAAATTTTAGAATGAGGATATTTATTGCTGCGGAGCCACTATACCAAATAATTAACAGTATAAGAAGATGAGTGTGATTTAGAATTGTTTAAAAAAACTATGGGAAAATGTCCACAGTATTTAGAATTCACGGAAACTATAAATCATGGGGAAAAGCTCTTAAAAATAAAATGCAAATATAATGACCTGAAAAATTGCAAATCGCAATTGGGAAAGCAATTTTCGTTGCAATCGAAAATTGCAATTGCAAAGTTTCTTTTTCAATCAGACCATCATCCCCTCTTTGGAATTGCACATGTGAGTTTGGTGTTTGTGTAGTTTTTAGTCAGGATATGTAGTAACGTACGTGCGCTTTTGTAACATTAGTTTGGTATGGAATAACATTTTTGGTTTGTATATTCGATAACGATTCGATTCGGTTTTTCCAACACCTATTTCTCAAAATTTTCCTAACTTCATTTTGGTGTGGTAATTTTTGCTTTTAGTTGAGGCTTTGCACACCAGATGAGCACCAAGACTAAATCCTGTGTACGATCCAGCATGTACAACAATGAATCTATTTTTCGAATTAACATTTATTTGGTCTGCTGAAATTGTGTCCTTTTGCTAAAATTTTTTTAATGTTTTTCTATAATCGTCGATAAACACAATTTGTCATTCACTTTTTCTATATCCTTACGCAAGTTCTCCAGCAATCAATATCGGGTCTTTCGATGAGCGTCTTTATTCGAACACTTTTTCTAACGAAAATTCGCCCCCTCCCCTGTTAATATGGGGAGTAGTACTGCCCTTTACTTAGAGATAGTACTGTTCTTTGCTTAATGTAAAAGTTTTGGATTTTTTGTCATATAACACATTTATCGAAGCCATCAATTTCACAATTTCGATAAGTAGATCGTTCACAGTGTTATAACAAAGTCTATTTCATCAAATACGGTTTCTTCTTTTCTAATTTTCCTTTAGGTAAATTCTTATACTCCAGTCGCTCAA
This sequence comes from Caerostris darwini, assembly GCA_021605075.1. Lineage (NCBI taxonomy): Eukaryota > Metazoa > Arthropoda > Arachnida > Araneae > Araneidae > Caerostris > Caerostris darwini. The sequence continues at coordinate 967,592 of BPLQ01013598.1, read as the reverse complement.
GAAACTCTTTTCATAATTTGCGGAAGTGGAAATTTTAAAGATTTAGTTGCAATTGACTCGGAGAATAATTGTGCAACGTTATGCATAACATTAAACGTGATTGAGATTTAAAAATTCCAATTCCGCAAGTACACGCACAAGGTCAAAAAGACCCCACTCTTTTTCTTTCGCTAAAATTTCTCCATATTTGGAGGTGATACTTCCTGGGAGGTCACATAGGTGATAAAAACCACAACAAAAGAAGAAAATAACTGAGATTTCCATTTTAACAGGGTTCTTTTCGACATCGTGCATGTGCTATCGTTTTAAGGTAATTTAACACAACCACAATGATAACGTACGAGTGTTAGCAGCAGGAGCTGAGATATCTTTCTGCAAGTGTTCCCCCGAATAGCTAAATAGGTGAAAGTTCAGATTATTCTGAAATTAATGAAATTTCTGAACTTGAATAGTATCGGAACAGGAAGTAAATTTTGAAGATTTATATTTCAGCAATGAAGAATATAATAATGAGTGTTATTTTGGGAAACATGGGACAAAATGTAAAATAAATAACTCTCCTAAAATGTACAAACACAATTTGCCAATATTGTGCGACACTTATCTGGTGACAATATTATTCACAGAGCTCTTAAAGGGATTTTTAGACGGCAAGAATATGATTTAATGTAATTATATGAAAGAATTTGCAGTCGAACTTGTAAAAGAACATTTATAAAATAAAAGAATAAATGTATTCCACCTTGTATAAAACAATTATAAAAAGGCTACTAAATATATCAGAGAAGCAAAACGTCCTAAGAAATCAGCTGTCCTTCGTCTACGTAAAAGTGGCCGAAAAAATCCGATGGAAAGACATTATCTGCTATTGAGTAAATGACTTAAATTTGTGCGTCATTCGAGAGAAAGCCTGAAAAAATCCACTGCACAACTAGACATTTTTTTTTTTTTTTTTTTACATTAGTAGAATTTTACAACATTAACGACAATGAGATGGAATTTACAAATAAATATTATAGTACCACGAGTTAAATACTCAGCACAGTTGAATCGTGGAATAGAACTTTTTCATGTAAACAAAAAAATAGTTTAACTGTGTAAGCAGAATGAAATCTTTCATTACAAATTTACTTTACTTAAACAGTATTAGAAAAATATTGTTCATGATTAAAAAAATAAAAATGCATAACTCTTTTCTAAACAACACATGTTTGTAGTTCCTCACACGTGTTCTATGTTCTCCAATCAAAATTTAAAAACAAACTGCATAAATCAATTTTGGATTTATGCGCTATTTTTGCCATTAGTGTGCCAATAAAATCGAAATTTCAGTCTTTTTAGAATTGTACTTTCTCCCAGCATTCCATTTTTAAAATATACACTGAAACATACATAATTCGCGACGGGCGAATTATGTTCAACAATAATGCTGTGAATCAACAGTCAGCATTCATATGTGGATTGCCAACGAAGATTTTTATCTTCCGATTTTCAAAAGCTATTTTTTTTTTAATTCATACAATTTTCAATCATCTGTACAATTAACTGAAAATTCATGCAGATTGGCAAATATGATATTTATAGAATAAAACAATGGAAAAGTTTAGATACAATTATCCCCACGCTTCTCTAGAATGTAAATGCGCATTTCCAAATATTCTCTTTTATACACATACTAATACAGCACATTTTTATCCTTTGATTTCCAAAAACTATTTTTTTTAAATTCATACAGCTTTCCAATCATCCATGCAATTAACTAAAAATTCAAGCAGGTTAGCAGATATGGCGTTTATAAGATAAAAGAATGGAAAAGTTATCTCGAATGAAAATGCTCCTCTCCAATATTCTATCTTGCAATAAAATGATGGTTGTAAAAGGTTTTAAAGAAAAAATTAAAAAGACTATTTTTTTTTATGTCAGTAATCAAGTTAACAGGTAAAAAAGTAAACGTAAGATCTTATGAAGGCACGTAATAGAAATTACTTGTCTTAAAAGTTGGTTGAAATTATTTATGAATCTTGAAGTTAATTATTCCACTTTTTATGAGAATTCCTCCTTTGACTAAATTTGACAACAGAATCTTAATGAGTCGAATAAGTAACAACTGCTTTATGTATTTTAAAATGTTCATATATTTTGTTATTCTTAATTTGAAAAGAAAAAGTTACTCCTATAAAATAACCAGTTTCACACTCTCTAGTTCAAAATATATAAAGTTTCTTAGACAAAACTATATACCACAGGACCTCTGAAGCTTTTTGATTCTGACATTCCTTTATAACATGCTTGATTTTTTTCAATTTTAAAGTTCAATCCAATTGAATTTAGATTAAGTTAAATAATGGTCTTTTGTATATTAAAGTACCCCTTTTTATATTACACACGTCAATAGACAGAGAAAAAAGGAATAGATGGCTTTATCTGGGTTCTAATGTTTATTTTTTAACGTTGCTAATTTGGAATTATAAAACGGGAATTTGAAAGTAAGCGATATGGATAAATTATAACACGCAGAATTACTCTTCCCTGCTGTACATTAATTTTTACTTACGTTTACATTAAAAGCAAAGTTCTATTTATGTGCCTAACTCTCTAATATCTGAAAGTGCACTATAATGATAGGAAAAATTGTTGCCCTTTTAAAAGGTGTTAACCGTTAAACACTAATACAAATAAACAGTTAATTTGAAATCAATTTTGCAATGTATGGATCAGTTAATTAAGTTGTAAATTAATATAACCAATCACGTTAATTTGAATTATTACATAGAATATGCTTATTGGGAGACTTATCAGGAGAAATCGGAATAATTTAACTATAATTTTTGTGTTATATTTCTGTATACAACAACTGCACTAGATTTTTATGTGTAGAGAATTAAAATTTCTAATTCAGAATACAGGACTAAAATAAATAAATAAGCTAGTTTTGATCTTTTTTTTTTTAAATAATAACTATCAAGAGATCGAAATGCTAAATTTCAGTTAAGGTGAAATAGAATGCGTCAAATTTCATATATGCTAAATTTATCTGGACTTAAAAAATAACCCAGTCGATAAAGCGAGCATTGAAATTAATCACTTATAAATTAATAACTCTTTCCTTTCAATTCAACTGACGCTAAAATTAACGCATTGAGATTCAAGTACCACGGCTAATTCTTACTTTCGTCAACTGGATTTGATCGTTAATTATCATTAATATGGTTAAATTAACAGCTATGTTAATATTTGGGGCTACTTATTGTATTTAAAATGCTAGCTACAAAAATAACTTTTTATTTGCTATTACCAAAATTATGCATTAAAACGAAATAATGACAATCGTCTAGTTTCTCTAACATTAAAAAGATCTAATTAACTAGATTAGGAATGGAAGGTGGATCTGCTTTTAGTCCTCCTTTCTATATGTTGAATAATAAAAAATTGAAATTCTAAGCTTTGTAGAAGCATTTTTTTTAAGTGTCCTTCTTAACTCAGCGGCAGTTAACCAAAGAAAAAACTGTCAAATGCAGCTATAATAGAAATCATGATTTTTAATGTAATTTGGTCATTTTTAATTCTAGATAGTAAATCAAAAATTCTATCTATCCAATATTACTGCCCTACTTCAAAAATGACAGAGCCTAAAATTGAAATTTTAAGGAAATGAGTTTTAGAAAAGTTGTTTTTATTTATAAATAGTTCTTTACGACAGCTCCAAAGAGAATAATAGAAGTTTTAACATTTTTAAACTGATGAAGAGAGTAATTATTAGTTATTTGAAAATTCCTTACAATTAAAAGCTCTAATTAAATAAAAAAAAAATCGACTATCATTTAACATTTAAAAGTTCTACATTTTCTTAGTTTCATTTTCATTTTTTTAATCTGTATGCAAGCCCCTACAACAGTTTTTTAAACTGCAAGAAATCAAACAGAAAACGAAAATACAAAGAAAAACATTTCAAGACTACAGAAGTGTTCGAGATCCCTATCTAGAGAAGGTTGTTTATCTTTAGTCAGAAGATTAAGGGAATTCTTGAAATAACAAGGAAAAATATAGAAACAGTATTGTACTGGTCCTCCAATGGCTACTTTGTAAAAAAAAATATGGAATTGTGTTTCATAAGAATTTTTTCAAACATGTTGACAAAGAATTTGATATTACGTCAAAGCATGGATTATAAAGAATTTTTTTGCAAAACTGACTTGAATGTCCAAAAAGAAATTGTTCCTTTTTGGAATGTATCATTACTTATGATGAAAAGTGAATACTGTATGACAATTGTAAATACTCAGTTAAGTGGCTGGATGCAGATGGAGATGGAGAGCATAAACATGCACCCAGACCAAGCTTGCATCAAAAGAAGACAATGCTGACGTTTTGGTGGAATCAAAGAGGAGTTATGTTTTACAGCTTCCTAGGAATATGTTAAACAATGTATATTGAGCATCAGAACCAGCACTGGTGAATCGAAAAGGCATTATTATTCTTCATTATAAAGTAGGACCTCACGTTTTACGAATCGCATTCCAAAACTGAGAGTTGAAAATTTGAAATTCTGCCTCCTCCACCCTATTCATCATAGTTGTCTCCTACTGACTATCAATTCTTTAATCCTTTGTAACTGTTTTTAATGAATTGATGCTTTGTCAATCACAAATATCAAAACAGTCTCTACTAAATTAATTGACTATAAATCAAATGTGTACTAGTATAGACATAGTATAAACATGTTTTACAATCTCTGGCAGAAGTGCATTTATGTAGAAGGAACATATTTGATGAAATATATTCAAGCAATTTGTCTTTACGACCTTTTAAAAATTGTAGATTTAACAATAATTCATTTCATATGAAACAACCCAATACATTGTTTTTACAACGAAAAATTATTAAAATGTCAAAGTTATACTTAGCTTAGTACAGGAAATGAAAGGAGAAGGGGATTGTATTTTGTTTCATTAAGGATGTAGTTTGCTAAAAGTTTGAGAATTACTGCTATGCATTTGAGAACCACTTCTCTAGCAGACTATACCAAACCGTCTGAGAAACACTGACATGCAATATAAATATTTCAACAAACAGATATTGACAATCATTTCAATGATTATTAGTAGTACATTTCAAGAAAGAAAATCAAATTTATGAACAGCCCATCTTGAACATGTATAAGATTGAAATAAAACAATACAATATTACAATTTACAAACAATGAAATAAATTTTCTTATGCATTTTGTAGACACTTCGTAATAATAATAATAATAATTTATTGATACTATTTTTATTATAAGTGTAATGAAATATACAAATATATTTTTAATAAAAAAAGACTAAAGTATTCATTTTTTAATAAAATTATTGCTTTATTTTTATGAAATTTTTGAAAATTACAATAAGGATTTTTAATTTTTAAAAACAAATTTGGCGATTGCATACATGAAATTCCATTTTGAGAACCTTTTAAAGAGATTTGACTGTAACTATATGATATTTCATTAAAATACAATGTAATTTAAATGAAAGTTTTCAAATGTTGTAATAAATTTTATTTTATCATGAACATTAATTAGTACTACTTATATATTTATCTTGTTGTAAAATAGTAACAATTCTTTAATTAAATCTTTTAAATAAATGAAGGCTTCAAACTTACAAAGTATTACAAGGGAAAGTTTTTCCAATAGAAAATAAGTTTATGAAAAAGATACATTTAAAAAAAATTATAATTTAAACAAGAAATTAGTAAAAAAAAGGCTTTTGCATATTCGTGAAATGCGCAAGACAGAAAATAATAAGCAGATTGCTTTTTTGAACTTAAGCACCAGCATAAAAATTATCTTCAAACTTGATGATTATTTTATTTAATCAGGTGAATTTCGAAGATTTCTGAACAATAACTTTTACTTTCGCACACATTTTGCTTTTGGAATTTTGGCTTTCTTCAAGAATAAAAGTTATAATATTACAATCTGTCAAACATTCCACTGCACTTTTAGAGAGCTTTAAATTATGTTGCAAAATTTCCAAGTTCTTCAAGCTTACTTGGTGCTTCTTGCTGGATGGACGACTGTATTCCAATTCTAGAAGCTTAACACACAAAAATGTAAGCCAAAGTACATTCGAATACAACAGACAGTTGTGCCACTCGTTGCTGGAAAAAATAATTATATTTAAAAAAAATTTTTAATTACATACTTTAAAAAGTATAAAATTTTCTAATCAATAAAACAATAAAATGCAGAATTTAAAAATATAATTATTTATTTCAAATTAACACCCAAGTTTGTAAAAATTGCAACATATAAAAGGATTTGATATTTAATGAAATTTACTGAAAAATGCATAAATTTATAGAGAACAAAAATCAATGTTACATGCAAAAATCACTATTTAGCCGTGATATCACAATCAGAATTTTGCTATAAGTTCCTGGATGTAATGGTATAGAATTTGAATGAGTACCAGAATAATAGCATTACACATTGCTTCTATTCGAGTCCAAAGCTCAACTACTTTTCAGTACAGGACAAATATCATGTAAAATTAACAAAATCGCACATGTATTCAATAATTGACGTCCGGTGAATCAGCAGTCTGAGGAAGAAGAGCAGAGAAAAAAAAATTTAACATTTTTATTAATATGCAGATGGGTTTAATCCTATTGACATATACCTGTATGGGAATCACTAGAAGTAAAGCATGATTTTGAGCTCCAAATCGATTGCAGTAATCATCCATTATTCTGAGCAGCCATGATTGTCCATGTTATTCAATCGCACCTGAGATCATCATATTTATGGAGTTCATATATTTTATCTGGTGTATAACACTGGATCATTCACTTTAATAATTGACCTTTATTTCTATAATAACTAATGCATCCTTATAGTCTAAATTGAAAAATAATTCATTGGAAAAAATGATTAGTTGCCAATTACCACTCCAATAGCTCTTGACAATAAATATAAGCACTAAATATGAAATCCATTCATTACTTGCTTTGCAACAATGATGTTCCGAGATTGTTAGAGAAATACTTTGCTGCTAATGAAAATTATTTAATTTTACTCAGCTGAATCTTTGTACTGCCTTATAACATACAGTTTTAGTTCACATAGATTGTAAGTAGAATCTCAGGTTCAAATTTATAAACTGTAAACACTGCCATTCAAAAAGCAAGGAATCTCCAAGTCCTCCATGTTTGGATATACCTTACAAGCTAGATGGCTAGGAATTAAAGGTTGGCCATTGAGCTTCAGAAATACTGTTGATTTGATCTGACTATTCAGATACATATAGCAAAGTGACTATGCACTGGTTTCAGATATTATCATTATAGAAGCCTTGTCTAAATGATACTGATGATGCAGTTAATATGCTTTACTAATATTGCAACTATAATAAAGAAATACTAAAAATTAATTTCATTGTTTATGAATTTTTTTTTTTTTTTTTTTTTGCATTTTTTCAACATACATTAATAATTTGCATCTGAAAATTCACTTTATTTTGTGCATTACATTGCTCCAGAAAAAATTGTAATTTCTGAGCAAAAAGAGATATTGCTGATGTTTCAATAATGAATGAATACAGTAGGTAACTCTAAATTTTTCTTTTATACCTCAACACAACACCAAAGAAAATAAGCCAATAAAAAGTTAACTTACTTTAAATGAAGTTTTAAAGCTTTGTATACTTCAAACTGGTAATCTCCAGTTTGACTGAATAATGATTCATTATCAGCCAAATTATTATAAAAAATACAACCTGAAAAATATGAAAACTATACTTAGTATCATAGCAGATGGATTTTTAATATTATTGATTTCATCAATATGTGATGCTAGTATTAAACAATAAATTGTGAACAAGTTAATTTTTTTTTAGCATTTTAAATTTAAAAATATTTATTTATACAATTATAAATTTGAAACAAATGAATAAAATACAATAAAACTAATTTCTAGCAAAACTTTAAAAAAAATATATTATTCAAAGTATTTTTATCTTTTAAAATCTTAGAATAGAAAAGAAAGTTTAATAATATACTACATTCAGAAATTATAATTTCAAGTTTAAACAATATTAAACAAGAAATGTAAGGAAAAGATGGAATATCTTTTAGAAATTTGATCTCTATAACTCACAGAACAATATTTATGTTAAAACAATTAATGTCTTAAAACATTATTTCAGATATTACACAAGTAATAGGGTCATGTTATTTGCTCAATAATTAATTCATCAAAAAATTTAATGGGTGATTTTTAAGAGCAATTACTAAATTAAAGATATTTTACATTAATTTAAAGTATCTTTAATCTATCTGTTAATTATCTTTATGAAGCAATAAATTAAGCCTTTTGCTGGCTCCTCTCAAATGAAAGAGTAAAATACTTAACTTTTTGATGTGTTAAAGAAAAGTAGAAATAATAACAAGACAAAATTATCAAGTTAAATTAGCATTGGCTTACCATTATCAAGTAAACGAGAAAGAGTATAATCAATTATTGTAATTATTAATCCATTGCTGGGAATAGAAAATGCCTGACCCCTCAAAACATACGATATTGTCTTGCTTCTATTTCTTTTTACTAAAATATTCCCCAAATGCAGATCTCTGTGTTCAAAAAAATATGCTTCTTCTGCAATAGCTAGTGATATTGCAATTTGTTTCAATATACTCTCTGCTTCAACAGCATTTCTAAGCTAAAACATACAATATAAAATTAAAAAAATAAATAAAAACAACATTTAAAGAAGAAAAATAGTTTTATTTTCACAAGTTAATAGTAAAACTTTAACTAATGAAAATATCTTACAAAGGGAAATAATCACATAAAAATTACCACAAAATGTGTCAGGTCTTTCCCCCCATATTCCATCTCAATAACAGCAAATAGTTGTTGCTCGTTAAAGATGTCTGTAATTAAATAAAAGAAAATTAGAACCCTAATATGTTGAACTTCACATCATTAAAATATTATCCAGCAAAATAATTCTGGAAAAAAATTGAAGGTATTTTGCCTTAAATCATATACTTTTTCTATATTTTGCCTTAAATCATATACTATTCTATACTTTTTTTGTACAATATGTTTTTTTGCTCTTCTACCTATTAATTTAAAATAGTAAAATTCTTTCACTTTATTTGAAATTTAATCACTAACTGGTAGGGTTAGTTACCATAAATTTAATGCAAATAGCACTTTTAATAAATAAAATTATAACTAAATATAAAACTGAATAAATTCTGCTATATCCAAAATAGAAAAAAAAACTGATTAGGTTTCAGTTCTATTCTAATAATAAATATATTTATATCCATATCAAATATATCTACATGTTTAAATAATTTTCAATGCAACTCCGGAGGAATATTTATTTTGGATTTCAAAATTATAAAAATCTCATTTCATAATCTATTTGTAAAATTAAAACTGATATGATATAAATTAACATAAATGGATGAATTGGAATAAACAATTTATAAAGTATTTAAAAATTGTTTATAAAGATAAAATGAATTTTTTTCTATGACAGACACTGCCGAATTGATTACTGATATAGAGTAATTGTAGAAGATTTAATACTAATTACCCAGGATGCACAAAAAATGGTTTAATGTTAATGGTATACTACACAAACAATAAAAGGGGGCTATACACTCAATTCGAGGTACAATGCCATTTCAATAATATTTTTCTACTAAATCAAAGTTTTAAAATTTCACTTCAAAATTTATATAAATGGTCACCAGAAAAGATCACATCAATGAATTACACAGTTTATTTTGACAAATATACAGTCAGATCTGCGGGGGATAGGGACAGCATAAAAAATATCTTGAAACTTCATAAGTAGTTATAAAATATATTGTTTGTAACGCAATTAAAGAAACAATTTTATAAATAGAGATTGCATAAAAAGGTCCCATATAGAAAATATGTAAATCAAATCTTCACGATGTAGCACTACCTTGTATTTAATATCATTCTTCATAATGGGATGATATAATATCAGGTGGGCCATATATTAGATTTTCTTTTAATTTTACATGTTATTTTGATAGACATCTGTTTTCTTGTTGAATTACATTTTTATTCATAATATGCATTAGATGGAATTTTTTTTTTTATATATATACTACTCAAAAAGAAACGCACAAAAAAGGACCACATGAAAACAGGCTTAACTGTACTCAGGGAATCATATTTCTAATAAATCTAGCACTTTTAACATGAGATTTTCCACATCAAACTGCAGACATCCAATAAATAGATTATCTACATCTATATATGTTGGATAATACTAGAAATTACAACGTGGCAACTCCTTTTATTTAAATATTGTAGACGCATGGTTTTCTCAGTGTACATAATGTGTTTCACAAATCCCCAGAAGAAAAAAAAAAATCAGGGTTTCTTAATACTGTGCATTAGAAATAGACATGCAACATTCAGTTAACTTTGACACAAGCAGTAGTGGAAATAGCACGGTTACTTTCCATAAATGTAGCTGAAAAATTATCAATGTTTATTTTATAGGAAATGCGTACTTCAAGGCTATTAAATATTTAATCAACTGCGTTTGGAATACAGTTATAGCTTTAAAATACAAAACTGTTGTCATATTTTTGTAAAAATAGAAATTTAGTAATCACCTTTGAGTAAACCAAGATAACATCATCATCATTGGCGCAACAGCCCAGTGTGGGCCAAGGCCGTCTACCTACAGGCAGATTTCGAGACGAGAGATGTTTTTTTTTTTTTTTTTTTTTTACAGTTTAGGGTGGTCAGCTCTATGCCCAACAGTCATATCAGACCGGGACCTACGGCTTAAAGTGGATTCCGAACCACTACAAACATCCATGGCACCGCCAGTACACGAACCCGAAACCTGTGGTACGGAGCGCCAGAGCGCTAGCCACTCGGCCATTCACGTCCCTAAACCAAGATAACACCATCATAAACTTTAATCAGAAACAAAAGTTAATTTTTTACCTGATTTTGGGAGAAAATAACAGTGGAAAAAAAATCTACGAGGAATTATTTAAAAGTAAATACGTAACTTTTCAGCTATATGAAAATTTTTTGGAAACAGTTTATTTACAGCAATACAAATTACAGCTTGAAATTTTACATTTTTCTATCATTAATGATTCTGAAGCCTAAATTAGTTATAAACTCATTTTTATTTTTTGGCACAGTGCCAACCATTCGTTCACATACTGCCTTACCGTGCAGAAATGGAATACGTAACAGCATTTTATACTTTACTGCTTTATCATGGTTTTCAAGAATTTTAATTTTACAATAAGCCATATCTGTTTTATCATATGTAGTTCAGTATCTACTCATTTAATTTATTGATCTGGTACACTACAAACTCTATTGCATCTGTCTCATCTTGAATAAAAATGTAGCTAAAAGGATAAAAAAAATACTTTCTAGAGTTACATTTTATTTCAATTCTCATAAAGATATCTGTTACTTCAGCATGTTCAAGGAGTTTATCTTTAAGGGGAAATTTTTCATTAAAAAAGTCAAGCATATATAGGCAAATAAACCGATTTCAGGCTGAGTGGCCGTAGGAAGCTGGTAAACTTTTTGCATGCATTACATCTTCAACCAATTTGGAGTGAGCTACTCAAAATATTAGAACTTACATGCAGAAGCGAGTTAAAGAGAAGATATGCTACAGGTGTGGTCTAAATTGAAAGTAGATTTTAAGGGATTCTGGAGTACATGATACTGAAGTTTCTACTTTAAAATAAAAAGTTGTTTTTTTTCCATAAAATAAAACTATAATTTTCTAGAGCAGTTAGCATGCCTGTCGAAGTCCTTTCACTGATCAATAAAATTCCCCCAGATTATATATTATCTGATTCAATGGAGAAATAAATTTGTAGTTTCTTGTTTACCAGTTGTGACAGTTAATTTCTTTTTTCCTTAAAAAAAAACATGTTTAATTTGGGAGAAAGGTTATTCAAGTATGCACCATCACTAGTCATACATTTGCCATATCTCTCTGGCAATTTGTGAATGTTCTCCCAGAAAAACTACATCTTTAGAAGTGGTACAGTCAGGAAGCCATTTTTCGATATCTTCGGAATTGTTAAAGTGTCTCATGGAAAGTGCGAGAGAACGAGTGGTAGGTAGAAGATGCCAAGTCTAGCGAATACAGTGGGTTGGGATAAACTTCCCTGCTAAGTGCAGAAATGGTATCTGACCGCTTTTGTTGTGTGTGACGGGGCGATGTTGTCATGTAAACATGTCATGTCATGTCACTTGTAGACCATTCTGGCCGCTTTTAAATCAATGCATGGTTCAATTTTTTTTTATTTCGATCATTTTCGCTTGATTAGGTGTTTTTTGTCTTTAAAGTCGAAATCGTCACTTTCCAATAGTCTAAACCAGGGGTCTCCAAACTTTCCAGCCTGAGGGCCATACTGTTTACTCCAGTAAGTACCAAGGGCCAAAACCGTTTTAATTTTCTGCCATTATCTATAATTTCTAGACTTCAGAATAATGTTTACAGATCTAAGTTAACCGATGAGCATCTTAAATCTCTTTTAATAATTGGTACAAGTTAAATTGATCCAACACTCCAAACTATTGTCAGAGAAAAATCACAATTACATAAAATCTCATTAGTATTTTTTTACAAGTGGATACTCCGCGGTTTCATTCGCGTTAATTTAGCTTTTCCTGAGGGATTTTCAGGATAAAAATCATATGTTTGATTCAGGATACATACATTCCAAACATCGTTATACATACATATGCGATACTCTTTATCCCAACATAACTACCGCGGGTTGTTCACTAGTTTATAATGTTAGTGGGATTCATTTCCATTTTTTGTTAGTTGTTATGCTTATGTTAAATTTTCTGCGTATTATGCTTGTCATTAAGCTTTACCTAGCGAGTAAATAAAACCGAGTTATTATCATTCTGTGTTTTTTATCAAACTTATTATAGCAACAATAAGCTATTCGTTGTCGCGGGCCGGATTGATGACACTGGCGGGCCGGATTTGGCCCACGGGTCGTAGTTTGGAGATCCTTAGTCTAAACCACCGCATGTATGTCTTACATTGGGACATTGTTATTCTAAGTTTCCACAAGTATCACTCCTGTTTTTCTTTTGAATGAATAAGAAAAGCTGTATATTTCGCAAATACCGCAGATTTGCCTGGAAACTCGACATGTTTACCACACAAAATAAACATGACACTAACTCAAAATCATTTAAATGTGAATGGCGTTTTGAAAGACTATTAACTATTCCTTGTTTCCAGCACCATTTCTTAAAAAAACCACCATTTCTGGTAGCCTAAACCATAAAGATTCTTTCGATGTCACTGCATCACAGTTTGAAGTGAGGAAATCTAAGATTCATTGTAATTACGAAACAGATAAAATCATAGAAATGTCCTGTCTACTACTGCAAGTGGGTATTTAAGCTTCTTTTCTTACAGTTTAATTTTTCTTTGGAAAGATTCTTAAAATTACTTAGATTCACATGAAAAGTTTTGCACCACAAAGATTTGTAGAGCTTTAAGTGTAAAAATATAGTTAAAAATAAGAAAGGGTCAACATATTTTATTTTTAAAAATGTATTTTATTAATAAAAGAGAAATATTCTATACCTGGTCTGATATTGCATGAAGTTTTAATAGCATCGAATTTATCCCAAGCAAAAAGCATTTGATCAGGATAACAACCTTTAACTACATGTACACTGTAAATAAAAATTACAATTGAGAATTTTACATTACAAATTCAAAATGCACATTTTATTCATTTCAAAGATTATAATTTTTTAATTTTTGAAATAATAACTTTGGATACATGCATGGTTATTTCTCTTTTATATAAAGCGATTTATTTGTCTGTTTGCATTTGCTAAAACTTAAAAACTATAATACTTAGAAGTTCAATTTGTTCTTTGAATTTATTTTTAATTAAATAAAAAATTTACTATTGTTTTTATTTTCAACTGTACTTTCTATTTAATTCAAAAATTGTCTGCAAAAGAATTACAAATGTGAAGTGCTATTATAGTGATTCACAATTCATATTTAATCTATTTTTTTATTCTGATTTTTTTTATTGACAAATAATTCATTAATTTTGAGTGAATGAGATTAAGATATTTTAAAAAAAATTATTTTGAAATTAAAATGGAAAAGTCTATAATTTTCTTTTTACTACATTTAAGTTAATTTAAAATGTTTTATTATATAGCTTTATAAATGTTTTTCATTTTAAATTTCTTTTTATTCACAATTTATTTTGCCACATCAAAATAAAATAAACACTTGTCTGGATTATTTCTGAAAGCCAATCTTTTGATATGGCTTTGATTAATTAAAAATTGTTAAAAGAAATGCCAGTGTCTTTAAATAAAAAAATCACTGCCCAGTTTAAGATGGATGTTTTAATTGAGAGTAAAATTTATTATTCAGAAATTATATTGCTTTTTTATGTTAATAATTAATACAAAGCAATTCGTACACAAAATAAAATAATCACTGATTTCATACATTATATACTTTTTAATTTTTGCTTACAGTTTATTTATTTTCTTTAAACTGAATAATTTTTTAAATTATGATATTAAAGCATCATTAAGACCAAATTAAGTTAGCCAGAGATATTAGGTTTTTTTTATTGTCTTGAATGATAAAATTTTACATTAGGTGGAGCATATTTTGTTTGTATTTTTCAGATATTATTTAAATTAAATTTACCAAAAGTAAAAAATATATAATTTCATTTAAATTGGGCATTGCCAAGTAATGTAAACAATATACAGAAGCAAACATTCTATGTTAAATAGAGGTAAATTTGTCAATATGAAAACAGGCAAGAGGTAAAATATATCTCAAGACACTAGATTAAACATTATAATAATTAACACTCTTTACTTTAACCATCATTAGAATTGTTAATAATTTTTAAATTCATTTTAGTAATAAAACAAAATAACAAATTAACAATGAGATATTATTCCATTACAAATTCTTTTAAACACAAGAAAAGACCTTAGACAAAATATATTAATTAATAATTTTTGATTTAATATATTAATTTCTTTAACAAAATTATCAGATAAGATTCTATTTCAAAACGAATACCTTTTAAGCCGGCAGAAATTCCTGGTTTTATTAATTTTGTTATTCCTCAGTTCACTCAAACAACTATTAAAAAATTAAAAAATAAAATTAGCAGAAATAGTTTCAACTTGTAAATGCTTAATATAATAAATAAAAACAAATTTAGATGACTATCAACTAATAAACTCAATTTTAACCATGACCTATTTTTTTTTTTTTACTGTATCTCATGAATGCTTACCTTAAATAAGACTTACTAAAAGTGTTTGAAAAAATTTAGTAATATTTTATGTTTATCAGTAATGGAGAAAGGGCCGTTTGGCATAACTCGTAAACATATGCATTATCTTGCAATCAACATTACAACAAAATTCACATCAACAGACAATTAAAAGATAGAAATTTGTAACTACAGCTGAAACTTATTATATCATCAAGTAACATTATAATTTTTTTAATTGTAGTTTTTATTAAAATAGGGCTAATTTTTCAAGACTTATGCTGCCAATTTGTGTACTGAAATTACTTATCAATGATTATATTTAATATAAGAAATATGTAAATTTTTTAAATACATAATACCGCACTGCCTTTTGAAGGAAAAAATTTTGTAAGTATTTGTTTGTGCGAAAAAACTTGATGAATATTTAGAACAAAAACTTATATATACTATTAACATGAAAACTTATCCCTTAAACTCATCTTAAGTAAAGATTTACTAAGGAAAAATGTCTTAGTGATAATAAATTTATTTGTATACATCATTGAATAAGATTGAACATACTTTCTGAATTATTAAAAAAATGCATACAATGTTTATTTTTGTTAAAGCTGCCATTATTTTTCTTGACATCAAAAGAAGTTTCTTAATTGAGCAAAATTTGGAAAAATAATACACAAAAATGACTTTTTCTAAAATTTTAGGGAAAATATTAGCTTTTTGTAATCCACAGTTAAATAAAATTTGCATTATTTTCAATAGTAATTATGGAGGATTCATAGTAACTGTTATCAGTGGTATCATATATCAAATTTGATTTGCTTCCAGATTCCAAACATAAAGCACTTCTAGCATTAAAATTATAAGTTCTTACTAATCCTTTTACATACTTCCTCAGTTAATGTAAAAGGATTATCTCAGATTATTTGTGTAAAATATGAATGCAGCTTTTGCTATGTACTTTTATTTACAAATGAAATTTTAAATTTGGCCTCTTTGTCATTGGTAATTCTGAGAGAGCAGCCAAAAATTACTTTTTAATAATAAGAAGAATTTGGAAACTTTTCTAGTGATAAAACTGGAAAATAGTTTAAATAAATTTAAATCTTTATCTTTATTACTTTCTTATAATTAATATTTTATCTTTATTACTTTCAAGTATTGAAATTTTTTTTTTATTTTTATTAAATTATTAATTTTTTATCTTTATTACTTTCAAGTATAGAATTCGTATAAAAATGATTTTTTTTCTTCCATTTTTCATATTAATTCCAATGTTAGTTTGGACCACAAAATTCTGCTTATTCATGTAGGAAAATAACATTTACTTTGATTTCAATATAAAAAGGACAGGTTGAAAATCGAGCCTTTAATTTTGTTGAGGATGTATATCTGGGCAATTGAAAATTATATGTCTTACAGATTACTTTTATAGGCAAATAGTATTACCAAGCATCATATACAGTTCATTATTAGTGTAGAGAGAACCAAAAGATAATTCTTACAACTCTTATTTTGTTTTACATCAACAAAAGTAATCACAAATAAATCTAAACACAGTTTAAAATACCCTAATTAACTTTTAGCAAAGCAATGACAATTACCAATATCACATTACTTGGTGTGAAATGATATAAATGAAAAACAAACTTCAAAGAGAAGCAGGATAATGATCATGTTGATGGAAATTATGCAAGTTCAAACATTCCCAATCATTTATTGACACAAGAAAGCTTAAAATCTTGTGCAAAATTATTTATAAACTAGTAGAATTTTTGAGATTGTAAATAAAAGAGTGCAATCTGTGTACTGTAATATTATATCAGAAATACACTTAAAAACATGACCATTAGCTTAGAGAAATGGTGTTGGTTATTGATTTATCAACAGTTTACCTTAACCTGTCCTTTTCCACAATGGAAATAAAATAAGGAGATACCAGCATATGCTACTAATACAAGAGAAACACACAAAGATTATTCTAGGCAAGATGTAGTATATAAACACGTTTATGATAGTATAAAAAAAAAATTGTTTAGGAGAAATAGATGTTGAAAACTGAAGGTGATCATTATGCTGCTCAATTTATTATCTGGATATACAAAATTTTGTTCTTTATTGTGAGAGTGCGACAGCAATACTAGTAAAAGGCATTCTAAAATGAAATTGTTATTCACAAAAATCCTTTACATCTAAAAAAAACTTTTTTAAATAACCTTTAACTGATCTCAAAAATATCTACTTTCCATATCAAATTAAAATTGATGAAAATATTTCCAAAATCCATATACAGAAACAGAAAACCTTTTTTTTTTACTTGAAGAAGCTTCTCAAATAAACTTCTCTTAAAGCAAAAATGAGAAGGAATTTTTGCATGAAAGTAAAAGATTCATCTTTCGTTAGTACTCTATGAAAAATGAATCTTTTGAAGGAAGTTTTAATACCAGAAAAACACATATGTATTGCTTTCAAGTATGTAGAGAAAAATGAAAAATCCTTATGTGGTGAAAAAATTGATTTTGATTTTCTAATTATGCATGTAAATTACTACAAAGAGCGTTCACACATTTTTGCAATGATTTTGAATATAAACAAAATTAATTTTATTTTCTAACATGTCCAGTCAGATAGACCCTCTGTTACATCTTTATTTACACTAAATGAATTCGTTTGCATCTTACATTTCATTTCCAAGATAAAAGAGCTTTTCTTAAAATGTTAGATTTGATTTTGTATCATCCCTCCTCGACAATCTTTTAAGAGTCCCACCAATGTTTTGGGATGCCGCTTATACATACATTGATTTACTTTTTTATTTATCACTTATTTAATAATTAGAAATATTAAAATCATGCTTTTCACATTTTCCTTTAATAATTGAATAAACGCATTTCTCTTTGCAAAGAGCAAAGATATAGACGATATGGAGACGATAATTAAACCCTATTCCAAACTGATGTCATTCAGGATTTTTTTTTTCACTCATTTGAATTTAATTCAGGGAAAACGTCAAAATCTTTACAAAAATGTTTGAACACTCTCTGTAAAAAAATTATTTAAAAAGGATTTGGAATAGAAAATAATTTGTTTTCATTATAGAACAATGAATATATGAACATCATACTTATAATCAAATGTTTCTTCTAGACTTTTTTTGAAATGGTTGATATTATCCTCATTATGGTTGATAGTTTTTAATTGAAATATTCAATTAATAAATCACGGAATCTATTTTCCAAAGACTCGCTTTTCAATTTGATTAACTTTTTTTTTACATTTAAAAATTAAAAAATTTAAATCTTAACTATAAAATATATGTAACTAGTAAATAACAAAATACAAAGAAAGAATCTGCTTATACAATTAAGTACCAGAACTAATGCTAATAAATTCACTTGGAGCATAAATGAATTCATGAAGGCTTATAAAGTTTAATCTCCCCAAAGATTTATTTTCTGTTTATTATTTACACTTATGCAGCATCTTGTAATACCTTTCATACCATAGCATTTCATACTGTGAAACAGTGACCCATCAAAGCATATATTTGAGCATGAAGCAGGCTCTTTCTAAATTATTTTTATGTAATAAACCATAAAAAAAACGTCAATTTTATTTTCATTAACTTGGTGTACAATTTAAATAAAATTCCAACAATAAGAGAAATGAAAGTAAATATTAATCACTTAAAAAAACATTAAAAATATTAGGTAAAAAATTTCAATGAAAATAATTCAATTAAAGTATTAGTAAGTGAATAAAAAAATTATAAATTTGAAAAAAAAATATCTTTCAGAAATTTTTAAATAAAAAAAAACAACAATTATTTATCTAATAAAGTTTTGATAATTTTTTAAAATAATGCAATTATATCTATATGAAAATAAGGATATCAAATTCAAGATGTTATAAAAATTTATATATATATATATATATAACAACACTCACTGTAATATTTTCACTTCTGATAGTACATTCTCGATGCTTTGCATGTTATGAGTTTCATTAGTTTCCGAGAAAGGTATTATTTTCAGTACAGAGGATAATCTCTTTTGAACGAGAGTGAAAACTTCTGCAAAGGATCCCTCACCAATTTTTCGAACAGTCATTCGCCTGTAAAAATAAAAACTTATCATTTCATGCAAAACACATTATGCTAATAGTTTTCAAACAAATTTTTCTTACATTCCTTAATGTAAAACATTAAGAAATTTTATTAACATTAAGAAATTATTTTTTAATGTAAAACATAAAGAAATTGCAAGTTTCTTATGGAAAACTACTGTTAGTTTTAAGGAATAACCCCTTCTTAAGAAAAGAAGAAGAATGAATAAATATTAAAGATGCAGTAAAATGTTCAAGAAAAATATTAAATTAACTATTGAATCCATTATTAGATATTCAATCAATATTATAATAAATTTATTCAAACACAGGGAAACTAAATGCAAATGGAATTATTTACAAATTATTTACACTTATTATACTTAAAAGTTATTAGATTGAGAGTAAAACATGCATACTGTAAATAATCACAAAATAATTACTTTATAAATTAGTTTTAATTTTAACCAATTATACAAAATTCACATGAAACAAGTGATTTAAGAAACATACATATATATTAATTTATTATAAACTTTTATTTTCAAACCAATTTTTTTTTACTACAAGCTACAAAACACTTGACAAAAAGCTACAAAATACTTAATCAATACAAGTTAAAGAAAATTATAAGAAATACAGGTAGAAAAAAAATCATTCCTGTGAAATAAAATAGTTTACAAGAAAAAAAAATTAATTTTTAAGCAATTGATTGATAAGTCTACTTAAAAAAAAGTTATATTACTTTTTCTCTCTTATGATATTAAATTATTTAAACGAAATACTAAATTTTTCAATAGAAGCAAATTTTATTAATTCATAAATTGGTGGCAATTTTTAATTATTCTTCTCGGTTTATTAATTTATAAAAATATAAATTATTTAACAAAACTAGGAGCATAAAATTTTAAAAATAAAAGTTTGTTTTATGTATAGAAATATATGTTTCCTGAATTGTTTTGATACTTAAAATTAATTCATAACACTAAACAATTATCTTAATAAATGTAAAAGAAATTATATTAAGTTTTGATACCTCCAATCATAAATTTCTTTAAATGGTATTGCAGTAGTTTGATCACAAATTTCTAATAATTTGTTGAATAAAGTAGATTCGAGGTCACATTTGCTAATAGAATTGGTTAAAGAAGAGTAAGATGTCTATGAAAAGAAAAAGCAGTAAAGAATTTTAAAGCAAATAAACAAAAAAGGAAGTCAAAGCAATTGAAAATGAACATTTCTGAAGTTCAAATTAAACAACTGAATAATATAAAGTTCATATTAAATTAGTTAAGTTATAAAGAATACCACATGCACTATATTTTTTAATAAAAAAATAAAGAAAAAGTAATCTGTTATAACAATTATTTACTTAAGTTAAACCAATATAAATTTATAAAAGTTGTAAAATTATTTTCTCTCAGTGAAGATAAGAGGATTTAAATGCATAAATAGATTTGAAATTAATTATTAAATCAACATAAACATAAGTTTTTTCACTGCTAACAAAAATAATTAATAATTTTTAATGTCACAAGAATTAGCCAAATTAGAGCTTAGCATTTAGTTAGGTAAAGAGTAAGTGCCATATTTAAATGAAAAGAAAAATGGCATTGAAGTTATTTTTGCATAAAAGAGTACAAATAATGAACATTTTCTTGGTTGTAATTGAGGAAGAATATTTAAAAGATGTTTGCTGCAATTGTCCAGAATAATATTTGATGATACTTTTTAATTTGTATTACATTAAAATTTACTGTAAGTTGTTCCTACACATTTAATTAATGAAACTTTTGTATTCTATTTATTAATCTCTCACTTAAATAATTTTGAAAATATGATAGTCAAGTCTGCAAAGTAAAACAATTTCTCATGCAAAACTTTACAATTTTAAAAAATGCTATATTTGTAATCCACATACACTCAGTGCATAACAATAAATCATTCATTTTTCTTAGAATAAATAATGTTATCACATTTTAAAAGGATAGGTTGTTAAAGTAAAAACCATTAGTTTTAGGTAATAGAACTATTAATTAGTTATAAATAGAAATGTACAGAATGATATATGTATACCAGGTATACACATATTGCAGCTGAATAATGGTTTTCCTGTGGCCCATCACATCATATGCCCATATTGCTTATAATGTTGTATATATATAAGATTTTCAGATTTTGATGAAAAAAAAAAATTAAAACGGACAACATGATGTTGCTTAAGTTTAATAAAAAAAGTATACTTTTCAACATCAGATAATATTTTATTCAATGTTTTCACTTTTATTGAGGACTTGAAGATCAGATCCTTCATCCCTAACAGGCTCGGTTGGATACAGGATTCTTATCCACATAACACTTTTTTTTTAAATCTGTGCAATAATTTATTGCCAAAAACATGTTTCATTTTAAAATTGTGTTTAAGGAAATAGATGTAGTGAATGCTGAATAGAATAAATGTACAAGTCTGATTATATTACATATTTATATGAACTATAATATTTAGGCCTGCATATAAAAAAATTTAAAAGTTTATAAAAAATTTAAATAATTAAAATTTAAAAACTATTTGATTAATCACTTGTGTATCTTCTTATTACAAAAATCAAATTAAAAACTAAAATATTTAGTAAATTTAATATCATGCATTTAATTTTTTGCTTTTTTATATTTACTATATATATATAATGAAATAATCTATAGATAAATTTTGAAGGTTTTTAATGAGCTGTCTGAGGCCTTCACAAGTCTACGTGTCATTGATATATACTTAGTGATGAATAATATACCACCTTTTACCTTCATTTTTCTGAAAACAGATTGATTAAAAATTTTCATTCTTAAACTACAACTCAAGTTATGCTACATGTCAAGCTATGAAATCATTATACAAGATGTTAGAAAGAATAAATAAAGCCTAGTTTGACAAAAATCATCATTACATAAATCTCATTATTAACTTACTATTTCAAGTGAATTAAAACTTCTTGCACAGCAATGATTTTTTTCCAAAATTGAAAACTCAGTCTTTGAAAAAGACCAAGAATTTGATTTTTGATGATATGCACAATCTTTGTTTACAATATTTTGAATTAATGAAGAATGAGTCTGATTTTTTCTTGTTGATACAAACAAATCTCCAGTGGATAAGAAAAAAATGGGAGATCTGTTTGAAATGTAAGAATCCAATTCTTGAAGTGAAGTACATGGTTTAACTGAGGAATATATTTTGCTTGCATTCCACAGTTGGACTGATGGTTCATTTACTTGGAATAAGTTTTTTGGTGTGCTTGCTAAAAACGAAGTCTTTTGCATGGTAGAGTTAAATGCTTCAGCAGTTGCAGGTATTTTCTCTTCGCTGAAATTGGAAATGGCAGGAGAAGAATAGAATACTTCATTTCCTTTTGAAGTTTCAGATGGAGCATACCATTGAAAAGATTCCCCAAAATGTTTTAAATTTCTATCTTCATTATTTTCATCCCTCAATAGAAATTTTTTTTCAGCTTTGAAAACTATGCCTTCAATATTTTCTTTACTGCTTGTATTCTCTACAATTTCTTTACTATTTGTTTCTAAGTTTGCACAAGAAACATTGGATGAACTAAAAATATTTATTAAATTTCTTTTCTTATCATTAGAGATGATTTCTGCATCAGAACTTTTCAACTTTTTGCAGACTTCTGAGCCTACTAATTTAATTTCTCCACTGTCAAATTGAATACTAGTATTTTCATAAATATTCTTTTCATTATAAAAGAGTTTACCTTCAGTTAAATTTACAGAAACAAATTTCTTAGAATCACTTGCATCTTTTGATGAAACTTGACTATCTTTAATGTTTTTAAATTCATCTTCTACATTAATAGATTTTGTCACATTATCTTTTAAATTAAAAGTATCATCTACCATTTCTGAAGCAATGTTATCTTCAAACTTTTTAAGTTCAATTTTTGAAGAATTGTTTTCTAAATAAATGGTATCTGTATCTTTACACACAAATTCATTAGTTTTTGAAATTTTGCACGTATTATTGCATGAATCAGAGTTAACTAAATTAATTTGTCTGTTAGAAGTTTGATTTTCTTTTTCATCTTGTTTAAAAACAACATATGCAGTATTTTTTTCATCAGATTTTTTAATAACTAAAGTCTGATCATGATCATAAGATTCTCTGTCTTTATTGGATAATCTACTATTGCTTCCAGGAAGAAGACTACATTTATCATTAACAATAGAACTTTCATTATTAGCTTGTTCTCTGATACTCTGATTTTTATTAGCAATATGTTCATAGAATATAGGTTTTAACTTACCTTTCATAATTTTTTCATATACCAAAGAATGCTCATAAATGCTTGACCATCTGGGTTGAATACCATCCCAGAAAGAATCCCCTTTTGAACTAAATGAAAAATTGGTACCCTTATTAAATGAATTAGAGTCATAGAATTTCCTTTCCTTTTTTTTATCAGCAGGTTTTCCAATTTCCTTCTTTACAACTGATTTTTTAATGGGAGTAGAAGTCTGACAGAAACTTAAACAACTAGACTGAATAGGAATTGAAAAGGAATAAAAAAATTTCTTTACTACTCGTTTTCTATACGATTTGAAGACTTTAAAATCTTTAAGCTTTTTACCTGTAAAACTAAAATTGCATTCTGGATCAGCAATTGATTTGCCAAGAGCATTATCAGCAATTAAGGATTTTCTTTTCAGGCGATGTTCTGCTTTAAATTTTTTGTTAGTTGAATGATATCTATTGGTTACTGAAAACTTGACAAGTTTAAATTTATTTTTTCTTCTTGATGAACTATGACATAAATCACTAGAACTTATGGTATTTGATGGAAACAGTTCTAACGATGGATCAAATGTTTTATTTGATGTTAAGCTTTTGACAGGCTTAGCTTTTCTTTTTTTAAATTTTTTACTAAAACATAAATCAGTAGATGAGCTTAAACAGGATAATTCAGTATCTGAACTAAATAATTTTGGGGAAGGATAAAAAGTTTTATCATCACTGCTTGAGGTGTAATTCTTCTCTTGAAAACTGCAATGAATAAATAAATAATAAATAAATTACATGTAATAAATAAAAAAAATTAAAAAATTATCTAAAGAAACAGAAAAGTAATTTACATGCTTTCAGAACTAAGTTGTTTGAAAGAATAATTTTTTTCAGTAGACTTAGGTTGTCCATGCTTCATCCCCCTTTTCATTTCTAAAATATAAATAACTAAATGAAATGCATTGAAAGATAGGAAAATACATAACTGCATTGAAGAAAGCACATTAAAATAAAAATAATAATTAACTAACTTAAAATTCTCAATTTCTTTTAGTAAGAATGTCATGTTTAATTAAATTTAAAATCATGATAAAATATAAACAAGGTTGGAAAATCAAAAAATGATTTCCTTAGCAGCTTCAGGGCACTTTCGTAGCAGCTTTCAGTGGTTTCATATCAGGGCAAATTACATTTTTGTAGCAGTTTACTCACTCTCTCAGTGATTTTGTAGCAGTTTACTCACTCTCTCAGTGGTTTTGTAGCAGCATATTTTTACATTAAAAGTTCATCTTCAGATTTCAAGGCTTAAGCTATTTAATTTTATACTATTTTGCAATTGTATGATTGATATGAAATAAAGTTGCATGATTTGAACTGAAATTAAATTAAACTCAATCATTCAGTATCAGAAATTGACAATACAAAAATAATTTATTGATATACACATTAATTTTCAAGAAGAAAATTAGAAAGAATGTTAAAAATTAATTTTTTATTTAATGTATATTAATAAATATATCCAATTCAGTATTGGATAAATCTATTAACACATTTTGTATTTTTTAAAGGCTAACAATTTTTATTTAACCTTCTTGCAGCTTCGAATATTTTGTAGTCCTTAGCAATGAATATTTTTTAATGGAATCCACGAATAGTTTTCACTAATATTAACTGAAATTACAATTGATTAGGTAGATTTTGTAGTAATTAAGGTTAGCAGAATTAAAAAGTTTTAAAAATGTCTGCTTCAATTAGCTGCTTAAAAAGTATGATTTGACTCCTTATTTTTATTTTGTTGATATACTTTGTATGTTATAATTGAAATGAAGAGTAACAGAAGCATATAGGAGTAGAAAGTATAATTCCCAACATAAAACCCAATGATGTTATCATAGAATTTAAAAGTGTCAGTGCCAAATATTAAAATTCTGTATGGTTATTGCCTACAATTAAGATTAAAAAAGGTTACTTGATTTTTTATTTTTTTTTATTGTTCTTAAAAGGTGCTTCGTACTTTTTGTCAAGGCTGCATCTTTGTTACAGTCTTAAAAAAAATTACTGAACCTGTTTTCCTCTAAATATCAGCAATGAATTATTTACTATACATTTTTTACAGATATAATACAATCCTTATATCCTTTGATTGATCCTCATTACTCTAATTAAAATAAAAAAAAAGTTCAGAATAAAAAAAAAACCTATGTGAAGAAAATCTAAACAAATAATACTGAAGATAATTATATATGCTGTATTATGTATAAACCAGAAAATACCCTATGGTTGCTGTTGATCTCAACAAGTTGACTTTTGGCACCATTTTTACATAAGTATAGAAATTTTCACACTGAAAAAAAATAATAAATAAAAATAGAAATGACTTTATTATCTGGGATGTTTTGTAACCAAACAATACTTATTTTTTTTTTTTTTACAATCAGTATGTGGATATGAAGAATTAGCCAACTTAAAATTAACCTACCTCTACTGCAGTATATCATTACAAATAGTAAAAAACGAAGATCAATCTCCAAAATAAAAGAAAATTGACAGCTGTCATTTTGATGACTAAGAAGAAACATTGTCTTTCTAGAAAAATGTATCAGATAGTAATGCAAATATCAATAATAAACTGTGTGAACTTCAACTATATATGTGGCTACTGAGTATCTATATGAGTCGCATAAGTGACTCTCTCCTTATATATATGAACTGGTTTTTTTCTTAACTTAAAAACATCAGATTGAAAAAATGTTAAATTATTTTAATATTTGAACGATCCTTGATAGCACCCTAAACATATGGCACTCCTCAAATTGCCAGTACCTTGAGCAGGCTATGATATGAACAAGTTACTTTGAAAAAGATGATGTTTATACAACTTCAAAATTCATTAAATGCAAGAATTTTTATTTTAGATAAATTCTTCTCGAATACTACAGTAAATTTCTTCCAAAAAAAAAAAGAGACTATTCCATGTTAATGAATTGCATTTTCAACAGCACAGAAATGAATAACATAACTTGCCTTACAAGATTCAATAATATAAAATGTTTATCATAAAAAATAAGTTTTTAAGAAAAAAATATTAACTTAGAATTGAAACTGTAATTCTTTATTTGTTAATTTGCAATACCTTTTGTTACTAAAATTTCTTCAATAATAGTTAACCAAATTTATAACATAAAAAATTTAATATTTTAGACTTTTAAAAAAATAATTTTTAATTAAGAAACATTAATATATTTTTGGTAAATTCGAAGAATAGGGACCACTGAGATTTGGCGTCGAAAATCTTTTTCGCCAAAATGACAAGTGCGATTTAAGTGAAGAGAATTGCAACCCTGTCAAGACAACTCTATTTAGCTAAGCAGGATTTGAATAAAAAAAAAGCTAAAATTTTTAGAAAGTTTAACGGAAAAAATCAACAAAAATTGCTGAAAATTTAAGGAAATTTTAGGAAAATAAAATATTTCATACAGCAGGGATTCCCAAATAAAATTCTTCAATGCGAGACATCGATAATCAAAAGACTGGTCAGCACACAAGCAAAGAAAACAATAGCAGCAGCAGTATGAACTGGTAATGAGTGAAATGAATTGTTATTAAAATTACAGGTTTTTAATTCTTTTAGAGCATTCCAATTAAACCATTTAATTGATCTTAACTAATCAGGCATTAGGAGATAACTTGGTTACTACATTTGGCAATTTTCGCCCACTTGGCAGTCAAAAAAGTCGCCAAATCCAAACGGCCCCGTATTTTGCAATTTGGCTGTTATGGTATTTTTTTAATTTTACGACAGTTAAACCCAATTAAATTTGCTACAAAATAATACCGAAGTGATATAATTTGCCTCAACCATTATGCGACAATAATATTTTATTTTCAGCATTGGCCCTAACAGGGCCATTCATTCCACTTAACTAATATCAAATTATTTAAAAATTAATGATGAAAACAAAATATTAAAATAATATGAAAATCTATCAATACATAAAAATAATACATCACTATAAAATCACATTTTATCAATAATTAATTTAAAATGATAACAATAAAAAAATTTTAGATTAATTTGTGAAAGTCAAAATCAGAGCTTACTGAAATTCTTAACTTTCTAATCAAATGGAAGAGAATCGTCGAAATATCAAAAACAAGAAATAAAACACATAAATCGTCTATTTCTTTAAGATTATTTTAAGAATCAAAATATGCTAAAGTTAAAACTAAAACATCGAACATTCCGCTACGACTTCTCTTGTCTTGGTGAGTTGAGCAGCGGCTTTGAGATTTATGCTCGCATAAGCTGCTTTATCTCAATTTATCCAATTGCTCTTAAGAAAAATTTGAATAAACATAAGAGAATAAAAATTTTTTTTTTTATCTTTTTCCAATGACAAGGCAAGTAGAAGAAGAATACAAATAATAATAGTAACAAAAAATAACAAGGGAAAAAATACAAAAGAATAAACGTCCAAAAAATGCAAAGAGGATCGAAGTCATTGTCTTGAGAGTTCTCTCGCACGCCAGTAAAGCGCTGTCTCCGAGTCACCGTCAAGTACCGCACATCGTTGGAGGTGGTCTCTGTTCATTGGGTCTGTTGAACCACATAGGAGGCAGCCAGGATTCGAAAAGATTTTAATGCGATGGAGATGCTCTGCTAGACAGTCATGGCCAGTCAGAAGTCGGAACTGGGCCACAGCATGCCGTCGCGGATTGCTGGGTATTGTTAAAAGATCTTCAGCTCTCCAATGTTAATCCCAACTTGAGTTTGTAACTTGTGGCTCTTAGTCATTATTTGTTTGATTTATAATTTTATAAAATGGAGTGACTGTGACAAAGATCTCATTTGACGTAGTCTCGAGCCTCTTTTTGCTAGACGATTGGTCTGTTCGTTCCCAAAAATGCCACAGTGACCAAGTATAAACTGAAGTACCACCCATTTCATTTTTAAAGTCAGTTCCCTCATATGATGTCGACACTGGGAGATTTCCTCTGATGAGCGCGGCCTGGTTGAACTAATAGCCTGAATTGCGGCTTGTAAATCAGACAAAATAACCACTCTATCGATGTATCCTCAAAAATCAGTACCGATATCTGGAGTGCAACGTAGACCCACCTCCTCATTGGTGCACCCTGGGCAACGTTCTTGTATCGGCAAAATGGTCTGCAGCCTCTGGTAGTTCTTTTGTTTGTCATATTTAATATATATATATATACACTGAAGTGACAAAAGTCATGGGATACCTCTTAATATCGTGTCGGCCCTCCTTTCGCCCGGCGAAGTGTAGCAACTCGACGTGGCATGGACTCAACAAGTCGTTGGAAGTCTTCTGCAGGAATATTGAGCCATGCTGTCTCGATAGACGTCCATAATTGTGAAAGCGTTGATGGTGCAGGATTTTGGGCACGAACAGACCTCCAGATGATGTCCCATAAATGCTCGATGGGATTCATGTCGGGCGATCTAGGTGTCCAGATCATTCGTTGGAATTGTCCAGAATGTTCTTCAAACCAATCGCGAACAGTTGTGGCCCGGTGACATGGCGCATTGTCATCCATAAAAATCCCATCGTTGCTTGGGTACATGAAGTCCATGAATGGCTGCAAGTGATCTCCAAGTAGCTGAACATAAGCATTTCCAGTCAATGTTCGGTCCAGTCGCACCAGAGGACCAAGTCCAGGCCATGAAAAAACAGCCCACACCATTACGGAGCCACCACCAGCTTGAACAGTGCCTTGCTGACAGTTGGGATCCATGGCTTCGTGGGGTCTGCGCCACACTCGAACCCTACCATCAGCTCTTACCAACTGAAATCGTGACTCATCGGACCAGGCCACGGTTTTCCATTCATCTAGGGACCAACCGATATGCTCACGTGCCCACGAGAGTGGCTGCAAGCGATGTCGTTCTGTCAGTAAGGGCACTCGAGTCGGTCTTCTGCTGGAATAGCCCAAGAAAGCCAAATTTCTCCGCACAGTTCTAACAGACAAGTCCCTTGTACGTCCCACATTGATTTCTGCGGTTATTTGACGCAGTGTTGCTTGTCTGTTAGAATTTACGACTCTTTGCAGACGTCGACGGTCTCGGTCGTTAAGTGCAGGCGGTCGACCACTGCGCTGTCCATGGTGGGATGTTATGCCTGAAATTTCATACTCTCGGCACACTCTTGACACAGTGGATCTGGGAATGTTGAATTCCCTAACGATTTCCGAAATGGCATGACCCATGCGTCTAGCTCCAACTAACATTCCGCGCTCAAAGTCTGTTAATTCCCGTCGTGCTGTCATCATCACGTCAAAACCTCTTCACATAAATAACTTGAACAGAAATGAAAGCTCTGCGAAAGTACTGTGCATTTATACCTGTTCTACGCGATGCTACTGCCATCTGAAAATTTGCATATTGCTATCCCATGACTTTTGTCACTTCAGTGTATATATATATAGCACAATATACACAGCAACACAATACATTTAAATATGTATTCCATTTGTTAACCGAGAAATAATAAATCTCCTGTAAATTTTCCTAAATCATATACAAATTCCCTTTTGATATTGCTGTTTTAATTGCATTTCATAAATAGGGAAATCTGTAATCACGGCAGCATACTAAACAATTTTCTTGAAATCTTTTTTATGAAAGAATAGACTAATGATGAAAGACCAGCACTTCAATGAAGCAAAGTAAAATGCATGTACCTTTCAATCTTATGACAACTATTTTACTTTATGTGCAAATTGTGCAAAAAATGGACGAGCTCTATGTTATTTAAAAGTAAATGGTCAGCAACTTCTGCTAATACAACCACCTAAATCAGGGGTGGTCAACCCACATTCAACCCCATATATTTATTTTATAATGGCCAAAGTAGTGAAAACCAATGTATTAAAAAATACATTATGTGTGCAGCCATATATTCAAAAATTAACTGTCGAAATTACGAGATTGCCTGTTTTCTTTATGAGTTTACAGAATAATTAAATTATATTTTGCGATTTAATGTTGCTTGCGCATCTTGGAACATCTTATAAAACAGGTTCTACGTTTCACTTTATGTATCCTCAGTGACCATCTCTAGATACGCACTATTGATTGTTGATAGCAGAACAAATCAGACCCTTAGTTAGTTGTAAAATAAAAAAACTTCTAATGATTTCACTCTTTTCATTTCGTTTATATTTATATATTTTTTATATTTCATTTTCAGTGTTATATATTTCTTTACAATGCGCGTTTAGTATCATTATTATTATATTATCTACTATATTATTAGTGTTATATATTTTACATGTACGTATAATAATAAACATAAAAATAATAACTTATTATGTTTCAATTTTTCACTCCAAAAAATGTCTGTATTGGATCTAAATTTAATAGGGTGATATATAATTTTATATGCAGCCCGCGAAGTTATGATGCACTTCCAAAGTGGCCCACAAGATCATTTGGGTTGGCTACCCTTCGCCTAAATGGTTAAAAAGTTCTGCTCCAAGTAATGGCGAAAAGAAGAAATGTCTTTTGGAAGAACTTTCAGGTGAAACTGACTGATGTTTATAAGGTAGAACCTCTGAAAATCTGTCAAAAAGTGTCAATCGCTGGCAAATGTCTTATCACAACTAAAACTATTTTTTCAAAGACTGAAATCATATGTATTCTGATCTTACACAATATCATAGATTATATCTTAATTCCCTTTTTATAGTCCTCCAAGTTATAGAAACATGTAAGTTGATATTAATTCAGTTAAATATATTAGTACAGAAGTTCTTATGTAGATAATAAAGATCTAACAGCATGATTGTAGTGCAATGTTTCTACACAAAGAATTAGATTTAATTTTCAGATTAATTTTTGAATAAGGCTTTAAAAATCTTAACGTATTTTTTCAATAACGCTAGATAATTATCTAATTTTAACATAACAGATTTAAATTGGCAGGGAAAAAAACATACAATAAGATCTGGCCTGTAATGATGAATAATGGCACAGAATGCCAATCCATCTCTGAATGATGATGACATATCCTGGACACTGACATTTTTATAACCAGCAGTGATCCTTTTAGCCCAGTTTTCAAGGTCTTTAATCACACCTCTGGTTTGACTATCCATCCTTTAAATCTGTAATTTATTTACCTAAAAAAATGAAAGATGATTAAAGTAAAATCTTTTTGTACAAATTTTTACGGCTTAATCTGTAGTTTATAGTGCACGTGATAAATAATTTGATTCATAACAATTCCTTCTATTAGCTCATACTCTTCCTATATATATCTTGTTCAAATTTTCAATCGTTCAAATAGAGTTCAGTCCAGATAGATTTTTTTGAACTTGTAGTGGATGACGATGTTAATACAGTTTGTTCAAATATTAATTAATTAATAAATTTAATTAATTAATTTTAGTTTTTTTTTAAAATTTAAGTTGCATATATCTACCAATAGATGGCATCAGATAAACATAAAAAAATGAATGAAAATTATTTATAAAGGACTTTCTGAAATATAGTGAAGAAAAAGTAGGAATTGACTTTAAAATTTTTTTTTTTTTATATTACTTGTTTTTAACTTTATATGATTTCTACTGACAAATTCTAATTGTCTATAAAAGTAATGAAAATCAACCAGTTAAGTTTCTTAAAAAATTCTTGCAAAAGAATTATCCGACGTTTATGAATTTGTTGAGATATTATTTCCTTTAAATTTGGCCATTGTTCTGCTATTTGTTTATTTTTGAAAATAATCAGTCTTTTTATGAAATCGTGTCTTAGTCGTCACTGAAATATAGTGAAAAAAAAAGAGGAATTGAATTAAAAAAATTTTTTTTTATATTACTTGTTTTAAATTAAAGCAACACTAAATGACTAATATTTGAAATATATGGGAGCTATTTTAAGTAACAACAATAGTATCAATAGAGAAGTATGTGAAAGAGTACAAGCTGGTAATCGAACATTTTACGCAAATAAAAAGTTGTATAACAACAGATTTATTTCACGAAAAGCAAAAATTTTGATTTATAAGACTCTAATAAGGCCTATTACCACTTAATGCTGGAGACACGTGAACATTAAACACTAAGAAGTTGGATTACATCAAGCCCTTTGAAAGGAAAATTTTGAGCAAAATTTTTGGACAAAGAGTTGACAATAACATATGGATTAGAAGATAAAAAAAAAAGAATTTGAACACCTAATTAAAAATAGAAATGTTTTGAGATACATCAAATCACAAAGAATCCGTTGGCTCGGACATGTACATTGCAGAGATGAGGGAAACATCATTAAAAGGATTATGTTATGTAAATTGTTCAACAATAGGAAAAAAATTTTATTTTGCTTTTTTTTTTGTTTCTTTTGTTTTTTAACATATTTGCCACTATTATGATTTATTCCTTATCATTAATTATTTATTATTAAATAATTTATTAATGTTTTCTTATATAGTGTATAGTTACTTTTTACTATTGTTTTTTATTTCTATGTTAAATTAATACGCATAGTGTAAGTTTAAATTGAAAAAAAAAAAAATTCCAAAGAACTTTATTGCCGTGGTAACATGATAACAGAGTGTCGGACAATAAGGCAAAAACTGTGCATCTCGTGAATCTTTGTTGTAAGTACATAAAAATTGACCAGAGAAGCCAAATCTCTACAGTGCATAGTTGTCCATTTTATATTAAATGGAGATATTTAAGGGCTTGTATTTGAACGGTTTGAAAAATATTGGTGCATGTTAATAGCTGATGAGCGGTGTCGCAAAAACAACTCCACTCCTATACTCGAGAACCCGGTCCGGACGCCATGCAACCTGACTGGCCGGGCAACGTGATACTAAGCCTCACCCGAGGAATCGGACCTTCTACCACATTTATTAAAGAATAAAAATCACAGTTCTTGGGTTACATACAGAATACACAGATAAGTACGATGCAAAATAAGAGACATACACAAATACAGGAGACACAAAATTGCAATATAATACACACACAAAATTGCTAAATAATAAAAGAGAGAAAAAAGAAGAAATTATAAAAGAGCCCATTTGTCCCTGGCGGGAATTCAATGTTCCTTCTATGTCACAACATATTTTTGAAGCAAAACTTATTGTTGGTAGATGAATAGTCAGTAAAAAGGAAGAAAAAACAAAAAAGTTCAATTGTTGAATTGACTGTCTATTTTTGGAAGAGCCCAATGGTTGGGTGGAGTCTAAAAGTTGAGTTACTGATGAACAAAAGGTTGGTGAAACACTATGTCGAAAAGTTGAAGATAGAATGTCTTGTAGATGAGGGATTTGTTGGCCGTAGGATGCAAATTGAAGGCTATAATGGGTGTAGTGGATCAATCTTCGTCTTCGATAGGCTGCAGCGCTGATTGAAGTTTAATCTTCATCATTTCAATCAGACCCATCTTAGACTTAGAGGATTGGATTAGGATTAGGTCCATTGATATGGAGCGGATGGTTACGTGGAAGATGCTAGCTCCTAATGTTGTTCCATTGTGGGCACTGATAAATAATATGCTTCCTGTCTTCTGTGGGGTGACCACATTGACAGGAAGGGGATTTATTGAATATCCTTGCTTGATGGGTGCCAATTGTTCCGTGACCAGTTATCAACTGGTTGAGGAAAAAGTCACCCTGAATTCTGTTTTCCTTGACTTCCTTGTAGAGCTCGAACACTTCTCTGCCTTCTATTGATTGGAGCCATCTTGTTTGCCATTCAGCCATAGTATGCTTGTGTAAGAGTCGTTTAACTATTGTAGGGGTAAAGTTAACCTGGATGTCTATTGAGGGTTTGTTAATTGCAGATTTTGCTAGAACGTCTGCCCTTTCATTTCCTGCAAAACCTGCGTGAGCTTTGATCCAATGTAGGTGAATTTTCCCATCCAGTCTATTGATACTATTTCTAAAAGGGATGATTAAAGGGTCTATGTTGTTGATATTGTCCAAGGCTTGGAGTACTGATCTTGAGTCTGTAATGATGTGGGCTTCCTTTATTTGGTTTATGGCCATGTACTCTATGGCTTTGGAGATAAGAGAGTTCTGCTATATAAAGAGTTCTGCTATATAAACCGTGGCGTGGTCGCTGATCCTGAAGGTGTTATGGTCAGCTTCGATGTTGTTGTGGTAGACCACGAATGCTCTGGTTCATTTTAGACCCGTCAGTGAAGATCAGTACCCCTTGAAGATCTTTATTGAAAAGAGTCCATGATATTGAGTAACTATTCCACGGGGGAATAATGGGTTTATGGTGAGAGAGCGAATGTGGCTGAATGACAGTTCCTTGAATATTGAGATCTTTATTGGGATGTTTGAGCTGTAATATCTTAATATCGTTTTTGAGTTTGATGTCAAGAGGTGGGATGCCTGCAAGTACTTGCAGGGCATCGGTTGAGACTGTTCTGTAGCATTTAATTACGTTAAGGAGTCCAATCCTTTGCAGTTGAAGTACTTTTAAGTTCATTTTGACCTTGTCTTAATACCAAACCTCATGACCATAGGAGATGATACGGTCAATAACTTTGATATACCGATCCTTTTTAACTTTAGGGTTGAGCCCCCAGGTGTCTCTGGTGACTCTATGCAGCTTATTCTGAAGATTATTAATTTTATCTTGGATATTATTTAGGTGATGGTTCCAACTTAGTTTGGGATCGATGTAGAGTTTCAGGTACTTGAGATTTTTAGTAAATTTAATTTTATTGCCAGCTATTTTGATGGGGGGAATGTGGGTGTAATTCTTATGTGAGAGGATGGTGAAGAAACTTTTGTCGTGATTAATGGTCATGAGGTTTTTGCTGGTCCAGTCTTCCAGGATCTTTAGGGGATCCTTACTGTCGTTGGTGAAGCAATAGGAGGCTGGAGCTTTGATCATAATGAGCTGGTCGTCTGCAAAGGCTTGGACTTTGATATTTTTGCTGAAATCTAATTGAAGGAACTCGTTAATGAAGATATTCCACAAGATTGGTCCTAAGCTTGAACCCTGCGGAATTCCCTTGTTGTAGTTTTTGTGCTGTTGTTGCAGGATGACCGATCTGTTATTAAGGAAGTTCGCAATAATTTCTTTTAAGTAAGTAGGAATGTTGAGATTATCAATTTTGTCCAGGAGGATGTTCCAGTCAACAGCATTGAAGGCGTTTGCCATATATATGGAAATGAGGCATGTAAGATGGTTGTTGTTATTTTCAGCTCTGTGGAAGTCAAGGATATTCTTTAAAGCAAGGATTGTTGATCTATTTTTACGAAACCCGAATTGGTTTTCGCTGAGAAGGTGGTTAGATTCCAAATGGTAAGAAAGCCTGTTAGTGGTGATTTTATCAAGGATCTTTCCCCAGCAAGGAAGAACGCAAATTGGCCGGAAGTGTGATGGATAGTCCAGGCTCTTATTATCTTTGTCGAGTAGAACTATCCTGGCGATCTTCCATGCCGCGGGAAAAATTCCGTTTTTTAAAAGGTGGTTCAAAAGGTCTGTAAACCAGACCCTACTGACCAGAAAAATTTCTTTAATAATTTCCCCTGGTAGACCGTCTGTCCCCACAGCCTTTCTAGGTTTGATTTGAGTAATTACCGATTCTACTTCCTTGCAGGTGAGTGGAGTGTAATTAGGGAAATTAAAAGGTTGAATGCAGGATGATGGAGTCCGCTGTCCGTCGGTCCAAGGAAAATGGTAATCCAAAATATTGTTTACAGATTCCAGTGTGCTTTCGGATAGGATCCCATCTTGGTTAATAATTGGCTTATTTATGGAGCTTCTTTTCTTTTTATTGGCCAAAATGTTGTAGTTCCTTCCGAATATGTTGCTATTGGTGATGGAGGTAATAAATTCTTTAAATTTGGTTCTTTTTGTTATAAGGATGAGTTTTTTGTATTCGGCCAAGTTCTTTTTAAAAATGGTTTTCTTTATTGTGCGGAGTTGCTGGCCTTTTTCCTTTTGAAAGCGTCTTCTCCTGGCTATTGTTTTCTTTTTCTTGATTTCTAATTCACTAGTCCACCAGATGTCGTTTGTTCTTTTCTTGTATTGACTATTGTTGTTTAGGGTAGGCTTGTATGCATTTTCTTTATATATGGATTCTTGGATCTGTTTAATGTGGGTATTAAGCTCACCTGCAGGAAGTTGGTTGAAGTCGAGGTTTTTGCTAATAATATTATGGATGGAGGTCTTTACGGAAAACCAGTTCCTTTGATTAATGCTGATTTTACAGGTTTGAGTAGATCTTGGAATATTGCTAGATCAGTTAAAGTGTAGTAGGTTATGGTCACTGTTGGTGACTTCATCCAGAATTTCTAGGGAGGTCTCATAATTGAGGTTTTTAGTGATCACGAGATCGATCCAACTATCTCCCCTATTGGAGGAGAAGGTTGGAAGGGAGTCTGGCGAGTTTTCGATGAATAGATCATGTTGATGACAGAATGAAATCAGCTTTCTGCCTCTGTCATCCAGATCCCTTTGCCCCCAAACTCTGGATTTGGCATTGAAGTCACCAAGAATGACTGTGGGATTATTCTCATACTTGCTTAGGAAGGAGGAAATTATATGCAGGTTATCGTCGATATTCTGGCTGGGAGGACAGTACGCAGAAACCAGGAGAAAATCTTGATTATAAATATTGGCTAGGAGAATAATGATTTCTATGTTGATGAAAATAACTTGGCTATTATAGATTGACTTGATTATGATGGCTGCTTTGGGTGCTCTATTGTGAGCAATTATTGTGTAGTTTATGGGAATTCCGGTTATATGGTCTTCAAAGGAGTATGGCTCGTTAAGTGAAAAGAAATCATACTTGAATTTAACTATTGTATTATTGAGAAACGGCGTTGCTGCTCTGGCGTTTCCCAAATTGAGGTGACCACCTGTGAAATTGTTGCAGTTCTGGAATTTATTGGTCATAGTCTGTTTTGTTGAGTATCAGTTTCTCTTCTTTTTCATATGAGGGGCAGATCTTACTCGTGCAGCTGTGCTTTGTATCCACTTTGGTGGTTTTGGATTTGGTGTTGAAAGAACAACAGTTCACACAGGAAGCTGCCTCTTTACAGTTTCTCCATGAGTGGTCTGCACTGCCACAGTTTGTGCAGATCTCCCTCTCAGAGTTACAATTCTTTGCCAGGTGTCCAAATTTACAGCATTTGTAACACTGTAAGGGGCGAGTGTACTCTCGGATGGAGACCCGTTCCCATCCAATATAGATTTTCTTGAGTCTGTTTAAGCAGGAGTACAGCGAGGGTGCTGCTTCCACGATCCAATTCTAGCCCCGTGGGCTCTTGTAGGAATGTACTACTTTGATTTCTTTGTTTTCAGCGGGAAGATTGCAGCTAGCCTTGAGGCATGCTAGGGCGGTTTCTTCTACGGTGTCGTTGGAAACCCCAAAACATATAAATTGGGGTGTTCTTTTGGATGGTTTCCCTACGCTGAATTTCTCTTTGATGGCGGTGCTGTTTTTAAGTTCCTTAAGGAGCTTTGAGATTCCAGTTTCATCGACGGTTTCAACTAGAATACCTCCATTTTTAATGTGAGATACTCTCTTCATTCCGATGTTTGCTTTGGTTATGTCCAGATTTTTC
Source organism: Caerostris darwini (assembly GCA_021605075.1). NCBI lineage: Eukaryota > Metazoa > Arthropoda > Arachnida > Araneae > Araneidae > Caerostris > Caerostris darwini. Next base: position 929,297 of record BPLQ01013598.1, on the reverse strand, counting down.
TGGACGAATGCCTTGGTGTTTGTAGAGGTTTCGGTCTCGTTAATTTCTATTGGTCTTATTAGGGCTAAATGTTGCACTTTGGGTTTTGGTTTTTGTTTAGACCCTTGTGTTTGTTTTGCCTTTGCAACCTCAGCAAAAGTCGGCTTCGAGGATTCCTTAGTCCCTTGGGCTGAAACTATTAGTGGGGCATTGTTTTTGTTTGATGCCGCTTTATCTAATTCGATTATTCTGCCCTCAAGTTGGGCCAGTTTCAAATTTTGTTTTGTGATAAGTTTTACCAATGCTATTGCGTTATTCTGGAATTCGGTTCGCATGTCATTTGTAATACCTTTTTTGTCAGTGAGGTTGACAATGGTTTTGTAGTGGTTTAGAGCCACTTCCATGATCTCACTGGCATCGTTGGGCAATTGTTTAAGCAGACCCTCTTGGGGTAAGAGTTTTTCTAGGATGCCGTCCATATTTGGCGTGTTAGGCTCCATGGACGAGGGTAAAAAAAAAAAAAAAAAATAATAATAAAAAAAAAAGTTCGAAGTAAAAAGTCAGTGAAAAACAAATGAACCAGTTGCAAGAAAACACAGTAGATGCAAAAACTACCCCAGTGAGCAACCCCTCCCCATACAATCATGAATAATACCATTTAACAAGAAAGCAAAATAAAAGTGTTGGTGTATATGTAGAATCTTACAAATGTCCGTAAGTATCGCGTAAAACATATGTAAATCAAGCAGAGAAACAAATATTGTGAGTATACATATAGGCATAACTAAATCAATGAGGAGATGAGCAATAGGACTAAAAAATAAAGTTGTCCACATAAATATGAAATAAATGAGAATAACATGACGATATAGTTACAACGCACAATTCATCTCATATATTGAAAAAATGCAACCCCCTGAAAGAAAAGTTTCCCCCAAAACACATAAAGAACAGTAAAAGTATATGATGGGAAAGTAGAAAAGCACAATACATCACAATGCTGAAAAATAAAATGGAACCCCTGAAAAAATCCCCCCAAATCACACTTAAAAACATCAAGAATACATGAGGAAAAATATGGCACGCCCTGTAACCCAAATCTAAAGTAGGGTAAATTAAAAGAGCACTAGTAATTAAAAAACAAACGGCAAAGTGAGTGACGATATAACTGAGTGTATAAAGACATGGCAAAAAGATACATAATCTTACAAAAAGGCTGAAAATTTCTCTAGATGGGAATCAAAACAAACCCAAATATAAACAGAAAGAAAAATAAAAGAAAAGAAAAAATTATCAAAAACAGAAAGACAAGCAAAAACAAAAAAGCAAATGTAATTTGGAAACAAGCAGATAAGTACCAAAAAGACTCATCCTCTAAAAAACCGACGGAAAAACGAAGTCCAAAAAAGTAAATAAAAAAAATCTCAATTTGTGGAGGGTCCCTAGACCAATCCAAGTTTGGGAGGTGACTCATCGACAGTTCTGCAGGAGGTATACGACCCCCTAATTGAAACCCCAGAGTCGCTAGTAAGGCGGGAAATAATGTTCTAGAACGTCCCCAAAGTCTCCGAAAAGAAATGGCGTTAGAGCGGATCGCGCGGGTTGCCGAAAAAATCAAAAGTTCAAATAGCCATCCAATCTCAACAAATTAACGTATAATGAAAATAGAGGTATCTGTCGAAAGGTTAGGCGATAAGGAACAACATATTAAAAAAACAAAAAGAAATAATAAAAAATAAGCGAGAAATGACTGCAGGGAGAAAAAAAGAGAAGAAAAATCCCTCATTTTTCTCCCGGCGAAAGGGAGAAAAATGAGCCAACTTCCAAAATGAAAAATCAATTAAAAATCAACTAATAAACCTACAACCAAAATCAAAAAAAGGAAATGATCCCACAGCGATTTCCTAACGGATGGTGCAGGAATGGAGGAATAAAAAGAACCAAAGTTATAAGCGAGGAAAGGGAAAGATAGAAAGAATTCAAAAATCAAAATCAAAAATCTAAAAAAGCATAGAAAATTGAAAAAGAATGGGCTCAGTGTCACAAACAAAGTATTAAAATGAACTGCAATGTACCTAGTTTCATATAATAAAAGAAATGAGGCAGATGGAGTAAAGGGAGAGATCGGAATGAGAGTTAAAAATGGAAAAATTCAAAATCGCCCAACGAAATACAGTGGGTACAAAAAGTATTTGCACACTTACATTTTTGCTTGCAAATCATAAAATGAAGCATTAAGAAATACAAAAATTGGTATTGCCGAAGTAGAATAAGTTTAATCACCTAAATTAAGCAGAAAAAATACAATAATATAAATAAAAATTTTTTTTTTGCAACAAAATTAAAATATCTCGTGTCAAAAAAGTATTTGCACACCCGCATGAATGCAAAAGAAATATAATATATACGAAAATTTTAACTAACTAATATTTAGTATGTATTCCATTAGCATCTAGTACTGCTCGCAATCTTGCTGGCATTGATTTAATTAAATTTTCTGTAACAGTAGGGTCAATATTTGACCACACTTCAGTAAGAGCTTGTTTAAGTACAGATTTGCTTGAAATCTTCTTTTTTCTTACTTTTAAATCTAAAGAATTCCACAATTTTTCCAAAGGATTTAAGTCTGGTGATTGTGGTAGAGTACCTAGTCTTCTGGGTACATTATAAAGCAACCACATTCGCGTTATACCGGCAGTGTGCTTGGGATCATTGTCTTGCTGAAAATAGTACGAATTACTGATACCCAATTTTATTACACTTTGTGGCAAGTTATCTCGCAACACATCAATATAGGTTCGAGCCGTCATATTCCCATCAATGAAACACAAATTACCAACTCCTTTGCGAGCCATGCACCCCAAAACCATAACAGAGCCTCCTCCATGTTTAACTGTAGGTAATACATTTTTAATATGGAAAGCAGTGCAAGGCTTTCTCCAAACTAATTTGCTGCCATCTGATTTAAAGATATTGAACTTACTCTAGTCAGAGAATACGACATTTTTCCAGAAATCAATTGGCTTATTGATATATTTCTTAGCGAATTCGAGTCTCTTGAGTCTATTTCGTTCATTTATAAAAGGTTTTTTCTTTGGAGATCTCCCATAAATTTGTGCATCGTGCAGGACATTTCGAATACTTTGGGCACTAATTTGAACTCCAGATGTTGAAGCGACATCATTGGCTAATGTTATCGCACTAACAAATGGATTTTTTGATGCCTCTCTTATAATTTTTCGCTTAATTCGCTGTGAAAGTTTCTTTAGGCGTCCAGAACGCAAGTTATTTGATGTAGATCCTCTTTCTTTGTGACGTTTTATAGTGTACCGAACAGTAGAAATTTACTTTTTTACCTATTTCTCGATAACTTAGGCCATTTTCACGAAGAGAAACAATTTTTTCTCGCAAGGAGATTGGCAATTCAGATTTCTTAGGTGCCATCACAAATTGAAATCAACAATCAACTGATAAAGTATCGACACTACCTCCCTTTATAGTCGTCTTACTTATATGTTATTTACGGCGGGATGACTATCAAATAATTAGCAAAAAAATGCAAATTTTCTAAAGTTGAGTTGAGTGTGCAAATACTTTTTTGACATAAGATATTTTAATTTTACTGCAAAATTTTTTTTTTACTTGCTTTATTGTATTTTTTCAAATTAGTTTAGATGAATAAGGTTATTGTGTTTTTAAAATGCCCATTTTTGTACTTTTTAATGCATTTTTTTTATGAATTGCAAACAAAACTGTATGTGTGCAAATACTTTTTGTACCCTCTGTAGATAAATCAAATAGTATAATTTTGAACTAAAAATTATGTCTTTGTAAAAAGTTGCCTTTCACCACTTCCATAGTAATAATATTTGTAATTATAATAATTACGTAATCAAAGCAGATTGCATTCATTGTTATTATTAACTAAGCTTTTGTCAAAAATGGACTTGCACCACTTTAAAAGAAAAGAGGACACATAAGTTTCATGATTGTACGAGAATGAATGTGAAATTATGGGGAGGGGGGGTATGAAACCCTGGATAAACATAAAAAGAAATTATTATAATTTTTTAAATTATTTATTTAAATTAGAAAAGAAAATATTTTTGATAAATTAAGAAAAAAATTACTAATACTTACTTTGATGCTCTTTTTTCGAAAAACTTGGTTGTGAAATTGAGTCTCTTGAAATTGATTTAAAAGAAATACAGTTCAATTAACAGCAATGATGTGGTAAAATAGAAAGAGAATCATAATATAAATTATCATAACTGATCCAAAAAAATATATATATAGCAATGAATAAAGAAACATTGGCAAACCGAAAGTGAGATTAATATGATTAAAAGATAAAAATCCAATTGAGGGAGGATTTCGCCTAGATAATAAATATTATTTTGAACATGAAAGGAAATATAAAAAGAATATATTTATTTATTTTTAATCAAATTACTTTCGGTTTCACATCTGATAATAGATAAACGCAATTTTGTAAGAACAAAAACGATTCTATTTGACCTTGTTGTTGTTCTAATGCAGCTTGCAATACAAATACAGTTAATCTTTATGCCATAAGCAAGGGCTGCACTGCTGTTACTCCTTTTGCACTACCCAGGGGGTACGTGTAGCTTGAAGATATAGACTACGGACGCGAGTAACGCTACCCCCACAACACTGTACGAAACAGTTCGACACGTTTCCAGCAGCATGGACTCTCAGCTCGGAGACCATGGCTTCGGCTATCCTTGAAGATGCATCACAGACAGGAGCGTCTTCAATGGTGTGATCAATGACGAACCTGGCCGCACGAATGGCGAGACTTCATTTTTTCAGATGAATCCAGGTTCTATTTACAGCATCAAGATGGTCGCATTCGTGTTTTGCGGCATCGTGGTGAACGCACATTGGCAGCGTGTATTCGTCATCCTCATACTGGCCCATCACCTGGCGTGATGGTATGGGGTGCTATTGGATACACGTCTCCATCACCTCTCATTCGCATTGACGGCACTTTGAACAGTGCACGTTATATTTCAGGTGTGTTACGACCCGTGGCTCTACCCTTTATTCGAGCCCTACGTTTCAGTAGGATAAGGCACGACCTCATGTTGTCGATATCTACGGACCTTCCTTGATACTGAAAATGTTCAACTGTTGCCCTGGCCTGCACGTTCAACAAATCTCTCGCCAATAGAAAACGTCTGGCCCATAGTCATCATACGCCAGTCACTACGGTTGATGAGCTGGGGCATTTGAAGCTGCATGGGCATCTACCTGTATATGCCATCCAATCTCTGTTTGACTCAATGACCAGGCGTATTAGTGCTGTTATTACTGCCAGAGGTGGTTGTTCTGGGTACTGATTTCTCAGGATCTATGCACATAAATTTCTTGAAAATTTCATCACTTGTTATTTCCAGTATAATATATTTCTCCAATAAATATCATTTTGTGATTTGCATTTCTTCCTGGTGTAGTAATTTTAATGGCGACTAGTGTAGTTGCGTAAGACGGATATTTTCTTAGGGGGAGGGGAGGGAGATTTCTACAAAAATTAATTTAAAAAAAGGGCTGGTTATAAATGTTGTTGTTATTTAAGGTTAAAGCGGATTAAACAAAACAATGAGCAGGAATTAAATTACTTGTAAAACTTATAAGTGTTGAGCATCATTGGGGGTTAATAGTATCTACTTTTGCCGAAATTTTATAATTTACAATTCAATTACCTTTTATTTCTAAACAGATTATACGAAGAAAACTTGAATGTTATGAGATGCTAAACTGAAATTCATTAAACATCAAAAGGAAACACTTGCAGGGGCAGATCAAATATATATACAAAATATACAGCCTGAGTAAAAACTTTAAAGCCAGTAAAAATTTTTGAGAAAATGTAAAATCAAATAAAAGGGATTCAAATAATATTAATTATTAAAGTTCATTAATAAGAAATAAATGCTATAAACATAATTTGTAAATACATAATTATGAGAAACATGTGGTTATTTACAAAGTTAGTATTTATGCCTGAGTAAAAACTTTAAGGCCACCAGTAATTTTTTAAAAATAAATATAATATAATTATGTAATTACCATTGTAACTACTAGCTTGTGACAACGCTGCAATTTTCATATTTGTCATACGTTTCTTCGAAGTATTGGTGATCTTTGTGAAGATGGCGAAGGGTAAGAAGATAACTGATCGTGAAAGAGGACAGATCGGGGCTTTGTCTTCAACAGGAATGAGTAGTCGTGCTATTGCGATAGAGATAGGAAAATCAAAGTCAACAATTTTTTAAAATTGAAAGACAATTATGGTAAAAATAATACTGGGGGAAGCCTAATGCTTTGTCCTTGCGTGATGAAAGAAGAGTTTGCCAACTTGCATCTACTGGAAAGTACTCAACCAGGAAACTGATTCCGATGACAGGTTTAAAAGTTTGTCAAAAAACGATTTATAACACAATTAGAAGGTCTGAAAGGTACACTTATACAGCAAAATTGACTAAGCCTCAGTTACTGCAGAGACACAAAATAGAGCGTTTGAACTTTGGCCAGAAAGTCATGACCTGGGACAACCAATGTATAGAAATTATTTTTTCCGACGAAAAAAAAATGGAATTTGGATGGACCAGATGGCTGGAATTTCTACTGGCATGATATAAGAAATGAAAAAGAAATATTCTCCAAGCGCCAATTAGGTGGAGGGTCTGTCATGACTTGGGGCTGTTTTTCTTACAATGGTGTGGGCTCAATTGCATTAGTTTCAGGTAGAATGAATTCACAAGGATACCAAAATGTCCTAACAAATCATCTTTTGCCAAATGCTGAATGTCTTGCTGGAGAAAATTGGAAATATCAGCAAGACAATGCACCGATCCATTCGAGTAACAGACAAAAAATTGGTTCCAAGTCAACAATGTTGAAACTGTGAAATGGCCAGCTAGATCACCTGATCTCAACCCAATCGAGAACCTTTGGGCTGACTTAGCAAGAAGAGCTTATGCAAATGGGAGACATTTTACATCAACAGAGCTGAAATCTACTATCGAAGATGAATGGTATAAAACCGACCCCACCCTCTGTCAAAAACTCGTTTCATCCATGAAAACAAGAATATTCGAAGTAATGGCTCCTACACAACCTTCTAAGAAGTTGTAATTTTTTTCTTATATGTTATTTTCTATGTTGGCCTTAAAGTTTTTACTCAGGCTCAAATATTCATCTGTGTGTTCTGTAATATTTTCTAATAATAAAATATTTGCAAATTAATTTTTCTACTTTTTTTACTTTTATTTAAGCTCAATAATTATCAATCAAATGGTATTTTAATTCCTCACTTTAAATGTTTCCATTTTCTCAAAAATGTCTACTGGCCTTAAAGTTTTTACTCAGACTGTATATATTTATTTGCAAATAATATGTTATCAATTTTTCATATAATTATATGTACGATTCGCGGTAAAGTCTCGGTATCTGATTTTACAAAAATTACGGCTTGTTGTATTTTGTGTACCAGGTCTTAAACCGCTCAACTTTGTAGACTAGTTAGTGTGACTCTTGGTACAAAACGTTTGGAATCAACTATATAAATTTTTTTGGAGATTGAACATTATTAAAAGCTTACTACTGTGCCCAAATAGTAAGACCAATTATTTATTTTTTCAAAAACTCTTTATTTATTCTTAGAAAATTTATTTTATCGCCTTCAAAATAATCCCCTCCGGACACAATGCACTTATGCCAACTTCTTTTCCAATCCTCAATGCATGCTAAAAAGTCATCGACATACATGGCCCTCAAAGTGAGCGGCGATTCAATCGACTCAAAACGGTATCCCCGGAGTAGTCTTTTGAGTTTAGGGAATAGCCGGAAGTCGCACGGTGTGAATACGGCTGTTGTTGAACGATATGGGTTTCATTTTTGGCGAAAAAGTCAAGAAGAATTAATGCAATGTGAACTGGCGCATTCAGTGTTTTCGGTACCAATCGAGATTTGACGCGTTTGAGGCCCAAAATTGATCCTTTTGAAATTCCAACATCATCAGCAAGGTCTCTAATTGTAAATTGACGGTTTGCAAGCATCAAATCTTTAATTTTTTGGACGTGAGCTTCGTCGGTTGAGGTTGATGGTCGACCAGAGGGCTCTTCGTCTTCAACGTGTTCTCTGCCTTATTTGAACTTTTTATACCACTTCTAAACATTTCTTTTCGATATAAGAATGTTCATCGAATGTCTTCTACAACGTTCTATACGTTTCCGCAAATAAAATTGAATGCAAATTCGTTTCTCAATTAATTCAGACATTTTAAAAATCGCCGGAATCACTCTTAGCGTCTCACAAAGCTAAGCGTAACTTAAACACTAATGAATATTTTGACGTCAAATTTCCCCCAGATGTTAAAGACAGTGCCAGCAGCAACCTAAAAAAGGGGGGAAAATTGAAATTCCATAAGCCCCGGGAATTTTAAATTGAAAATGGGATAATCTTGGTGCTTGCATAATTACTTTTTGGACACAGTAGTACAACAAGAGGGCTTATTATTATAAAGCTGCGCAAATTAAAAAAAATACTATCTTATGGAAAGGTTCCTTCTGAATCCGAATTGTTCTTTACAAATAATATTATTGGGCTCAACAAATTGGTTAAGTCTATTTAGGAGGATAGAGTCTCTAATTTTTCTTAGTGTTGAAAGAAGAGATATAGATTGATAACTGTCTGGGTTCGTAGGATTTTTCCAGGTTTTAGTATGGGGATAATAGTTGCAATCTTCCAGAAGTTGGGAAAGTATTAGAGTTCCAAAATCTTATTGACGATGTGGCAGAGTTTGAAGATAGTCTATTCTTTATCTATTCAAAACTACAAACTGATTACGTTTTTCCTTATAAAATTGATTCTCTAGGTTTTTATTGTTTTCCATGTTGATGAATTCAAACTGTATAGATTTAGGTGCATTTCTGCTGAATATGATAAAAAGCGTTGCCAAATAAATTTAGTTATGGTTGTAGTTTTTGAAAATAGAAAAAAATCCAATAAAGGATTACATTCAACTTTATAACATCAAGTTAGATCATTAACAATTGAAATCACTGAAGTACGCCATCTACAAAATAGCAGACTGGGAGTCATAATTTGTGCATCTCTGTTTTTAACTCAATGCTCAAAAATCAATTTTTTAAAGCTCTTTATGATGCTGATAAATCGATCGAATCGAAACAGCTTGATTCCCGCTGTGTACTAAAAACGCATACTGCAGTACGCCAGCCAATCAGAAGCCAGTTCTCCTGCCCCTCTGTCCCACAATCGGTTCGTCCGACTTCCGCGGATCACATAATAAGGGACTGCTCTCCAACCTGTAGGAAACCCAGAATTGATTCAGCTCACTTTCCGCTCCAGCCTTCAGCGGAAACCCTGTATTTATCGATCTGTGCGGAGCTGATCTTCAAGTATTGCTTTTACTGTTTAGTCATTGCTTTGCTTCTTTTTGTTTAAGCTTTTAATTCTTCCTATTTTCATCATGGTTTGTAAAGATGAACTGCTGTTAATTGAAATCCAAAAACACAGTCATCTGTACGACTTAAATGACAAAAGGCACAAAAATAAATTTGAAAGAGAAAAAGCATGGAACACAATTGGAAAAACGTTAGCAGTAAACGGTCAGTAAGTTTTTTCCCCCCTTCTAACATTTTTTTTTATTTGTTGTTATTATTATTTTTTTAATATTAATCAATTACTATTCAATGAAACTGAAATTTTTTTGAAGTATACTAGTATTCCATTGTGTTGCATTTCATATATTATGTAGGTATCTTACATAATAAATACATGTAAACATAACATAGAAGGATTTACGTCAATCAGCTTGTACGGATTTTTATTTCTTATGACTTCAACATTCATTTCAGAATTTCTTTTAACATTCATTTTAAGAATTTTATTTACCAATAAATATTCTACCAGCAACAATGATTTAACCAGGAATTAATTTTTTAATGTATTTATTTATTGTTTTTTAAGTAATGATTCATATAAATATACAAACGATACATGTACTATTTATAAATTAAGTAAGGATCATAGTTTTTTTTAAATTTTATTTTCATAACTCTGTATAAAAATAATTATTGCATATGAATAAATGATAAGGTTGTATATTTCATTGAAGTATAAAATTTCTTTGTGTCCAAAAATATTATGGATTTGAAATTTTATAGTATTGCTGCATGATTTTTAATTAAAAAAATTTTATATCAGTATTTATTAATTAAATTTTTTAATTTATTGACATATATTTATTATTTTTTTTTCTTCTATTATTATGTAGTCCAGGAATGTAAAGAAAGATTTCGGCAGCTACGCGACCCATATCGGAAAGAAAAAGCCAGAGGTGGTGGTTCCGATGCAAATAAAAGACAGTGGCGTTTATTTAACCCCATGAGGTTTTTGGATAATTATGGCCGACCGAAGACGTATGTTTTGAATTAAAACTAATATAAATAAACACATTTTACTTTGGTTTAAATCAAGGATAGAGAAACCATGGCCTACACCTCAAGCGTATGTTTTGAATTAAAACTAATATAAATAAACACATTTTACTTTGGTTTAAATCAAGGATAGAGAAACCATGGCCTACACCTCAAGCGTATGTTTTGAATTAAAACTAATATAAATAAACACATTTTACTTTGGTTTAAATCAAGGATAGAGAAACCATGGCCTACACCTCAAGCGTATGTTTTGAATTAAAACTAATATAAATAAACACATTTTACTTTGGTTTAAATCAATGATAGAGAAACCATGGCCTACAGCTCAAGCGTATGTTTTGAATTAAAACTAATATAAATAAACACATTTTACTTTGGTTTAAATCAAGGATAGAGAAACCATGGCCTACACCTCAAGCGTATGTTTTGAATTAAAACTAATATAAATAAACACATTTTACTTTGGTTTAAATCAAGGATAGAGAAACCATGGCCTACACCTCAAGCGTATGTTTTGAATTAAAACTAATATAAATAAACACATTTTACTTTGGTTTAAATCAAGGATAGAGAAACCATGGCCTACACCTCAAGCGTATGTTTTGAATTAAAACTAATATAAATAAACACATTTTACTTTGGTTTAAATCAATGATAGAGAGACCATGGCCTACAGCTCAAGCGTATGTTTTGAATTAAAACTAATATAAATAAACACATTTTACTTTGGTTTAAATCAAGGATAGAGAGACCATGGCCTACACCTCATTCTAAGAACAGTTTACTTAAAAAATATCATTTGTAACTTTTTTGAAAAAATTTAAATCTGAGATCATGATCCAACTTTGTTGTTGTTGTATCCCCTGAAGAGTATAAGAAAATCAAATATCGTGGTGCTCCCAAATAATATTGGTTATGCTGATGATGTTGAAGATTATTGGAGCTCACTGGCCCCGTCAGGAGCCTCATCTCCGGTGGTGACTAGCATAAAAGAATGAAACATTGACAATGGCCAGAGGTTAAAAGAAATCGTGAGAGTTGAAAGAAATTGAATTTAGGTAGGTTAGAGCAGAATATTCCTAGGTCTTTTAAAATTAGAGTGAAGTTCATATTGTTCTATCTAGTGAATAGTCAGATGTTGGTGGTTGTCAATATTATTGAAGAATATTTCTCAAGTTTTTCCAGTACTTCTTAAGAGATAGCAGGGAGAGGGATCTTTCAATATCATCATTTCTCATGAACCAGTTGGCATTCGTTATTTGTCTAATGGTCATATTTTGTTGAGCTTCCAAAATTTTAGTGTTATAATTAGCGCTTATGCATATGCGTCTTTATAAGCAGATATATGTATGCATACTAACATATAAATAAAATCCTAATTAAAAAAAATCTTAATTTACTTTTCAAAAGAATTTGGATTGCCAAATCTGTATCATACATCAAATTCATTATTTACATTTTTTTTTAGTATATAGTTTATTTTTATTATGTACATATAAAAAAAATTAAACGTATGTTAATTATTTTCAAGAATTTATTTTTCATTTTTCACCTACTAAATAAATATGATATCAAGGCATCAAATTCTTTATTGTCTTTTTTTATTTTATGGTTTATTTTTATGATACATACAACTGTGTCCAAAAAATAAGACCAATTTTCAATTTAAAATTCCAGGGGCTTATGGAATTTCCATTTTTTTTCTTGTTTAAGTTGCTGGCACTGTCCTTGACATCTGTGTGAAATTTGATGTAAAAATATTCATTAGTGTTTGAGTTACGCTTGGCTTTGTGAAACGCTAAAAATAATCCCGGTGATTTTTGAAATGTCTGAATTATTGAGCAAAGAACTTGCATTAAATTTTTTTGCGGAAAAGTATAGAATGTTGCAGAAGGCATTCGGTGAGCATTCATATATCGAAAAGAAATGTTAAGAAGTGGTATAAACAGTTCAAAGAAGGCGTTGAAGACGAAGAATCCTCTGGTCGATCATCAACATCAACCGACGAAGCTCACGTCCAAAAAATTAAAGATTTGTTGCTTGCAAACCGTCAGTTTACAATTAGAGACCTTGCTGATGATGTTGGAATTTCAAAAGGATCGGTCCATTCCATTTTGGGCCTCAAACGCGTAAAAATCTCGATTGGTACTGAACAAATTGAATGCGCCAGCTCACATTGCATTGATTCTGCGTGGCTTTTTCGTCAAAAATGAAACTTATATCGTTCCCCAACTACCGTATTCACACCGTGCGACTTCTGGCTATTCCCTAAACTCAAAAGACCACTCCGGGGACACCGTTTTGAGTCGATTGAAGAGATTCAACGTGAATCGCCGCGCACTTTGAAGACCATCCCTGCCGATGACTTTTTAGCATGCATTGAGAATTGGAAAAAAAATTGACATAAGTGCATTGTGTCCGGATGGGATTACTTTGAAGGCGATGAAATAAATTTGGAAGAATAAATAAAGAGTTTTTGAAAAAAAAAATAATTGGGCACAGTAGTAATTGTATTAGAAGAAATATTGTGGAACTTCGAAATATAGGTAATCATGTTTAAATAATGTTATATACAATGTTTTAACGAGGTTATTTTTGACAAAAGTCCATTGTTTGGCTACTGATACTCTTACTTTTTTAAATAATACAATTGAATTCTTCATGTCTAAATATTGTATGTTAGTTTAAGCCAGTACTATTAAATATGTACTGTGAAAAAGGAGACAATATAGATGTACAAACGCTCAATGAAATGAATATATCTTACTAAATTGTACTACTGAACATATACTAATGAATTTAATTGTATTAGATAAAACATTAAAGAACTTCGAAATATAGGTAATCATATAATGTTTAAATCATTTTATTTTTGACATATGTCCATTGTTTGGCTACTGCATATGTGTGTCTTACGATGATTTTTTTTTTTTTTTTTTCATTTTTTAATTTTGTGCGATCCGCGGCCTATATACACTCAAGAGCCAAAGCATTATGACCACCCCTACATTTTTCAATGAACTCGCCTGGATGACGTGGAAGGCACGTGATCAGGTAGAAGCGGTATTTAACTGGTTTTAAGTGGTGGTATTAATCCATGCCAAGGCGGGTTGAAGCTGTGTTTGTGCGCCAAAGGTGGGCCAACTCGTTATTGACAGGTGGTCATAATGTTTTGGCTCTTGAGTGTATATCTATACATACAACCCGCGGTCTACTAAAACGGTGTTGGTTTAAATCTTCGAAATAAAGGAATCTGAACAATGAATTTAATTTCAGAACTTGGACTGAGGCGGCAACCCCCATTCCAGACGACTTGTCGGAAACACCCCCCGTTGAATCCTCTTGTTTGTCACAATTCGATGGAAGACGCTTGAAAAACATGAGCAATGAGCAGATGGAAGAGAACATTTTAACATCCATAAGTAGGTTTATATTTTTCCGGAATAAAAAAATTGAATTTACTCAAAATTAAAATGAGAGTCTTGTTTGTAAGCAATGTTTTATGTTATTTCTGCAATCTGTACTTATATCATGAATAAAAAAATTAAAAAAATGAGTATATAAAATAAATTTTTAAATTTATCATTGAGTATATAAAATCATCATTATAAAAATGAGTAAAAAAAATTATAAATTTATCATGATTAAAAAAAAATGAGTAAAAAAATTTATAAATTTATCATGAGTATATAAAATCATGATTAAAAATTTTTTTAACATGAGTATATAAAATCATGATTAAAAAAATAAGTAAAAAAATTTGTCATGAATAATAAAATATGAGTAATCATTATCGTCTTTTATCATGAGTAAAAAAATTTTTTTTTACTTCTTTCAGAAAGTGAAGTTGAATCTCTTGATGCAACACTTCCTCAAATTCAGAGTGTATTCTCATGTTGTCTTCCATCTCCTCAGAATGAAGCGAGTAAAAGAAGAAACGATACTGACATGCCTCCAGAAAAAAGAAAAAATTGCCAAGACATGGACAAAACTGGCTATTTTTTAGAATACATAGGTTATCATTTGAGGGAAATGAACAAAGAAAAACGATACTTAGCATGCAAGGAAATTTTAAATTTAGTTTTAAATCTGAAAAATCATTAAAAAATGTGTAAAAATTAAAAAGGTTTTTATTATTATTATTATTTATTGACAATAAAAAATAAAAACTGCAGAAAATCCATAAAATTGCATATAATTTAATTTTCCAGTAATATTTAGATCATTACTTTTATTAATATACTTCAAAAAATATATTAAATATATAACAAAAGAATCCTGGAACGCAATTATCTGAACCAATCAGCTGTATTAAAGATTTTAAATAAATATTTTTCACACCGTGCAACTTCTGGCTATTCCCTGAACTCGAAAGACCACTCCGGTGACACCGTTTTGAGTCGACTGAAAAGATTCAGAGTGAATCGCAGAGCGCTTTGAAGGCCATCCCTGCCGATGACTTTTTAACATGCATTGAGGATAGGAAAAAAAGTTGGCAAGTGCATTGTGTCCTGAGGGGATTACTTTGAAGGCGATGAAATAAATTTGGAAGAATAAATAAAGAGTTTTTGAAAAAAAAATAAATAATTGGTCTTACTTTTTGGGCACAGTAGTATGGAGTGTCGGGATTTAATTGATTATTTTATGTTTTAATGCTTCTATTATACTTTTATTGCAAAAATATTAAACTGAATTGTTATAACGTTCCTTAAATGCAAGTTTAAAAAATTAGATTATTAATGCAATATGTATTTGAATCATTACATTTTGAGACGAATTTCTTTTGAATTAAAAATAAAAAGAACTTTTATTCATCGAAATGGAAATAGTTTGAAGATGTGTATTGCAATATTTTGTAACATCAATAAAAGTTAAAATTTCAATCTAAATCATATTATATTAAATAAATGGTTTATTTGGCTATTTTTAATAAAAATGTTTCACATTCGATGGAAAGCAAATACACATAATAATTATATGAGCAATGAATATAAAATAATAAAAAAAGTTAAATGCCTATTTGTATTTCATAGACTAACTTAAAATTTATAATCAAGGCCTTCCTTCCCTCTTTCTTGCTCTAAAGCTCTGCTAAATCAAAACTCAAGAGAAAGCACTAAAAATGGTTCTTTGTTAATTTATCACTTGTTAAATTTTTATGGCGATAATTGAATGTTAATGCGAGACGTTCACGTAAGTTGGCCATTGAGTTTTCTTGTTCGTGCAAGATATAATTGAATCTAATCTTGATTCATCGAATCTTAATTCATTCTGCATACTAGCTGAGAGCGCTATCAGATAATTTATAAATTTATATGCGTAATTTAAATATATGAAACGAATTACGAAATTTAAATACAAGCACATACACATATATAAAAATTACATAAAAAACAAAGACACAAAATAATCTAAAAGAGAATGGACAAGGAACTTTTTAGAAAAGCAATCAGTCCAATATCAGTGATTGATAACATCCTCACGCCATAACTTGTTAGAAAAGAGGAGATTCGATAGCGATTGTGACAATGTGCATATGCGTCTCGCATCAGTTGTCAAATTACTTGGCGAGAGTTTTACATGTTTTCTCTCATGCAACAAGTAAATGAGCATGTTTCCTTTAAAAGTCTTCCCGGAAGGCAATGTTCCCCGATTATTATCCGTGGATGGGTTGCTTGTTTATGTGTAAAGGGGATAAAACATCCGCAGATATGCAGAGGGAAAAATATGTGTAGATGCTGTGTAAAATTTATATATTATAGGTTGACCTTTTTTTAAATATTTTTTCGGAATTATAACCTTAAATAATCCGTTCCTTTTCAATATAATTTAACAAATAAAATGTCACGATGTCTATTGGGGCTAGCAATACCAGATCATATTTAAATGAATATATAATATGCAGCTTATTGGAAAAAAGCATGAAAATATTGTGAATTATACAGAAGAAATGAATTTTACGCATATTATAAGAAACTAAGTTATGCTACTTATAGGTTTGTAAAATAGATGAACAATTTTCAAGATTATTTTAATATTTTTAAAAAAATTCATTTTATTATTTCTAATATAAATGCAATAAATATCATATTAAATCAAAGACTAACACAGTTATTATTAGCTTTAATAAAACAACTAATTTCTTATTTAAAAATTCATTTAAAGCATAAAATAAGCATCACTAAAATTGTTTAAATTTTATTTATTAACATATTATGAAGTCAGATTAAGATAATCTAGTTAAATGCATAAAAAAATTTTATTAAAAATCTATATCAAACAAATTAAATTATTTATTTATTAAGTTTTCCTTTCCGAACTTGTGCACGTCACATCCACGCAATCTGGTTTGCGCAAAAACAGATCTATATAATTTTTTTTAAATTTTGATCTCCTTGAATACCCTGTATTCTTTTCATAATTTAATATATATATCTTAAGGGTTGACGACACTAAGCCACCCTGATATAAATTTTAGTGTGTTATAATTCCTCTTTTTTTCATAATGGTATTTAATATTTAATGCTTTTAAAATATTACCAATAAATATATGTATAATAGTTTGAATGTATATTTAAATATGCTTGTTTGTGAATGTGGTATTTTATGTAACATTTCATCGTAATTCTATATACATTCTTGAAATGCTGTCTGTAATGGATTTTCAGACAGATATAAATTCAAGCTTATAGTTGCAATAGAGCAAGAAAAGGATTTTAACTAACTGCAACTTTTTTTTTTAAATAGAAAAATGTAGTAATTTATGTAACAAAGTAGTTTAGCATGATGTAGTTATAATCTTTTTTCCTATAATATATTTTATAATGAATTTACATCAATTGAAGCTCCGCCCTTTTCACTATGAAATTGAAAGATTTAATAAGTTTATGTACGTATTATTCTTCTGTAAATATGCTTTGTCCAAAGTCATATTATTCTAGTTCTGTGAATTGTAAAAAACATTTGAAGAAAAACAAATGTATACTTAAAATAATTTTTTTTTTTAAATTCTATTTTGCAATGATATATTTAAAAAACTTCTCCTCAACTGTCGATAAAATCATAATTCTTATAGTGTTGATTTTCTTACAGTTTTATCACGCTGCAGGCAGGAGGAAACATTCATACTATTTGTGAAATTCACCCTAAAATATTTCCTCCACCATTCACACCTGAAAAGCCTTCTAAATTTGTAGACTGCCTGTGATAAAGATTAAAGATCTATTAACTTATAGAAATTAATTCTTTGCAGGGGGAAAAAAAAATGCAATAAAGAAATAGGGACAATTTTTAAAAATAGAAGTTAATATAATTTGGAAACGGATGTTACCAATTACAGAGTTCCTATATGGCAAAAATAACCCCTAAAACCTCTCATCATCATGTATGTAATAATAATAATAATAATAATAATAATAAATCAAGCTGTATCTGTATCAATTGATAAAGAAACAAAAGAAAATTAACAGATGAAATAAAAAAAGGCGATTAATAAGTATGGTACAATTAGGGGCCTGTTTCTAAAAATAAAAAGCTAAAACAAAACTTCAGGAAAGAACAAGATAGCATAAATTGCCCCGAAATTTAACGCCTTTTACTGGTACCCCAGGATGATAGATAAATATGGTTTAATAGCTTCGTTACGAATTTGAGGGTTTTTCTAAAAAACAAAACAAAAAAACATTGCTTAGAAATTTTGAAAATATAGTCCTTGTTGATATAGAGATACAGGGCTTTATGGAACTGCTGCCCATGGAGCATTAACGATATTGGCTATCTGCCAGCTATTAAAAAACTAGTATGCAGCAGGCGTGCAACTGGCGCGCATCTCTGTTTTAAACTCAATGATCAAAAATCAATTTTTTAAAGGTCATTATGATGCTGAAAAATCGATCGAAGAGAAACAGCTTGATTCCCGCAATGTACTAAAAACGCATACTGCAGTACGCCAGCCAATCAGAAGCCTGTTCTCCTGCCTCTCTCTCCCACAATAGGTTCGTCCGACTTCCGAGGATGACAGAATAAGTGACTGCTGTCCAACCTGTAGGAAACCCTGGATTGATTCAGCTCACTTTCCTCCGTCCGTTCCAGCCTTCAGCGTATTTATCGATCTGTGCGGAGCTGATCTTCAAGTATTGCTTTTACTGTTTAGTCGTTGCTTTTGCTTCTTTTTGTTTAAGCTTTTACTTCTTCCTATTTTCATAATGTTTTGTAAAGATGAACTGCTGTTAATTGAAGTCCAAAAACACAGTCATCTGTACGACTTAAATGACAAAAGGCACAAAAACAAATTTGAAAGAGAAAAAGGATGGAACACAATTGGGAAAACGTTAGGAGTAAACGGTTAGTAAGTTTTCCCCCTTCTAACATTTTTATTTTATTTGTTGTTATTATTATTTTTTTAATTTTTTAATATTAATCAATTATTATTCAATGAAACTGAAATTTTTTTTGAAGTATACTAGTATTCCATTGTGTTGCATTTCATATATCATGTAGGTATCTTACATAATAAATACATGTAAACACAACATAGAAGGATTTACGTCAATCAGCTTGTACGAATTTTTATTTCTTATGACTTCAACATTCATTTGAGAATTTCTTTAAACATTCATTTAAGAATTTTTTTTACCATTCATTTCAGAATTTCTTTTACCATTCACTTTAGAATTTTTTTTAACATTCATTTGAGAATTTCTTTTAACATTCATTTTAAGAATTTTATTTACCAATAAATATTCTACCAGCAACAGTTTTACAATGATTTAACAGGAATTAATTTTTTAATGTATTCATTTATTGTTTTTTAAGTAATGATTCATATAAATATGCAAACGGTACATGTACTATTTATAAATTAAATAAGGATTAATTTTATTTTCATAACTCTGTATAAAAATAATTATTGCATATGAATAAATGATAAGGTTGTATATTTCATTGAAGTATAAAATTTCTTTGTGTCCAAAAATATTATGGATTTGAAATTTTATAGTATTACTGCATGATTTTTAATTAAAAAATTTTTTTATATCAGTATTTATTATTTAAATTTTTTAATTTATTGATATATATTTATTATTTTTTTTTCAAATATTATGTAGGCCAGGAATGTAAAGAAAGATTTCATCAGCTACGCGCCCGATATCGGAAAGAAAACGCCAGAAGCTCCGATGCAAATAAAAGACAGTTCCGTTTATTTAACTCCGTGAGGGTTTTGGATAATTATGTCCGACCGAAGACGTATGTTTTAAATTAAAACTAATATAAATAAACACATTTTACTTTGGTTTAAATCAAGGATAGAGAGACCATGGCCTACACCTAAAGCGTATGTTTTGAATTAAAACTAATATAAATAAACACATTTTACTTTGGTTTAAATCAAGGATAGAGAGACCATGGCCTACACCTCAAGCGTATGTTTTGAATTAAAACTAATATAAATAAACATATTTTACTTTGGTTTAAATCAAGGAAAGATAGACCATGGCCTACACCTCAAGCGTATGTTTTGAATTAAAACTATTATAAATAAACACATTTTACTTTGGTTTAAATCAAGGATAGAGAGACCATGGCCTACACCTCAAGTGTATGTTTTGAATTAAAACTAATATAAATAAACACATTTTACTTTGGTTTAAATCAAGGTTAGAGAGACCATGGCCTACACCTCAAGCGTATGTTTTGAATTAAAACTAATATAAATAAACACATTTTACTTTGGTTTAAATCAAGGATAGAGAGACCATGGCCTACACCTCAAGCGTATGTTTTGAATTAAAACTAATATAAATAAACACATTTTACTTTGGTTTAAATCAAGGATGGAGAGACCATGGCCTACATCTCAAGCGTTTGTTTTGAATTAAAACTAATATAAATAAACACATTTTACTTTGGTTTAAATCAAGGATAGAGAGACCATGGCCTACACCTCATTATAAAAACAATTTACTTAAAAAATATCATTTGTAACTTTTTTGAAAGAATTTAAAGTTTTGATTACATCTGAGATCATGATCCAACTTTGTTGTTGTTGTATCCCCTGAAGAGTATAAGAAAATCAAATATCGTGGTGTTCCCAAATAATATTGGTTATGCTGCTGATGTTGAAGATTATTGGAGCTCACTGGCCCGCCAATATAGATGTTCAAACGCTCAATGAAATGAATATATCTTACTAAATTGTACTACTGAACATATACTAATGAATTCAATTGTATTGGAAAAAACATTAAAGAACTTCGAAATATAGGTAATCATATAACGTTTAAATTATTTTATTTTTGACATATGTCCATTGTTTGGCTACTACCCCTGCATATGTGAGTTTTACGATGATTTTTTTTTCTTTCATTTTTTAATTTTGTGCGATCCGCGGTCTATATATATCTGTACATACAACCCGCGGTCTACTAAAACGGTGTTGGTTTAAATCTTTGTAGTAAAGGAATCTGAACAATGAATTTAATTTCAGAACTTGGACGGAGGCGGCAACCGCCATTCCAGACGACTTGTCGGAAACATCCCGCGTTGAATCCTCGTCTTTGTCACCATTGGATGAAAGATGCTTGAAAAACACGACTCAGGAGACGGAAGAGAACACTTTAACATCCATAAGTATGCTTATATTTTTCCAGAATAAAAAAATTAATTTATTTAAAATTGAAATGATAGTTTTGTTTGTAAGCAATGCTTTATGTTATTTCTGCATTCTTTACTTATATCATGAGTAAAAAAAAAAAAAAAAGTATATAAAATAAATTTTTTAAATTTATCATTGAGTATATAAAATCATCATTATAAAAATGAGTAAAAAAAATTATAAATTTATCATGAATAAAAAAAAATGAGTAAAAAAATTTATAAATTTATCATGAGTATATAAAATCATGATTAAAAATATGAGTAACAAATTTTTTATCATGAGTATATAAAATCATGATAAAAAAAATAAGTAAAAAAATTTGTCATGAATAATAAAATATGAGTAATCATTATCGTCTTTTATCATGAGTAAAAAAATTTTTTTTTACTTCTTTCAGAAAGTGAAGTTGAATCTCTTGATTCAACACTTCCTCAAATTCAGAGTGTATTCTCATGTTGTCTTCCATCTCCTCAGAATGAAGCGAGTAAAAGACAAAACGATACTGACATGCCTCCAGAAAAAAGAAAAAATTGCCAAGACATGGACCAAACTGGCCATTTTTTAGAATACATAGGTTATCATTTGAGGGAAATGAGCAAAGAAACACAGGACTTAGCATGCAAGGAGATTTTAAATTTAGTTTTAAATCTGAAAAATCATTAAAAAATGTGTAAAAATTAAAAAGGTTTTTATTATTATTATTATTTATTGACAATAAAAAATTAAAACTGCAGAAAATCCATAAAATTGCAAATAATGTAATTTTCCAGTAATATTTGAATCATTACTTTTATTAATATACTTCAAAAAATATATTAAATATATAACAAAAGAATTCTGGAACACATTTAGTTTCTCTCACAATCAGCTGTATTAAAGATTTTAAATAAATATTTTTAAAAAATTATGAGATTATGAACAAAAGTGTTGAATATGACATCAAAAGCCTCACCAATACGTTGCTAATGTTACTAACAGCTTTGCAGAAATTTATTCATCAAATCAAAAAACTCATATAAATGCCAATGTATTGTAAATAATTTATTTTAAATATACTTAATTTTAATATTTTGAGTATACGACAAAAGAAATGTAACTAATTATTATAATTTTGATTAAAAAACAGTTACTATAATATTTAATTTTCAATTTATAAAGATACATAAATATTGAATAAAATCTTACTAATTTCCTCCCTTTTTTTTTAACCCCTTCTCTCTTTTTCACATGAATAACAGGCAATTCTACTTATTTTGAAGCTTTCAACACCATTCATACAAAAAAATAGTTAAAGTTCTTTTTAAATCTGTATGTAGCCATTTTTTAAATACTTTAATGAAACAATAATTAAATTCAAATAAATATGATTTTAATTATTACATTGATATTGTATACAAAAAGTTATGACTATCAATCACTTGCTAAAATATATGCAAATATTAATTGCTTTAAAAATCAAGTTGAAACTAGGAAACCAAGTGCTGAAATAGCCAATTCTCACTAAGTTTATTCCTTGGCTTTATACGATGTGCATTTGATGACTTTTTAGAAAACAAAAGCCTTTAATATAATAAATAAAAAAAATTATCTTATTATTAGATTTCTGCAAATATTAACGTAACTGTTAATTAAATTACGTTGACGAAATGAAAAATTAACAGTTACTTTTAGCAGTGGTACAGGATGGTTATAATTAAGTGACACCTATTCAAACACCTCTAGAACCCGTTCTGTTTAACGGATTTTGATGAAACTTGGTATATATAGTATATGGACCATGGGGAAACGATTTCTGCAATAAAAAAAAATAGGTCAAATTTTGACCACCAGAGGGGAATTTTCAAAAATTCCTTAATCTGCTTAAAGCAGATTCAAATCAGAAGAAATGAAAAGGCCTCTTTCAGAATAATTTTCTAAAAAAAAAAGGAAAAGCTCTAAAATGGAAACTCTTCTATAATATTGTTTCACTTAAATAAGAAGTAGTATAATTCGTAATTTTTTTTTAAAGATAGAAAAATTACGAAAAAGAAAAGAATTTTTAATATTATATTAATTTTTTATCTCATTTTCAATCCTTATTCTTATTTATGCCATTCCGAACATTTGCCAAACAAATAATTTTCTTTTTTAACAGGAATTCAACAATAAAATACATCGTGAGCATATTCTTGTGAAGATTATTTTCATTTTTTGGACTTTTGTTGTTGTTATTATTATTATTATAAAAGCATGGGAGTACCGATTTTTTTTTAATATTTAGTGGCATCAAAAGTAAATTTTCAATGACTTACTGCTCTATTCATTAAAAAAACTTAACATTTCAAAAAAATGAATTTTTTTAATATCCTTAAATTTTTTATTAGCACAATTTTGGAAAAGTAATAGACAAAAAAAAAAAAAAAAAAAAAAAAAAAAAAAAAAAATGTATTTTTTATATTTATTATTATTTTTTAATTTTCGTAACTTCTCTCCTATGAACCGATAGCTACGCATAACCAAACTACAATGTTAATGTTGGGCAGTGGGAAAAAAAGAAAGACCTTGTAGATTCATGGGAGGGCTATTCATGGATGACTAAAAACTTCCTCTTTTGTAATACCTGTGGTTGATATTTTAAACTAATTGAACATTTTTCTGTATATTTTTTATTTTATATATTTATTTTTGTATGTCAAAAAAAAAAAAAAAAAAAAAAAAAAAAAAAAAAAAAAAAAGGAATTAAAGTAATGACATTTATAAATAATTCATCCTTAAATCAGAATCTAAAATAATCAACAAATTATGATTTTCCAAAGGCAGTAAATAAAAAGAAGCCCCGAAAAATGTGGACATGCGCAGAATTTCTGTGACTGAAAAAGAACACACACAAAAAAAAAAAAAAAAAAATACAAGGATATTAAATAATTTTCCGTAGTAAATTATTTATGATATGGTTTTGCAGTAGGCGTTATCAGTCTTATCAAATAACGAGGAATAAGATACGATTTTGTATTCGAAAACCTTTTTAAATTTCCCGTTTTGTATTTCATATTTAATGCATTGAAATAAAATGTCTTCCTCTGTTTCCGATTCATTGCAGCTTAAGCACATTTGAAATTTTTTTTATATTCGGGACTTCTACGATTTTATGGTGAAGTGACAAAGAGTACAAGCAGTCTTTGAAAGGGATAAAACCTGAATGATGGTCAGGAAATTTTCTGATATCTGAGAAATGAATAAGTCTCTTGAGCACTATCGTTTCGAAAATTTTACTTAAGATGGAAGTTTAAGAAATTGGACAATAAGGTTTAATAAAATTGTTATCTTTGGTTTGAGGATAGGAATGATTTGAGCAGTAAACCACTTTTAAGGGATGTTGTCTGTGATTCAGATATTATTAAAAATTGATAGAAGCTGTTAAAAGTAGTAATTAGGGAGGATTTTGATAAATTTTTTGGAACTAGTATTGAAGTCTCCAAGAACAATATAAGTGGAAAGAAGTTGTTGTAGAATTGCTTCAAACCATTCAACTGGAATTAACATTTTGGAGAGTAAATATTGACGGTGGAAAAAGTCTTATTATGAAGATGAATTATGATTGCTTGAATTTCATTATCTGAATAAGGAAGATTTTGAAAATTTATAATTGTCACTATTATTATTGTAGTTATCATTAGATCTTCACATAAGTGGTATTGTTAGAAATTGCTGAAAGGGCACTAACTTATGGTGTAATGCAACGGATTAACAAAATTAATCAATGACTAACTTGAAATTTTTCCATCACGGAATCTGAGATTTTTAGTGTAATCAATTCAGCGTGTCATAAATAGCATATACACCAATTTTTATGCTAAAATTCCCGTAATTTTAAAGTTACAGAAAGGGGCCTGCATATAAAATTACAATTATTTCATTCAATAACTAAAAAATATATTATCATTTTCTTGTTGTGATTACTAAGAAAAAATTGCATGATTTCAATGAAAAATGTTTGTAAGCAAAACTCAAATTGTTTACATAATTATTGATAATTAAACATGTTTATTATTTTATTGGAACTATACCATTTAATGACAATAAAATCATGAATGAAAACTTCCTATGAGAAATAAATGTTTAAAATTTGTTTGAGACCGGCCCATAAAATTACATTTCCTTCTTTTTTCGGCTTTTTAAATTTTCTAAGCCAATGGTAAAAGACAGCTAATAAAAAAGATTGCTATTCGTTTTTCAAATTTATCTAATTAATCAATGAACTTCAATTCAAAGCAATTCGATTAATTATACATTAATGGCCATTAAAATTGCTACACCAGGAAGAAATGCAGATAACAAAATGATATTTATTGGACAAATATATTATACTGGAAATAACAAGTGATTAAATTTTCAAGAAATTTGGGTGCATAGATCCTCAGAAATCAGTACCCAAAACAACCACCTCTGGCAGTAATAACAGCACTTATACGTCTGGGCATTGAATCAAACAGAGATTGGAGGGCATGCACAGGTACCGAACCCATGCAGCTTCAACACGATGCAACAGCTCATCAACCGTAGTGACTGGCATATAGTCATTGGATCTCGACCGATGTGAGTAGCAATACTGCGATACGATAAATCGCAATCCCGGTACGCATTTCTGCTTCTTACACGAGGCATCACAGCAACTTTTCACCAGTCAACAACGTTCAAATGCAATTTGTGTATGAGAAGCCTGTTGAACAATTTCCTCATTTAAACACATTGTAGGTGTCGTTAACGGCGCCTGCTTTGTCTCAATGTGATGAAAAGCTAATCATTTGCATATCACAGCACCTTCTTCCTGTAGTTTAAATTTCACGTCTGTAGCATGTCGCCTTCTTTGTGTAGTACTTTTAATGGCCAGTAGTGCAGTTTTTCAAATATGAGTACTCCGGTCGGTTTAATATGGTGTTTCAAATATAATATCCAATAAGTGCGTGTCGAGTGTAAGTTTTTTTTTTATTCTATTTTTTTACTCCTCATTACATTTACTGGAAGGTTTTTCAATAAAAATTGAAGATATAAAATACTCTTTAACTTCATATCATTTTTTCCGAGTATTATTTATTTTTCTAGCAAACGATATTCACTTATACAAATTGAATTCATTAAGGCTCTTTTTTGAGTTAATAGTTTTAAATCGCAACAAAATGGAACATTTACTTAATCGGATGGTAGACGATATTTTGATTACATGAATAATTAAATATTAAAGCACATTATCTTTTCCAAAGCTAAAAGCTTTCAACTAAAACTTTTTGAAAAAAATAAAATAATTTCGCTTAAATTTTTATCGAAATGAATTCATTAATTTGAATTGAAATTAGTGGCATCCATTTTAGATATTCCATATAATTTCAGGTAGTAAGCAATATACTGTATATATAATTTAAAAATGATAGAATTATACAAGAATAAAGAGGGATTTATTATTAGTTAGACAAATAATTTTATTTAATGATTTATAAAACGTTTTAAAAATTGAATTTAAAAATTTTGTGAAACATCATAAATTAAAACTTTGACGAATTTTATTAATTGTAATTTTTTATTTAGAACTTTTGCAGGTATTATGCTACTTTTAATAAAAACTTTCATTTTTAAACCACTACACTTCATAGTTTATAAATACTACTATGTCCCAAAAAAAAAAAAAAAAAAAAAAAAAAAAAATTGCAATTTAAAACTCTCGGGACTTATGGAATTTCAATTACAGTTAAAAGAAGGCAGAGAACGCGTTGAAGACGAAGAGCTCACTGGTCGACCATCAACATTAACCGACGAAGCTCACGTCCAAAAAATTAAAGATTTGGTGCTTGAAAACCGTCGATTTACGATTAGAGACCTTGCTGATGATGTTGGAATTTCAAAAGGATCGGTCAATTCTATTTTGGGCCTCAAAACCGTCAAATCTCGATTTATACGGAAAACACTGAATGCACCAGCTCACGCTGAATTGATTCTTCGTGACTTTTTCGCCAAAAATGAAACCCATATCGTTCCACAACCACCGTATTCACACCGTGCGACTACTGGCCATTCCCTAAACTCAAAAGACCACTCCGGGGACACCGTTTTGAGTCGATTGAACAGATTCAAAGTGAATCGCAGAGCGCTTTGAAGGTCATCCCTGCCAATGACTTTTTAACATGCGTTGAAGATTGGAAAAAAAGTTGGCAAGTGCATAGTGTCTGAGAGCAAGTGCATTGTGTCCTGAAAGGATTACTTTGAAGGGGATGAAATAAATTTGGAAGAATAAATAAAGAGTTTTTGAAAAAAAATAAATAATTGGTCTTACTTTTTGGGCACAGTAGTATGGAGTGTCGGGATTTAATTGATTATTTTATGTTTTAATGCTTCTATTATACTTTTATTGCAAAAATATTAAACTGAATTGTTATAACGTTCCTTAAATGCAAGTTAAAAAAAATTAGATTATTAATGCAATATGAATTTGAATTATTTCATTTTGAGACGAATTTCTTTTGAATTAAAAATAAAAAGAAATTTTATTCATCGAAATGGAAATACTTTGAAGATGTGTATTTCAATATTTGGTAACATCAATAAAAGTTAAAATTTCAATCTAAATCATATATTAAATAAATGGTTTATTTGGCTATTTTTTTATAAAAATGTTTTACATTCGATTGAAGTCAAATACACATAATAATTATATGAGCAATGAATATAAAATAATAAAAAAAGTTAAATGCCTATTTGTATTTCATAGACTAACTTAAAATTTATAATCAAGGCCTTCCTTCCCTCTTTCTTGCTCTAAAGCTCTGCTAAATCAAAACTCAAGAGAAAGCACTAAAAATGGTTCTTTGTTAATTTATCACTTGTTAAATTTTTATGGCGATAAATGAATGTTAATGCGAGACGTTCACGTAAGTTGGCCATTGAGTTTTCTTGTCCGTGCAAGATATAATTGAATCTAATCTTGATTCATCGAATCTTAATTCATTCTGCATACTAGCTGAGAGCGCTATCAGATAATCAGACAATTTATAAATTTATATGCGCAATTTAAACATATGAAACGAATTACGAAATTTAAATACAAGCACATACACATATACAAAAATTACATAAAAAACAAAGACACAAAATAATCTAAAAGAGAATGGACAAGGAACTTTTTAGAAAAGCAATCAGTCCAATATCAGTGATTGATAACATCCTCATGCCATAACATTTTAGAAAAGAGGAGATTCGATAGCTATTGTGACAATGTGCATATGCGGCTCGCATCAATGGTCAAGTTACTTGGCGAGAGTTTTCTACGTTTTCTCTCATGCAACAAGTAAATGAGCATGTTTCCTTTAAAAGTCTTCCCAGAAGGTAATGTTCCCCGATTATTATCCGTGGATGGGTTGCTTGTTTATGTGTAAAGGGGATAAAACATCCGCCGATGTGCAGAGGAAAGATATGTGTAGATGTTGTGTAAAATTTATATATTACAGGTTGACCTTTTTTTAAAATATTTTTTCGGAATTATAACCTTAAATAATCCGTTCCTTTTCAACATAATTTAACAAATAAAATGTCACGATGTCTATAGGAGCTTGCAATACCAGATCATATCTAAATGAATATATAATATGCAGCTTATTGGAAAAAAGCATGAAAATATTGTGAATTATACAGAAGAAATGAATTTTACGTATATTATAAGAAACTAAGTTATGCTACTTATAGGTTTGTAAAATAGATGAACAGTTTTAAAGATTATTTTAATATTTTTAAAAAAATTCATTTTATTATTTCTAATATAGTAAATGCAATAAATATCATATTAAATCAAAGACTAACACAGTTATTATTAGCTTTAATAAAACAACTAATTTTTTATTTAAAGCATAAAATAAGCATCACTAAAATTTGTTTAAATTTTATTTATTAACATGTTATGAAGTCAAATTAAGATAATCTAGTTAAATGCATAAAAAAATTTAATTAAATATCTGTATCAAACAAATTAAATTATTTATTTGTTAAGTTTTCCTTTCCGAACTTGTACACGTCACATCAATGCAATCTCGTTTGCGCAAAAACAGATCTATATACTTTTTAAAAAATTTTGATCTCCTGTAATCCCGGTATTCTTTTCATAATTTAATATATATATCTTAAGGGTTGACGACACTAAGCCACCCTGATATAAATTTTAGTGTGTTATAATTCCTCTTTTTTTCATAATGGTATTTAATATTTAATGCTTTTAAAATATTACCAATAAATACATGTATAATAGTTTAAATGTATATTTAAATATGCTTTTTTGTGAATGTGGCATTTTATATAACATTTCATCGTAATTCTACATACATTCTTGAAACGCTGTCTGTAATGGATTTTCAGACAGATATAAATTCAAGCTTATAGTTGCAATAGAGCAAGAAAAGGATTATAACTAACTGCAACTTTTTTTTTTAAATAGAAAAATGTAGTAATTTATGTAACAAAGTAGTTTAGCATGATGTAGTTATAATCTTTTTTCCTATAATATATTTTATAATGAATTTACATCAATTGAAGCTCCACCCTTTTCACTATGAAATTGAAAGATTTAATAAGTTTATGTACGTAATATTCTTCTGTAAATATGCTTTGTCCAAAGTCATATTATTCTATTTCTGTGAATTGTAAAAAACATTTGAAGAAAAATAAATGCATACTTAAAAGAATTTTTTTTTTTTTTAAATTCTATTTTGCAACGATGTATTTAAAAAAAACTTCTCCTCAACTGTCGATAAAATCATAATTCTTATAGTGTTGATTTTCTTGCAGTATTATCATGCTGCAGGCAGGAGGAAACATTCATACTATTTGTGAAATTCACCCTAAAATATTTCCTCCACCATTCACACCTGAAAAGCCTTCTAAATTTGTAGACTGCCTGTGATAAAGATTAAAGATCTATTAACTTATAGAAATCAATTCTTTGCAGGGGAAAAAAAAAAAAAAAAAAAAAAAATGCAATAAAGAAATAGGGACAATTTTTAAAAATAGAAGTTAATATAATTTGGAAACGGACGTTACCAATTACAGAGTTCCTATATGGCAAAAATAACCCCTAAAACCTCTCATCATCATGTATGTAATAATAATAAATCAAGCTGTATTTGTATCAATTGATAAAGAAACAAAAGAAAATTAAGTGATGAAATAAAAAAAAAGCGATTAATAAATATGGTACAATTAGAGGCCTGTTTCCAAAAATAAAAAGCTAAAACAAAACTTCAGGAAAGAACAAGATAGCATAAGTTGCGCCGGAATTCAAGAGCTTTTCCTGGTACCCCAGGATGATAGATAAATATGTTTTAATAGCTTCGTTACAAATTTGAGGGTTTTTCTCAAAAAAAAAATAAATAAATAATGATAAATTTTTTGCTTAGAAATTTTGAAAATATAGTCCATCATGATATAGAGATACAGGTCTTTGTGGAACTGCTGCCCATGCAGGAATCATGGAGCATTAACAATATTGGCTATCTGCCAGCTATTAAAAAACTAGTACGCAGCAGGCGTGCAACTGTCGCGCCGAATTGAATCAGCGTTCAGTGCTTGTGAATATATCCACAGAAGTGAAGATCGAACATTCACCAATAACGGTGACCCTAGAGTGAATGTTCATGAATTTTCCTTTCCATTCACAATAAAAGCTAGTACTTATCCGAGTTGGCATGTAAGCGGAGATAGCAGAACTCTTAGTCGGGCTTTTTGATCACTCGTTATCAGAGGCGCAACGTGAAAGTGGGTCTACAGAACTTGCAGTTTACGCAGGTTATCTGTTGAGGGAGAAGCCCATATAGGACGACCATATAAGAGAATTTGTCTCAGTATTGAATTGTAGAGCAGAAGCTTGTGTCTGATCACTAGCTTACTTTTCTGAGAAACTAAGCCTTTGAGATTTTTGCTCTCAGTAATTGCTTTAGCAACTATCTTGGAAATGTGGGAAGAAAAGGATAATTGTGCTCAAAAAACTAACACTAGATACTAATATTAAGTAACCCAAGGGATGGAGTGGCCAAAAATGGTGACATCAAGATCATCAACATTAAGCTTCTGAGTAAACCGGAGGCATGCGCTTTTGCTGGGATTAATTTTAAATTTTCAGGTGGTTAATCAATTTTCGAGATGTGGGATATAACTATTCAATTGAGCAACGACGGAATTTGGTGATTTGAGCTGGCTAATTACAGTTGTG
The DNA here is from genome assembly GCA_021605075.1 of Caerostris darwini. Taxonomy (NCBI): domain Eukaryota; kingdom Metazoa; phylum Arthropoda; class Arachnida; order Araneae; family Araneidae; genus Caerostris; species Caerostris darwini. Next base: position 897,949 of record BPLQ01013598.1, on the reverse strand, counting down.
TCTGCAAGCATTGTTAGTTGTCACTTGGTTGGCCAAGGAATATTGTTTACAGATATCAAAAAAAGATATGTGGAGCAAGAAGAGAACCCTGAGGTACACTGTTCCTGGTCAATTATCCTGATTACCAAGTCTTAGATTCAAACTCACAAATTCTGAGTAACACGAGGCATTTAACTACTAAGTCACAGATCCCCTAAAATTTGGAGAATATTGTTACAATAAGAATGTACTTCAGGAATCAAAATTAGAAAGTGAAGGAACCACAAACTTCAATTTTATTTTCATTGTAAGAACATAAAAAAGGAACATTTTTTAAAATTATAAAGTACCTGCACAAAGATTACATTTGGCAATTCTGTTATATAATTTCAAATAAATTTATTTTAAAATAACATACTTAATATCTCTAAGATGTTTTTCTTATTAATTTTGTAAACAGATAATATAAATCTTAAGTAAAAAATTTACTATAAGTTGAGATATTTAAAAAAATATTCTTTAATTTATGTAAAAAAATACATATACTCTACACATATCTCAATGTTCCGTGCAAATGAAGATATATTTACAAGTAGAATACTTAATTTTTGAGATGAAAATATATCTTGAAATATTCTTTCATAAAGTTTCCTTATAAAAGTGAATTTATGCCTAAAAATGGTTAACAACGAATAACTATCAATTTTAAATATTTACAAAATGATAATACAAATAAGGATGAATTAATATATATACATATGTTGGAATTTAGTCAGCATCTGACCATCAGGTGACATGCCTATGACTGGAACACATAGCTTATCCATTACCTATCACACACTCATATACATATATATATGCCAAATTTCTTAAGACCAATATGGATCACTTTCTACAAAACAAGCTTCTATAAACAATTTTCTATATAACACTTGCAGTCAAATTTGAAGTGGATTTTTGAAAAGACTTTCTATCAATAAGTTTTCCCTTCATAGTTTGTTTCCTTTTGGAATTGTGGCCATTTCCAGGAATAGAAGTACAGATGTTACAAGCCATTAGAGCATCGAATGCACTTTTACATAGCTGTAAATTTTGTTTGAATAATTCTATGTTCTTTAAACTCTCTAGATGCTTCTTGCTGGATGAACGACTGTATTCATGTTCTTGGAACTTCACACATAAAAATATTAGCCAAAGTACATTAGAATACAGCAGACAGTTGTGCCATTCATTGCTAGAAAAATGAGAATATATAAAAATATGTAGACTATTTAATAAATAAAAAAAAATTTAAAAAAGGAACAATATCTTTCAATCATATATATATATAATTTAGAACCGAGTTAACCAATTTACAGCAAATTTATTTTAAACAACACTATCAAGGGTTAGATCCAGTGTTTCTTATAGAAGTGCTGAGAGGGTATTGCTCCCCTCCAAACTAAGTAATTTACAACCATTGAAAAACTTAAATGCCTTTTTGGTGACATCACTTTACAAAGTAGGATGGGTAGGGTTTTTTTCACAGGAGTTTAAAAAACTATGAAACCAGAAAATAGTTTGCACTGTAAAAATTGTCACAGAAAAAACAGATACAATTAATTAGTGAAGCATCTTCTTAAAAGTTAAATTATAGGACATTACAGCTGTGAAGTTATTTTTATAAATATAGATGAGAGTTTGTGGGAGTTGGAGTAAACCAAGTCATGACCACCAAATGGGCATTTCAGACTTAAAACTGTATTTTAATAAAACTATGTCTGAAATAATTAGGACATTTAAAGTAACAAATTGGAATTTATCAAATTCTCTGCAACAAGTTTTAATGCTGCATGTATATATTTTTTAAATACAAGGGTTTTTAGCAGCTCTCTAACCTGAAGCTTAATTCAAATCCTGAAAGTTTGTGTCTATGCTGTGTTTATTAGATTCTATAGCTTCGGAAGTCCTCCCATGGCATGGATGTAGGCGCTGAATTTCAAAGATATCATCTTTAGAATGTAAATACAATAACTTTTCACTGAAATGGTGTTCTATTATAAAAATTATCAAGTTTAGCAGTTTAATGGGTTTAAAGTGAAGAAGCATAAACAATGCATAAGATAAAAATAAGTTACAATTTCAATTCCAATATAAAAGTAGTTAAGTCATCACAAGTCATTTTAAAAATTTATATATAGAAGAAAAATTTAAAGCTATAGGGGGGGATAGGTTATAAATCAAACATCACATTAATTCTTAAAAACGTTTACATACTTTAAATGATTTCTTGTAGCTCTGTACACTTCAAACTGTGCATCACCATTTTGATTGAATAATGATTCATCTGCAGCCAGATCATTATAAAAAATGCAACCTGAGAAAAAGTATCAAAATTATATTGCCCTTTCAAATAAAAACTTAATATATATACTGAAATGCAAAAAGTCACAGGCATCAATATTCAAATATACAGATAGCAGTAGCATCTCATAAGAAGCATTATGAATGGATAGTACATTGTCAGGTGATTGATTTGTATTCAAGTGATTCATGGGAAAAGTTTTCTTACGCGAATATGATCGCACGACGAGAATTAACAGACTTTGAACGCGGAATGCTAGTTAAGACTAGACACATAAGGCATTCCACATTGTGAAAATGGTTAGAGAATTCAACATTCCTCGATCTGCAGTATGCCGAGATTAAATAATTTCAGCTATTACCTCCCCAACATGGACAACGCAGTGTTCGACAGTGTTCTATACTCAATGGCCGAGACCAGTGGCAGGTGCGTAGCCAGTGTTAACAGACAAGCAATACTGCGTCAAATAACAGCAAATATCAATGTGGGACGTACGACAGACGTGCCCGTGAGGACAGTAGTGAAATTTAATGTTGGTGGGATATGGCATCAGAAGAGCCTTTACTAACAACACGTCATCGGGTGCAGTGTTTCTATAGAGAAGATATCGGTTGGATCCTAGATGACTGGAAAAATATCGCTTAATGATTTCAGTTATTAAGAGATGATAGTAGAGTTCAAAAGTAGCGAGACCCATGAGGCCATGAACCCAAGTTGTCAACAAGACATCGTGTAAGCCGGTGGTGACTATATTAGTGTGGACTGTTTTTACATGGCATGGACTGGGCTCTCGGGTCAAATCGAACCAATTATTGACTGGTGACCTATTTGATCTACTCTTCTTCTCCAGCTACTTGGAGACCATTCGCAGAACATTCTGGACAATTCCAGTGAATGATTCAGATACTTATATCCTTAAAAATGAATCCTGTTGAACATACGTGGGACAAGATTGGTTTAATCAGTTTATGCACAAAATCCTGCACAGCACATCTAACCGATGCTTAGCAGCTATTTAGTCTTTAAAATAATTCACTATGAAACCTATTTGCCACAAAAGCAACATTAATTAACGATGAAACATATAAAAATAATACAGCTACACATATACGTACACAAATTGAAAAACAAATTTCCGTGTTTGGCACCAGAAGAGGGAGTTCGACGATTGCTTCACTTCGATTACATGGAAAAATGAGACTTGTTTCCAATATCCTCCCCCCTTTGAGCCCACGTTCATCATAGAGGACTCAAAACTATTTATTTTTTTAAACTTATTATTTATTTTCAAGTATTAATCAGGATAAGTTGTTGAGGCATTTGAACGTCCGAGTCTGGTGACCCGGGAAAGTTCAGAAGCATCAAAAGTTTGTTCTGGAACTGTTTCAATCTAACCAGCAACACTTACTGCCTTTAACCTGTAAAAAGCTATCTAAAACCATATTAGATGGGGAAAGGGATCCATAGGAAAAAATTTCTGAATAGGTCTGGTTAAAATATTCGAGGAGTTTTCAGATTGATAGATCGCACTTACATAGGGTATGATACTAGGTATGACTTTAGCAAGAGGCCAATTAAAACGTTTGTTGAAATCGTCTCCAACGATATGACCCAGTTTCAAAATGGAATACTGATATTTATGTCTTTGATGCTGAATTAACAAGCCAATGCATTCCTTGTCTTCGTAATTCTTCCAAAAGTTTTACATGATATCTTATAAGTTTGCGACAGTGATTGACACCAATACGATCAAAATCAGTCACTTTCATTTCAGAGTTTTCAAGAAAGAACATGGGTGGTATAAGAGGAAATAAATCATTCGAGTTCTCAGAGAAATATGTGAGAGGACAGCAATGGATCACAAACGCATGCTTTGTAATTCTTTATGAATAAGAACTGCACTTCCCAAGGTTCTCTTGTTCTTTCAGTGTCCTAACAATCCTGTCACACCAATCAGCTTGTGAGAGGATTAACTATCCAATGGATTCAATGTAATTTAGCTTCTTTATAAATTTTATTCCAGTCAATTTCACAAAGAGTGTTGAATGCCCCTCTGAAATAGCTTCCATTATTAGAATACTACTGTGTCCAAAAAGTAAGACCAATTTTCAATTTAAAATTCCCGGGGCTTATAGAATTTCAATTTTTTTTTTCTTTTTTAGGTTGCTGCCCTGTCCTTGACATCTGCATGAAATTTGACTGTCCTTGACATCTGCATGAAATTTGAAGTCAAAATATTCATTAGTGTTTGAGTTGCGCTTGGCTTTGTGAGATGCTAAAACTGATTCCGGCGATTTTTGAAATGTCTGAATTAATTGAGCAAAGAACTTTTCCCCCTCCAATTAAAGTATAACCAAATTTGGTTTCAATTACTTTCTGTCTGCTATTCAACTTCTTTGATACACTAGTTAATATAAAGCCTGCAATATCAGCTCCCAGGAGCATATCAATTTCAAATTTTTAAGATTTTAATCAGATACTGTTAAATGTTAGATCATTTATTGATGTAGTATCAGTTACTTTGGGAATGAAATCACAAATTTTGTTTTCTGGTAACACTGACATATCCTACATATCCTGACATAAGTGTTCTGTAAATTACAAATTTTCATGTCATATACAAATTATATTACTTTCCTGGCTTTCTTCCTACTCAGAATCTTTACATGTGTACAATATTTGTTATTAAAAACATTTTTCTAGTTATTTAATATGATTTTTTAAAAATATTTTTGTGAAATTTTAATTAAAAAAAATGAAAATCCTAAAATTATTAAAACATTATATTAGAGCCCCCCCCTCACCAAATTATTTTATTTAAACTATTTTATTAAGAGAGGTTTACACTATTTATTTTAACAATTTTCTTTTTTTTTTTAAAGAAACTAGCGAAAAATAAGAAAACGTCACAAAGTGCGAATGCGGTTTTTTTTTTTATTTTAAGCGACACTATACCATCGAATTTTGCTTTATTTTCTCCCTCTATGAACACATATTATATAAGTCCAATATAAAAGCAAAATTAGCAATTAAACATACATATAACAAATTACATCATGCATTCACTTAAGGATACTAAATTAAATAATTCAGCCTTAAGATGCTTAAAATATATATAAATAATAATTCATTTGACTTAATTTTCACTAATTGAATACATAAATAACAAATACCAATCAATGCAGATGCTAAAGAATTGCGAAATTAGGCTTACGGAATGAATTTAAGCTTAATACACAGAAAATTATAATAATAAAATAATTAATAAATTGGCTTAAGCAAATAGCATGAGTACAAGCAGTGCACGAGTGAAAGCAAACACAAACACTAGAGAAAGACACGTCTAAAAAGGAGATAAATCATAAAAAAAGAAGTCCTTCATAGAAAAAACCCGGACATAAGGTTGCCGTAAAATGAGTAACGATCCGCGTTGCCAAGCATGCTTAGCTACAAAATCGGGAATCTCGCGTATTCTTGGTGCAAAATGCTCTCACCCGCAATTTTCTCTGATTATTTAGATATTTTTACGAATTTCCCTGACTTTTCTAGATCGATAAAATTTCCTGACTTCCTGATTCTGTCACCACCCTGTTAAAGTCGCTAATAAAACATATTCAACACTGCAGTTATTCGATAGTCTTGGTTACAACTATTTCGGTTTAGATTTATTTTACATTTAATTCACTTTCAGGACACATAAGAAAGATTGTAATGATTTTTGTAACATTGAATACATTTTTTTATCTGTAACTTTAAACAAATGACCTGCTCGTAAACAAAAACATGTACCTTATCTAATCAAAATCTTTTTTCCATATCATCAAGACTCAAATTTCTAGCTAAAAACCCATTCTTGACTAAGATGATTTTTATCACAAAATAAACAATTAAAATATTGTCTAACTGATTTCCATTGGTGCGTCATGTTTGGCAGTACTTTTTTTTTTTTGACATTCAGACAATTTCCTTGATTTGCCTCCAAAGCAAGTATGAGCAAGATTGACCATTTCTTCTACATTAAAATTTTTCAATTCAATCTTTAGTAGTTTGAACTGTCTTTTTTCCACAAAATCATCAGCAGGCGATAATTCTCTATTCTTGCTTTCACTTACATATTTAACTATAGGGGTGAGTTTGTAATAATTATTTCCATGTGTTTCTGCTGTCAATAAATCCTCTTCAGAATATTCTAAAAAGGCATTTTCTACCTTCTCTCGGTAGCTTTGCCAGGCTTTCAAATTTATCTTTGAATTACAACATCAAAAGTTCATTTACACCAGGATTCTTTTTTGAAACTCCGGACTTTTATTTTATTTAAACATAAAGAAAAGGCTGTTCATAGACCTTTTCGTTTCATCGTTATGGTATCTGTGTTGCTTTCAATTAATTGCTTATTGAGACCCCACATTGGGTGCTAGAAAAGATATTCTATGTATAATAAGAAAAAGTAGCTCTAGTGCATCTAACAGATGTTTAATAGTTATCTCATCTCAAATAATTTATTATGAAACTCATTTCTACATAAGCAACATTAATTAATGACAAAACATATAAAAATAATACAGCTTCACATACACAACATAGAACACACACACATAGAGGAATTTTGCTTTGCTGTTGAATTATTCTTTGACAGTCTAAGTCTGCAACACATCATGATTGCTGTGAAACTTGCATTTCAATCAGGAGTAACCACAACTTTATTAAAATTTTCTGTGTGTCGCTAAAAAATTGTAATACCAACTTTTCTAAACCCTACCTTATATTCCATTTCCTATGCTCTTATTAAATTTTGTCTTTTTTTCTTTCCAGAAATAAGCTTCTCCATTTTATTAGCTGCAAATCATTCAAGTTACACACGTTTTTATAGTTGAACTGACAACAATTTTACTTGCCAGTGTATTTGACTAATTCAGCTTTTTTCTTAAATTTTTTATAATCCTGTATTGGTCTCTTTATGTTGTCTTTCTCATAACAAGTTTTTAGAATAAATAAAGTGTGCACGTGTTTGCAGCAAATTAAAAAAAATTCCTAAACATTTATATTTCACACTTTTTGGATATTCACTTAATTTTATTCATAGAAGTTTAATTAAAGTAACTAGCAAATACGATTATACAAAATTTCTGATGTTGTTTAACCATAATGCATTTTTTAATTTAAAACATATAAAATTATAGTTTCAGCATAAATATATTTTTTTTTAGGAAATCTCTATTTTATACATAGATAATGACTAAAATTAATTAATTCAACGATTTTTTGAAGTTGAAGAGAATAAAGTTTATAAAGGAGCTGAATTACATCAAATTCAGTGAATATTTAATCCACCCAGAACTGTTTCGTGGGAGAGGATTGTTAGGAAACCCAAAGAACAGTTTTAAAACAAAAGCAGAAAGAAAGAGCAGTTTTAACTACCCATCTTATATGACTAAATCTGTAATCCATTTTCATTTTCATATCTCTCTGAGGACTGGAATGATTTTGTTCCTCTTACTGTACATCATCTTGGAAACTCTAGAATTAAAGTAATTGATGCCAATAATTATCGCAAACTTTTAAGATATTGCACTAAACTTTTGGTATAACTACGAAGAAACTTCTGCAAAAAGTACATTGGCTTGTTATTTCAGCAGAAAACACACAAACATCAATACTTCCATGTAAAATTGAGTGTTATCATTCTCATTAGAGATGATTTCAAGAAATGTGTTAATTGGCTTCTTGGCAATGATATATGTTATACCTGGCAAAGATGGTTAAATGCTAACTGCCAAACTGAAAACTCACTTTAATGTTTTAACCAGATCTACTCAGAGAATTTTTCCTTTCCAAATGTTATGTAATTAGGTGTTATATTCCTTTTTACATATGTCGCTGCTTAGACCGAAACAGTTCCAGACACAGCGTTCAATTTCATGTATTTCACTGCATACAGATTGTAATACATCTGGAATGATTCTCCAAACGAAAACGACGTCAGTCAACAGTGTTCGCCTTCAGTTCATAGTACTCCAATCATGAAACTTTGAACATCTTCAAACAGACACATTTAGTAGGCCAAGTTAGTGAGATATAAATAATGGGTTTCCTTGTATCTAGCAAACTCCTTAGCAGACTATTTTGAAGTTAGTGTCTATTACATTTAGTAATCATTGCAAAATAAAAATTCTCAAGAGTATATTACAACAGCATGTTATTTTGACTTTGACCTGGTTGTATGCATACATTAACAATGTCTTCAAACCTTTTCCAGATCTTTAACAGGACAATTTTGACTACTTTTAGTCTCTACATTTTTCTGTCAGTTTTCGTCCAACACCTCATTAGCATTGTTGTTTTGTTTTTTTAATAATCTGTAGAACACTTTTTCAAAAGCATGTTTCAATTTTTCCACATGAAATTTTATCCACTGCACATAAAGTCCTAGAAATCAGAATTTAAAGCATATTCTTGTACTCCTCTTTACAGGTGCCGAAAAAACAGGCAATAAAAATATTTCAGTGTGGCAAAGCTGAATAGCATTGGACTGTGATAACATTAATCTTGCGCTACCAACCACTTTCACTGAACTTTACTCAATAGAAATAACATATAACATTTTTTTATATTTACTCCTTTATTTTTTTACACCAGTGTAACAGTTTGTATTACCTTTTAACATGTAATGGATCTTTATAACATGCTATCGTAGCATGTTATAAAGATCCATTATCACACTGTTATCGGTAAAAATCTATATAAAAAATATGTTTTGCAAAAACACATATTATACACTTAAGAATTTAAATACAAAAAATCAATTGGAATATTTCAGAACTTACCATTATCCAATATACGTGAAAGAGTAAAATCAATTATTGTAACAACTATTCCATTACTGGGAATGGAAAATGTTTGTCCCCTCAAAACATATGATATAGATTTGCTTTTATTTCTTTCCACTAAAATATTTCCCAAATGAAGATCTCTGTGTTCAAACGAATGGACTTCTTCTGCGATAGCTAAGGAGATTGCAGTTTGTTTTAATATACTTTCTGCTTCAGCAGCATTTCTAAGCTAAAACATAAAGTTATAATTAATGCTAAATTTATCAGTAAGGGCATTTGCATATTATAAATTGATGCCAGTCAAATTAATGTTAAACAAGATTATAAACTTGAGCTAAAGAAGATAAAGGAATAAGTCTACAATGAAACATGTAATTTATCTATAAAATTTTAAATATTTTTGTTTATTTTTAAAACTTGAATTAAAATTAACTAATGGAAAAAAAGTAAATTAAATTAACTAATAGAACAAATTCAAATGTTACCACAAAGCATGATAAGTCTTTTCCACCATATTCCAACTCAATAATTGCAAAAAACTGCTGTTCGTTAAAAAGATCTGCAATGAATAATATAAAAAATTGTCTTTATAACTATAAAAAAATATACTGTTCCACTAACAAAGAGTATTTTACACTTGAAAAATTAAAGGTGTATAGCAATAACTTTTCATTCATTTATAAACAGCAAATATTTTTCCTTCTGAATGTTTTTGCTAAATTTATTTTTATTTTATTTTAATAAGTATTTTAAAACTGGAAATTAAATCAAATATTTGACAATTTTAAATAATAATAAAATTGGAAACATGAAATTTAATAATCTTATATAACAAAATTACTGTTTAAATACTTTGTAGATTATCTTAAAAGAAAAATATTATGACTTGTAATTATAATGAACACATCTTTTGAAAAAGACGTTATTGTGCATGTATATATATATATATTTATTATGATAAATCTGGGACCAGCGAAAGTTTACGCAATTTAGTTCAACTTTGATTTTTTTTTTGTGATGCCTTACAGAATGCCAAACAAAACTTGAATAGCCACTTCCCCCATTCGAATGGAGAAGAGCTTGGTTTTTTTTTAAGAGCTTGGACTTGTTGTTAACAGTTGGTTCCGAAAATCAGCTAATATGTTTACAACTTTCCGAAGGAATACCATTCAGGTGTGTCAGATGTAGTGAGGGAGAATGGGAAGATTTCCAAGTAAATCTTTTTAAATCTCACTTTAATCTTTTTTTGTTATATTGTTCCTACATAATTTTCATATACATCAAAATCTCTTTTTACAAGATATATACATTTCTAAAAATTATTAGAAAAGAATTATTAAACATTAAGTAAAAAAAAAAATGTGTAATTTAGTTGGAATAAAAATTATATAAAGCTTATCATTCATTATTTTTTATAAACTCTGAATTTATATAAAAAGATGTCTATTAATAAAAATGGTTTAATGATGACTATTGGTATATGTTTTGCTTGACTTAAAACTATTATTTTAGTAACAGCATCTTTGTCAGGATAGATTTTAATTCAACTGAAGTTGTGACTCCATTTTTGTAATTAAATTTACAAATAACTTCATTTAATTTCTAATATTTTTTAAGAAATACATATATTAATAAAAAGCTATATTAACACAAAAATAAGAAAATACTGATATGCTAAATTTGATACTTTTTCCGAGCTGGATGCAATTTTCTACTAAATATAAATGCAGTCAAACATAAAACCACAGTATACTCTCATAAAAACAATAAAAAAATGTTTTAATACATTAAACATTACATAAAACTATAAATGAAATAAAACCAAAGTCAAATATAGTGCACATAATACCACATAAATAAATCTAAACACCATTTAGTACAATTTTTTTTCTAAAAATTGAAAATATTTTCGATTTTGAGTATAAACATAAACGGAATCAAGTATGTCTTTAAGTGCTGATCAGCAGTGCTCTGCTGCCTGTTAATTTCGCTTTTCCACACTTCCCAATAAGTATGCAATTGTTTACGTATGACATTTAGTTTATGGCTTTAGAACTTTAACATTGTCAGTGAAAAGTTGTTGCCCTGCATTTTTCAATTTATCACTTTTGTATGCCTTAACACAATTTGGAAAAATAATACTTTCATTTGCAATATTTTTTTCAACCACAGCCATTAAATTTCACAGAAAGATTCAGAAAATTTACAAAAACATTCTCTTTCCTGATGTATCACCAAAAAAACTTCACTGTGGCAGAAACATACACTGAAGTGACAAAAGTCATGGGATAGCAATATGCAAATTTTCAGATGGCAGTAGCATCGCGTAGAACAGGTATAAATGCGCAGTGCTTTCATTTCTGTTCAAGTTATTCATGTGAAGAGGTTTTGACGTGATGACCGCACGACGGGAATTAACAGACTTTGAACGCGGAATGTTAGTTGGAGCTAGACGCATGGGTCATGCCATTTCGGAAATCGTTAGGGAATTCAACATTCCCAGATCCACTGTGTCAAGAGTGTGCCGAGAGTATGAAATTTCAGGCATAACATCCCACCATGGACAGCGCAGTGGTCGACCGCCTGCACTTAACGACCGAGACCGGCGACGTCTGCAAAGAGTCGTAAATTCTAACAGACAAGCAACACTGCGTCAAATAACCGCAGAAATCAATGTGGGACGTACAAGGGACTTGTCTGTTAGAGCTGTGCGGAGAAATTTGGCTTTCTTGGGCTATTCCAGCAGAAGACCGACTCGAGTGCCTTTACTGACAGAACGACATCGCTTGCAGCGACTCTCGTGGGCACGTGAGCATATCGGTTGGTCCCTAGATGAATGGAAAACCGTGGCCTGGTCCGATGAGTCACGATTTCAGTTGGTAAGAGCTGATGGTAGGGTTCGAGTGTGGCGCAGACCCCACGAAACCATGGACCCAAACTGTCAACAAGGCACTGTTCAAGCTGGTGGTGGCTCCGTAATGGTCTGGGCTGTTTTTTCATGGCATGGACTTGGTCCTCTGGTGCGACTGGACCGAACATTGACTGGAAATGCTTATGTTCAGCTACTTGGAGATCACTTGCAGCCATTCATGGACTTCATGTACCCAAACAACGATGGGATTTGTATGGATGACAATGCGCCATGTTACAGGGCCACAACTGTTCGCGATTGGTTTGAAGAACATTTTGGACAATTCCAACGAATAATCTGGCCACCTAGGTCGCCCGACATGAATCCCATCGAGCATTTATGGGACATCATCGAGAGGTCTGTTCGTGCCCAAAATCCTGCACCATCAACGCTTTCACAATTATGGACGTCTATCGAGACAGCATGGCTCAATATTCCTGCAGAAGACTTCCAACGACTTGTTGAGTCCATGCCACGTCGAGTTGCTGCACTTTGCCGGGCGAAAGGGGGGCCGACACGATATTAAGAGGTATCCCATGACTTTTGTCACTTCAGTGTATGACAAACGTTGATGTTCATTCTACTTTTCATTTCAATTTAAAAATAAGAAAACATTTGTTAACTCATTTGTGGTGAAAGTCATGTAATGTTTCATACACTTTGCAAATAAACAGAAAATCCATGTGATATTTATATTATCCATGCATCTACGGAAATGAAATTGCTAATCTGCTCGCTAGGGAAGGTTGCGAACTTCCCAAAGCTTCTTCCAATCTGTTAGCTTCAGAGGTTCATTCCATGACTTTAGCCAGAGTGAATACCTCTTGGAGGTCGCCACCAATTCATGCATGGTACTCCGCTAAATATCCTGGTATGTCCATGCAGTGCTCCTATCTTAGACCTGCTCAAACGGCTTTAGCTAGACTAAGGACTGGCCGCATTAAGAGTTTGACCTTCAATGGAGACGAGAAGACACATGCCCTTTGTCATTGTTCGACCATCGCATCTCCCTCTCATCTCATAGATTGTATTGGTGCCTCTGTGAGGCAACTGTTGAATGAGGGGAGGACAGTTTACGATCTATTGATGCAGCATGATCTACTGGACTTGGTTTAGGATTCTAAATCAAGGGGATAAGCAACAACAACAACATATTAGGTGAGAAATAGGTTCAGCAAACAGAAGAATAGACTAAATTTTATCAGAAATAATTAACATAAATTACTTAAGAATGTAAGCTGGAAAGAAAAATATAACCAAATATCACACATAAAAATGTTTTTAAATTTATACAGTTACAGCATATAATATTGGTCACCATTCAAGTAGTTTGTTTTTTGAGACAGTTGACAAACATCAACAAATTTTTCTGAATCATCAGGCAATGGAATAAAGTGATCAATTTCTTTTACAGTTAAAAATCATTGTAGATGTTGCATATCTGATACAGCATAGCATTTAGGTTATCATAATGGTGAGAAAGGAAGTTCAGTATTTCCAAAAATACAGCTATTGAATAGAATTACTATTTAAGAAAAGTGTGTAAGGTTTTTTGATTAAGAACAAAAGTTAAAATGACAGATAAATGAATATTTCATCCTCGAGCATATAAACGATTTAGTAGAATCAAATCTTAACAGTAGATTTTTGGCACGAAAAACAGAAAAAAAAGTTCTTCCGCATTTAAGAACCAAAAAAGAAAAAGATCACAAATTATAATAGAGAGATCATTTTTTCAGATTGTATGCAACAAGAACTGGAAAAAGCAAGACATTAAAATTAACTGAAAGTACAATTTTGTGGATCTTAGCACAAAAATTCATATTCAGAAAATACAATTGTTATCAAAATTATATTAATATTTAGAAAATACAGCTGATCCAAATGATGAAATAAGAGGATGTCCTATCAACTTGCTAAATTTGTGTTTTAATAATACTCGGGGATGTTTTAGGATTTGATAAAAATGGCAATCACAGAATTTTAGCTATTCAAAATTATATGCAGGAGCCCGAGACAGCAAAGGTTTTGGGTTGGAGTCCCGGCGGTGCCATGGATGTTTGTAATGGTTCAGAATTCACTTTAAACTGTAGTTCCCGGACTAATTAGCCTTCATGAACAACAAATGACTGTAGAGTGACAAAACCAGGGGCTTCGGAATAGGGATAACAACCCTACCAGGTAAAAATAGCATTTTTCTGTTAAAAAATCTCAATTTGGACAGATCTCATATTGGATAGTAGTGTCAGGATGAACTTGACTAGGGGAAGCTGACTGAGACAGCCTTGGCCGGGTACCGGCTGTAGTGCTTGAGGAGAACATTTTTTGTCATTCCATTTATTTTTGTAACTTCTATTTAATACTATATTTAGTATGTAGGCAAGCCAATTTTATCAAATGATTCTATAGCACAGATATGCTATTTATCTTATGAATTTATAGCCAAAAAAGAAGTTATACAATATAATTATTTTGTATTACAAAACTGATTTCATTTGCTTTTTAATAAATTTGCACTGCGCCTTTTTTGTGCATAAGGAATACTAAAGAAATTAAATTTGTCATTTGTTACATTGCGTTATAAAAATTCTAAAAGGTTTTGTGTGTGTGTGTGTGTACGTACATTGTAGGAATTATGGCCAATTTTTCTTTTCAAAACTTTTGGCGAAACAAATTTCATATTATCATTTATACAAAATGTATTTATCAGATACGACATTCATTTTCCATGTTAGTCTAAGAATAGTTAGTAACATTAATAACTCTAAAAATTAATATTGTAGCGGATACTTTGAATTTAAATAACTCATTTTAAGCTGTAAATATGTAATATAAAAGACAGGGTAACAGATTCAAATAAGTTATTTAAAAAAAAATCTCTCCGGATACACCAGTTTGGAGATATTCTTGACAAATTCATGGAAGTTATATGGTCAGAAAAGAAAAAATGACTATATAAGTAGTGTTGTTTAAAACGTTACTTATTAGATAGGACTTTGAAAAACTGACCATATAAATGGTACTGACTATATTTAACTTTTTTTCATTTTGAATATCCATAAGAGTGCAAATCCTCTCTCATTGCAGATGCCAATGTAAGAATTAAAAATGAACATGTACTGGGTTTATAAAAGAGCAGAGAAAATAATTATCCCCGCATTAAATACGGATTATTAATACATACTCCAAAAATGAAAAATTAAAAGTGTTTTTAATTATTCTGAAAAGAGAATTAAAAGATAATTTTAAAAATAGCTTACTACAAATTGAAAATGTCAATATTATTTTATACCTGGTCTAAGATTGTATGATGTTAATTCAGCATTAAATTTATCCCAAGCAGAAAGCATTTTCTCTGGATAACATCCTTTAACTATACGTACACTGAAAATAAAAATATAAATTTCATTAGGCAGAATCAGATGTCCATCAAATATAAAAGTGTGAAAAACTTGTTTCATTGTTCTATAAGGACCTGAAAATCAACAATATTTTGTACTTAACTAATTTAGAAAAACATGTACAATAAAAGTAAAGAACACATATGACATGGAATCAATCAGAAAAGTCTTATTCAAACAGGAATCTATACAAATGATTGTCTGCTTAAAAAGGGAGAATAGAGATGATCTTTCTTAACTGCGAAGGTTGCAGTGCATATTTTCATACTTAACTGAGGATCAAACAGTTAACAGCACTAGTTCTTCAATGAACACTGTTTAAGCTGCTATATGTTCACCAGTGAATAGGGTTGCATTGAAAAAATTTTTTCAACTCATCCCTATTGCAATGTTAATTTTATTCTTCTAATATATTTAGATTGAATTAAGAATTAGAACATCCAATTTACATATAAGAAATCTCCCAGAGCAAAGAACATACATGCACGCACATAATTTCAAATTATGAAATTTATTCTACTTAATTAAAAATAAATTAATTGGTGAACAACAAAATTAGCAACAGTGTTATTTTACATTACATACCATCTTGTATAAGTATATGGTGAAAAATTAATTTTGCTTAAATGTATTTTCCTCTAAGTAGATGAAATCATAGTAAAAAGTTTAAAACAAAATAAGTTAAATGTTAAGGGTTGGGAATTCTAAATGAATTGAATGTAAACTAATTATGGAATTTTTTTTTTAACTATATACTATTCATAATATTTGATAAAGGATTATCAATTAACTTACCCAAAAAGGGAGTTAAATGTCCCTAAATGATATTAGTTTTTAAAAAGTTTTTTGATTCAAAAAATGCATCATAACAAAATCTAGGTTCATTTGGAAATGGATTTCTTAATTAAGTAAAATACAGAAGTTTTATTAGAACTCTTAACAGTTAAGGCAAAGAGAAGCAAATTATACAACAAAAAATACCCAGATCAATTGCCAATATAGTTGCAGACATAAAAACGCTTCGAGTCCAGTACATTTTCACACTCTTAGCGGAAGACTGACTGCCAAATCTGCAGTATTTTCTTGCAATTTGCAATCTTTCTCTTTGAACAGTATAGATATGTTGTGCTTTTAAAGGATAAAAGCATTTTGCATAAATTACACAATAAATAAAAAATTAAGTGAGTGCTGCTATTTTGTCCATTTTGTGTGCATCCATGTATACAAGTTGTTACTTCCTCTTTACATTGATAGAGTGAGAATTGGTCAATTTAATCAGAAAAACAATTGCTTCAACATGCTGTAGCTGTCAATTAATATGCCTCATAATGAATTTGATTCAAAATAACGGTAATATTTAGATTTGAATCTGATTATGGTGAAGATTTAGAATCCTGTATTCCTTAGACAGCAGATTATGATCACAGCAATTCACATTTCACTAAAATTGGAACATTCCAAAGATCAAGTTTATTCATTGTCAGTTACTACCAAATACATCAGCAAGAGCTACACAACGCAGAAAAGAGCTGGATCAAATTTCCATTATAATCGGGGAAATTTTAAAGTAAATATTGATTCAGTGTTTGGAGGAGAAATTATTGTTGTAATTGAACAATTTACCACTTGAATTTACAATACACTACATAAAAAGACTAGAATCAAGTGTTTTTAATTCATATTTCAGTTAACAAAAGACAATTATTTCTTTTCTGAGTAACAAAGGTAATGATGAATTATGCCATACATTCATATAAAATACTTGCATTATATCTGTTCAATAAGACTTGTTGATGAATACCTGAAAATTTCCCTTTTCCATCACTCACACAAAACATGAAGTTTTCACTTTTATAGTACACAATTTTTACGTACATTTTTTGCTGATATTTTCTGAATTAAATTTATCAAAGTAAACAATATACATTTCACTGAAGATGGAACAAAGATGGGTTATTTGCTAGTCATAAATAAAACTAAGTTTTTCTTCTATTCAAATTGCAGTTTTTTGTTCAGCAAATAAGATTAGAAAACAGACATTTTCTTTTAAAATTTAATTTTGTTTGAAAAAATAAAAATACCAAAATCAATTTTAAAATCCTCTGTAATACAATATCCCATTCTCCTGATGAATGTAACATTTATGTAAACCAGCTTCAAAATAAATGCACTTTTAAAACATGTATAATGTTTTTAGATAAGACAATTTATCAATATTTGGATGAAAACTTAACCACTGCTATTTTACTACATAATTATGTTATTTGCTTTAAATAATATCAAATACAGTCCAAGCCTAGATCATCTGTTTGTAAAAGATTGTAAAATTATTTTAGATTTTAACATTAGTCTGGGCCCAATTACTTCAGTTTTAATGGTTAAATGTTTTAGTAAAAATAAAGGTTAATGATTCAGCTTTTCTTTTGGAAATGTATTCTGTGTATATTATTAAATAAATTAATCTGATTAAAGAGTGTTTTTTGCTTTTCAAAGTTGCAATTAAAAAAAATCTTACCAATAAAGTGTTTAGAATTAATGCTCTTAAAAAGATAATTTATGCAATCTGTCAAATTTATCAAAGGTGAGTTTCCATAATTATTTTAAATAATAGATAATTTGACATCATAAAAGAAATCGAAATTTGTTTCTCGTCAAATTTCATATTAAGTACATTTCCTTTCCTACTTCATTAACCCTTAACAATTTTACAATTTACAGTGGAATTCCTTTAAAAAAACACCTGAATATTTATTCAAGTGATGATTCTAAAATTGTAGATCTATCTCTTAATCTTTTACAGCCTTTTTAATGCACACTACAAAGCAAAAAGAATACTTAAACAATACAAATAAGTCACAAAATTTGAGAACAACATTGTAGCAAAATGAAAAATAATTACCTTTTTAGATTGTTGAAATTTTTGGTTTTATTACTTTTGTTGTTCCTCAGTTCACTCAAGCATCTATTAAAATATAATGTACATTAATATACTTCCATGAAAAATAATAATTAAAAAAAATAATAATAAATAAAAAAAGCTTAGTAAAAAATAAAAATATCTTTTTTTAATTATTAAACTTTGCTTTTTAATTTTCAATTTACTTAAAAAAAATTCCAATATGGTTTCAGTCACTCAAAAGAAAACAGAACAAAAGTAGACAAATGATTACTTTTTTGTCAAGGCAAATACTGGGGCATACTGTTTAATTAGTAGGGAATTTTTGCCCTTCTTCAAAGATTACAGCTTGGAACATCATTACATACAAAAACATATGTGCATACCAATGAATGTGTCATACACACAAAATAGTGGAAATAAAATGAATTTTAGTGTAAAAGCTAGTCACATGGTTGCAAACCTGATAAAAAAAAAAGTATACTAATGATGAGCGTATTAAGGAATGTATGACAAATATAATTTTCCTTAATAAAAAAGGGGATATTCCAAAAATCAGTTTGTCTCTTCACCAGCTAAACATGTCAGACAGATTGATGAAATACAAAAATCCATATGAAAGTACTCACACAGCTTGGTCAGAAATTTTTATTTGAAGTATTTATGATAATGCAATATTAACTGGTTTTTCTAGTGCCATTTCAAAACTAACTAAATTTTTACCAAGCAATGAATAATGCATTTAAGTGATTTTCCTTGTCAATAGGGAATATATTTGATTCAACTCCTAATGTTGCCCCAGATATAATACGTAAATGATGGTCTTGTAAATTAATACAAGACCAAGCAATTGCAAATTTACATATGATGAAATATCCCCTCAAATAGTACTTAATATCCCTTTTCAAAAATGTTATGTGCAAAAGTTTAATAGGTGGTTGATGTCTTACAGATTGTCATAATGGTTATAAATTTCATAATCTAATTATTAATAATCATAAATTCCTCAAATTAATGGATGCTGACTATAAGGACATCATTTACTTTTGGGAAACAAGATTGTTCAATGCAGGTAAAATGTTGGAAAGTTTTTGATTTATAAAATGAACTCACTTACAGAATCAAAAACAAAATTTGTATCAGAATTTGATGATCAAATATTGATTTGATGTTTTTAGTAGACTTCACTGATCCTTTCAAGAAGTGTTTACAGCAAAAACAAAATGATCAATACAATGTTTCATACCATAACAGTGTTTGAAGTGAAACAATGGCTATATTAAATTAAGGCAAACAATTATATATATTTTTTATGAATTATCAATTTTATGCATTATGAAATGCTGGCTGAACACAGTACTGTGAATTATGAAAAATATGCAGTATTGTTTTTTGATTAGACACAGGAACTTGAGAGTATGTCTCAATATTTCTGGAAAAATCATGTTTTTTTTTGTATATGTGCGACTTACTCCATTTTCAGTTGATATAAACATATCACTTTTTAAATGGAATGCACTGAGGTACAATCTGACTTTCAATTTAAAAATTATCATGTTTCTTTAGTTGTCTTCTATAAGAAATATCTTCATAGAAGCTGTTTTCAAGAATGAAGCACATGAAGAAAACCAGAACCAAATTATCTAATGAGCAACTTGAGAATCGATTGTTAATTGTAACTATTTCCACTGAAACATATATTGAGGGGTTATTGTATCAAAAATAATGTCAAACATTTCAACATTTCGTTAATTTCATATTGCTGTCTTGTTATATAATTTTATAACAAAATCTCCCCAGATTAATGAAATTTAAATTACTTAAATATGTTTATCGTATAGTCTGCACATTTTATGCTCATTAGTTTATTTTAGAAGTTACATGCACCCCTCTGAACCTACACTTTTACACAAAACATGCTTTTAGTATGCTCTACTACCATTTACAATGTGTGAAAATGATAAAATATTTAAGGTCTTTTACATATTGCAGTTTATAATTGTTATTCATAAAAACTAAATTGACAACTCACCGAGAAACTTTTATTTCTGACAATACACTTTCAATACTTAGCAGATCATGGTTGCTGTTATCTTCTGAGAAAGGAACAATTTTCACTACAGAGGATAATTTGTTCTGAACAAGGCTAAACACTTCCCCGTAAGACCCTTCACCAATTTTTCGAATAGTAATATGCCTATTAAAAAGATAAATTATTAGTCATTCTAATAAGAATTCGCATCATTTTTTACAAAAGAAAATCATTCATTCTTTTTAATCGAAATCATCAGGTTTTCGGATAATTCATCTTGATTTTTTAAATTATTTCATGAACAAATTTATAAAAATTACTCAAGCATAACATTTTTTTCCATAATAGAAAATTATAACAACCTGTAGAGTAACCTGAATAAAATAGAAAATTATAACATTTGTAAAATTAATATGTCTGTATCAATAATGTAACTCAAATAAGAATATGTCTGCATTTTCAGTGATAAAACTCAAATATATACACAAATTATATTTTTTATACTTAGCTATTATTCAATTATAATAAGATACAAATTTGTGAGTAAAGTTTACAATTCCAGAACAAAAGATAATTATTTGATAAAAGAAATCTAGTAAGCTTGACAGTAAAACTATTTTATTATAAAATATTTTAACAATAAAATTACATTTTGGTATATAAAACAAAACATGCATTTATGTTTTATAAATTCTAATGCTTTTATAAACTGAAAAATTCTACCAAGGAAAAAAAAAAAAAAAAAAAAAAAAAAAATATATATATATATATATATACATACAGAAGACCTCATTAAGATGGTCCCTCACTCACTATGAAAGTGGAATATTCTAATAATACTCAAAATGCAATATTCCCTTTTTGTATTGACAACAATTGCCTTCTCGTCACAATGGTACATGGCTTATTTAAAAAAAAAGCCAGCAATTTAAAAAAAAATATTGAAATTTCATTAATGGTTCCATAAACATATTATAACACTGCACAGGTTAAGTACAAAAGTAATCAATTATGAGTAATTAATTACTTTCATGGAATAATGCAACTACTTAATTTAAATGATTAGGAATCATTACTTTAGACAAGAAAATGCTAGTATTTAAGCATGGTTTTAGTGTCACTCAATGCTCTTTTGGGCTTTTAATTGTTTGATGAGTAGAAAAAATATCACCGTAGGTGTAAACAAGGATAAAACAAAAATAATACAATTCATTCTTCATTAAATAGCCCTAAAAATAATGCAAACTTTATATTTTTTACTTTGCTTAATAAATAAAAATTTAATTATTTATACTTTAAAATTTTTGATACCTTGTTTCAATATAATAAATGTATGCCATAAGACGTTTACTATAGAATTAAAATCAATTTTTCACAAACCCCTTTGTTTCCAATGAAAATGCATACATATAAGTAAACACAAACCATTTAATAAATTACATTATTAATGTGTAATACATTTGACCAATGTCACCATTCAGAATTTATTAAGGATTGGCCCTTTTTAGAGATTCAGATTGTATTATTTAGTACAGAAAATCATTAGCATATGACAATTCTTGTCCAAAATTAATATTAGATGCAAGCGATTGGGAAAGTCAACAAATTACTACTTTCTTGATGATGCAAATACTAAGACAATCTGTTGGGCCACTCTTTAAAGATTAGTTTGAAACAGCATTGGATATAAAAACATACTGCAAAATTAGTATGCATCAAGGAATGTGCCATAAAGACAAAACAGCTGAACTAAAAAAAATATCCATTATCTCAACAAAGGTCCATTTTTAAGAAAAACAATTGATGCGGATTATATTATAAATCAAATTACAAAAAAATTCAAACCATAGGTTGGCTTGCATGTTTATTAATAAAAAAGGTGATTTTTCTAAAATCCATTTGTCTAATCAGGCAAATTAATGAGAAAGGAAAATACATCATGAAAGGTTTGGAGAGCTGAACTGTAATTTTAAATTATATGGAAGTATTGATATTATCAGTACAACTCAGTTGGTAATTTTTATTAGAGGTAAAAAAGTGTAACATATTTTCTCACACCTACATAATTAATGTATTATTAATAATAGAAAATATTTGTAGTTTTTAAAAAAAATAATATTTTGTAAAAATTATAATTGCAATTTAATAAAGAAGTTAACTCATAATTTTATATATCTATGTGTAGCACTATAGTGCAAAAATATTAATTATGTAGCTGAATTTTTTAAATAAAAATATGGTGATTTAAACACTGTCCATATCATGTTTGCAATCCAAAGAATCATCAATAGCCTTGTGAAACAAAGAAAGGATGAATGTACTTTCATTAATAGAATTTTCACATTTTTGTTTGCATAGCAATGAAATTGTTGAAACAGTTATGAAATGTTTTATAGAAATAATTCATTTTGCTTAATTAAAATATTTGACTATTAAAAGGTTTTAGCATAATTTCCCCTAAATCACAACAGCCTTATTAACTTTAAATTTGAACCAAAATAATCTATACATTACTATCAATGTAGGAAAAGCAGCGATTGCATAGAATGCCTGACATGTTGGAGGAAAGGATTAAATATCCAAATTATCTTAAATACTTTCAATAGGATTTTTACAGAGTGGCAAATGCTGTTTAAGCAAAGTATTAAATGAGAATAATGAAAAAGTCATGTATATGGGGAAAAAAAAAAAAAAAAAAAAAATACAAAATACAAAATAAAGTACAGGACTTTTAATTGAGATAAACAAAAGAAAGTAAAATATTAACCTACTTGTTGCAAAAAGGAAGGACAGAATTTTATTTTAAATTGCACTTAACTACCTTTTTCACAAAAAAGTAAAACATGAAAAGGTCTTTAATAAAAATACATAAAAGAAAATATCAAATTAAGTATAACTTTTTAACTGGAAAAAAGATTATTTTATTTGACATTTTCTTATATAAGAAACTTTTTTCTTATATGTATCAAATTAATTAATTTTGAAGAAATAGGTTAATTTTAGTTGTAATAAGGAAAGCTTAAATTGTACTTCCATGCTTTTTTTCACACAAAAGCACTTCATGACTAAGCACTCAATTTAGATTTGAAAATTTTTTGACCACTTCCTCAGGAATGGACAATAGCAGCAGACTGGAGGTATTTCAAGGTCAGAAATGTTGTCAATTCTGAATAACTTCTTTGGACATAAAGTGATTTATGATCTTGCATATTTTTAAAATCTATTTAGAAGATCCATATCAACAAAAAGCTATCTTCTGATATGCCCATGACAATAGATTGTGCAAATTATCTCATTGCCCTCAGAAATAGAAATTTACAACAAAGAGAGTACAAAATATACATTTCCACTGTCATGGCCACACAATTTATAATTTTTTCAATGACATTTTCTCCATACATGTATATCATTGATTTTCTTTAAACACATACAACAGGTAACAAAAATAGAAGTAAACAGGTCTTCATGATCATATTGTTCTTTCATCATCAACTGCAATTTTATCCATGTTTTGCAGAATAGGTAGCATTAACATATAATAAAATAATTATGTGCCACCAAACTTTGAAAATTTTTATTTGCTTTATTTCATTTTTCAACCATAGTAACAGTATATAGAGTTATTTATTTAAATTATGGTGCTAAAGATGTATAATTTGTTATGAAAAATGATTCGGGTATAGTATTCAAGACAGATGCAGAAAATTTACAAATTGTTGAATGTGAACACAGTGCACAACCTTCTTTTTTAATAAAAATGATAAATAAAAATTAAACTAATATCCCTAAAATATATACTAAATGTCTTTCATTATAATCCCTTAAAGCCAATGAAATTTCATACCTTTTAAGGAATATGCATAGAATGTAACATATGCAACTTATATAATAAAAAATTAAGGCAGTATTTTACATCATATTGAATTTAAGAAAAATTTCTATTTTTGACATTAAATTTCACTGAAAGAAATGATTACATTTATATACATAAAAAATAGTATAAATAACAATACCTCCAATCATAAATTTCCTTAAAGGGTATTACAGCAGTCTGATCACAAAATTCCAACAATTTAGTTAAGGTAAATTCAAAGCCAGTTTCTTTAATGCAATCAGATAATGAAGTCTGTACTGCCTATGTAAATGAAAAAATAAACATTGATTGAAGAATAAGGTCATAAAACTCGTAAGTATTAGGAATAATATTATGCAAGTGAAAAAAAAAAAAAATCACATTTTTGAAGTTAAAAATGCTATTAGTTATTTCGAAGTTAAAAATGTTATGAGCCTATTGCAGGAGAGGAAACTACTTCCATTGACAACTACTGCATTGTTATTCAGAGAATTATTTTTTCATGTCCAAGACATGGAACAAAAATATAAGGAAACAAACATGACATAAGAAAAAGTGTAAATGGAATATAAGGATGTGAAGGAACTAAAATGCAAACAAGCTGCAGAAAATGAGACACGGTTCTACAATGTACTGACAGTAAATAATATACCAGATGAATCAGACAAAAACAGAAAAAAATTGGATAAATGTAACTTTCGGATTTGATTTAAAAAAAAAAAAAAAAAAAAATGTTGTATTTCACTTTATGTTTTCTAATTAAATATTAAATCAGACACATGTTCTTTTTGGAGAAATCTTTTCTCTATGTGTAAGCAGATCACCCATTTTGTGGCAACAAAGACGTTGCTCTAACAATCAAACATGTTACAGAACATCTAGAAGATATATTTTGAGTAAACACACATCTCTATGAATATAAACCCTAACATTATTTTCATAAAACTTGAAATCTTCACATTTTTGTTTTTTACTTTAAGAAAAAAAGTATAAAAGTGGTACTTTTTTTATGTAGAAAACTCTTCAATTGTTTTAGACCTTTATAAAAATAATAAAAAGCAAATATTTTTACAAGTGATTTCAATATAGTTAGATGGTTTATAATATAAATGAAGATTCTTCAAATTTTATGGAAATTTTTATACTTAAAAATCTGAAACAATTTTTTAATTAAAAATCTATTAATATTTAAGAAATTGCTTACCATAGCAAAAGAATTGTAACTTATTGCTGCAAAGGGGAACTTCTTCCAAACTTCTGAAACAGACTCACAAGACCTTGATAACTGATGACATGAATTTCCTTTGCTTTTTACAATCTTATGACTTAATGAAGAATGGGTTTTATTTTTTCTTTGTGATATTGATAAATTTTTAAAAGATGATAAAGATAAAAATCTTGACTGCTTAGTTAAAAACTCAGCACTTTGATCTCGTAATGAATTATAAAAATGCCCAGAAGATATTTTGTTTAAATCATATTGATGAGACATCTCTGTTTTTTGTTTAACTGTTATAATTGGAGAACATGAAGTGAAAATTTTTTGCACAGAATGATTAAATGATGTGTCAGATTTAGGCATTTTTGCTTTAACACAGTGGAATGGAGCACGAGAAGACAGTGGTGTGGAAGAAAATAATTCTTTATTTTTTTCCCTAAAAAAAGAAGGAACACATTCTGAAAATGATTCTGGAGTACGTGCTGAATGTCTGCCTTTCTTTTTACTTTTATCCATGCCTGCAATACTAGACAAAGTTTCATTGGCATTTCTACTTTCAGTCACAATTTTATCAGATTCTAAATTTTTACATGTAGCATGGGAAAAACTAAAATCATTTAAAAAAGCTACTTTTTTAACTTCAGAAATCTCTAACTTATCATAAACATTTTTATGTTTATCAGAAATTATTAAATTTTCTTTATCCTTACTGTGAATTTCTCTACTTTTATGAAGATTACCTCGAGAACTTCTATTATTTTTAACACTAGCAACAACAGAGATTTTACTAGCATTCACATTATGTGAAGAAATTTTATCCTCAAAATTTTTAGGTACAACTTCTGAACCTCCTAAATCAATGAAGCTGGTACTTCTGCAAGCAACCTCATTAGTAGTTAAAGTTTTACTCATATTACAAATATCTGGGTTTAATAGTTTACCCGAATATTGATTTTCTTTATTAAGTTCAAAATTAACAGAAGTCTTATTATTTTTGACAGATTTTTTAGCAATCAAAGATGACTCATAATCATAATTAGTTAAATGTTCAATATTTTCAATTTTCTCAATTACCAAAGAATGTTCATAGATGCTTGACCATCTAGGCTGCATGGCAGCCCAAAAAGAATCGCTTTTAGAATTTAAAGATAGTTCTTTGATTTTATCAACATTTTCCAACCCTTTTTTTGTACTCTGATTGTTTTTGCCAATAGGTTTTTTTTTTTTTTCTTAGCAAGTTTTTTTTTAGCAGGTGGAGAATACTGGCAATTATTTGAGCATTCAGACTGCAGTAAGGAAGAATTTAAATTATTTTTTAACATCCTTTTTTTATATGATCTAGTGCACTTGGATTGTTTAGATTTTACTTTTCCACTTTTTAAACTGCAGCATAAATTATCCATTTGTATGGTATCTGATAATTCCAGGAAATGATCAGCTCTTGCATCATTGCAATAAGAGGAACTTTTTTCATCCTGGAGAACACATGTTTGAAAACTGCAAAAGATATATTATATTTAAAAAGAGGAAAAATTTAAAATAGCTGTTAAATAGATTTTAAAAAAATTACCTGTCATTTTCTGCAAAAAACTTTCTTTTTGGAGATGGATCAATCACAGCAGTTTTAACTCGCCCATAACATTTTATTCGAACCATTGCTGATATAAAAAGTAATAATTGGAAAATTATTGCATTATACTATAAATTTATTATTTTTGAAATGTTTTTTTTTTAAGCTAAAAAAATTTTACGAATAAAAATCTTTTAGAAGCTTTTATTCAGAGCAGGTAGAATTAATGGTAGTAAAAGCATTAAATTAGTTATTTTGGGTATTCAAATCACTCATTAAGCCCTGCTTTAATGAAAGCATTGCATATATTAGATTTTAGTATTATATATTTAGTGTAAATTTATGATAGAACAAAAAAAGAAAAATTATTTAAAAAAAATGAAGTCTAAGTAAAAATTAAAAATTACTTTATATATATTACACCATTACGTAGTACATGATATATATACTTTAAATAATACATTACATAAAAAATATCAGGGGTGGGGAATTGGCAAAAAAATTTCCAACTTCTGAATCTGATTTTTTATATAGACTCCAGACCCCTATTCCAAATTTTTATGTACTACGATTTTTAATAATGGATTTAAAACAATTTGCGATATAAATTCAACAATTTTTAATGAATGCATATCTCAATAAAAACAGTTTTTTCATAATTTTAAATATTTAAAATTTGCACTAACTTAAGACATTCTAGTACTCTAAATTTGCTTACAAAAAATACGAATGTCCTATAAAAATAACAGTACCAAATGAACAGGTACTAAAATATATCAAAAAGAAAATTGTACATTTTAAACACAAAGATGTTATATTTGTTACATTACAACAACAACATTAAACTTTATTTTTTTCAGTAATTCTCAAGCTGACTCTTAAAAATCCCCGACCTCTGATAAATATATATATAGATTAAATGTAATGTAAGATCTACAAAATATAACTCAACAACATAGCAATTTTTTTGTAAGTACGACTTTAAAATATATATTGCGTATACATATGCATGAAACATTTATGGGAAATTAAGTTTTCTGAAATACTAATGAGTTAATATACAAGAATATGAATATATCAAATAAAGAATTATGCTTCACTAACTATCTATTTGATTTTTTAAAAATGTTTTTATAAAGACGGTAAACAAATACAGTACGAAACCAAATCAAATTATTTCAATAACAATTCGTTGAATTGGGGATTTTTAGAGTTGCATAAATAGGAACTAAATGACGCTTTCAAGCAAATGTTAATAAGAGTATGGGTTGGGATAAAAATAATGAATACAAAGAAATTATTCTCCTATTTCAAAATAAAATAGAAACTTACTGAATTTTTAATCAAGTTCAATTTTGAATTTGAACGTACTACAAACTGACTTGACTTGGCGCTTTGAGATGTATGCTAGCTGACGCTGCTTTATCTCAATTTATCCGAAAGTTATTATTCTCAAATCACTAAAAAATTCGAAATTCCAGGAGTCCAAATTTCCTTATGAAATACCATAAACGTTGTCGACACTTTCTTACAATCAAAAGAATAACAATAAAAGAAGTATATTTGGACATGAAAGAAATAGGCGAATTACAGATCAAACATTTGAACATTTAAACGAGGATTTAGAACGCATAAAGTACTACTAGTACTTGAAACGAAAAGTGAAAATGAGATAACACAAGAAAAACAATATGGTGCAGCCCATAGTTGACGGGGTTACGAGACTTTTCGTAGGAATCGTAGAATTACTGTTGTTTTATAATAAGCATCTTCAGCCATATCGAATAACCATGAGTATGAGAGAACTTTATAACCAAAAGCACTTTGAAGTTTGTTTCGTGTAATTTCATATTTTTTGCATTGGAACAAAATGTGTTTCACCGTTTCCGGAGTTTTACAGATCGAACATAATGGAGATGACGTTAGGCCAAATCTGTGGAGTTTTGCGTTGCAAGGATATATTTTTGTGCGGAACCTGGAAATAAGAATATCTTCACTTCGATGATTAGGAAAAAGTCTGTGTGTAGGTTTAATATTATTCAAATGTGTGAGTTCCTGAGCATATTTGCTACCCTTCCATTGTTCTGTTGCTTTTAGTTGTGCTTTCTTTTTTAGTTGAAAGATGAGATCTTCCGGTGGTATCCAATGAAATATTATTGAATCTGCTGCGGATTTTGCGAGGGAGTCGGCTAGTTCATTTTCCGTGATACCAACATGTCCTGGGGACCAGATGAATTCTATGGATAACATGCTATTGCAAAGATCTTGAAGCTTATTACCCAGAAATTGAATGATACGATTAGAATGAATGTTACAATTCTGTAACGCCAGAAGAACAGATAGACTATCTGTGAGAATAATATAATTATGAGCAGAAAGAACATAAGTTGAAAGAGTTAAAAAGAGTGCAAGGGCTTCTGCTGTGAAAATACTATTATAATTTGAAATCTGTCCAGATAGAGACTCTTCTGAAAAATAATTAATGATTGCAATTGAATGCTTAAGTTCTGTTTTAGAGGCATCGGAGGTTAGAATGATTCTATCTTTCCAATATTCATTTTTGTATTGTTCCAAGAGGAGTTTGATGGTATGATGAGGTAACTGTTTGGTTTAAAAGGTAAATCACCGAGATGAAAAGTGACGTTGGAGTTCACTCTAACTGGCGGAAAATTAGGAATTAAATTAGAAGGCTGGATGTCTAAATTATCTAAAAGAGCTGAAAAAAAGCATTGTAATGAAATGGGACGTTTTAACTTTGGAGTTTTATTACTCGATCGAAGATAAATGGTGAGTGGAAAAGATGAATCAAAAGAAATGTGTTTGATAAAAAAAACGCTCTGCAAGCATAAGCAACCTCTGAAACAATGAAAGTTGACCAGTTTCTTTAAGTAAAACTAGAATCGGTGTCCACCTTGGAAGGCCTGTTGCAATACGCAAAGCCAGATTATACATATAAAGGGCTAAGAATTAGGAAATTACTATGGCTAGATGAGATAAAAATCGGAGCTCCAAAAATCGGATATTGTTTCCAAGGGATGCGGATATTATAAATATGCAGATGTTGAGCTGGTTGTTGTTTTTTTATTAGAAAATATAACCGCTTCACACTTTTCTGGTTGAAGGGTAAATTTCCACGTTTCACACCATTGGGCTATTTTATGAAGAGTTATTTGAAGGTTATTAAGAACTTTTTCCAAAGAATGATCGCTGCTAAAAAGAAAAATATCGTCAGCATACAATAAGCATTCCGTATGTTCAGGAATGTTCTCATAAATATCTCTCATGTAAATGGTAAAGAGAAAAGCACTAAGAACACTCCCCTGCTGTGCACCACGAGTGGAAAACAATTTCATAGAATCAGAGTTTCTCCAATTGACATAAAAATTCCTGTTATTAATGAAATTGTTTATCGATCTAGCAGCAGTTCCCTTTATTCCAACCTGTAAAATTTTATAGATGAGGCCATCTCTCCAAATTGAGTCATATGCTGCAGAAATATCCAACTTAAGAAAAATACAAAATTTTTTGGCATTTTTGGCTTCAATTATTTTATGATGAAGTAATGATAATGAATACATACAATCTTTGAAAGGAATAAATCCTGAATGGTTGGGGTGGAATTTATCATGAACTGCGAAATGGATGATTCTTTTGAAAACAATACGTTCAAAGATTTTACTAATAATAGATGTCAATGAGATAGGGCGATAGGAGGTAGGGGAAGTGCTATCTTTTCCAGGTTTAAGGATAGGAATAATTTTAGCTGTTAACCATTCCCGAGGAACATCACCAGTTAACCAAATATCATTGAAGATATTAAGCAGATGAAGAAGATAAGAATCAGGAAGTATTTTAATAAGTTTTTCAGGAATACTGTCACTGCCAGGTGAAGTATTAGGAGCAGCGCGGATAGCATCTTTTAGCTCGTTAAATGTAATTGGTTTATTGTAATATTGGTTGCAATTGTCAGAAAGATCAAATGGAATAAACTGATGGTCAAAGGTTTTATTAAACTGGGTAGCTAATATATTAGCTTGGTGAGTCAGATCTGAAATAACAGAATTATTTGAATGAAAAACTTTATTGCTAACTAGATTATTGTTTCTATTATGAATAGCTTTAATGATTTTATAAATTTTGCCGTTATATCCGGTAGAGGAACACACAAAATCCCAATACTGTTTCTTAAGATCAGAGATGTAGTGACGAAGTTTGGCAGAAATTTTCTTATATGAAATCCATAAGTCTTGAGAAAGTTGAGATCGAGCTTGATGTAATAATTTGCGTTTCTGTCTTAAAAGATTACTGCAGCGAAAGTTCCACCACGGGAGATTTTGACTGTGAGAGGTTTCATGAAGTTTTTTGTTGTTAAGGAGAGCCTGAGTTGGGAAAAAATGTAAATCTGAATATGATGAAAAGGTGCGATCAAGATTTTGCTGATCTTGGAGGAAAAGATGGACTTTAGACCATAATATGATCGAACTACAAATTTTTTGTGAAGCAGAAAGTTGAAACGATAACTGTATCGGAAGGTGATCACTGTCGAAGGGATCGGAGTGAACAACATAAGCAATATTAGGGTAAATATCTGCACTGGCAAGGGAGAGATCAATAAGCGATGCAACAGTCGGAGTAATATGAGTGGGAGTGTTAGTATTAATAATATTAAGATTATTCTGGAGAATCCAGTTGATCAGGATTTCAGAACTAGCTGTAGAAGAGGTGGATCCGAGAATGGGATGATGAGAATTAAAATCTCCGAGAATAACACAGTTAGAAGGAAGTTGTTGACAAATTGTATCCAGCCATTCAATAGTGAAAACACCTCTGGGAGAATAAATGTTGACGATAGTTATAGTTTTATGTGAAATATGAATTGTAAATTCTTGTATTTCGTTATCAGAATCCGGAAGGTTGATAAAATTAAAGACTCTGCTAGGAAAATTAGAATCAACTGCAATTAAAAGACCTGCTCTGCGTGTATTGTCAGAACGATCTTTTCTATAAATTAATTTACCCGGTAGGTGAAAATGATCTTCGAAATTAAGAAATGTTTCTTGTATTGCTAACACTGACGTAGACGAAAAACATTGGATCAGATATGGACGTTTGGCTCGAATGCTACGAGCATTCCATTGTATCACTTTAAACATTGTTGTAGTTATTAATATAAAAGTTTATAAAGATTGGTCAACAACAATGAAACAAAAAATCCAATGAGTCCAAGATGAAAAGTTATAATTTTCAATAACAGTAATTAAGTTAAACTAGAAGTAAAGAAATTTGAAGGATTATCTTGATCTATCGACTTTTTCCCCGTAAAATCGAATCCCGTATCGGATGAGAAAAAGAGTGACAATTTCGACATTGGCGTGGTTTATTCACAAATAACGAAATTTTTTCCTGGGTTAGCCACAGTCTTATGTGTTCAGGTAATATCGTACCCAAAATTGTAACTAAAACCGGAGAGGTGAAAGTCGGAGTTGCTCTTTTACTTGCAAATCTTTTGAGTTCTATGACAGAAACCCTATTTTCTTTTGAGCTTTGACAGAAATCTATTTTCTTCTTCCAATTCAAAAGCAAGTTCAGAAAGTGGAATGTCTGTCGGGATGTTATGTAATAGGAAACGGGTGGAGATCTTTTCCGTGTAAAGCGATGCATTTACCGGAACTCCCAATATGGCTTTAATATTTACTAGTTCTTTAGCTGTATCATAGTGAGAAGTGAAAAACAAAAGTTTATTCTGACGAGTGATACGCATAAACTCAATATGTTTTAACGTGCTTATTTTAGAGGAAATGTTGTCTTTTAAGACTTTGGGGTGAGCCCTTGGAGTTGAGCCATTTGCCACCTCAAATACGATAACAAATGAGTGCGCTCCATTTTCGTGTGCTAAATGCAATTTGGCAAATGCAACATCTCAAAAGGTGTCTTATTGGTTGTTTTGTTGATTCTGCTATTTAAGTTTCTCTTAACTCCCTTATTTCTCCCGTTCTAATCTTTATGTTGATTATTTTCTGTGGGTATTGAAATAGTAGGGATTATTGTGTAGTGTATTTGTTTATTTATTATTATTATTATTTTTTTTTTGCCATTCCGTTTACTTGAGAATGTTTCATTAAATTTAACATTTGAGCTATTTCCTTATCTTGACAATATTTTTCAAATTTAAGTGATACAAAACTTGTTCCTTTACGAGTAATAATTTTGGTAATCCAAATTAATTTACAAAGTTTGTCCATAACTTGCACACATTTGTAACTTAGAGCTCTTCACAGGTGTCATTCATACAAATCTTTAAAAGTTATATAATCATCAAAGGATCTTGATTAACTTTTGAGCTTTTCATAAATGGTTCTAAGTGAACAATAGGAACAACGGTTTGGTTTGGTTTGTCGCTCTACGGTCATTTTGTGCACACTTTAGGCTAAACAGACCGGGATCTACGGCTTAAAGTGAATTCCAACCACTTCAAACATCCATGCCACCGCCAGGATTAGGACCTGGAGCCTGTGGTACCAAAGGCCAGAGCGCTAACCAATTGGCCATCGGGCCGCTGTATGAACAATGGAGAATTGTCTCTTTCCAGGTTTAATTGAGTGTAACAATTTACCTCCAGAGACTTTATTAACTAAGAAACCCAGACACAAGGAAATATGCCTTCTAATACATCGTTTCCTACGTGGAAACCAATATATTTCCTTGAATTTACTGATAGTTCTCTGAACTCTATTGTGTCTCATGAAATAATGAAATTTTATATTGATCTTATCATAGTCTTTGGTTGGTTGGTTGGGGTTTTATGGCACAAGAGCTATATTTGGCTATGCTGCGCCAAACAAAGGTGATTTTTTGTAAAAGTCGTATGATATTAAGAGTAAAATAATTGTCATTGGTATAAAATGTAAACACAAGACAATATAGAAATGGTTAAAATATTAAAAAGTCAATTTCAACATCAAAGTAAAAAAATGAAGAAAAATCATGAACATAGCAATAAAACAGTCATAGTCTTTGGAGTTTTATAGATTTGTTTTTACATTTTTGACCTTTCATGTTTCTCCTTCTTGAAGATCGAAATGATTTTTCAACTCTGTATTAATGTGTTAAATTAATAATGCTTGTTCATCTGCAATCATTCAAACTTCGAAATTCATCTCCCTAATGATGGTTAAGATGATCAATGTTCAGAAACTGGGGTTCGTCTCATAACATCTACAGCGATTTGCTTTCCGGGCCTGCGTTTTACTACGAATTCCTAATATTAAATTAAATTACTCCGTCTGCTAATTTATGGGTTTGCTGATTTTCTTCAATTAGTGCATTTTAATGCGTGGCAGTCAGTTGCAATCGTTAATTTAATTGTTGTAAATTAAAAAAAGTTGTAATCTAATTAAAGTTAATAGAACAGCCATTAGTGAAAATTTACTATAATAATATTTCTTTTCAGGGACTGAATGGCCGAGTGGCTAGCGCTCTGGCGCTCGGTACCACAGGTTTCGGGTTCGAGTCCCGGGGGTGCCATGGGTGTTTGTAGTGGTTCGGAATCCACTTTAAACCGTAGGTCCCGGTCTATTATGATCGTAGAGCGTTGCGAGGGCATTGTTACTCCGCGTCCGTGGCTTATCTTCAAGGTACACGCGCCCCCTAGGTAATGCAAAGTGAGTAACGTCTGTGCAGCGCTTGCCTTAAGGCGACCAAGCTGTCTAAGTGTTTGCCAGCTGCATTAGAAAGAAAAAAAGCATCTTTTCAGCATCTGTGATTTACTACACAAATCATATTCTAACGGTCACTATTTCCTTTTGAACGAGCAATCCCTTAGAAGATGAATTAGTATGCACCTCCGTAATTTCATCAGAAAGGTACAGTGGTAGTATAGGGACTACCACTAATTGCTTCTTTAGTTCACGAAATGCCTTCTCTTGTTCTTCCTTCCACTAAAATTCCTTATCTTCTGAGTTCTACTTAATGGTTCAGCATATATGGAAATAAATATTTCGAGAAATCCAATTAAGCATAAAAATTTATTGTTATACATTTTCTGATTCAGAATTTAAGTCATCGCCATTAACTACAAATTCTAGAAAATCAACTTCCTTCTTACAGAATTAGCATTTTGGTAGTTTCAATGTCAAACTTTCTTTTCTCAAACATTCAAATACTTTCGAAATTATGTCTATTATTTCTTCTCAAATTCTAGCAGTTTTTAATATATAGTCCAGGCAACATAGCGTTTTTGTATTAAACAATTTCGCTAAGAAGTGCTTCATAAGTCTCTGAAATTCTGATCAAACATTGCCTAAACTAAAATAATCAGCCTTTCGAATTGACCTGTCGCATCAGGAGTTATAAACGTAATTTTTAGTTTCACTCCCTCTGATATTTGGTATTTGAAGCTATCCATGAGCGATATGCAGTATAATAAATATTTTATAATGACTCAAGCATTATAAGAGATAATCTATTTTGGAAAGAAATTTTTCTTTATTTGTTTTAAGAATTCTGTCTTTTATAACCAATAACTATCCGATCATCACTAACTATAAGGTGAACACTAATAAACCTTAATAATTGTCCGTGAAATTAATTTCCTAGAATCATATCTAATTTCATCTTTTATTTTTTTTCCCTCTAAAAATTTGCAAAAATTTGAAGCGAACAAACTTCTATATTTCTCAGTTAAGGTAGAAAAATTCAACAGTAGACCAGGCACTAATCAGCACTTTAAATGGAACTTTTTAAAGCAAGGTTTGTGATTCATAAAATCGATACTTCTTTTGTGGAGAAGATTATTTATTTAAAGACTGCCCGATCGTCAGAATAATAGAAAACATAAAAGAATGATTTGTAACGATACCAGACACATTCCTATTAGATATGATGTCTAAAATTCGTTAAATCAAAACTGCAACCGCAAAAGACTAATTTATCTCGTGTATTTTTTGTCAAAGGAATACAAGCCTATCTATATTATGCTAATGTATCCAATAATAAATCCGTAACTCCCAAGGTTCTTTCCAGATCAAAATTTTAATCAATCTTCAGAAAATTGTTCATCTGAGATGCCTAGCAAATTTCTCTTCATCGTTAAAGAATTTATTTCAAATTTGCCTTCTCTTGGAGGCGTTTAACACTTTTATAATAAACTTTCTAAATACAAAAGTTTTGAAGAAAATTTAATTATTTTGTTATTAATTTTGCTTTGAATACAAAATAGATAAATGACTAAAATTCTATTACTTTTAAAAAAAATTTTCTGCTCCTTTT
Source organism: Caerostris darwini (assembly GCA_021605075.1). Taxonomy (NCBI): domain Eukaryota; kingdom Metazoa; phylum Arthropoda; class Arachnida; order Araneae; family Araneidae; genus Caerostris; species Caerostris darwini. The sequence continues at coordinate 861,647 of BPLQ01013598.1, read as the reverse complement.
TCTTTTGTATACTGTACAAAATAAGCTATAACTTTTGTATACTGTGTGTTCTTTTGTATGTTTCTTTTGTATATTTTCTTTTGTGTTTCTTTTGTAAAAGTTTTGAAGAAAATTTAATTATTTTGTTATTAATTTTGCTTTGAATACAAAATAGATAAATGACTAAAATTCTATTACTTTAAAAAAAAATTTTCTGCTCCTTTTTCTTTTGTATACTGTTTTTGTATATCTTTTGTATTGCTGTTTTGTTATAGCTTCGATTTTAATTTCTTTGATTTCCATTGATCTCTCAAACAGAATTGCTCTTTACCATTCATTTACTTCAAACCATGTGTCCCATTTCCAATGTTTCAAATTTGTAAGGACAGAAACTAACAGCAGCAGTTTGACAAGGGCGCAAAGCACCATCATCAAATATAGCTTTAATATTTGTGCTTTCCAGACAAAACATGTTTATGGGAAAATAAAATTTGAATATAATATTCAATAACTATTTAACACTTATAACATTATTCAAGATATGTATAAAACTATTTACAGTGAAATTAATCGTTTTTTCTAAGGCGAGTGTTAGTCAACTCAATGAATGCAGTAAGATAGACTCCTGAGTCGACGGTAATAGATCTTGCAGTCACTGGTGCTTAGTAACATGTCGGATTGTTCACAATGACGAATAAAGTGCTTTGAGATTCATTCTGGAGGTCACTCTATTCTTACTCTCTGTCGTTTCAGTATATCGATCAACTTTGGATTGACGCCGGCATTGCTTCGACCTAAATATCTATCGATCCTTCTATTTGATAATACTCCTATCTTAAATGGTGTCATGTGCTCGTAATGCCTGCGAATACATACGCGAACCATTGGCTCAGTCAAAGTGAGTAGAGGAATCCAATTCGAATGTTAGTTATGTCTTCCAATAAAAATTTATCTTTTTCACATGCCACTCGAATGCTGAGTTGCGACGCTCAGGAGCTTCAGCTGTTAAGACCTTGACTACCAAGTTTTAATCATTTGCATGTTGGATTGGGGATACTAACTTCAAATCAGATGACTCAATCTTTGCAAGTCATTTTCCGTGTGATAGAGTGACTATTCAAAGAAAAAATGAAATCATTATACATTCGAAATTGTTGAATGAGCATTGGTGAAGTAAAGCGCGATTCTTTTCAAAACTATTAATGCATAAATTGTTGTCTCCTGCGATTTATTGAGAAAGGAATTTTTTGCTGTTTTCAAAATGATAAGACATTTGAGTCAACAAAAACATTTTTAATAGAATAAAAAGAGAGTAATCTTCATTGTCTTCGAAAAGAAAAATACCGCAATCTGTAGTAAAGGATGTCCTAAAATTCACGCAAGATTGGAAACTCTGAACTATACAGATGAGATCTCGTGTGTTCCAAAATTCACGCAAGAAATCTTGCGTGAATTTTGGAACACCCAATATATCTCTTAAGGCTTCCTCTTTTTGCTACTAAATATTCCTTTAAACTATCTTATTATTCTTTTAAATTTTTTAACCCAAACTCATTCTTATTAAAAGAAGTATTTTTCTAGTACTGCTCACTTTTGTCACTTTCATTATTAAAATAATGACATAGCATATTATATCATAATATTTATTTTTATAATAATATTTGGATAGAAAATTTTCTTATTAAGAATTAAACTTTTTAAAACATTGGATCTGAAAAATTATCTTATTTACCTCGTGTGCTGTTTTACATCGGTGTTTGAAGTGCTTTTTGGCTGGCTTCCATAAAACAATAGTTTAAGCAGTCGAACGAGATTAATAACTCTATACATTCATAAACAACTCCCCCTAATTTTACAGGACATCTAACATTCAATGATTGTGGAAGCCGATGGAGGAATATCTACAGGAAATTTTGAATCAATAAATTAGTAAATGAGTTTTGCCATAGTTCATTTGGACTTTTTTATATCTAATATTTCTGCTGTGTTTTGGGAGATGGCAATTTATCACAAATCTAAGTTAGTTCAAGGAATTCATGTAAGAATTAGCAAAAGCAAATGCATTGATTTCATTCATGCAAGAATTGCAGATATTGTTTACTCCCCCCCATAATCCTGACGAGGCCCAAAAAAACACGGTTTCGATTGAATGTGCGCTCTATTTTCGACTGTAAAAATTCATTTGGACTTTTTTATAACTATTTCTGCTGTGTTTTCGAAGATGGCGTTTTATCACAAATCTTTTAGAGTTCGCTCAAGGAATTCATGTAAGAATTAGCAAAAGCAAATGCTTTGATTTCATTCATGTAAGAATCGCAGATATTGGTTACTTTCCCCCATAATCCTGACGAGGCCCAAAAAACACGGTTTCGATTGAATGTGCGCGCTATTTTCGACTGTGAAAGACGCCAAAGGAGCGATAAATTGGTGAGTGACGAGGCTCAGAGAAAGCTGTGCTCTTGGGAGCCTCAGAGAGAGACGGAAGGGAATTCAGGATGGGAGGAAAGAAGAAGATCAAGTGGAGGAAACTACCTCTCGGTAACTAGTTTTTTTCTTTTTTACTCCATTTTTTTTTATTATTTCTACGCGACGAATTACTTGGATTACTTTATTCAGAGGTCAATGACAAGAGGTTCTTTTTTGTGTGCTTGAAATTAGAGAATTGTATTTTTATTTACAGAAACAAAAAAAGGAGAAATTAAAAAAAATTTTTTTTTTGAAGGTTGATTAAATGTAGAAAATAGTTCTAGGTAACTAGTCATACTTTTCACTTGAATTTTTTTTAACTTTCTAACTGGACGAATCACTTGGATTACTTTATTTAGAGGTCAATGACAAGAGTTAGACCTGTTCTTTTTTGTGTGTTGGAAATTCGAGAATTGTTTTGGAATAATTGTATTTTTATTTAGAGAAAAAAAAAAGGAGAAATTTTTTTTAAAAATACTTTTGAAGGTTGATTAAATCGAGAAAATACCTCTCGGTAACTAGTCATATTTTTCACTTGAGTTTTTTTTTAACTTTCCTACTGGACGAATTACTTGGATTACTTTATTTAGAGGTCAATGACAAGAGTTAGACCTGTTTTTATTTATTTATTTATTTATTTTTTTTTTTTTTTGTGCGTGTGAAATTAGAGAATTGTTTTGGAATAATTGTATTTATATTTAGAGAAAAAAAAAGGAGAAATTATAAAAATTACTAGGAATACTAGTCACTTGATTTTTTTTTAACTTTCCTACTGGACGAATTACTTGGATTACTTTTTACAGAGTTCAGTGACAAAAACCAGAACTTTTCGTTTTCGTATGTTTGAAAGTAGAGAAAATTTTAGAATAATTGTATTCTAAGTAAAGAACGAGAAAAGATTGAACAAATATCGGCAAATTAATTTCGATACTCGTGATTTTAGGATCAATATATTCAGGTTATTTGTTGATTTTTAAGTTAGCACCAAAAACTAAGAAAATGTTTTAAATTATTAACTAAATTTCAGTCATCAAAATTATTTTTTTCATGTAAATATAATAAACTGATATTTTAAAATTACAAGCCAAGAGAAAATAGATAAATTTTTCCACAGATTTTAACAATAAAACAAAAGATATTTTTTTACTAATTTCTCTGTCCTCTTAATTAAATGATTGAAATTAAATATTAAAAACAATAAAAAATTAAACAGAAGGTTTTTTTTGTTATTGATAACTAGTTAAATGCAAATCATAAGGGATTATGGTAGATTAAGATTCAATTGGCAAAGCTTTATATTATCTAATTTTCATATATTTATTAAAATAAAGATTTCATTGTTGAGTATAATCATGTTGAATGTTAAAATGAATAGTATAAATCGATTTTTTTTTAAAAATTAAAAATAACATCAAGAAACAAAAATTTTGCATGTAAGCATTTTTTTGCATTTTCTGAAGCATTTTCAGTTGCAGTTTATTTGAGTAATTTCTCATTAAAGAAATCAAACTTCCTTTATTTGATTTGTTTAGAAAACTAATCAATTGGTACTGAATTATTTCAATTGATTAAGTGAGAATATATGATTTAAATATTCTAAAAGATGGCAGAAACTCTTTGCTGACAAAATATTTTCGAATATAAATATATGACTTCACTACTTATTTTTTGAATGAGATCCCTTATATATAAAATTTAGAGGTTCCTCATCTATTGACGTATACTGATTTTGAAATCTAATTTCAAATTTTATAATTGTATCTGTTAATAAATTGTTAATTGTTAATAATTTTGCACTTCCGGAGTTAATGAAACCTTTTACGTTTGTGAAGCTGCATATTGCAATTTGCAAAGAAGAGACGATTCTTTTAAATCCTAGTATTTTAATAAGATATTTCCCACAAGGCAAAATGTATCCTGAGGACATCAGTGGGGCATGGAAACTGTTTCTTTGGTTCTACAATGAAAAATTGAGTACATTTAGTTCTTGGGTTTGTATGTGTACTTTATTTAAGCTCTTTTTACTTTGATTACAAGCAGTCTTTAAGCTGCTCTTATTGGTCTGAAATTTATTTCATTTTCAAATTTGCCAACAAAGTTGATTTGATAAAAAAAAAAAATCAAAGGACTTTTTACTAGATGTGAGAAAATAGTGTTCAATAAAATAGAATAGTTAAATAAAAAGAAAATATAATAGTTAAATAATAAAGAAGAAATGTTAAATAAAATAGAAACTTTAGATATTTAATGATATAGTTTCCGGAAGCTCTTTCACCTGAAAACAAATTGTAACTTTTACATGTTATTTTTTAGCGACCAAAAATTATATTTAGCTTTTAAAAAAGCAAAATAACGTAAGAGAAAAAGCTGCATTGTCGAATAAATTGATTTATTTTTGATCGCCTCACTTTGACATGGTGATAAACGAGAAGAAATCACTTCCGTCTATCCAAATCAATGGATCTAAATGAATCCTAACAAGCTTTCGTCTTTCCTTACTGTGTCTCATCCATTGTGATGATCTATTTTTAGGGACGTAATTAAATGAGTAGATAAAGATGATACGAAAAAAAAAAAAAAAATCCCGCTCTCCATAAATTCATACCGTTTTGCCACCCGGATGGGAAATGTGGCGGCAAAAAATGGGATCGCGGATTGTTCTATTTTTGTGCTTTTTGTAGCTCGGCCGAGTCGCCTACCGGTGAGAAGTATTTTGGTCAACAACCACACACACAAAAAAGTTTCTCGTTTTAGAGGATTCAAAATAAATATAGGAGGAAAAATTGCTTCTTATTTTATTCTTCAACAAAATGTTAGGAAGTATTGCAAAGAAGATTTTCTGAGTTAAGTTTATCTGGGTCATAAGAATTTTAAAGAAAGGAAGAGCAAATTACCGAATGTGTTAAGCACATTGAATAATGATATTTTTCTTTATTGTAAATTCATTTAGTGGTAACTTGTTTCAATGTTATATATCTAGGTTTACAAAGACGATCGTTCGCTATTTGATTTTTTCCGATACTTTTTTTTTTTTTTTTTTTTTGAAAACAAGTGATTCAAATAATTATTGTTCAATTCTTACAATCAGATTAAAATAAAAAAAAGATAAAAATAATAATAAAAACGTGGTAAACGAAATGGAAATAGATTAAAATAAGGATTATAGATAAATACAATAATACTATATACAACAGATTAAAATAAAAAAAGTGGTAAATGAAATGGAATTGATCACACTATTATACTAAAACTTTAAGTAATTTGATGTTCGACCCATTTCTTATTAATTAATTAATTAGTAGTTCATCATATTACTTTTTGAATTAGAATTCTTTACTTTGCTATTTGTAACGTATAATAAATTCAATCAAATTAATCTTTCTTTCTTTTACATAATTTTTAAAAGCTAACAAATTTTGAAAATCACTTAAGAGTGGAAAAACAACTTCATGCACATACCATAAAAAAGATTAATTTTACCATGATACTATAGCATGAATAAAAAATCTCAATAAGGCATTAATTTATGTTTTAATGTGTATCAACTGCCATAAATAAGAAAATTCATTTCTAACAGTATTTATCCCCCCCAAAAAAACTGAATAGACTGAAAGCTTGGAGGAGGAAGGGGGTTGAAAAATGATAAATATTTGATTATATGCTAAAGAGCAAAATAAACATCTTTATAAAATCCCATTGTCTCAAATGAAAAGCCATTATGTAGCGTTGATGCATTGCAGAAGAGAAAGAATGAAATTGAAATCATTCCAACTTCCGTCTTCCACATTCCTAGGGAGACTGTTCGGTAAATTGAATGCTACACGTTGTTAGGTTCGGAAAAATACTGATCATAGATAAGCATGATCAGTAGTTTGAGGAATAAGCGTCGATTAGTCAAATGTGATTAGCTCAATAAACAAAAATTTATAAAATTTAAAGTAACTTTTTACCTTTTGACTTTTTAATACATTTTCTTCCACTGTAGCCATGTTTTACCTAAATTTTAATTTTTTACCAAGACCATTTTTTTTTCATAGCCTTTTAAAAAATTTAACTCATTCATGTTTTAAAAAGTTCTCAACGCGAATCCCTTTGTATTATTTAAAAATTCTGCATTGAAAACTTTTGTTAAAAAAAGTAATTTTTCACGATTCTTTAGGAGCTTTTGATGAATCCTCAAAGATTTCTTTTCAAATTTTTTTTTGTCATTCAATTGGCTCAATTCTCCACAGATTTCAGCACAAAATTTATTATTCTTGTTTACAATCTCAATTAAAAAGTATTGCTGATAATTAATAAATGTGAAGATTGATAATCAAAATAAAAATCGCATTGGAAATAATGCAATTTAAATAATGATAAAATAAAGACTGGTATAAGGGTCTTTCGTATTTCAAGGATATATGAACATATACAAGCCCATGCAGCTGGAATTACTAATAAAATTTACATGTTTAATTATTTTTCACCTGATTCTGTTTCCGATTTGCTTAATTATTTAATTTAAGATTCTCTTTCTTTTCAACATTTGGTAAACATATTTTTTAATTTGCGTTTCAAACAAAAAACTCATTAGGAAAACTAGCAAAAAACGTGACAGATATTTGAAATATTTTGCTAGTTATTGTTTATTATTTTTTCCAAGAAAAAATTTTTATGATGCACTTTTCTTCCGGTATCCAGTACCTCGAAAATTTATTTTTAATGCGAGAAACACCAACTTGAAAGAGACGTTTTTTTCTAATGGTTATATTAAAGAGTTCATATAACATTCGTATTGTATTTCATAGTACAATTACAGTCAAGTTACTTAAAATTTAAATTAAAATAATAACAAAAAAAATATAGAAATAAAGCGACAAAAACAGCATTAAAAAGCGGGTGTTTTAATATAAAAAGAAAAGAAGTTGGACATAAAAACTTAAAGCCCTTTTAAATTGAGCCATAAGAAGTTTAATAACTTTTGTGACCTTTAAAGTAAATCTTTCCATAGACCCCTAACTTTGTCTATGTTTGCGTAAATGTTTAAAATATTCCTCCTTGAGATCTTCATTGGCATCGTGCTTCCTTTAAAGTTTATATTGTACCAGCAAAGCGTCTTTATTTAGCGCAGTGTAGCCAAAATTCTGCTTTTGTGCCTTTCAACCTTTAACAAACAATACGTACCTTTCCGAAGGAAAAGGCAAATGTGAAAAAAAAAAAAAAAATGTATCCCATTGATGTTTCTATTTGAAAAATTATATGGTAGAAAAAAAAACTAAAAGTAATAAGATAATAAGAGTATAAATGTATTAAATAAGAGTCTGAATATATGCTTACAGAAATGTTTAAAATATTTCTCCTTGAACTCTTCATCATTGGCATCGTTCTTCTTTCAAAGTTTATACTGTACCCATAACCCGGCTTTGTTTAGCACAGTGTAGCCAAAATTTGTTTTTTGTGCCATTCAACCTTTAACGAACAATACGCACCTTTTCGAACGAAAAGATAAAAGTTAAAGAAGTTTGACTCTCCTGTTTGAAAAACTGAATGATAGATAAATTTTAAGAGTGATAACATAATAAGTGTATGAAATAAGAAACATGTGAGAAATGCATCTTTTAAAAGACTTTATTCATTATATAATTAATTAAAAGGCTAATGAGATGCAATAGATTAATGAAAAATGTTATCAATAGCAATATTTTGTTATACCATTAAATCCATTTTAAAGCATTCAAGTTAAAAAGAGAAACAATTCAATCTATCAAATAAAGAAGATAACCCGAAAAAATGAGAATTTTTCATCATATAACTACTTAAAAAGCTAACGAAATGTGTCAGATTTATGAAAAAAATTTCTTAACAACAATTTTTTTATAATATTAATATATCTTTATATTCATTTATAAGCATTCAAGTTAAGAAGAGGAAAAATTAGTTGATCAAATAAAGAAAATATTAAATTGAATTGTTGAAATGTTTTTTGATAAGTACAAGATAGGCAAGATGTTTTACAAAAAGGTATTACATTATTTCATACCCATACTCATTCTATGTAGAGTGCCTTCGTAAATTATTCAAGTTTCTGCATTATTTATGTTTGCAATTTTTAAAAGCATTAATCGCTAACATGGATAAAATTAATGTTATATATGGATTATCAATATTAATTATCAATTGATATTTACCATAGCAATCTCGTTAAATTCCTTATTCGAAAAAAATTATCAATTTCAAAAAAAGATACATTTAAAAGGAAGAAAAGTGCACTTATAAAAATTGATAATTTGCCACATTCAATATAACAACAATAAAAGAAATCTGTATTGTTATTTTTTTTATGCTCTTAAGTGTTTTAAAATAATAGAAGATTTGAATTTGATTATTTTTAATAAATCATATCAAATCAAGACCTGCTCTTAGTTGAAAAGCTTTAAGGCTTTTTGCTTCTTATTCGAAGACTTTAATCGAGCTATTGTAAAAATTCTTCCTTCGCAGACTACAGCTTCAAAATTACTTTACTGGAACTTTTCATTCGAAGGACATATAGAATGCACCACTTTTAAATACGAATAACATCCCGTCTAAACGCTATTTTTAAATTGAAACTTAATTTGAAATAATTCAATAATTGGAAGCTCTTAAAAATATTTTGAAATAACTAGATCAATTTGTTTTCAACATCAGAGTTGAATTGATAATCAAAACCAAATGAAATCATTGGCTAATGATTTGATTTAGGCTGACTTAGAAAATGTTTATGTTTGAACATGAACATCAATTGTAGTTTCATCGAATCAATGAGTAGAAAGAGCCAATAGTGGAATCAAATTTAAAGAAAAATAACTTCAAATCAAAATTTTCAAGTTCAAGTAGAAATTGTCCAGGAAACGTTATTTGCAAAAGCAGGTTCAGGGTGAGGTGGTATTCTTATTCAGAGTAATGCCACACGTGAGCTATTGGTAACTGTTAAATAACAATGAAAATGGCGAAGAATTAAATATTAGCAATTAAAGAAAAGATAGCCATCTTAAAAGCAATGCCGTTGAAAAGAAACTCTATAAAAATTGATTCGATTGAATGTAGCCTACTTGTTATAATATTATATATTAATTGATTAATTTGCTAGAATTAATTAATTAATCACTCATATATAAATTTATTAAAATATTTATTCATAATGAAATTATGTTATTTTTTGTAAATCCATAAAAATTAAAAAAAAAAAATCTCAGTTACACATCGTAGAGATTTTTTTTGACTCTTTTTTTTAATTTCTGCAGCTGAATTCACCAAGGAATGTGTCACAACTCCTGTAGGCTCTAAGCAGGATTGCAAAACAAGTATGTAATTCTTTATTTTATGAAATGTGTTATTTTTATATTAACTTTGGGATTATTACATATTTTATAATTTTGAAAAAAATACTTGCACAATAAGATTTTCATTCGACCCATGATATTAAAATTTTTATTACCTGTGATAAAGAGATTTTTTAAAATTATTTATCATCATCTGATACTAGATTTAGTATAAGCGGTAGCGGACAAAAACTTGACTGGAATTTTTATATTACTAAAATTCACAATTTGGATAAATATGAATGCCAATATCCCGGAGACATTTCAGTAAGCAGCTAAGTCCAGCCTTGAATTGTTTTCTTTACCTACAACTATCCCTCATTTGATTATTAGTCAGAAACAAATTAAATATTTGAATAGTATATTGATTTTTTGCAATGAGAAGAAACTCGATCTCTAATTGTAAAAAAAAAATATTCTAATCCTTTTTTAAATTTTGGATTCAATTCGAAATATTTTAGCAATTCTTATTTTAAAAGTCTCTTATAATTTGAACTACCCTATCACATCACAATAAATGTATTGCTGATGTGCAGCAACTTCCTATATCAATTTATCCCATTTATAACAATCGTTGAAATAAGTGTGATTACGAAGGTGTTGAGAAGCAAACAAGTGATTTGCAATTTATGATATGCTTATTATCTTTAAGTATTTAATATGATATTGATCACTGATATATTCTACAAGAATTGATTTGCAAATTCTACACATTTATTTCAAAACCCATCTGAATCCACGTGCAAGTTTCATTCATCTATAAAATAACTTCAGTGCTTAGGAGCATTTTATAGTTTTTAAACATTTATAGTTTAGAAAAATTTGTTGATATACAGGATTATTCAAAATGAAGGAGCAGTTTTTAAATATTTATTCACAATGAGCGGGACCGTGATGGTCCAAATATTAGCATCAATGGATAGAGGAAAGTTCAAAATTATGTTACTGTTCAAAAATTATTTTATGGATTCAACGTGAGCACCATCTATTAAGCGACAAACTTATGAAAGGAAATTACATGTGCTCCTTCATTTTGAATAATCTTGTATTTCGTTTTTATCCATCTTGCCAATTGAAAGAATGATATTAAGGTTTGCCAAAGCTGTTCTTTTGAATGACCCGTTCATTTTGAGACCGGTGTTTTTAGTAACCCGTTCAGTCTTTTATACAGGGTTATTCAAAATGAAGATGCAGATGCACAAATTCTACGTTTGTCTCGTATGAATGTTCACTTTGAATGCATAAAATAGCATTGGACTTTCCTCTATCCATTATGTGGCACCATCCACATATCCGAAGTTAATATGTGGCACCATCATTGCCCTGTTAATTGTAAATAAAATTTTAAAATCTGCTCCTTCATTTTGAATAACTTTGTATACTAAACGGACCATTTAAATTTTTTTTTATTTAAAGAATTAAAATATTCATGCAATCTTTGCAATTATGTTTTCATTAAAATTTTGTGAACTTCAACCGAACACTGGATGAAATACCATTCACTAATACGTATGAAATAGGCACCTGACGTATTACTTAAATAAATTTTAATTATTTTTCATCTTAAAAAAAACCCTTTCAATTTCAAATTTAACCAACTTGTGGACGCAAGAGAGTTCCATTTCTGTTGGTTGTAGCAGGACTATTCAATTTATGGTGTTAAATTATGAAATTTTAAAGTCTCAAAAAAAGAAAGGTTTCTTTGTTATACATTTTAAATCATATTTTGCACATTAGGCACAATCCTTTCTTTCCTATATTACTTAAGATAGATGTAGTCCACTAGCTATCGCGTGGAAAATTGGCAAGCTGCCAAATTAGACGGATTCAAACACAGTGGAGTTATAGGATAGAAAGTTAATTTCGAAGAGGTTTATATTACAATATATATTTTTATTTTTTAATAATTAATATTTTAAATTGCATGATATCAAAAAAATTCCACATTAACTATTATTAACACATTAACTATTATTATTTTCTTTGAAATTGCTTGGCACCGCGTATGTCTGACTAGCACCGTTTACAAGTAATCGATTCGTCCGCCTTTAAATAGGATGTTTACTTTTACACTGAGTAAATAGTTAATTTTTCATTTACATGTTGTTGTAGATTCATCAAAAGAAGATGAACCTTCTGTTTCTATGTGTTCTGAGGAACTGGCAGTGAATACCGTTCCGTGCAGCAATGAATATGGAGAGTATACCGATGGTAAATATGAGAATTACCGAAGAACTATTTTCCCTTTATTTGACTTTTATATAATTAATTTATCTATATTAGAACTTAATATTACGTTTTTTTCGTAAGTTTTCTAAAATTTCCACAATTTATTTGTGCAATTAATCCATTTAACAAATTATTTAAATTTAAATTTATGAAAAAGCATTTAGGTTATTTTATAGGCTTATAGTTTTCAGAAATAATATAAATTGAAAAATAATATAAATTTAAGAAATAATATAAACTGAAAAAAAAAAATTCAAGAGTTTTTATCTTATAATTATTAACAAATTCAAAATTAAGTGGTTTAATAATTCCAGTAACAAATTATTGTCCTAGAGCTGAATTGATTTTTGAGTATTTGCATAATATTAAATTTCTAAATTGTCTAAAAGTGTAATTCACAAAGCATTGCATTGTACATGCATTGTCACAATGCATGTTTTGATATTCAAAACAAACTATTTTCCCAGTCCTGATATCAATATCTATCAGAAACTAAAAACAATAGTCACTTTGAGTTCATTGTACAAATATGTCTCAGAGAAATGTTTCTGAATTGTGGAATGCAATTTTGAAATACATCGAATTTTGATGACTTTTTTGTCGATCTTTACTTATTCGTCTAGGAATGGTATCCTTTCATGAAAATAATTCCTAATGTGACCATTCAAGAAGACATGAAAAAAGAATTAGTAAAGCAATTTTTGAGGTTAAATTATTAGATTTTAAGTTTTGAACTACGAAAATTCTTCGAAAGCTAAATTATTTGACCGTATTGATGAAATTAAAAGCAATATGAATTAAAACTTTCATTTCAGCTTACTTTTCTATCAGGACTATTTTTAATTTAAATAGAATTGATTAATACGCGACACCTTTTAAGAGAAAACAACATAGATGGCACCACGATACATTTCGAAAGTTTTCATGAATATCAAAACAAATGCTTATTGCTGGGGATATTAATTAAAATAAATAATTTTAAATTTGATAAATGTTATTGAAATAATAAATTTCATATGACTTAATTTATTTTTAATTAACTCAGGATATATGTTTAATATTTTTTGAATAACAATTATTAGTTTATTCAAAATCAGAACTATCAAGTTTTAGGTCTTGATGTACGATTAATTTCCTTAGTGTGAGTTGTTTTACACCTTCCGATGCGCAATTCCACCCACATCATTCCCGACACTGTCATCTCAGCTCTTGACACCGATACTGTGCTGTAGTAGTACCTACGTTAATGAAATAATTGTCATTTGACACAATTGAAGCATGAAAGAAGATAACTTCTAAACAAGCAACAGTTTTTTAATTGTAATATCCACATCAATTTCAATTCCGTTAGCAATTTTTTGGATTTCATAACAGACTGTATATCAATTACTACATTTAAAAATAACTATTGTTTATTATTTGATGAAGCATACCTAGACAGATTTTCGAAACGATATTATCCAGCCATTTTTTTTTTTTTTTGTAAATAATTTTTTTTATATTTGTTGTTGTCTTTCCTAATTTTTTAATGAAATAAATGTGAAACAATTTATCTTGTTCTAACGTGAATCCTTTTTATTTCCTATAATCTTTTTGCGTATGTAAAATTTTGTTGGTTTTTAAATTTTTTTCATCGAGGGATAATTCATTGATTAGTATTGGCTATTTTTGAATTATTTGCATCATTTCTCACTAGTATAAGGTAAATATTTCCTAATAAAGAAGCAGATTTTAAATTAAAAATTTAAAAGTCGACCGTATAGACTATTTAAATTTTGTGCAAGAGCGTTTAAATGAGGTTTTTTTTTGGATACAAATATATATAAATTCTTTCAGATTCTTATTCTTAGAAAAAAACCCACTTCTTTTCGATAAAAACTTTCTCTGTTTTTAACGGTTTGTGAAAAATTTGAAATTCACTTTCAAATTTTAATAAACAAGTTTTTTTCGTTGTAATTTACGTGATTGTCAAGTCTAATGTTGTATACATTTTTTCTCAAACTATTAAATCTGTCAAAAAATGTAAAATATGAGAAATGTAGTTTAGTTTTTAGTGCGAATGTATTTTTGATATACAAATTAAAATTTCTAAATTGTTAAAACACAGAATATTTGTTAATTTAAAATTACAAGAAGAGGAGTTAGTGAGAAGCACATAAAAATTTGAGGAAAGCTAAACAACATCGATATTTTTAATTTTCTAATCAGGACTAATAAAACTTATGGTACAAAACATATTTCAGTGTAACACGTAGTCCAACAATACATATTCGGAGACAATAGAAAAATATCACTTATTATGATTACAATGCAAAAATTTTCTGAAAATGAATATTTCTTTTTTCAAGTTATCTTCATTTTGTAAATTACATTTACTTTATCATATCAGATTCAATTACCATTATTTCCTGCTTATAATCCGTGGATGACACGCTAAAAATCCTTAAAATTTCGGAGTGTGGATTATAGGCTGTTGCGTACAATCTGTGGACAGTTTTTCCACGGAACCTTACAAAAAAAAAATCAATTCTATAAAATTATACCCTAAAAATACATTTTGCTATCAAAAATTCACAAAATGTGTGTGAGAAGAAAGTAAAAAATAATCTTTTAAACATAAAGAAAGAACGTTGCAGTTGGGGACGATGGAAAGCAAAATTAGACAAAAAGCGATGAGCTTGGACGACTTGTCTTTGTGGAGGTAAAAAAGCAGGGAATGAACTTATAAATAGGAATTAAAAAAAGCTTTGCAGGAGGCCAAATTGTTTATTAACTATGATAATGGTCAACATTTTCATCTCTTCAGCAAATAGAAAGATTGCATTTCGTTGGAAGGATATCATCTTTTCTGTTTTCATCCTAGTTCTTAAATATGTATCTCCTTTCCGATGTCCATTATATTAAATTTATGACATATTTTTTTTTTACGTAGTCCCTCTTTTAAAGTAAAAAAACAAACAAAAACGTTTTGTTAATTTTATTCCATTGGTATTAAATCAGAACTTGATATGTGTGTAGTAATTCAAAGATCAGACGGGAATTATCCGCCCTTTATACGAGATGCCTGTGAATTATAGGCAAGAAATTAAAACAATTTATTGAGTGAAGGGTAAAAAAAACTTAACTTTAATTAAATAAATATTCTTATATTGAGGTTTTAAACATTTTCTCATAAAAATATACTTTGTATATTGTGGATAAATTTTTTGGTTAGTGTTAAAATGAGACCTAACATAGGAAATATCCCTTTTGTAGTTTTCATAAAGAACAATAGCTTTCCTATTTTGAAACTAATCTGTATATTGTACCGAACTACTTTTTGAAGCATTATACAAAATGTTAAAAAGCATTATACAAAATGTTGTCTAATTGTATTTAAACAGCTAATTTTATAACATTAACTTTTGAAGATATTTTTTTTTCCTGTTATTTTCATTATTGTCAAAAACGTCTTCGGAAACGATGCATGTTTTAAAACATTGATATTGAATTAAAATGTGAGACCCAATATTATGGATTTTCTAATTTCAAACATAATACACGTAATTTTTACATATTGGGATTTCTTACTTTAAAACATAATAAAATATTTTTAAATAAATGAAATGAAAAATCATTGCTACAATCATCGCTATAGTCTTTGCAGCAGTTTTTTTATCGCCTTAAAAAAATCTAATTTTCAAATTGAATGTAAACGCTTAATTGGGCTTATATGAGTTAAATGCTTTCTTTTAATTCGAATAGTCATTTTTTTCATCATATAAATTATTTTAAATTACAATTAGTATTTGAATAATATGAAATTTATATCACTCTTCGTGCTTGAAAATCAGCATAAAACTTTTATGATATTAAATTAAAGTTTTTTTAATACTTATTTTGAAAGAGTAATATTAATGTTGTTAAAATTGTTATTCAGACAAATATTTAATACTGACGAATATTATTTCAAAATACTATATTAAATACAAATATGTTTCATTGATTTTTTTTATAAAATCATGGTAGATTATTTTTTCATCAGTAAATTAATATAATATTGATGATTATTTTTTATGATACTTAAAACGTTTTAATGCAGTTTACTCGTATATGAATATATTATAAAGTTATTATTATTCAAGATGTAATATATGCATCAAATGATGAGAAGAATCATTTCTAAATAAAAAAGAAGAATTAAAAGAAAAATACTATTTATATTAATGCTAATATATTTAGTTACTTGGAAAATCTTTTGCTTTCCCCTATTTAATTTTCGTAACTAATATTAAAGATGTATAATTTAGTGAAGTAATAAGTACGACGAAGGATTAAGGATCCGACCGATAATTTAAAAAGGAAATTTTTCCTTAATTTACTTCAAGGCGACATGCTTTTGTTCAAATTGAATAGTCTTTGCACTTTCCTCAAAATGCTGGATTGACAGACTGAGATGAAAATAATATTCTCAACCAAAGAAGTTTTTGAAAGTAATGTTATTCTTATCTGTTATTGAATCAACATCTCTGTTTAGTGTTAGCGTTCTTTCGAAATGATTTCTGATAAATATGCATGATTATTTCCATACTAATAAAATTTAAAGATTCCTTTAAATAATATCAAGAACAACCTTTATCCTTTTACATCGTTTAAAAAGAAAGTAAATCAGCATCGAAGAGTGGATTTTCTAATTTTGACCAGAAGTCATGCACGGAGACTTCGAAAATTCTTCTTAAAAAGTGATAATATAAATTCCTAAAGGAAATGATTCCTTTAATCATTCCATTGATTTTAGCATCTCGTATTTCCGTTTCGAAATATTTCTTTCCGCATAGATTATGGAATTATCAAACGTCATATAGCACTACCACTAATGTAACATTTATTTGGTATATAGTCTTCTTTTCAGTATTGTAGTGAAAAGAAAAGGGCATTCTGTATGGTCGAACAAGAATTTGGGCTTTTATAAAAGATACTTTATTAAGTTATTACTTTATTATTTAAAAGATACTTTCATTGATATTATCTCTTAAAGAGATAATATCAATGAAAAGTATCTTTTATGTATTCAATATACGCCTTTATGTATCAACATACTAAATCTTCTAAGTACTTGTGTGAAATTAAAATAACTGTTTTCTTTCAAATATTAAGAAAGCACATTTTGTTTTTATTTAAAATATACAGAAAAAGTTACAATTTAGAGAAAAAGGGTACTGTATTCATAACTAAATATCAATTATTTTATAAAAGTAATTTCTTTTATTTTAATAAATTTTTATTTTAAATGACATAGTTGAAAATTAACATTTAAAACATTTAAAAATAACATCCCTTAGCATACTGTACAATTAACTATTAAATCTGAAAAATTATTATAAATATTCCGTTTCACTTTGAATGCTATTCGGTAATTTAAAACAAAAAATAAAGGTAAAGGCTTAAACTGAAAAGGAATTTTTTTTCTTATCTCTGCTATGTTCTTTCTTGTATCTTTTATATTGGACTAATTCATCTGCAATTACACTTGAAACATATAAATTCAAACACTTATTGAATGTGCAAGATAATGTGGTTTTAAAATGTAGACTTCAAGGCTCTGAAATCGTATGAACTAATAAATAATATTTCCTGATACTAAACTGTATAAACTAAGACTATAAATATGTCTCATAATAATTTCTGGTTTGGAAGTTTAAGGTAACTAATTTAACTTAGTATTTTCATAAGTAACTGTTTTTTAAATATTTATATTTTTAAAAATTCATCTTTTCAGGTATGTTTTATCCCACATCTTACGTCGTTTACAATCCCATGGAAATGCCTGTGTATCCTAACTACATGCTACCTCCTGATGCTTGCTGTTATTACTATATGCCACCTGAACTTGCTCCAGTTCAAGAATATGCCCCTGTGGTTCCTTACCAAGAATATATTCCACCAGTGAAAGGTAAGTCAGATCTTCATATGAAGGGTGAACAGGCAATCTAGTTAACCAGATGGATTTGATTTTGGTTAAGAAAATCGATTAAAGTTAGTACTTATAACAAAAGCTTTCATGCATTTATGTTTGAATATCTCGATTAAATAGTTCTTAAAAATATTAAGAAAAAAAAGTAAAGAAAAATGTTGCACCAAGAAGGAGTTTTACGATTGTAATGAAATTCATATTTCGTATGCAAATAGCTTTTGATTTACCTTGTAAAGAATTAAATTTTAGCGGCCAGTAAATGAATAACTGGAATTCCAGAGCATCACAAAGGAGCAGCCGGCTGAAGCGTAATGGACCAATAATAACAATAACTTCCATCACCATTATTATTAATTCATTATTATTAATAAGAATAACTACCTTTAACATTAACATTCCCTCTATTTACGTTGACTGGAGCTCACTTTCTTCAAAAATGGAACTTCATTGACGTATTCATGAGAAAAAAAGCATTTTCTAAAATTTTAATTGGGTTCTTAATATAACATTTTCAACACATGTAATTTAAACATAATATTTTTCCTTACTATAAAAGATATACTAAGGAAAAATATCATCAAATATTCCAAGTTGGGAAAACCTCATGGCATTACTCAATAAAAAAGCAATAGTAGCAATAAAAATCAACAAATTGCATACTTCCTCAAAATTATTGTATGCCACCGGTTTAACAAGAAAATATTTCCTAATTTTTTTATTGGTTTTTATGGAAACTCTGTTTAGAATTGGTAGTTGTCTAGAATGTATGGAAGAAACCCACGTGAATTTGAATAACATTCATGTTGCAAATTCAAACAAGTAATTGAGGGTAATTTTATTATTTTTTTCTTATCATTATGCATAACTTTTTAAAATGTGTCTGCATAGGGCTCGTATAAAAATTGAAATCCTTTCTATTTTCCAAATATAAAACGAATTACAGCAAGCACTCTTTAATCCTGCATTCAATAGTTCGGCACATTCTATTTTAATCCAGCACGTATTATGTTCTAATATTAGCACTGATCGAGATATTCGTTTTTGCATTTTTTCGTGTGGATTCGGGCGTTTGTTGACCTTGACTCCAAAATACTTTGTTCGAATATTTATTACGTTCTGAATCTGTGTCGAAATATTTTGTTGGATATTTATATTATCTATACAGGTAAAGAATATGCGTAAACACATTAGCTGGTGTGATGTGAATTAAGTGGAAGTATTAGAATAGAATTTAAGAGTGATAGTGCATGCGCTTTGAATGGCATATATGAATAGATATGATTTCCGTGTGTAGTTCTCATGGTGTCTTGTCATCACAAGTCACTATATACGATGATAGAAGCTGTATCAGCAAGTTAGGAAAAAAAAATTCCTACGGATAAGTGAAAACATGTTAAAATGAATCATTATGAACAAAAAAAAAATCTAAACGGTTTGCTGTCGATTACATAGAAAAGAAAAATCACAAATCAAAATATGTTGACATAGAAAAGTGATTACCTGATTTTATTTTTTATTAGAAATTGTAAATACTAAATAATTATATAAAAAAGAAAGAAATGCCAACAAAAAATCATCTATCAATAGTCTCAATACCGAATAAAATAGTCTAAATTTTGAAAACATTTCCCTTGCAAATGACCTTTTAAGTGCCCCTTAAAACTTTTCATTTCAATAAAAATGAACAAATTTCCGTGAAACGCGAAGTATGAAAACTCGTACCTCTTCTTAATTGTTAAGAAAAAAAAAATTCTGTAGAACACTAGAGACATCTACATTGCAAGAGTCATCAGCTGAGTTGATTTGGATTGCCTTATGTAAGCGGCGAGTGAAAAAGAAAGAATGAAAGAGCAAGTTAAAAAAAACTTCTATGCTAAGCGGAACTCCTCCAGTTGCTGCTTGCTGTAGAGTGCGTCATGGCTTGTTCTCTCCTTCCTCATTTAGAGGTGACTTTTGACTGAGTGCTCGCCTCCCTTTAAGGGTAAGTAACGGTATTTATAATTGGACAATTCTCGGTCGTCTTGTTGTGTCTCGCAGACATTTCACTTGAGGATGCTTTGGCTTCATTTTGGTGGGGTTAGTTTTTTGGGCTTGGCTGAAATGGCGGACGGCTTGTGCATGAATTATGTTATTTTGGTTTCCGATTGACATTGACCTCTTTTTTCGTGAGGGTTGTTCTATGATCAACAAGTGCGCTCGGTGAGTGAAAGTAACAATTATGAATTCAATTTGGGGAAAGGTTCAGTTTCGGATTTGTGAACTCAAAACTAAGTGGGGTTATCTATTATTCTAAATGGATGGGTTTTAAATTGTTATAAATTAATCAATTTAAATGGAATTATATTCTGTATTAATAAATGATGTTATTAAAAAGAATTAGTATAGTTCATTTTAAGTGTGCTTAATCTGTATTTTTTTTTTAAAGCTTTTAAAAAAATTATAATAATTTTGTAATAGTGTTATTATTAGTTTCGTTCATGTAAATAAACTTTTGGAATCAATTTTATGTTTCGTTACATTTTTTTTAGCTGATTTTAAAACTTTTGGCCCTTTAAATTTCACGGTCCTTGAATTTTATTAAAAAGTATTCCACGGACTTAAAGAATGAGAATTTCTCTTTTTCGAACTGTATTTTTTGCGTTTTAAGTTTAGTTTAATGTTAGCATAGAGGCGTTACTAATGTTTGCTTGTTTTAAGTTAATGATTTTAAATATATGTATGTTAGTATGAATTGAATGATTTTGTTTTCTTAAAGTTAGTTTCTTTAGTGAACAAGTGGAAAAATATGATAATATTCATCTACATCATTGGCAAGTAGCATTGTGCATTTCATTCTTTCATATTTAATTTAGTATAGCATATAATTGAATTAAAAAAATTACGAAAAAAGTAAAATAGAGGAACCCTTTTGGATAAACATAAACTTCATTCATAATGAATTTCAAATTTAATAATAATGACTGTCTGATCTGAAAGAAATTTCCGATTGTGATACACGTAACACTAAAGCATTGACGATATCCTGATTTCTTCCATAACGAGAGGATGAAGCGTAAAGGGTTCTTTATTATTTAGTTGCTATCCAATTACAAGTCATATATTTGGTTTTTATTCAAAATAAATAAATAAAATTCCTTGTAACGTATTCAGTTGAAAGTCAGATGTCATTGATCCTTTACGACACTGAAATTTTCAATTATTCTTTGTAATGATATATTAAATAAATGTGAGTCATTACTAGCTTTTAAAACATATGAGTTTTTTCGTGTAGGTTGAAACTAAGAAAGTGAAATTTTTTTTTTTTAATCAATGGTCGTGGAAATCTAATTTTCATAGTAAAATATTTCAAACTTATGATCAATAATTTAATTTTAATGGTAGATTTAAAGTTCTAGAATTTGTAAAATGATTTAAAATTTCTCATTCATAGCATGTAAAACGACATTCTTATTTGTGGCCAAATTGTTTATTGGGAAGTTCTATTTATAATACATTTCTTAATATTCAAGATTTTCAAGCAATACAATACGAATTAAAAGTGGAATATTGCTTTTATAATATTTAGTTTGTTAACTAAATTTAGTCACCCCATTTAGTCACATTTAGTTTTTTAAATTTAATCACCCCATATATGACCAATATTTGAAAAAGTTTTTATCCATCCCGCAGATTTTACTGTTTATATTTGTTATTTCGAATGCAACCATGGTTGTATAGAACTTATTACGTATAGAAATCATTTCTAAAAATTTAACGATCACGTATAGTAAGACACGTGAGACGAATCCATCATTTAACACCCTCCTTTAAACCGGATATCTACCTTTCCACTGAATAGCTTGTAGAATAATAAATGAGTTTTTAAAGTTTTAAAACATGAAAAGATGGATGCTAATTGAAAAACTGTGAAAGCCGAAAACTAGAGCAGATATATAAAAAAAAGAAGAAACCTAATCCCAGTTGCGAAGGAAAAAAAAAAAAAATGATATGTGAAACTAAGGACAAAAGTATGACTACGAAAGAAAAAAAGCAAACTTCAGCAACAAGAGAAACATAAAGATAACTCAGGGCTGTTAAAAAGTATGTGGGTGTATTAGAACTATCAGGTTCTACATCAAGTTTTCTCTATATAAGGTAAATAAACCATTAACAAAAAAGTGAAAAAACTTTGAAAGCTTTATCTGATTTGCACGTCTGCTGTACATGAATTGATAAACAAAGTTGCTTTAGCCTATGTGGCTTATTGCAACAACAGATATTTTTTTCACTTACTAATGCTATATTCAATTGCTATTTAAATAGTGAAACAATTCTTTGTGTTTCTTATTTACTGGTATAAGCGGATGGCAAAAGAAATTATTTGTTGATCCCATTTCTAGTAATAAAAATTATGAAACGGGTTAATTGTTTAGAAGAAAATGGCATCAAACTAATTATATATGTATAGACAACAATACAGTTATTATCTAAATGTACATTAATTAGTTTGGTGCCATTTCCTTTTTGTGTTATTAGTCCGCTCCTTTTATCTATAAGTTTGAAAATATTTTCCATATTTTATGACATGAAACTAAAAAAAAATTATCAATGAATATTTTGTCACACATGTGACTGTTTATTAAGTTCGTGATTGAATGAATAAAGATATTTCTTCAATAAAAAATAAATTTTCAGTAGCATTTCCACTGTTATATTTTACTGTCATATATCTAAACTTGTAAAAGCAAAAACTCATTTGACATTCTAACTCTACAATTTGCCTAATTTTAGCTATAAAATATTACTTGCGTAATATGGGTTCGGTTTTTTTATCACATAATGATAGCATGCAAAAATTATCATATTAGCAAAAAATCAATTTACGGTATTTCTCATTGTTAGATATTTTCGTGCATTCTTATTTTCCTCACACTGGAACCAATTTAAGTGATTTCGTTACATTCATAAACTAGAGAACGCCACTTTAGATAATTGTGTCTGTCACATACATGAAGGTGGAACAGCTCACAAATTGGTTAATTGAAATTAATTATTGTTTTGAATTTTAAAACTCGGAATACTTTATTATTGAATTAAAAAATTCCCATATTGCTGCGAACTGAATAAACCATACAAACTGTTATGGCATTAAGGCATGAAATCAAAAGTTTCAGGGGTCAGGATGGATCAAAAGTTTGAGTATCCCTGATTCAAGCTTCCTATGCTTTAGTGTCACAATGATTATTTTCATTTTATTTTATGTTTTCTTAATTTAAAAACCTAAATTAACTCAGTTTTTTAAAAAATCTTTTGGAATTATTAACATTGTTACTGCTTTCCACCTTATGTACTTTTGTACTAAATAGTCACTATTACTATTTCACGGACAGACATATTTTTGTTTGTGGGATGTATTATTTTCGCTAGTATATTCATTTTTTAGCAACAATAGCTCTTCAAATGAAATTAATGATTGGTTCAGTAATAGATTGAATTACTTAATTTGCAACAGAATTTAGATAGATAGGAAAGGTTTCATATATCCAATTCAAAAATTGATTCGCAAAATTATAAGCAAATTAAAATGATCTATTTTTGAATTACATTAATGCTTGAGTAATAGAAGGATAAAAATATCTAAGGAAAAAGAGTGATTAAAGTTCTGAATGAAAAATAAAAAGAATCTTGTCTCACAAATATAATATTTTTTTTTTTTATTAAATTTTTTTTAAAACGAAATAAATAATAAATAAATGCACTGAAGCAGGAAAATTTTCTCGTCTAACTTGAATACAATTCCTTATTCGAGAACAGTTGATGTTACACCCCTTTTTTCCTGTTTACATACCCAGTTTGAACATCTTCACGCTTAGCTGCATTTTTGATTACAAAAAAAAAAAAAAAAGTTTTCTCAAAATTCGATTATATAATTTCTTAAACAGCTTTTACATTTGATTTACAGAAAATTGCGCTTTATTTTAATTTAAACAGAAAGGTTATCATAACGTTATTAAGAAAATATTAAAAAACTGTAGCATTATCATTAAGTTGACGCTAAATTTGATAATTGGTTATTTGGTTGATTTTTGATTTTTATAATTGTGTTATAAATTTTGATCAGTCGGTCAGTCTTCAGTTTTATCAAATCGCAATAACAAATTCGACGTGATTTATAAAAAAAAATTGTATAATGAAATAACGTTATTGCTTTTACTTTTTCATTGAATCTAATTATCACTATTTTTCAGTTGTTTTAAAGGTTTGAAAAGATTGTAAA
The DNA here is from genome assembly GCA_021605075.1 of Caerostris darwini. Classification (NCBI taxonomy): domain Eukaryota; kingdom Metazoa; phylum Arthropoda; class Arachnida; order Araneae; family Araneidae; genus Caerostris; species Caerostris darwini. Next base: position 837,421 of record BPLQ01013598.1, on the reverse strand, counting down.
ACATTATAAAATGTGTTAAATGAATATGAACCAAATCAGTAGGAATATATTTTCTGACATTTATGTTAATTAAATATTTGAATTTAAAAGTGGGGTCTGTTAGGTTTCTGTTTTTTTTTTTTTTTTTTTTAAACGTTCTCCTGCCACTTTGCTTTTGAATATTCATTTTCAAAATGAATGGCGTGATTGTTTGTCACTCATCTTACATATCATGTAGGACTCTCCTTGTAATTTTTAATCTTATTATGAAATATAAATAACAATTGGAATAAATGGCTTTCGTAATTTTAAGATTTTTCAAAAGTTTTCCTCTAAGAATTACTAACACATTTATTATATACAGGTTTCTAAAAATTAACGAAAAACGATTAACGATTTTTTTAAGTACAAATATTTTCAAAACATGATAAAACATAGTATGAGAAAGATTTCTCTTGAAAAACTTTATATTTAACATTAACACCAAAGAATAAAAGCAGAAAAGTGTCTTATTAGCATTTTACTGTGAAAAAAATCTTCTTGAATGTTTTGGGCATTTAATGCTGATATTGTTTCAAAATGATGCTATTAAATATTAGGTTGAATGGAAAGTAATGGGGGATTTAGATAAAAATATTAATCGCAATATTTAATCTCAATATATGCAAACATTTAATAGTTGTTGACGGGTTTGAGTTGTCATATGGTACCAAAACACCAGCTCGAGAAACATTTTCTGTTAACTTTAGGTGTTCCACTACTGTTGTTTGCACACAGTGGAGTTTATTAGTTAGTTCTCTACTCTTCATATAGGGTTCTGACTCTACTGTGAAAAATTCTTCACGAATTTTACTATGAAAAAAATCTTCTTGAATGCTTTATGCCTTTAATGCGTATATTATTTCAAAATAATGCTATTGTAAATATTAGGTCGAATGGAAAGTAATGGGGAATTTAGATAAATTTTTGAGAGTAAAAAATATTTATTTTTGCACATATTTGTTCATAAAAATGTTCTCCATCAATTCCTATTACATTTAACCATCTTTGGGCAACTATTTGATTCCATATTGGAAGAACTTTCTTGGTTTTGAGGCAAAATTACCACTTAGAGAATTTTAATTATCCTGTTTATTATTATTATTATTTGTTTTGCCATAAGCTACATAAACTTAAAATGATAATTATCTGATGGGGCTATGACTGCATTATAAAGTGGATGAGGTAGAATTTGCCATACTAATTCATTAACTTCTGTTGAGTGATTTCTGCGGTGTGAGAGTGGCGTTATTTTGTTGAAAAACACACTCTCATTAGTGAGTAATGCAGATCGTTTATTGAATAAAGCCTACTTTAAATTCTCAATTGTCGACAGTAAATATGTAAGGAGATAGTTTGGTTATTCTCAAGCAGTTCACGGAAAAACCACCCTCTCCATATCCCACTAAATGCAAAGCAAAACCTTCTTTGGATGCAAAGTTGGTTTTTGTGGTTTTGATTGTTTTTTAATATTAAATTCATTTTTTAAATGTCTTAAGAAGTTTATCAATAAACTCAATAAGGTCACCTGTACATCTATAAACGCTTTTCAATGATTTTTGTAAAGTAATGTAGGTAAAGATTAGAGAGTATTAATGAATATTTTATTATTTGAGAGATTGTCTGAGATTGGCGACTTTCATTGCCGTAAATGTAGTAGTTGAAAATTACGCAGTTTTTTTCTTCAGTAGTCGAAAGGTACTTTAAAAGAACTGTGAAGGCAAAATGATTTGAAAGTTTCTTATAATTGTTAAGGCGAATAATGCTTACAATCCAAAGTTTCTGTCGGGAACAAACTATTAAAAGAGATTCGAGATTCAAAGCAATTGGTAGATTTCCAGGGAGAGTTGAGTAATTTTTTATCTGAAAAAGAGGACGGCGGACAAATAAGTTTAGGAACCACTGTGTTGGCAACTGGCAACTGGCGTACAGATTACTAGTACCAATGGAGATAGACCCCTTAATCTCCTCATCTTAATTCATATATAAATTCCAAATTGACTGTCAGTTGTTTGCTCCAAATTGACGTCATAAAATGTGAATGCAGAACTTAGTGTTGAATTCTTGATTACACTGAATCTTCTGCACATCTGGCGTTTTGATAACAAATGACTTCAGGTCAAAATGTTCGGCATTTGTAAATAACAACATAAATAGAAACATTTGAAAATTATAGATATCAAAGTGATGAAATTTAGCATTAAAAATGGAAGAAAATTAGAAATTTTTAGAAATCCTTTCCATGTTTTTAAATCGTATTATTAAAGAATGCATGCTTCACATTTTATACAAATTGTAAAATAATGGATGACACTAACATGAATGGCTTCATATTTCAGCAAAATAGAATATTATATTATTGGGTTTTAATGAACTGGATTTAGAAGGATAGCATCACATTTTAGAGTGAACACCACAATCAGCCAACGGCGTACCATGCTGAATATACCGGTTCTCGTTAGATCACCGAAGTTAAGCATCATTGGGCGCGCTCAGTACTTGGGTGAGTGACCACCTGGGAACACTGCGTGCCGTTGGCAAATTTGGGACCTGAATGGCCGAATGTCTAGCGCTCTGGCGCTCGGTGCCACAGGTTTCGGGTTCGAATCCCGGCGGTGCCATGGATGTTGGTAGTGGTTCGGAATCCACTTTAAGCCGTAGGTCCCGGTCTTCTATGACTGTAAGAGCGTCACGGAGCAAAAGTCAGGCTTCTACCTACGGGTGCTCCACCACAACAGAAGCTGCTTCCTTCCCCTTCAATCATGGGTCCATATGGGCTTGTGGGCTTGGCCAGCCAAGTGGGATAAGAAACAACAACAACACCACAATCTGAAGACTTCAATCCTACTGAAAATTTATGAAATCTTTTATGATTATATGGAATGGTATAGTTATGGAAGAATGCTATAAATTAGTATTTAATATAATCAAAATAGTAGGTATTGCTTTGAAGTCCAAGAACAATGTCACCAGATATTAATACCCTGCATATTTTTTGTTTATGAATAATGGTGTAAAGCGTTATATTAATTTATTTTGAAATTGCTTCCAGATATTTAAATTCCAGTTAAAAATATTCCAGTATCCTACCATAAAATAATAAAAGGTGTTCTCTATACTTTTGGCCAAGATTGTGGTTTGCATTCAACAACTATTATCAAAGAAAAATCGATGAAAATAAAGCACAGTTTGCTACGCACGTGTGACATACTATACTCGTATAAATTTATAAGGAATTATTTTATCATGAAACCACGTAAAAAGTAAAAAAGGTAATTGTAGACATAGCTAATAACATAATACCAATTTTAAAAATAAATGTTTAATATCTTAATTGAGTGGCTCTCAAATTATAGGGAGCGACATATTTCCTTCAAATAAAAAAATCCTACTATTTAATTAGAAGATTTAAAAAAAAAAAATAGAATCACATGAAAAACCTTAAGATGAGCTGGAATTATAACGATCAAGAATTATAAAATTATTAATAACAGTTCTCTTCGTGGCTCGAGAAAGAAGTAACATTGATCTCTCGCTAGTTTCTTCAGATATGTGTCACTAATAACAATTATTTATAAGTAAAAAGACTTTTGGAAAAACGTTTGCCATTTTTAGTTAAATAAACGCATACGTATTAAGGATAAGTTCGTAAAATTAGCTTTAGTCACATTTAAAATTTCAAAACTAAATTTTAGAATTGAATTGTTATTTTTTTTTGTTCTTGCATATTATAACAGTGTGAACAATTCTCTAATACAGTACAAATTTAATTAGATGTCTTAAGAAAAATCATGGGTACACATTAATAAGAAATTCCTGATTTAAAATATATTCACACTCTAACGCCTGCCACATTAAATTACTTCTGCGAAAATAACTTTTCTGCTTTGGCTACTACGTAGTTAGAGTTCAAATCTCAATATTTTTGTAGAGAAATATAATTTTGATACTGCATCAAATTTTGAAAATAAAAATTCTCTCTTTTATGTAAAAAGAAATCGTTGTTTTTTGTCAGTATCATTTAATCCCATACTGCGTACGCTCACCGAAATAATTTCGAAGGACATCCGTTTCAGCATTGACACATGGGTTCTAGGTGGGCAGGCTTTATTGCAACCATGGATTAATAATAAAATATGGAATGTTCCTCTATTTCAGATCAGAATGTTGTTAGCGTTGATGTCAAAAGTAGGATGTGGGCACATTTATGTGACTCTACCTTGTAATACAAAATAATTCCTATTTTTTTTTAGAAATTTCAAGTCGAAAATAAAGACATACGTAAGTTTTTAATTGTAGCAAAAAATTTAACATTGAAATCATAGTTCATGAGGTTCATGTAACTGTGTGTTTCACCTAGCAGTTGTTCACAGTAATACACGAGACTGTGTGTTACTATTAAAAGACAAATTAAATTAAGCTATGAAGTTAACAAATCATACAAAGAACTTGAAGTTATGAAAAAAAACCCCCATTTTCATTAAAAAATATTTTGCTTTTAAGTTTTTAATCAACTTGAATTTTCATATCGATGCGCATGGCATTTGTTAATCTAAATTAAATAAATCTGATATCGAATAGATATTTTTATTTTTATTTAATACTTATAAAAAAGGTTCTGAGTACATTCTTACCTATGTGGAATAATAAGTTGTTCTGGCACTGGTATACTCTTAAAAAATGAATCATTCATTAAATTAACATTGAAATATTAGATTTTTACTGGAATTCAGTTTTTATCCTAACATTTAAATATACTAGGCAATTAAAAATTATAAAGCGAATTTATTATTCTGGATATTTATTTTGGAATCAATAATTTTTTATTCCTACATTACTGATGTAATATAAACTGAGTAGAATTGCAAGGCTACATTTAAAAAAAGATACCCGACGGCTGTATGTTTTACTAATGTCCTCGTGAAAGCCCATTTGAAAACTAGAAATGAATAGTATCTTGCGTCAGACTACTATCGTGTTTTGAATTCAAAAATAGTGCAATCGCGTTCCTTCAGCAATCCGATATTTGCTTCTTTAAAAGAATTCTATTTTTAAAGCAATTATTTTCTCAGAAGTGATAAACACGAGTTTAGTTTCTCAATCTATTTTAATGGAAGATGTCATAAAAAGAAATAAGTGAAATGAAATCCTATTTGTTTTATCTGACCTGACATATTTATCAATCTACATTATTCTTATTCACGACTTATATAAATAATATACGTTCTTTGAATGGAATTAAGAATAATGTTTTTCTTATTAACACTCAATTCGCTGAGTGAATCAGATAACTCGTTTCAAAAATGTGTGTTTAAGCATTTAAGTTGGTGCTTATGTCCAAATTTCAAGTTATTATAATGAATTCAAATAATTATTCATATAATCCTTTTAATGTAAATAAAGTGTTAAAAAATTCAAGTTCCATTTACTGATAAAAATAGAGAAAAAATAAAGAGTATTTGTGAAATTTTCAAAACTTCATTAGGTAATAATGAGAAATTTGCAGTTGGATGCGAGATGTCAAATGTTTAATATCAGGCTCATAATTTGTGCTGTTAATTGCTTTTATCTGTTAGTCTACTTCTCATGCCCTATTTAATATATTCTTTGAAGAAAAAACGAACTCACAAGAATAGGTCGTTAAAATTGAGTATTGCTATTTGTTTTAAATATGAAAATGTTTCCTGGATAGATTGCCAAGTTGTTAGTTCTTACTTTCGGACAATTAATAATCGATTGTTCCAATTAATTAATAATGTTCAATTACTACCAAAATATCATTCATAAATTTTTGTGTACAGGTCGAATTGGATTGAATGTCCATTGCATTTTTAAATTCTTTAAATCCATGAATTCAAACATTGGTGCGTATACGTGTCTGGGTAATAGTAGTTCTATTATTGCCCCTAAAGCATTATTTATATAACTTTGCTGCTTCTGCTTTTCCTGAATTTCCAGATCTATTATACGTTTGCTTATATTAGAAAAATACTTGGAAATATTGTTCCTTATATCACGTTTAAAAATTTTTAATTTGCCTTTGAAGGCTTTGATGATAGCAAACATAACATAAATTGATTTGCTACGGACTTCTTATTTTATACTTAGCTTAAGTATTTAAATGAATGCAAAAAACAGTAAAGAACATTTATCTTGATATCCTACCAACATCTGATAGCTCTCTATACCATTCTTTTGTTGTTCATCTACAAATATTAAAATTTCATTAAAGCACTTGACGAAACGCTGACGAATTTTGCTACGATTAAACGAAAGAACTTTACATAACAATTTACACAAATTTACTTCATTTAATAATGATTCAAATTTGCTTTGGTTTAAAGCATTCACCACAATATAATTATGTTAGTTAAAAGTTTCAACCGCCTTTCTCACACTAGCTTTTCTGTGTATAATGCAACGAAATCCTAAAAGCGAACGCCGGAAAAATTGTAAATAAAGTGACAAGTCCTGCTTCGTTGTCATTCTTACTGTGTGCACCATCTGTAGTTACAGATACGATTTGAGATAGATGTTTTCTGCTTCAGAAAGAAATTCTTACAATCTCTTTACAAATACCAATACTTTTGGTAGTTTCGTGTAAAGATACCAAATTTATTAACACTTCTATTATTTTATTGCCAACAAAATATCGAACAAAAATAGCTAATTGAGCTGAAAGAGTGATTTCAGTTCTTTCATAAAGACAAATATAAATCCAATCTCATAATATTATACTATTTTTTTCTAGTCATCTGCACGATTCTACCTTTTATTATATTTCGAGCAGTAGGCAGTACTTTTATTTTATGAAATATATTTTCTTTGTTTCCAAAACCCACAAATAAAAATAGTACAACAGTATTAAAATTACTATTAATAAACTTAAGGTAGTTGGTTGTTGATTGTTTTAAATTGCTCTTAAAATGTATTAATTTTGTTCATTTTTGCTTCTGTCAAGAAGCCACTTAGGAGTGGCAATGAAATTGAAATAAAAGTGCTGTTGTAAGGCAACTAAGGCAATTTCAGTTAGAGAATGAATTGCCAGTTGCGTTTTAAGAAAATGCTAATTACTTTAAGTAAGGAAATGCTAATTTTATAGTTACGTTCATTTACTGTTAATGTCAGTAGTATTAGCGGGTTTCAAGAAGACGAAAAAGATGACAAAAAGTGCATGAGCAACTGAAGTGATCTTAGTTACACTGTCTTGGTAGAGGAGGGTTTGAACTTTTTTTTTTTTGGCGGAAGCATCGAAATGACTCATCGTTGTACTACTAAAACACGGAGTCTGGATTGATAAGACAAAAATACAACTTTTTAATTTGATTTTTTTTCAATGTGTTACAAAATTTATTTTTTGTTAAAAGAATTAATTTTATTTATTTATTTTTTTTTAATGTTTACAAATAATTATTTGACCAAATGATTTTTTTTTTCTGTTTATACATTGTTGTGTTTTAATTCCGATTATTTTTAATTTTAAATTTTTTTTTATCTAGATTGTGTTTGTTGCATTTTATAAAATTTGCTTTGGTAAAGGAATTTATTTTCATTTAATTAATTTTTTTTTATTTTTTACAAATAATTTTAGACAAAAAACTTCTTTTTCCTTCTGTGCATTTTTCTTTTTAAATTATGATTTTTTTTTCAATTTAAATTTTTTAAATTTTATTCCGTTTTATTTTATAATCATTATAAATTTTTTTCCCCAATTTGATAACTTTACAAAATTTATTTTTGCAAGAAAATTAATTTTTTTATCCATTCATTAGGAATTTAATTATATCCAAATTTGTTTTCCAATGAACATTAATATTTTACATTAAGAGTTTTCGCTAAAACTCCTCACATTTCTTTTTTGCTAGACAACATATTAATTTATAGTTAAAATTTCCTACGCAAGATTAATTGCTAAAATTTTGAAAAAGCAATTATATTGTTTTACACAGATTTAACATGTATATGTATTTAATAATTATAATAACTTTTCTGAAAATTATTAGAAACTTATATCATAATTAGTTTCCTACGTTAATGTTCAATTCCTTAAATGCAACATATTACAGAGACAATACGAGTAAGCAATACACTGAAGTGACAAAAGTCATGGGATAGCAATATGCAAATTTTCAGATGGCAGTAGCATCGCGTAGAACAGGTATAAATGCGCAGTGCTTTCGCAGAGCTTTCATTTCTGTTCAAGTTATTCATGTGAAGAGGTTTTGACGTGATGATGACCGCACGACGGGAATTAACAGACTTTGAACGCGGAATGTTAGTTGGAGCTAGACGCATGGGTCATGCCATTTCGGAAATCGTTAGGGAATTCAACATTCCCAGATCCACTGTGTCAAGAGTGTGCCGAGAGTATGGAATTTCAGGCATAACATCCCACCATGGACAGCGCAGTGGTCGACCGCCTGCACTTAACGACCGAGACCGGCGACGTCTGCAAAGAGTCGTAAATTCTAACAGACAAGCAACACTGCGTCAAATAACCGCAGAAATCAATGTGGGACTTGCAAGGGACTTGTCTGTTAGAACTGTGCGGAGAAATTTGGCTTTCTTGGGCTATTCCAGCAGAAGACCGACTCGAGTGCCTTTACTGACAGAACGACATCGCTTGCAGCGACTCTCGTGGGCACGTGAGCATATCGGTTGGTCCCTAGATGAATGGAAAACCGTGGCCTGGTCCGATGAGTCACGCTTTCAGTTGGTAAGAGCTGATGGTAGGGTTCGAGTGTGGCGCAGACCCCACGAAACCATGGACCCAAACTGTCAACAAGGCACTGTTCAAGCTGGTGGTGGCTCCGTAATGGTCTGGGCTGTTTTTTCATGGCATGGACTTGGTCCTCTGGTGCGACTGGACCGAACATTGACTGGAAATGTTTATGTTCAGCTACTTGGAGATCACTTGCAGCCATTCATGGACTTCATGTACCCAAACAACGATGGGATTTTTATGGATGACAATGCGCCATGTCACCGGGCCACAACTGTTCGCGATTGGTTTGAAGAACATTCTGGACAATTCCAACGAATGATCTGGCCACCTAGATCGCCCGACATGAATCCCATCGGGCATTTATGGGACATCATCGAGAGGTCTGTTCGTGCCCAAAATCCTGCACCATCAACGCTTTCACAATTATGGACGTCTATCGAGACAGCATGGCTCAATATTCCTGCAGAAGACTTCCAACGACTTGTTGAGTCCATGCCACGTCGAGTTGCTGCACTTCGCCGGGCGAAAGGAGGGCCGACACGATATTAAGAGGTATCCCATGACTTTTGTCACTTCAGTGTATGCTATGAAAACGAAAGAAGAGAAACAAAAACATGAACAATTGAAATTTTTTTCAGCTGACTTCGAGTTCATTTTGAATGTTATGTAACAAAAACACATTTTTAAGTCATTTTTATTAAAACTTTTTCAAAGATATTTCTATGCTTTTATCTGTCAATTTGATGTGATTTCCTCTAACTTCTTGTTCATAAAATGTTTAACATGGTTTTTCTAACCTTTTAGAAATGATCACTACTTCAACTATAATTTGGTAAAATAAAATAATTAAACCATTTTATTATTTATTTAATAATATTTTGCGAGCATTTAATTTTTTATATCTATGTACGCACATCATTGAATTATATTTACAGAGCATTACTCATGAACATTAAACAAAACTTTCTTTGTTCTAAGTAATTCTTTGTTCTTGTTCTACTTTCATTGCTATTTAATTTATAATTTGTTTCTCTTAATTAAGCTGATTATATCTCATAATTGTTTTAATAAAAATTACATACATTAGAAACATTACATTTCATTAAAACATGCATTACATTTTTTTGAAACTATATATTGTTAATGTGCTTATTATGCAAACAACTTTCTTTCAATATAAATATCTTTTTTGAAGAGCACTAGAAACATTTACATCATTGAGAATACTAGACACAACCTGAAGAAAATGTTACGAATCTAATATATTTAACAACATTACAGATTTAATAAATTTAACAAATTAATTTCCCTACATTTAGTATTAAATTCTTTAAATTAAAAAATGCAGTATATTACAGAACAATTCGTTCCTTTAGCATAAATATATTTTAATTCCAGTAAGCAAAATACTAAAAAATTGGGTTAAAGAAAAACATACACATGAACAGTTGAAATTTTTTCAACTTACATTGAGTTCATTTTGAATTTTATGTTCTAAAAACTCCTTTTGTGAATCCCTTTAATTAAAAATAATTTCCTATGATATTACTTTTTATTATTTATTCTTTCTTTCCTATATATATATCTTTCTTACTATGTATTTGTTTCTATTTGTTAAAGTGACATTAAAACCTATCACCAACTGATACAAATCGCGATTTTTACATGTATTTTTACACATTTAGAATTAATCACTTTTTAGACTATTTTGTAAAACAAAATAGTTAAAATGTTATTATTTTTTTGTAATGAATTTACACTAATTTAATTTATAAACCCTCAAATAACTCTATTTGATTTGAAAATATTCTATACTAACTATCCTTCATTATTTCAACAAAGTTTAAACCATTTTCACTTAATTATTATATTCTCTTTATTATTCTGCCATGCACAAGTCTTGTACTTCACAGCCTTCATTAACATTTTTAATAATTATTGAATAATATTTATAAAAATCTTATGAATATTTCCAACCGACATAAGTTATATAAACGTTCGACAATATGCTTTTGCAGGATTTTTTATTAATTCAAAATATCTAAGTACACTATTGATAATGAATGTTTATCAATTTCGATAAGTGTTAAAAAAACCCTCTTAAATTTTAGCATTATTGATTTAAGACTATTCAATCATAAACCTTTTTAATTTGTCATGAATAAATCTAAGACTAATTTTCTTGCCATAATTTTGTTTTAAATTCAATATTTTTTCGTATATTTTTTTTACTATATAAACAAAAAAATTTTAGCCTTGTAATTTTTTCCTACCTACTGCGGTAAAAGAGCAAAATAATATCCTGTATGAGTTTCCTGAAACTGCCGTCAGTATTTGAGATTAATGGATAAACGTTTTCGTTGAACTTGTCTAATATCTATAGAAATACGGCATATCTCTGTATAATGAAGTAAATTTTTGTCAGCAAGATTTTTTTCTGCACGCTCATCAAACATTTTTAGAATGTTATAACAAAGCATTTATCATATTAATGACTAATAAAAGATTACATAAATTAGAAAAATAAAATTTTATAAAACATATGTAAATCATATAAATACAGGGAATTTCTTTATAATAGAGGGTTAAGAGATATATGTGCGAATTTCTACAGACAACAGACAAGTTTGACGAATTATTTATCTATTAATCTCGAATGTTTCATGAAACTTATACATGATATTGATTTGCTCTTTTACCGCAGGAGGTAGGAAAAAATATAAAATATTATATACAAAAAAAAATGTTTTTTAAGCTATAATAATTTATAGAAATACAACACGCACAATTTCAGGCTGATTTAAAATACTTACATCAAGGTTTCCTATTATTATGAATCGATGTATTTTTAAAGTATAAAAGTAAGAAATGGTATGGTATTTTAAATAATTTTAAATAATAATAATAGCAATAAATTTCATTCAATAACCATATTTTAAAATTGAATTTAAAAAAACATCTGAAGAAAATTAGTCTCAGATTTATTCCCAGCAAATATGTAGATTAAAATGTTTATAATTGAATTCTGTCTTAAATAAATAATGATAAAATTCAAAGGTTTTTTTTTTTTTTTTTTTTTTTTTTTTGCTCAAAAAGTTAATTTGACTGAAAAATTATTTTTGTATTACAACAATAATAAAACGCATCAGAATTTTGAAGTGAAATCATTTTCTGTATTAGAACAGTAATGCTAAAATTTGACAAAATTGACATTTTTCATTCTTAACAATTATTTAAAAAAAAATATAAACCGCAATGTTGAAATAGCCTTTACTTCTCACAATGCTTTGTTTTTTGAAAATCTACTGTGTATGTTTAAAAGTGAGAAAAAAAAAATACTTAAAATGAAAAAAAAATTTTAATTTTTAAGGAGAGAAGTAGAAAACATTGAAAATCATGTATCTCATATTTTGTATTGTAAGATGTTTATCTCTAGAAAATAATGAAACATTACCTGAAAATTAGAATTATGTATATGAGTATAAAACAATCAGAAAAATTACAATTTTCAACTCATCAGTGCAAATTTTGTACAAAAAAGCTTAAAATGGAACAATTTCTTTCAAGTGTATATGACTTTTCTGAAGTTTCTTGATAGTAACAGGCGGGCTGAAATGTTCATAGGCTGATACATAGATTGTGCTACTAGTATTAAATCCATATGATTTTTAGTTAGCCCTAACCTTCAAAAGACACGTGTATAAATTTGACAGCTGTTGCACTATTAGTATGTGAGTTATAGCATTTTTAGTGAAGTTATAGCATTTCAAACTAACAAAAGTTGCTTAAATAAAAACGCTATAACTCACATACTAATAGTGCAACAGCTGTCAAATGTATAGACGTGTCTTTTGAAGGTTAGGGCTAACTAAAAATCATATGGATTTAATACTAGTAGCGCCATCTATGTGTTAGCCTACGAACTTTTCAGCCCACCTGTTAAAAGGTGTAGAAAATATGATAAAGATATTAAGTAAGAAATAGAAAGTAAAGGTACCAAACTGAAACTAGTTTGAAAGAAAATGTTGCAGTTGACGTCAAAAAATGGAATGTAAATTGAATGCGACGAAGGATAATATTAAAAAATAAAAAAATAAAGGAAAGAAAGAGATTACATAGAACTTTAATGATTCGTAAAAAAATATTTTCCTTAATTTTTTTCTCAATAGAAGTAACGAATGTGAGATATATATTTAAAGAAATATTAGAAAATCATTGAAAAGACCTGAAAATATTAGAAAAATCAATGCAAATTCAGTACATTATTATTGGCTATTTTTTAAATGATCAATAAGATATTTATCAAGAATACCTAAGAAAATATATAATAAAAATGGTTTTTTGTAAGACCCAATCATTTCAATAAAAATTGTAATTTAAATATTTATCAACAGATTTATAATCTTATTTTAAAAGTATATATTTATGAAAGGAATCTTTGTTGAATATTATTCAATGACTTAAATGCATAAATTTATAATAAAATACTATACTTGTTGTATGCATACATATGCAAGCACTTTGTACAAAAAACATTTTTTTGGGGGAAAGAATTTCAATAATAAGAAGAGTCATGTGAAACGTTTTTTTTTTCTTTCATGAAAAAAAAAAAAAAAAAAAAAAAAGTTTATATTATTTTTTAAAACATAGAAGTTTAAAAGAAAATAATTCTTAATGTATAAATAAATATGTACAAAGAAAAATTATTTTCCTAAATAACTTTTTGTAGAAATTAACGAATCGGAAAAAAAAAATTAAAAAAAATCATATTAAATATATTGTTCAGTAAAAAATATTGCTACAAAATGAAAAATACTTTCATGAAATTTTTTTGAACAAATTATTAAATCAGGAAAAAAATTATAAATTGAAAAAAAAATAATAATAAGTAAAAATATATTGCTTCATAAGAAACCGAAAAGTTTGGCGAGGTAAAATAGATTATTTATTTTTTTAGTTTGAAAAATTATAAATATGTTTTTCACTAGATAATCCTTATCGAAACTGATAAAGATTCCAATCCAATTTACTATCAATAGTATACCTTAGAGATTTTGAATGGATAAACAATCGTGTAAAAGCATGTTATCGAACTTTTTAATAGCTTATACTGATTGGAAATATTCATAAGATTTTTGTAAGTATTATTCTATAGTTATTAAAATTAAAACAGAATGTTAATTGAATCTAAATGCTGAAATTATGAAGCTAAATTATGAAGGATAGTTAGTACATAGTATTTCGAAATAAATATATTTATTTGAGAGTTGATAAATTGGTGTAAACTAATTATAAAAAAATATCCTCATTTTAACCTTTTTGTTTTACAAAATCGTAGTCAAAGTAGCGATTTTTTCTAAATGTATGAAAATATGTATAAAAGTCGCGATTTGTAACGTACTAATGTTCAATAGAGAACAAGTTTGGGTATACTCAAATTTATAATGAAATGATAAAAAATAACTTTACAGAATTTGTTTTTGTAAGAAAATTTATCAAAGTGGAAAATATATATATATATAAATCTATTATAATTAAACGGATTTAAAAAGTGTTTTTTTGGAACGTAAAATTCAAAATGAACTCGAAGTGAGTTGAAAGAAATTTCAATTGTTCCTGTTTTCCTTTATTCCGATTTCTTAGTATTTTGCTTACTCGAATTAAAATATATTTATGTTAAATAAACGAATTGTCTTTGTACATTATAGTGCATTTTTTAATTTAAAGAATTGGACACTCAATGTAGTGAAACTTTTTGAAATTAATTATATGAAAGATTCATAGAGTTTCCTTCGGGTTGTGTGTACTATTCTCCATTCTGGCATATACTTCTAATATTCATCATGTTATCATAACTATTAAATACACTTACATGTTAAATACATGTAAAAAAAAACAATACAATTGTTTTCCAAAATTTTAGTAATTAATCTTGTGTAGAAAATCTAGTAATCTTGTGTTAACTTTAAACTAATATTTTGTCTATAAAAAAAGAAATGTGAGGGGTTTTAGCGATAACTCTTAATGCAAAGTATTAATGTTGGATGGAAAACAAATTTGGATATAACCAAATTCCTAATGAATTGATAAAAAATAACTTTACAAAATTTATTTTTGTAAGAAAATTTATCAAAAAAAAAATATAAATTGATTAAAAAATAAAGCAAACTAAAATTAAAAAAAATTTTAATTGAAAAAAATCTTAATTAAATATTAAAAATTTATTAAAGAAAAAAAATAGTTGCTGAAGTAATCATTAGTAAAATTTGAAAAAATAAATTAATTAATATGAAATAAATTCTTTTACCAAAAGATAAAAAAATCCTTTGCTGAAATAATTATTTGCAAAAATTGAAAAAAAGGAAAATAAATAAAATAAATTTTGTAACACATTGTAAAAGATCAAGTTAAAAAGAAATCAATAATTAAAAAATTATATCTTTGTCTTATCAATCCAAACCCTTGTTATATAAAGTAATACATAAGTTTAAAAAAGGTTATTTCAGAATAAAATCAATTTACATTTTTTATATTTATTAATTCTGGTTATGAAATCGAGTAAAACATAATTCTATTAAAAGTAAAATTTGAAGTAAAGGCTATTTATAATCAATATCAACATTTTTTTGAAAAGTATAAATTTCTAGACATTATCATAGTTTATCTTCATACAAGCTCAAGTTTACATATAATTAGCAGTTTAATTTTGAAGTAATTTTGTATGCATTTATGATCTTCGAAAATGCAAAGCACAGAAGAATAAAAAAGGCGTGCTGATTACACAAATAACAGTCCAGTTCGACTAGCACGAAGCGAAAAACATCGGTGTTTTGTGTAATCACGAGTTGCAGTAACCACTGCTCCACGTTTCGACATTTAATGGAAAAGTTACCTGTGTTTGGTTTACATAGTTGAGGGTATGCCAGCAATGTGCCAGTTGTTGGGCAACCTAGTGGATATTGCTGAACGTTGCTTGCCAGATACTGTCTAGTTATTATCCTGTCGAAACAAGCTTCAGGAGATCCCTGGAGAGGCTCCATAACTTCAGATATGTATCCTGTTGATTATTGAATGTATAGTGATTAGTACTAGGCAGGTACTAGAGTAGAATTCAGTACCACAACGGCAGAGTCCTAAATATGGTAAATAGAATCATTAGAATTTAATTAAATAAAATGTTAATTACTCGGACATTTAAATTAATTAAGTGAAAGACGGATCATAGGGGGTAAAAGAACTAATGATTTAGTGCATTTTTAAAATCGTAAACGGAAGTAATTAACGTAATAATATAATTCTTCAATATCGGTACTATTCTAAGTTCGTAAAAACAACAGAATCTATTGCATTACTGTAGGCGGGAAAATAGCTAAAACTTCGCACTTGATATGCTTGGAGGGGTGAATAACTAGTTCGTTCGATACCTGACTTCCTTAACTCGAGGAGATGCTTCTTCAAGGGATTTCACACTGCTAGGGCACAATGGAAACGTGGTGAATTCTAAATCTGCTTTTTCTGTGGTGAATTGCAGGTCAAAGGCCAAAGCATTTGAAAAGTTCATTATTTTGTTTTAATACATCGATGGTCCTTTGCAGTTCGCCTGCACTTTAATTGCTCAGTGATTTTTTTATTGTATCAGCAAACAGGGTAGGAGACTTCTTAGTTAAAGTGCCATCTTTAAATTTGAGAGAATATTCTTCTTGATGACAGTAGCATATTTCCACTTGAAAATAAAAGGCTGTATATACTTATAGTACAATAGACTCTAAACAGTAACGTCTAAAACGATGTATATTACTTTTTCATTCTGTTTCATGAATAGAATGTCTATGACTTATAATAGAAGGATTGACACAAATCTTTTTGAATCTTCTAAGACAAAAAAATACGGCTACATGGACAAAAAATACTTTTGAATGTATTAATAAATATATACGTGCTTTATAAAATTCAAGTTTGATTAGTGGTCTTATTTGTTTTAAAACAGTTTTGTAGAACAGAAACTAGCCTGTTTCACATAAAATAAATAGTTGCAAACTGACGAATGATTCGATTTAGACAATAATTCCTTTACATTTTGTGATCTATCCATGCCCGAAGAAAGATTTTCGCAGCTCTTGTACCTAAATAAATGCCTGTTGAATGTAGTTTGTATCTAAATATGATAATAAATACTGTTAATATCTTTGAAGATTAGTTGGTGTGTACCTTTAATAACTATATTTATTCAACTGGTATTCTTAGAAAACTACGAATTCTACACCCATTTTGAATTTGAGTTTTCGATATTTTTATTTATTAAATTAAAATTATTATCTCCTACATATTTTTTAGAGAGTAAAATTTTAAATTTCAACTCGTCATTAGAATACAGTGTTAACTCGGTATACATCCGCATTGGAATAAGTCCAACTTGATGTACACCTCGTTCGGATGAGAAAAAGTTTGTTTGGTATACAACCTTTGTTTGGAATACGACTCGCAGCCGTCAAAATCTTTGAGAAATGAATGGATGCCAAAAACTTTGCAGGGGAGTACCAACAAATCCCAAACAAGACGTAAAGAATTGTCTAGAATGACCAGACAATGTCCCATTTCCAAAACATGAGAAGAAAGCAGAAGCAAAGTTCTTTGGATAAATTCTTTAATATTCAATCTGGTGGTCTTCAACCAGATCGGAAGTAGAGAAAAGAGACAGGAAAGAAAAAACTAAATTTGGTAAATTTTAATTTTTGTATGTATTATTGCATTTTTGTATGTATTTTTCATCTTCCTACTTTTTAAATATATTTTAATATCAAGCAATGTTTCAATTAATTTATACAGCCCATCAACGTATATGACAATAATAATAATTTTTTTTTCATGGGAACAGACTAATCATTTTCTCATTATTTCTTATGGGAAAGATTCGCTTGATCTCATCCTGTTTGGTGTATATCCAGGGATCTGGAACGGATCAATGATGTGCACCTAGTACCACTGTACTTGTCTAGCAAAATAGAAGGTTATTGCCTCAATAACCTTCTATTTAAATGTCTATTCGCACAACCATTCATTGAGATGCGCATTCCTTCTGCGTTTCTAATCTTTTGTATGTTTTGTTTTATATCTCCCGTAAAAATCATTGAAAGCTCATTTATGGTAATGGCATGAATAAATATCAAAAATTACTTGTTCGAAAAAAATAGCCGGAGAATACTTGTAAAATATGTGAAGTGTAAACGTCGAAAAAATCAAATGAATACTTTTTTTGCAAACTATTTGTCGCGAATTGTTGGCATAAGTTGTGATTTGTGTTTTTCAGATCCGGTGTACTTGCTTTTCCCAGCACCTGGAGGGCGGCCAGCTCAAGGGGCGTCCGGGTATAGACGATATGTAAGTGCTTAGATTCCCTTCATAATATATTCTTGCACTGAAGTTGAATAAAAGTTCAAATGATAGCTGCTTAAGAATTTTTCAAGTTATTAAATACTTTATTGCATTTAGAGTTTTGTTTATTTTTTGTGTTGAATATCTTACAATTTTATTCGTTTGCCAATTATTCAATTCTTTCTATTAGCCCACACTCTCCCTATACATATCTTGTTCAAATTTTCAATCGTTAATAAAATACTTTTTATTCATCCATTAAAGTTGAAATACATTTTTTTAACTTGTAGTGGATGACACTGGATGTTAATATAGTTTTCCCAAATATTAATTCATTAATTATATTTAATTAATTAATTTTAGTTTTTTTTTACATTTAAGTTGCATATATCTACCAATAGATGGCGCCAGATAAACTTAGAAAAATGAATTAAAATTATTTATAAAGGACTCTCTGCAATATAGTAAAAAAAAAAGTAGGAATTGACTTTAAAATTTATTTTTTTCATATTACTTGTTTTTTGTATTGAATATCTTTCAATTTTATTCGTTTGCCAATTATTTTAAACAATATTGATAAGATATTTAAATATTAAAATACAACGTCGTCTAAAAATCACAACAAACTTTAAAAATAATTAATATGAAAATCAATTAATTAATTACATGAAAAGTGTGATGAAATATTGTGATTAATCATATAAAAGTAATGCTAATATCAAATATTTGTAATAGATTTGTCATGTAACAATTTAGCAATGTTTATGTGAATCTAAATGTTTGGTTTTCTTTCAGAGAGGATATGCTGAATATGCTGTCATACCTAAGAAAAACTATTCTTGTAGAAGAGAAGAAAAAGATCGATCAAGGAAATCAGCAGTAAACACTAATTTTGCAAGAAATGATAACCAATCGAATCATGTGAAAAAAATGACTGCTTTCAATCCTAAAGACCCAGCCCATGTTCAGAATGAAGAAAAATTCATTGTTTCTAGGGAACAATCAGCAGAAACAAAAAATATGAGTGTATTTGAAGTTGAAAGGAACGAAAGCGTAAAAGAAATACAGAAGCCCAAGAGAAACCAAGAATTCGTCCAAGTTCATACAAGTAGAGCTTCAGAAAGAAAAAACTCATCTGATCTTAACATTCGAAACTCACCAAAAAATTTTGAGCTGGGTTCTCACTATACGCCTATAAATACCAAAGAGTCTGTGAATTCTCAGGCTATATCTTATGTGCAAAATGTGGAAGAAACTGATAAAGTACAGAATTGCCAAAATTTATCAAACCAGTTATTGACAACAACAAAAGGTCCTGAAAATAATGTCAGTAATACGATTAATACAACATTAAACACGGAGGACAGTGTTTTGAAAATGAACACTCAACCTGAAAATTGTAATTGCAGCAGTCCTGAAAAAACGGAAGGAAATGACTCTGTGGAATGTCAAGATATTGATGCACAATCAACCACTGTGGTAGACAATTTACATAACCACCAAATAATAGAAGAAGCACAAAATCTGATGGAAGACGAATTTCCATCGCCTCTTCCAGATATTTTAAGTACTGTACATAAAACAACGCCTGTTAAGACAACAAATAACGAAATTTCAAATATTCAGGATCCAAAAGGTATCTCCACAAATCTCGATCAAGAATCTGCAGCAAATTTGAAATTCTCTAAAACAAAAGTTCTTTTGTCCCCGTATACTTGCCCTCCCCTTTTTTCTGATACAGAATCTGAACTGAAACGTCTCACATCTTTGGAATCCTTAAGAGCCAACCAATCCCTCTACAAATTAGCTTATGACGAAAGCAGTACTGACCAATCTGCTGATTCTCGATCACCGAGTCCGGTGGACCCAGAGAGCCAAGTGCCAAGAAGTATTACTAACGACGAAATAATTATTCACGAAGCTGAAAGTGGAAGTGAAGCTGGATCTGAAGATGTCGAACTGATACCTCATCGCTACGAAAGCGAATCTTTTCTGAACGAAAACAAGCATTTGTATGTGAATCGACTTTCTCTGGCTGTTGAGCTCTTACGCACTCAGGAAAGCCTTCCGTATGATGCACAGTTCAAAAGAGTGTCTGACGATGAAACAGGTGAAGTGAATTTGGGTTTCGTGGAGGATTCGTCTTCATGTAAAAGTTCAGAAGGTGCAGTGACTAGTCAGTCTCAAGCAATCAGGGGCTCCATAGAGAGGAGTAGCTTTCCCATTGAGGAAGGATCCTGTGAAGAAGCCAAAGAAGCAGCTATAGAAACAGCCAATAATCGGGTTAGTATTTTCAATAGTTTGATTTTTAAAGCAAAGGTAATTTCATCTTCCTTTCATACGTAAACCATTTACAAAGTCAACATATTAAAAATAAATATGTATAAACACATAAAACAGTAGTAAATGTTACAGAATTTTAAACCTTGCTTTAGAGAAGCATTTAGAACGTCCATCAAATATTGTAAGTATCTATCAGTTGTTAATAAATATATCTCCTTTTTATAGTCTTCGTATTGTAAAGCCCAAGCCAGACGTGATGAAGGAGAGACGTCGCCGAAATTAAAAGAATTCTGATTATATATTAATCGTTTATCTAACAGAAACATTATTGGAGCATTGGGGTTGCCTTTCTTATAGAACTTTATCATTTTAGCTGCAGGGTTATATTTAATCACGCCATGAAATTGATCGAATTTGCTTTCGAAATTACGAATCTCTTTTGTTATTTTGTCTCCTAATTTTACACTCTTCGAAAATTGCTTTTTTCAATTGTAACTGGTATTTGATTTGATGGGAATTCATCGAAACAAGTTTCTTGCTTGGAGCTTTTTCACATATTTGCTTTTTTGTTCTAATAAAAATTGTCAATAAATTTTTCATCTGTGGATATACAAACATAAATATTAGATAATTTTAAATATTTTTTGTTGTATTAATGAGTTTGTCAAAATTTTATCAGTGATAAGTTTTTTAACGACTTTTTTTTTAAACTTTGTGATTTTCTTCACTATGTCAAAAAATAGACATTAGTAAAGCAAGCAGACTTATATTAAAATTATAGTAAAATTAATTTTACAAATCATATAGCAGATTTAAATTGTTCCAATTTTTTTAGCGTGTCCCTCAGTTGAAACATTTTAATTGCTAACTCTTAATGCCAATAAGTGGAGCATTCAAATTCTTTGTTATAATTTTGTTTGAGTTGTAATAACTATGCAAAAGAATGGAAGTATGTGTTCGATCTCTTTATATCTTACTAATTTAAAATATCTTTTTTCTTGTATCTGTTGTACAATAATTCTGTAAGACGTTGATGTAAATTGGATGTAAGTATTTGATGGTTATCTTATAATAGCTGACAGTCTGGATTCAATCAGTAGAAAAGTTTGTTTTCATTTTATGTTTTCCTACTAGATTTCACTTGTCTTTTTTTACATAAAACATTGTGTAAAAGTTATGCTTTTTTTTTCTTATTGTTTAGTTTTCTTGAATGCTTTTGTAGAAAGGGCAATGAAAATAAAATTTCACTCAGCTGTGCTGAAATGTGTATTATTATTATTGCAGTAATACCTCGACTTTAAGCGATGCATATGTTGAATTCTAGTAAGTTGGACTACAATTTTGCATAGAAATACGTGTATATTTTGTTTATCTACAACCAAGAGCTAAGAAAAAAACTTAGAAGAAAAGTATGTAATAAATATTAATAAAACTGTACCAAAATAAATGAATAAAATGAAAGTATTTCCATGTGAAGAGCTTCAAAAATAAAAAATAAAAAAAAATCTAACTTTTTATTTTTTATTTTTTTAAACATTTGCTTTGTAGCAAATATGTTTGCTTTGGTTTTTATTTTTTTATTTCTTGACTATAATGCCCTCTTTTTTTTTAAATTTTCCAAACTTGTAACCCCTTTCTAACTCATCTGAGCCTTTCTGTCATGCTTGCAATTATCTGCGTCTCTGGGGGTTCTGAAGAAACTGATTCAGGAACGTTTTGCTGAAGCAAATTTGAGTTATCGACTGTTAGTTGATTTGTTTCGCCGCTATCGAGTTCCATCTCTACCTGGAAGGGCTTACCTTCTGTCACATGAGATTTTATCAGTTTAATGGCGCTGTTTCCTTTCGTTTTTGAAAGAAAAAGGGGACACTCTTCAAAATTGCTTTGGGAAATTTCATTTTAAGAGTCCCCAATGATTTTTATAACATTTAAAATATTGACTTGTTTCCAAATATCTTAAATGAATAGTTCATTGTTTTGCCTCATAGGATTCATTGAGATGTGCCAACAAAGGCTGCTGAGGATGTGACGCTGCTTTCTCAATGCTTCGAAATAACCCACTCGAGATTTGGTAGAATATGCACACTTCTTTATTTAGTCCTTCACATTTGTGATAGTTACGATTCCCATTGGCCGTGTCGCCCAGCATTTTCCTTAAACAATTGGTCTCATCACCAATCGTAATTAAATGTTCTTTAAAACGGGTAAGTGTTCTGACATTCTCATCTCTTCTCAGACGGATAATACAACTGGACGTCTACGTTAGTTGAATCCATAGTGTAGTAATATAATAGAGGGCGCATGGGGGTTACCAGTTTGGGGAAACATAATCCTCACGTGATAATATAACTCACGTCACCTTTTATTTTGTAGTTTAACATATGCGATAATCGCTAGGCGATTTTTGGCAACAATCTTTATTGTCGGCCATTATAATTCTATGCTGTTGGCGCGAAGGAAGAAAAAGGTCTGCTATCATACAATGATTTTCAAAAGAAATAGTTAATTTTTTTAGTCGTAAATAAATGTAAATTAACATATATATTTTATCAATAAATTTTGTGTAATATCCTCCCACACCAAAGATGATTAAAAATTAAAATATTAATTTATATGAACTTCATACAAAATGATTAGATTCATAAACAAAATAATATTTCTTGTCTCTATTTATCTTATCATAGTTAAATAAATGCATGACTTGAGAAGAAAAGTTTCTCCGAATTTTCAGAATCGCTTCTTAACATGTTTACGCTTTCTAAATAAATGCGAGCAGGGAAAAGAAGCAAAGGGGGAATACATTGCCAAAAGGACAGGTGATGTTTACCCCAACTTTCTGTTTCTTTAGAACAGGGGGGAGGCTATATTCTATTACTATTCTAAAATGAATCCTTGTTGACATCTGCTAACAAACTTGCATACATATATACATCCCCACACATTTCTTCTTTTTACTTTTGTTTCCGGTGGGGTGACCCTTTCTCCTTCCCGCCCCGACATATTAACGATCCTAACCCTAAACTTTGTCATAGTTTACTAAGGCCTTGTATAGTAAGTCATCAATGATTTGTTCACTCCCTGGACCTTCGATTGAAGCAAGATGGTTGTGTTAGAAAACAAGATAAGTTTTTACACGTGGTAAAGGGTTTTGTCTTGACCTGTAAAACTTGTCTTGTTACAAGTTTTAACAAGACAAGTTTTTACACGTGGATTAAATCAATTAAGGTCTCAAGTGTGTGACCGGGTGCATTGCTAATAAAAAGTAAACAGGTTTAAATGGACTGCTCTTCTTCTGATATAATGTGGTCATCAAAGTCTTTAGGATTCGTCAAAGGATTCGGCATTCTTATAACTTCCAATATCTTTCTTTTGTGACTGTTCTTACTGTTTGTTCCGGTAGCTCAAACTTCTATCTAATAGTATACAAATTGTCATTGTATCATCCGATTTCTTCATTCAAGAGATAAGATTTTTCCTTTTCTTACTAGACAAGGAAACAGTACAGATGCAAGAGAATACGTTTAAATTCGTTTGAACGGCATGCTTGTTTTTAAGCGAAATAATAAATGTAAAACAATCGTAATTTTCTTTGAATTGTAATTGTTCATGGGAAACACCAAAAACAATGAAGGAAAAAGTCGGGGTATTACTGTATTGGATTTAAAAGTCGTAGTGCAGTAGAAATCGTTAGATTAGAAAACGAAGTCTGTACTTTTATACAAATCAATCTATTTTTAGATTTGTACTATGTGTTCTGTATCCTGACTGCATGCTGCCCCTGAGCACGGTGAGGAATTGCCATTGCACATCCATTAGACATTATTTTGTAGTAAAATAAGGAGAGTATAAATTTCTTAATAGTATTTAAAATAGATTTAATGAAATGTTGGATGTTGTTTATCGTATTTATAATGGAAACTGTGGGTTTTTTCTGTAACATTAAACTCTTGTTGAAAAGGTGCTGAAATACTTGTAGAATTTTTTCTCAAACTGAACAATTACTTGGTTTCGACGAACATTTTTATTATTATTTTCCTTAAATCACAATGATAAAATAAAAAAAAGATTCAGAATTTTTGCTTCGAAAGTTGAAAGAGAATCTTAAAATTATGAATAAGAATTAAATGTAAAATTAGTAAATTATGTTGAAGGTAGTTCAATGCAGCAGAGAAATCAAAATGGAATCATTCGATATCGATATGACGTATCATTAGATTTAGTATTTGTTGTAAACGTTATTTAAAAGACTATAAATATTCATTTTTTTTAAAAATGTATTCAACCGATTTCTTTAAAGTAACTAGAGATTATTAAAAGTGTAATTTAGTCAATACCAGTGAAAGTAATTGAAATATTTTAATTCATGAATCCATTTAGCACATATTCTGTTCGTCCAGCTATCGCGTGGAAAGCGGCTAAGTCAGATAGATTCAAGCACAGAGATGTAATAAGGGAGAAGGGTAATTTTAATCTGTGGACGTAGGCCCGATTTCCACTTTTGACATAGCAATTTTTACTAGATTCGTGATCCATTGGCAACGTGCACAGCTAGCCTGATAGGAGGACCGAGGTTCGAATCCGCTGATGTCATTGTTACAGGCGCTGCTTTCAAAAACTTGGGGACACGATGGTGGTGCGTAAAGCATATTGCATCTATACCCAGACTGCCTAGTGGGAGTTTTCCGTGGTTTTTTCCCATGTGCGGCAGTTACCCCTAAAAGTCCTCCTGGAAGTTACTGTCCTTCCTTAACCGTCAATGGGCTATTCATGGTCTAAATGTGGCCCACCGATGTTCAACACTCTCTTTTCTAATTGGTAGGGGGCTACATAGCTTTATGTACGGGATGAGGTGTGCTTTAATGATAATAAAAATTTTAATTTTTGATAATTAAAATATTAAATTACTTAATAATTGACTCGTAGTTTTTCTTTTGATATTAAGTTCTTTTTACAAAGTGTCTTTCTAACAAGTAATCGATTCGTCCGTTTCCTCCTTTAAACTGAATGCCATCCTTTCCACTTACTAGCTGGTAGAACAGTAAAAACCTATTTTAAATATTTACTTTGTTTCCAAGGTTTGAGAATATTTTCTGCCAATAATTATTTTTAGATTTTAATAACTCTTTGTTATGTTTTTTTAAAAGATTAAAAAATAAAAAACGACTTAACTTCTTTCCTTTCCAGGACAACACCGAACAAGTTAGAGGTGGCTACCGCAGATTCCAAGTACAGTTTCGTCACTACTTCTCCCCGAGGGCTGTTTTAGGAAATCCTTGTCTTTGTTGTGTCATTATGTGAAGAAGTAATATTTTTATCGTATTGTCGATTCTGTTGGATGGAATCTTTTTAAATGGATGCATATCATATTATCGTTTGGACTTGTTGTTTTCAATGAGAAAAGCTTCATATTAAAATGCTGCATAAAAAATGATTATTTCTTTTTGTTGTGTCTGTTAATCGTTTTTTTTTTTTTTTTAAATTTTTTTTTATTTCCAATGGCAGATTAGGAACAGTTACAGCAAAAAAAAAAAAGAACAACAAAGAAAAAAAACCATACAACAACAAAAAAATAATACAACAAAACATGCTGAAACAGAGTTCATTAATCTAACAATAATGCCAAGTTGCAGATCTTTTGGCCACTAAAAAGTGTTATCAGGTGCACCACGGGGAGGTAGATCTTCTGCGCACCCCTGTTAATCGTTGACACTCATAAATGTAACTTCGCATTAAAACATGATTTTTTTTCAAGATTACAAGGTCATTAGAAAGAACCTGACACACATGCTTTTTAAGTCTTAATAATTATTCAATTTTTATAATTTAGTATAAAACTTTGTACATTGCTGAGTTAAATTATTTTTTTATACAGATGAAAATATATAAAGTATTTGATTATTATAGCTGAATTAAAAAAAACCCATAAATTTTAAACTCCGTTTTACAGGGTTATTGTGTTGAAAAATTTTCTGTGTCTTTTTATTAATGCTGGATTTCATATCTTTTACGAATTCATATCGTTCAGTTTTCATACCATTCATAAGGAGGACTTACTACACTTTTCTTTACTCTTATTCAAATTTAAAATTCCTAATCGAGTTTAAAATATTTTATTAACAAATTTAAAATAATTTTAGGAATAAAATATGCAAATGTAACTGACATATAAGTGTATATGTATGTATGTACGTGTATATGTAAATGACAAATCCAACAGTGCTAGCCCAACATATGCCTCAGATTTTCTAAAAATGATCACATATTTTCAGAGTATTTTTTACAAGCGGTTTGCAAATAAGGATCAGTGTGGAGGGTCAGGATTTATTAATAATACTGCATTAAAGAAAGTAGTATTTTTAGACACTGAAATCATAGAAATTCACTTGTCTATGTATCATTTCACAAACGATGGAAACCAATTTTGGAGCCTATATAAACAGTTGTTTTAAAGTTTGAAAATTTTTCCTAATTTTTTACGTATATATTTATTTTGTAACCTAATATTAAAAATGGTGGACTGAGACGATCCAAAACTTATGTACTCTTCAACGAGCTATCATTGATAAGCGACCTAATCAGTCATGGATTCGAACACAGCTGTGTAATAGGGACGAAAAATAATTTTAGAAGAGTTGTAATTACTATAAATTTTTTAATTAAAAATTAATTTTTTAATTAAATTTAATTAAAATTTTTAGAAATCTCAAATAATTATTCCAAATCTAATATTTAGGAATTTCAAATATTATTTCAAAAATAATAATTTTTAATCTAATAAGCTTTTCAAAAAATTATTTTCTTATAACACTAACTAATGTATCAATCAATGAGGAGATCTAGATCTTACCTGTCTCGGCATTTGCCTTATTCAACATCTCGGTTAGCCTAGATCAGGGGTCTCCAAACTACGGCCCGCGGGCCAAATCCGGCCCGCCGGTGTCATCAATCCGGCCCGCGACAGCGAATAGCTTATTGTTGCTGTAATAAGTTGGATAAAAAAACACGGAATGATAATAACTCGGTTTTATTTACTTGCTAGGAAAAGCTTAATGACAAGCATAATAGACAGAAAATTTAACTTAAGCATAACAACTAACAAATAATTGAAATGAATCCCACTAACATTGTAAACTAGTGAACATCCCGCGGTTACCCTCGTTAGTTATGTTGGGGTAAAGAGTATCGCATATGTATGTATATCGATGTTTGGAATGTATATATCCTGAATCAAACATATAATTTTTATCCTGAAAATCCCCCCCGATACGGAATAGTCTAGAAATTATAGATAATAGAGAATTTTTCGCATACCGTACGTTAGTTACCGTAGGACGTATGAGCATGCGCGCTAGGGAGAAAAAGCTAACGAACGTCCTACGGTAACTAACGTACGGTATGCAAAAACTCTCTATTGTCAGAAATATTAAAACAGTTTTGGCCCTTGGTACTTACTGGAGTAAACAGTATGGCCCTAAGGCTGAAAAGTTTGGAGACCCCTGGCCTAAATTATCAACTGAAAAAGATTAAGAAAACAACATTGCGGTTTTCTGATAAAGGGCGCCATTTTGCACAAATTTTGCGCCAAATGAAAGTGTGAACCAAATATGATTAGAGATAATTATGGCAACCATTTTTCTAAACATATTAGCAATACAGCACAAACTTAAAAATAATGAAAATACAAAATTATTTAAACGTAAGTAAACAGATAGACAAACAATGCAAAAATAATGAAAATTCAAAATAAATTTGAAAATTTCGTCAATGACCCACTTTTAAGAAAGAATATGTCCAACGTTGTTTCTTAATAAATTTTCATCGACTTCTACAATTTTATTTGGGCTACCGATTATCGAAGATGGACGATGAAGTAATATATACCTCTCGCGTGTAATTATTTCAATTAGTTTTTTATTGCAGAAGAAATTCATTTCTAATAGAATCTCACATCTCTACAGTGAAAAAAAGTGAACAGCACTCAATGTTGCAGCGCTATCGAACCAATTTCAGCTGCGTAATCCTATTTTTCTAAGCATAATATTTCTTATTATAAAACCATTTTTATGTTAAATCATTTCAGTAAAATATAATCACAAACATCTTCTTTCTCGAAATCTGTCAGTAGGCAGATGGCCTTGGCCCACCATGGGGACGTTGTACCAATGAAGATTGGCTTGGTTTGTCGCTCTACGGTCATCTTGTGCACAATTTAGGCTAAACAGACCGGGACCTACAGTTTAACGTGGATTCCGAACCACTAACAAACATCCATGCCCCTGTCAGGATTCGAACCTGAAGCCTGTGGTACCAAAGGCAGCACCAATGGAGAAGAAGAAGAAGAAACTATAATCACATTTTGTATAGTTTAGAACCAAATCTTATCTATGGATGGCAGACAATTATATTTTAAACAATTACATTTGTAAATGTTAAATATTATTTTATATTCGTATTAATCTAATTTATCTTCTAAAAAAAAGAGATTATTTATACTTAAAAAAAGATTATTCAAACTATTTTATAATACTGCAAGTTAAATAATCTAAAAAATTATAACACACCATCATTATTGGCCTTTTTCATTTATATAAGTCTTATTCGAATGTTACACATTGATGAATGACTATTGATAGTTGTCTATCTTAAATATGGACCTTTACTATATAAATTTGGTTCTGCTCATTTAATCAGTTTTAACTTGAGAATATTTTGTCCAAATATTAATAATCGTAGAATAGAGCAAGCATAATAATAATAACATAAAATGGCTGCGAGAGGAATAAGAAGCTTCTATTAGTTCTAGATGTGCTGGTAGAATAACTGCTACTGTTATTTACCAAAACCTAAAAAAGGCGTTAGGCAGTATTAGGCTAAAAAAGGCGTAAAGTATTAGGCTGCTTCTAGGACTGTGAGAATGATTGAAATCTTCTATTAGTTCTGGACATTCTGGCGGGAGCGCTACTGTTGTTTACCAAAACTCCAAAAGGACGTTTTCTCACTCTATGAAGCTGGTTTCTCACATCAACACCTAGTATTAGGCTGCTGTTGGCATTACGAGAGGGATTAAAATGTTCTATTAATTCTGAAAATGCTGGCGGCGCGCTACTGTTGTTTACCAAAATTCCAAAAGGATGTTCTTGTTCTGTTTGGAGACATTATCAATTCATACTAGGCTGCTGCTAGCTCTGTGATAATAGGGAAATCACTCTTATTGGTAACCATACGAAGGTAGTGTGCGCACTAATAAATTTTTTTTTCGAAAAATAGCATTATTCCTGTTGTAGAAGAGAAAAGAAATATTCTAAACAAATTCTTCTATAGTTCTTGTTTGATTCGCATTTTTCATGTCCTTCTTACAGCAGACCATTCATTTATTCGTAATTTCTATTTTAAAAATTAACAATATATATATATATATATATATATATATGTATATATGTTGTTATTTTCTATTTACATGAAGGTTATTCCACATAGCATGCCGATAACATTGCATACTGTTTATACAGTTGACCGATCCATGCAACACATTCAATTTTAAAAGATATTACACATCTATACACTACTATCTACTATCTATCTGATACATCTATACAAGAAAAAAAATTTAAATAAATAAAAACCACACTATAAATAAAAATATTATATGGGATTTATAAACATAAATAAAAACATGAGCCTAATTAGTTTCTTTTCATTGCTAACTGCCTAGCAGAATCAATACCTAGCAGAATACAATCTTTTTTTGCTTTGCATTGGTGGGCCTCGTGTCCCACTTATATGTACCACGAACAGCCCACCAAGTGAACATTTTTGGGAGGTCATTTAGGGATCAGAGCATTATGTCAGCTCCTGCATTTATGTCTTATATGGGAAGAAAGCCGAAAAACTCGCGCCTGACTGTGGATGAGAGACGCTTATATGAGCTATCTATCTAAATTACCATCGAATATCCTCATTCCTACAATCAGTGCCTGTAACGGACGCCGCTGGTGGATTCGAACAATTGTCCTCCTGCACGCCTGCTCCATAAGTTAACACTGGGCCATAAATCCGGCTATATTTTATATTGAAAAAGGAAAAAAAAAAAAAAAAAAAAAAAAAAAATTTTTCAAGCATAGCAAGGTTTTTGATTGAAGTTGGAAGCTATTGTTTAGATAATCAATTTCATACGGCATGCAAATTTCAGTTTTTTAGGGCGATTAACATCCTGAAATTTTTATTCTCAGATAAGTAAGAACAAAAAAATTTTAACGACGAATTCAAAGTGTATTATTTGTTGGATTCTCTTGGATTATTTTTATCGTATTCAAATAAAATAATTTCAAGAAGATTATCATCCAGGATGAAGAAACGCATTATTTTACTTATCAATAAATATTTGCCACTTTTTAAGTCATCCACCAGGCCATCTCTGTATACATAAAGTAAGAAATTTGCCTACCTGTATGCATTTCCAAAAACTTAAAAATATAATACTTAGTTCAACTTTCCATTGATTTTATTATTTTTGTATTGGGTTTGTCGGCAAAAGTGACGAAAACATTCTTATCAATTATTTTTTAATTAAATGGAAACCTTATTTTTGTCATCAGACATTCAAGACACAAGGATGATGCCAGCTGAAAAAAAACCCGACTGACGCCATCTGGTGGCGTTGTTAGTTAGCTATCAAACGAAAAAAAAAAATAAACTTGACATTTTTTACTGTTTCGATTATTTTAATTTCATTTTATTTTGTAGACAAACACTATTATATTCGTAAAAAATGCTAGTAGATTAAAGATGAGAAAAATTGATTGATGAGAATTAATACTTTATTTAGCCATTTAATTTATGTGAGGCGAATTGCAAAAACTTAATGCTGCACTAATATCTTTTCTTAATAAAATTTATCCAAACCTACCAATTTAATAAAATGTATCAAAACGTACCTAAAAATTTTAGTTTTTTTCTGCAGTCGGGCAACGATAGTCATACCTAACAGCATTTTTATAGATTTTAGTAAATAAAACATTTACTATATTTACTATTTTCGGAAGTTTTTCTGTTTTTAAATTCATATCGGTGATAGTTTTAAAATTTGAAATTTTTTAAGAGTAAGTTATTTCATCTGATTATTAATTTTTTTAAAGAATGCAACTCAGGGCACTGCATTTCATCCAGACCATGACATCTACTATCTCTGAATTTATTAAGATTCGGTGTGTTTATTCAAGTCTTGATACTAATTTCAAAAATATGTTTATTTTGTGTTTGATTCAGGGGTTAAAAAAAGGGCAAACCTTTGAAATTTTGCTTTAGACGATTTTTTTATCTCCATTTTGAATGACGCTATATAAATGTTTGAATACTTTCAAGTTTTGTTCTAAAGTCTAATTTCAAGTTTGTTTGTTTCTACTTTAAAAACACCCAAAGAATTGTGAATTCTCAAACAGTTAACTTATATAAATCCGATATATAACTTAATAAATCCGCATTATTTCGTCATTGTTTTCATTTTAATTGAAAAAGTAAAAATATTTTACAAAAGGATTTTCAAATAGATGCCAAGTAAAAAATTTTCTATATATAGAAATTTGAAGATGTAAATTTAAAATCAAATCCTAAATAATAATTTATATTTGACAATTTGCTGTATTATATGCAATGTTACGATATTATAAATTTAATTTTGTATTTAGCATGTCAAATGTCTTTTCTATGCCGTCTGAAGAATTTCTTTTTTTGTCCTGAAGTAACCTGCCGAGTAGAAATTTCATAATTTTCAAAATTTCCTTCTAGATAATTTGTGGTGTGGCGCCATCTATTATTTTTTAGAAAAACTAATAGGCTAAAATAATTTGTGTGAGGAGGAAAATTATACAATTTCACAAAAATGTATTGAATTAATAAAATGAAGATTTTTTATATACGCAGTAAATATATAAAACACATTACAATTAGCACGTTGAATAATTAATAAAATAATTTAATTTAATTTAAAATTTTATTAATATTTGTTATATTTTGTAAATTATGCATTAAATTAATTATTTTTCCACTTAGATACACATTTCTTATATTTAAAAATAGCCGGATTTTTCTCCTCAGCAATTAAAAATTTGATTTCTAAACCTGTGTTTATTGCGCTTGTTAACTGTCATATTTAACCTTTATTATTTTTCTTGCTTATCAATGTGTTTTTATCCAATGAACTTTATGTGTGCAAATCTGGAGTAAAGGCTGCAAACAGGCCAAGGAACTCCGTGAACATTGAATGATGATGACTATCATATAACAATACTAGCATAAAATTCTAATAAAAAAATTAAAAATTTACTTTAATCTATAATTCTTTTTCTATTGAAGAATTGTAGCAATAGTTTGTGTCTAATTTATTGAGTGAACTGAATTTTGTAAAACGCATTTCTTTTCCACAGAGTATCAGTAATTTTTTATATATATCTAGAAATAATAAAATTCATAAAAGTAAGATATGCTAAATAATAGGTATTGAGAGACATTATTTTGCGCATTCATAATTTATCTATACGGGATTCATAATGTCATGATTCATTCGTGATACATACATAATTTATCTATGCGTATTCTCATTCATCTCAAGTATTGCATATAGTTTGTTGTACTATTAAATTAAATTAATTAATTATTATTATTTTTTTTTTGCTGTTATGTCAGAGGGCCTCGTGTTTCACTTCTGTATTGTCTTCGTTTATCGATTGTGATTGGAGATAATACATTACGCAAATAAACTGTGATCCGGGCATTTTCTTATGATTTTAATTATTTTTTCATCCCATCAGTATATTAAAAAAACAAGTAATATAAAAAAAAAAAATTTTAAAGTCCATTTTTACTTTTTGTTCACTATATTGCAGAAAAGTCCTTTACAAATGAAGTTGAAATTTTTCTCATACATCTGGCGCCATCTATTATTAGATACATGCAACTTAAATCTAAAAAAAAAACCTAAAATGAATTAATTAAATTTAATTAATGAATTACTATTTGAGAAAACTGTATAATGAACAGACCAAAAAGGGGATGGCCCTCCTCTAGCCAATAAGTAAACTTTTACCTAGATTGGACGGATTTGTAAAGTTAACGGATATCGTCAGTGGAACTACTTGCCACGATTAGAAGCACTTGCTTATCATACTCTAAATGTGCTTTATTGTTTTAGTCATAGGTTTGGTTTGTCGCTGTACGGTCATTTTGTGCACACTTTAGGCTAATTAGACCGGGACCTACAGTTTAACGTGGATTCCGAACCACTAACAAACACCCATGTCTCTGCCAGGATTCGAACCTGAAGCTTGTGGTACCAACGGGTAGAAGTGCTTTATTGAAGAGAGATATGACGGTTTAGCTCATGAAGTACTTGATAATCACGATCAGTAGAAATGATCAAAGTGACCTATTTAAATGTTAGTTTGGCGTCTATGAAAGAACGCAAAGATCAATAGAATATTGTTGACTAGCTTGTTATAAGAATGTCACTGACGACAACTCCAAGATTCTTTGTAGTCAGTATCCCATACCAAAAGTTCCGGTTTTCAGGTTGTATAATGACTGACAAACAATACCAGCTATACCGTTTTCGTCCTGGGCGTCTCAAAACATGTTCTTGATGGTCATTGCGGTTCAATTTGAAAAGAAACTCCTCACTGCAAGCAATTTTACTCCATTCAGGGATATTCCAGGTCGAATCAGATCAGCACCACTGAAAATACGCACTTCAGAGTGCACAGATGCGGGAAATGAAAACCTTGAGATCAGACTACTTTCTCTATCAATTTTACTGGTTGTCGCCACAGTATTCCGATTATACGTCGGATTGTTGATAGTAAAGTATTAGAAGATGTGAGGGCCGCCCTCACATTCTGCTCTATGACGCTGTGTTTTGCTATGGTTCAACCCTTCCTACCAACTTCATTGAATGCCGTCATGCTCTGATCCGAATGGTGAGTAGTTCTTCGATTTGTCTATCCCATTTCCTTTAGCCAAATTCAACGTCATAACTTATACCCAGGGCCGGATTTTTCTATAGGCTAACTAGGCTTCAACCTAGGGCCTCAAGATCAAGAGGGGCCTACTTTCAAATTGTTAGCAAAATTAGAATTACACTATTCTAAAAACAGTAAACACTAAAACAGTGAATCGAAAATAAGGAGAAATTCTACACATATGACTAATAAACAAACATAAAAATGTATTGGTTAACATTAACGCGTTCGACTCATTGTATCTGTTCGTTTGTATATATTCTAGATTGCACCAAAGTATAGTTCATATGTTCACTGATTGCTATGGCAAATATTGACGTGCCATATGCTACCAAGCTCTGGTTTGTTGTTGCATAAATAAAGTGCAGATTGGTGTAGATTGGAACAGACAAACGAACAGACCTATTGATATCCCGAAGTTCGGTTATATTCGCATTACTTTGATAATATGAAATACGTGTTAATATTATTAGAAAAGATTCTTATTTTAGGATTGCGTACACGATCATTTGATTCTCGCCTTTTGAGTTCAGTAGGTTCAATACTTTAGTGAAGTGTTTGTAGACTATTGAAAAATTTTAAAATTAAAAATGGGAATTGAAAAGGGAGGAATGAATGGAGAGAATGAGGTTAATTAGTCAAATTTAAAAATGGGAGGTGAAAGGGCCTCATAAGTGGAATAGTCTAGGGCCTCTTTTCATTTAATTCCGGCCCTGCTTATACTGTGCGTGAAACCGTATGCAAACCGATAAAGTCAATAGGAATATCAATTCGAATGGAAGTAATCTCCAAGATAATGAGTAAATGGGACCAATTGGAATTTATTCTGTCACCTGGACCCTCAGCTGCAATGTTGTAAAATTCCAACTATTCATTAGCCCCAAAATTAAAAAAATTGTGTTGTTGATCCAAAAATATTGCTATACAAAATTTCCTGTCCTTCTTAGTGCATCGTTTTAACTGTTTTGATATACAATACCTTTTAGTCGTAGGTTTCTTGCTTATAAGGAAAAAATTATTGATCATTAAAATATAGTTTTCTTGCAGATGATTCAGAAATTAAACCTTTTTGAATGTGTATTTACTTTAAACGAAATGAAATGGGATATAGTTAGATGAATGTGGGTAGAGTGTATTTTTTTTAACACAAAATGCAATACGTTTTATTTTTTAAAGAAGCAAAGTTCATTATGTAATTTTTACAAACGCAAATAAATAACACAAGTGTTTCAGTAGACAAATTTGGGTAAGATGAGGCTATATAGTTAAAAACAGAACATATTTAAAAGCAGAAGCTCATATTTCTAAATGAGGGTTATCTTAATATAACTCGAGGTCCACATTGAATTTACAGAACAGCATAAGACAGATCCGGGATTGGTTTCGAAAAATGGGTAAGGAAGAAATAAGAGCCCTTCACAATCCTCGATAAAGCTGTTAAACGTATGCATTTAAATTTTTTGTTGCACCAATAATATTAAGTAACTATAGAAACAAACAAGGGGAACGATTTTATCAAGGGGTTGTGAATATTTCAGTTTGAATTCTTGACAACTTTTCTAAAATAAATCTGTATCTGATTCCTTCATCGTTACTTTAAGGCAGTATGAACTGCTAAGCTCGGTAAAAAGCATGCAACATATTGTGATCTAGGGAAGTTCTTATGAATACATAATTATATTTCCTTACGGTTGTGGAATTTTGAAAATAAAGTTGAGAATTGATAAGCTTACTGAAATTGTATTTATCATGTAGATCCATATGTGTGTATTATTAAGTAGTAGGACACTCTCATGTTTGTTGTCACAATCTCCACTGCGTTTCTGAAAACAGTAGTTGAAAGGCATGTTATTCCATTCGCGTTATCTTTCAAGCAGAAGTCAGGTAGTTTTTTTTAACATATTCTTCCCCTATTATCGAATCCTACACCTATTTTTCCTCGTTATAGATTGCTGTATTTTTCTTCTTCCACGATTATATAATGTTGTATCTATTCTTCCTCGACTATCGATTCCTACACTTTTAGCATTGTACCATCCATGGAAAGTAATATTATCAGCTATATTAAAATAGAATTTTAAGAATCTAATGCGTAAATAAAAAAAATTGGCGTGTGTGCATTTTTATTTAAAACTCCGTTACTGAAAATCTCATGATTTTCGACTAATTGCTCATAACTTTATT
Source organism: Caerostris darwini (assembly GCA_021605075.1). Classification (NCBI taxonomy): domain Eukaryota; kingdom Metazoa; phylum Arthropoda; class Arachnida; order Araneae; family Araneidae; genus Caerostris; species Caerostris darwini. The sequence goes on along the minus strand of BPLQ01013598.1, from coordinate 800,830 downwards.
TAGACCATGAGCAAAATTCATGTTAACATTCTAAAGATATCTTCTTACATTAAATAAAAACTACATTTTTCATTTTAGTAATTTAGTAGTATTGGGCCATGTTTATTTTATATATTGAACACATTTTTCTCATTTCAAATACAATGATCTTACATAAGTTTAAATGAATTTTTATCACAATTTTTTTATTATTATAAGACATGTTTTCTGTTTTAAAAATAATAATTCCCGGAGGATTTGTTAGTAAAATTTTTTTTCAGTATTTCTCATTTAAAATTTGATTCATTTTCCATCTGAACCTTTAGTTTATTTCACTTCTTTTAATTTTTCCAAGCATTTCAGATGTTGTCACATTAAGGATAGAACTAATACGGCCAACAAAATTCCTTGGATGTTGTAATTATGCGTCAGTAAAAATGAAATGGGAATTTTAAGACTAAAAAGTCAAATATAGGATTCAGTTTACGACGAAACGCCGAGTAATATTTACTAAAAAGTTATCAAGTAAATAAAAAAATCAAAGAACCCACACTGATGGAGAATTTTCTTTTTCTTTATTCGAAAATTACCAATTTCAAAATCAAAGTTTCAAAAGCAGTTTCAGAGAATTGAAATGAATCTCGCGCCATTATTCGAGCTCCTATTAAAAGGCGATTCTCCAACCGCCAATGAAACCGTCCCAAAAAGCATGTCTCTTCGGGTTGCTATTCTGGGTCCTCCGCAAATACATTTGGAGCTGATACAGGGATGGTGTTGGTCGAAAACCATGTGATAAGAAACGAATGAATGTTTTGCATTTTTATCGCTACAGGGAGAGGTATCATTTAGGGTAAGGTGTTTTTGAAAAGTTGCTGCTTTAAATGCTTATGTTTAAGTTAAATAATTGTTAGAGACAATGGGATCCAATTGTCATCATTAAGGGGATTCCCTATACTAACTTACTAACTAATTAACAAACTCCCTACAGTACAATCCATGGTGGGCCAAGGCCATCTGCCTACTGATAAAGTTCGAAATGAGATGGGTTTTTTTTTACAGGGTAGGGTTGTCAGCTTTAACTCCCTATACACATAGTGTTAAAATCAACCACTTGGATGTACCTTTCCTCACAAACTACTAAACGTAGTCTTGAAAATTTTTATGTAGGTTTAAAATATTTTCTGAATTCATCTGAGATTGAAGTTGTGTGCTTTTTCTTGGATATGGTAAAAAAAATATTGAAGTTATACTACAAAACTTTCAAGTTTTTAATTAAAAATTTCAATAAACTGCTAATTATTTTACTTCAGATTGAATTACAGTTTATTTACTACAAGGTAAATTTTTTGTAATGCTTTATGTCTAGTAGTTATCTAGAAAAGGCACATTAAAGTACAAAATAATTTATTTTGAGGAAACGGCATTTAAGGATAGTGCAGATGGCAATTTAAACTGTTAATAAAAATGCATTTTAATACACTTCTCCTTTGAGTAGAGGAATAAATTTATGCATTAAAAGAAAGAAAAAAAAAATCAGCTAGCACAATGAATTCAATACCTCAAAATCGAATTTCTTTTTGATTTTCGAGTATTGAATCCCTTTAAATAATTTATTAATAGACAGTTGGAGTCGGGAATTTTCGAAAGCCATCTTTAGGATTGATCATTTTTGATGGTTATTTAAAAACTGGAGATTACCTTTTCCCCAAACTATGATAATAAGTTCCATGATTTACGACCTCTTTAAAAATCATATCGCAATTCATATTCGTTTTAATTCATAATTATGTTTAAACGCCCAACTTGTAGCTCAGTGATAATGTGTGCCGCTAGTAAGTATTTTAGTTGAGATTCAGTTCGCTGGCGACATTTTTTAAAAAATGAGGAGTCTCGATGGCGTTTGTGATGTTCTGCATCTGGCGTCGTTAGGCATGAATAGGACTGGTGGGAGTTTTGGATATGGTGGAAGTTTTCCGGATTTTATCCCATACGATACGCAAATGCAGAGTAATTCCCCCTAAAAGACCTCCTGGAAGGCGTCCCTTGCATCCTTTTCCCTCCATCCATAAGTAGACACTCATGGGATGTCCGTCTCGCGCTGCCGGACACTGAGGATTAGTCACAACAACACAGCACATATGTTTAAACATCATTATTACCTTAAAAACATAAATACTTTAGTTGAAAAAAATTGACGAGTAACAATTAAAGATATTCAAATAACTTATTCTATTGAATTGGACAATCGATTCATTGAACTACTGTGAAAGATTTCTTAAATAGTTAACCGAATTAGTTTATAGCCATTCATTTTTACTTAAGAAACAAAAATTTCGTTTCTGTTATAAATTTTATTATTTTAATTTAAAAATAATCGAAAGTTTACAAAAAATATCATAATATATAAGTAAAGTTTTGATTATTTTTAGATTAGATTTAAAAAAGATTTTTAAACAAGTTAATATTTAAGATTATGGCTTTTGAATAAATAAAAATTAAAATAGGAAGAGTTTTGGAATCTTTAATTTTTTAGATGCATGTATACAAGTCTTATTTTCAGCATTGAGGAAACTTTTTACTTAACAGAAAGAATGTTGTTGGTTATTTTATTTAGTTTCTGCTAAGTTTTTTGTAATTCTAAAAAATAATTATTTGAAATACAAACAATAAGTGTTTTAATAATTATCCTTCTTTACATATCGAACAATTCTTTCAATTAGAAGACGTTTGCGATCAAAATTGGCATTATTGGTTTAAGTATTTCAGCAAGTCGTAATTGTGGTGCCTTTTTAAGTGTTTTTATTTAAAATATAAACTTGCAAAACTTCCAAAAAAAGGTCTTTTGTTTTATTTGAAATTGGACGGGCTGAGTATATTATTTCAGGATCATGTCAAAATATGAGTTTAGAATTCGCAAGTAAGCCATCACAGAATAAAAATCATTGCACGGATTCCCGTGTATTAAAAATGTTTACACAAACTAACGTAATAGATTATTTTTTTACAGTAAAAATAACTAAAACAGAATCTCTTATAATGAAGAATTGAAATTTCCACTACCGTTTCAGTTTCATTTGAACTTAAAAATGCAATATCGTATTTCAAAGCGATAATGAGAATGATGATTCAAACAATTTATGTGTGTCTGAGAGCCATCATCTGCAAGTGTGCTGATAGTGTTTCTATTTTGTCGATTGAAAGAGAAAAATGCAGCGTTCAATACGTCTTCATAAATAAAAAGAAAAATATTGTTTTATTGATATATACCGTTAACTTGCTTAATTCACCTTTGATGTATCCCATACAAGACCATCACTTGAAAGAGTTTGCCTCCAGGCCGGTTTCCCTTTTATGAAAAAGTAAAATCATATAACTAGGTCACAGGTTTCCCATATAATAAAAGTGAGATCATATATCCATGTCACAGATTTTACATTTCATAAAAGTGAAATCATGCATCCAGGCTACAGATTTCCTATTTCATGAAAGTGAAATCATATATCCAAGCTATAGAATTCCCTTTTTACTAAATGAAATCATATATCCAGGCTGTAGACTTCCCATTTCATAAAAGGGAAATCGTATATCTAGGCTACGAGAAATATGTGTTTCCTTACGATATGCATAGAAGTCAAAAACTTTTAGATCATACAAAGTTATTTCCAGAATTTCAACTGCCATGTAGACGACAAGCGAGCTGTCGGTTATATATGTGCCAGGCAATATGTTGTATACTTTTTAAATTTTAACTAAGTAAATTGCCACCAGATGTCTGTTAATTTAAATGCTTTCAAGTAAAACACTTTTTTTTCAGGAAAATGAAATTAAAGTGAAGTAATTAGTCTACTGACTTCAAGAAATTTATTTTTGTTTATGCATTGTCAATTGGAAAATTGAAAATCAGAAAAAATAGAAACGAGAAATAGATTCGACACTTTTTCAGTCTCATATGAGACTTTAGGCTTTTGATACTCTTTAAAAAAATTTAAATTTTTAGAAAAAAACAAATAAACATTCACCTTTCGTTTTTGACTGTTATAAGGTAAAAAAAAAAAAAAAAAAAAAATCATTTAGGACAAGCTACTTCTAAAATAATTTTTATTTCCGATATTAAAGCTTGTTTTCCTTCAAAATAAGATTTAACTATTAATTTTTTTTTTCAAAAACTTTTTTACAAAGCAAATTTATTGTCCCATTTCAATGTATATATTGATTTATGACAAATATTTTAAACAAATTATTTAGATCGCATACTTCGAATTATCTTGCATAAAAGAAATTTACTTGGATAGTTGCAAAACAAAAGCTGGCTAAAATTAAAAGAATTGCAAGTAGTTAGTAACGTATGGAGGGATGTCAAAGGGTGCTTTTCTTATCAGTACTCAGTTTAAAAGTTCGTGAACCACGATTTCTAGAATACACTGAAGTGACAAAAGTCATGGGATAGCAATATGCAAATTTTCAGATGGCAGTAGAATCGCGTAGAACAGGTATAAATGCGCAGTGCTTTCGCAGAGCTTTCATTTCTGTTCAAGTTATTCATGTGAAGAGGTTTTGACGTGATGATGACCGCACGACGGGAATTAACAGACTTTGAACGCGGAATGTTAGTTGGAGCTAGACGCATGGGTCATGCCATTTCGGAAATCGTTAGGGAATTCAACCTTCCCAGATCCACTGTGTCAAGAGTGTGCCGAGAGTATGAAATTTCAGGCATAACATCCCACCATGGACAGCGCAGTGGTCGACCGCCTGCACTTAACAACCGAGACCGGCGACGTCTGCAAAGAGTCGTAAATTCTAACAGACAAGCAACACTGCGTCAAATAACCGCAGAAATCAATGTGGGACGTACAAGGGACTTGTCTGTTAGAACTGTGCGGAGAAATTTGGCTTTCTTGGACTATTCCAGCAGAAGACCGACTCGAGTGCCTTTACTGACAGAACGACATCGCTTGCAGCGACTCTCGTGGGCACGTGAGCATATCGGTTGGTCCCTAGATGAATGAAAAACCGTGGCCTGGTCCGATGAGTCACGCTTTCAGTTGGTAAGAGCTGATGGTAGGGTTCGAGTGTGGCGCAGATCCCACGAAGCCATGGACCCAAACTGTCAGCAAGGCACTGTTCAAGCTGGTGGTGGCTCCGTAATGGTGTGGGCTGTTTTTTCATGGCATGGACTTGGTCCTCTGGTGCGACTGGACCGAACATTGACTGGAAATGCTTATGTTCAGCTACTTGGAGATCACTTGCAGCCATTCATGGACTTCATGTACCCAAACAACGATGGGATTTTTATGGATGACAATGCGCCATGTCACCGGGCCACAACTGTTCGCGATTGGTTTGAAGAACATTCTGGACAATTCCAACGAATGATCTGGCCACCTAGATCGCCCGACATGAATCCCATCGAGCCTTTATGGGACATCATCAAGAGGTCTGTTCGTGCCCAAAATCCTGCACCATCAACGCTTTCACAATTATGGACGTCTATCGAGACAGCATGGCTCAATATTCCTGCAGAAGACTTCCAACGACTTGCTGAGTCCATGCCACGTCGAGTTGCTGCACTTCGCCGGGCGAAAGGAGGGCCGACACGATATTAAGAGGTATCCTATGACTTTTGTCACTTCAGTGTATATTACCATAACTTTGTATTATAATAAAGAAATTTATTATTACTGAAAAAAATACTGTAATAAACTGTATAAGAAGTGAATTATACATGTATCTAATCCTCAGTGTACTGCAGTGCGTGACGGACATCCCATGAGTGTCTACTTATGGATGGAGGGAAAAGATGAGCCTCTGTTGTGATGGAGCACCCTTAGGTAGAAGTCTAACTTGGCTCCGTGCCGCTGAAGAAGGAAAGTAGTGCCTTCTGGGAGGACTTTTAGTGGGAACAACCCTGCATTTGCGTATCGCAAGGAAGAGAACCTAGAAAACTCCGTAAGAGGTAGTCTGACTAACGAGAAATCACAAGCATGCTGAAAATCGCAAACATCATTGAGTCTCCTCGTTTTTGAAATAGTGTTCACAACAAAAAAAGCCAGCGGGTTGAACTTCAGCCTTCATACTTCTTTATATGCAATCAAATATTTAATACATATTAAGACATTAGAATGAATCTAGCTTTATAATTCCAGTATCGTATATTTCATCTTTTCAAGTGATGATTGACTGAAATTTATGCATTAAATCTATTTTATTTAATAATAGGTTATCACAATTATTAATTAATTTTATAAACTTAAAGTATAATTTAAATCATTTTAAGTTGAACAGAAACTTATTTAATGAAAATATTGAAACGAAAATCAGACATATGACAAATTCCAGCTTCGACGTACTACAAAGAACTTACATTTGTTTACGTTTCATGCACATTAGTAATAGCGATATAGCGTAAAATTGCTTTGCCGACGAAAAGGCAATTTAAAATGCAAAGCGTTTAAAAGTTGAGAGTACAGGAAAACTAAGAGTGCTTCCCAAACAAACAGACGATTGTTTCCTAGCTCACATCTAATCATCCGGCGACATTTGTTATTCACGTTTGGAGCTCACCTATCAAAAGCGAGTTCTCTATCACCACGTGTTTGGTAGGGGTTGCTAATCGAGTTGCCATGCCAACCGATGGTTTGTTGTCGTCCAGAGTCCAAAGAAAGGGAACCCCTGCCACACTTTCATTAGGTATTGAGATTCCAATAACAGTGCTTTTGTTAGACTCTGTTGTTCTAGCGCCATGGTTGACAGCATCCGAGGTGAAGATGGTTCAAAATGGTCCCGCACTTTTTGTAGGTGAGTGTTGCGTAACTAAACAGGAAAAAAAAAGATAGTCGAGTAGCAACGATAACGACGTCAAAGTTTTCGTGTAAAGTTAAATGCGGGTCGGGACAGGTGATAGAAGTAATCTCTGTTTCAGTGTAGAACTGCAATAAAAACTGAAGTTTCGTTTCTGAAATTTTTTCGCAGAATTGTCTTTAATTTTTTAAATAAAGTATTCAAAATGTACGTAGTTTTTAAAGTTTAGAATATAAAATTTTATTTTTCGACCCTAAATTTACTCTCTTTTTATTATTTATAAGGATAATGAATGTCTGTACAGTTACGAATGTATGAACATTTTAAATGCTATAATATAATTATTAAAATATTATTATTTCAATTATTATATTATAGTTAATTATATTATAGTAATTATATTATAGTTATTTTATGTTTACGGAAGTTTGATTATAGGCTGCCAGATTAAAAATTTTTTGTATTCGTAACAGCATAGAAAAAAAAGAATATTTACAATTTAATCACATCAAGATCATATATTATATGCAACGTTGAATTTCTAAAATGTCGTCTCAGTGATTTTCTTTGATTCGATGATATTAATAATCACATCAAGATCATATATTATATGCAACGTTGAAATTCTAAAATGTCTTCTCAGTGATTTTCTTTGATTCAATGATATTCACTATATTTTTATTCAATTCAAAACCTGCTTCTTTAAAAACAACAACTTAGTTAGTAAAAGTGACATTATTGATTTGTTTTACAAAGAGTTTTAAATTAAAATTAAAAGTTAATATTTCTGAATTTTATTTAGATTTAAATGAAGAGTTTCAGAGATTAACAAACATTAGATTCAGGCTGATCAGATTTAAAATATTTAAATTTCCTCCTCCTAATTTTCTATAATTATTTATAATTTTTCATAAATTTATTATTTCATAGAAGTTAAGCTATTTTCATTTTATTTTTAATCACTCAGGGAAAAAGTCACTTCATTAATATATTTCAGATAAAAGAAATTCCCCAATATACATATATAATTTATTATATTATTCTATTATTTCTTTGCATCATAAATTTCATGTGTCACTCTCATTGCTTTACGTAGTTATCATTAATTTTTTGATATTGCTTTGATTGGTACAGTAACTACCACCTGCCACTTTTGCCACCTGCGTTCCTAGACCAATTTAGTAGCATTCAACATTAAAATTTTTTTCCGGCATACCCCTTTAGACGTAAAATTACTTCTGGCTCATTATTCAAAACTACAGTTTTGTTTCAAAATATGTAATCAACTGTATACATTGATTGGAAAACTTTTTCCAAATATTTTTTCTTACAGGAAATTTGTCTAAGAATATAAATTAGGTCACATGTCTTTATCGAGTAATATGACTTTTTTGTCACAAAAAGGATAACAAAATAAAGTTTTAGAAGCTCATATATCTTATAGTTTGATTAATGTTTATTTAGTACAATGTTAAGTCCATATTCATCAAATAAGTTTACTAATAATTAGATTGGTTCATTGACTATTGTAATAAATGATGACTATTGTAATAAATGATGACTATTGTAATAAATGATGACAGACAGTATGTAAAACTAAAGTCGTTAGTTTTTGGCAGACTCTCTAGAAACTTAGATTCTCTATATTTTTTTCATATTATTTAATTTTAATATATAAAATATTAAATAAATCAACAAGCATACATTAAATATATATATATGTGGTAATTTATTTTATCTGACCTTTCTAAAAGCTTTTAATTAGTTCTTTTCTAATATAATATGTATAATGTATAAAGTATGAAACATATTATAAAATTTAATAATGAATTTAAAAAAATACGCATTAAATTTGTAATGCTCATTATATTCGTAACAAATTTTTGGTTATTGGTATGATTAATGTACACAACAAAATCATAATAACATAATTGTGTGTAATTTTCGTGTCAGTTGTAAATATTTTCTGTTTAGATAAGTTTTGTGTACTTAAAAATCCAAAAGGGAATTTTAATGAAAACTTTTTAAACTAATATTATGAAAATTATTTCTAGAAAAATAATGAATGTATACTATATTGAATATGTATACCATGATTTTCAAGAAAAATAATAATTACATACTAATTCTAGATTTTGCTAATATATATTCTAGCATGTTTAGTTTTAGTTTAGTAACTGTAATTAGTTTTTTAAATTTAACTTGTATTAAAAGAATATGTTATTGATCCATTTTAAAATGGTACTAATTCTTTTATAAATAGTTTAATACCAGTGATAATTGAAATCGAAAAGTAGGTGATAAAACATCCGATTCACTGACAGATAGTAGCAATGTCATTATTCATGACAGTAGAAGAATGTTTACATAATTTCTGTTTTATCAATCCTTATTTTATCACCATGGAAAGATTTGCTTTTTCTTAAAGGATTTTTTTCATAAATGGAATTTTTATATTTGTAAGATTTTCATTGCCTCTTTTCAAAAAGAAGACATGTTTGTTCATAAAAGTTAATTTTGTATAAAAATATTCAACTTTTTCTTAGATCTATTTTTATCCGTTTTCAAGTGCACACGATTTTCAGTATTAGTACCTTTTACTATTTAATACAATTTACATTAGTTTTGTTCGTTATATATTTTTTCAGTCAAAATAAATAATTTAAATGATTTCCAGATCTTTCTTACTTTTTGTGATCTTTTAGTGAAGAAATTTGAAACATATGAATAATAACTATGACTAATAATTTGTGAATATCTTTCAGTTAAATATGTCAATTGAAATTGTTTTACCAATTGCTTTTAGTAAGTAATAACGCGTTATTAGGATGGTTTTAATGAGGAACCCTATTAGTGTGAACTATGATTCTACCATATTACATATTTTGAATTCTGAGTATGTGATTCAGAGAATATTGCTTTATTTAAACTAATCAAAGTTTCATTCATTTGGTACTTTTACAATAATTCAAAGTTTGGAATTAGGGATTTCAACTGAAGTGTAAGCATGAAAGTATGTATGTTTCATGCATGTTTCTAAGTATATGCATGCATGTTTCATTTCACAATGGATCACAACAATTTGCTGTTCTATTTAATTGTTGTAAAGTCACTTACATTTGTGTTCGACTGGAATTGCTTGAGAAATATATAAAATGAAATTCAAGTAACAGGGAAATTATTAGATTTCTATATCGGATTGTTTTAATTTTAATTTTAAAACAAGTTATTAGAACCAAAAAATATGCATTATATGGGGATCCTAATTCAACAATAACAATTGTTTTTATTGATATAACTTTTATATTTTATTAAAAAATAAATGTCTGATACAATAAAGAAAATATATGTAGTCAGTCGAATTTGAAGAGAAGTTCAATGGCGTTCTATCGTACTTAAAAACTTATCAGCATGTTAACTCTTATGTTTGTAAATGATTTTTTTTCAGTTTTAGACTAGGAGTATCATGTTGCTTTGCTGACTTCATTTGAAAAATTACTATAAATAAAAGGAATAAAAGAACTGCTGTTCGAAGAAAATACTTATTAGATTTAAATTCTTTGAAAATTATTTTTTCTGTGTATTGTTATAATTTAGATTTAATCAAAGTAGAAAACCGATCCTTAAATTGAGTGATTTAGCGTCTGCCTTTTGAAGTTCTGGTAAAATCCCAAAAGAATAGTAGACGTGCGTGGTAGGAAAGTAGGTTAAAAGGATTCAACAACTCTACTTTTCTCCAGACGATGACCCCAGTGACATAAAAACTAAACAATCAATACCTTCTTCGAATTTTATCAAATTTCTTCGAATGTTGAACATTTAATTACTTAGTATCTCGTCCTTTAAAATTTTGTAGGAAAATCATCACTTTCTTAGACAAGTGAAGATTTAATTCTCCTCTGTCTCATAATAATAGTGGCAGTTGATGAATTTAAAATGTCCCATGGTAATAGTAACAAAAGAAATTAAATGTAGTACGCAACATTTATTATTAAAAAAACTAGGTTAAATTAAAGAATAAAATAAAAATATTACTCAATTTTTATTTTGAGTCTTCAAATAATTTTTGGATTTTACAATAATTTTGTTACTGAATTTTAAACTTTTAAGTAGGATCACTTGGTCGCGAAGATTAAATAATAAAAGTGATACGTGAGCTTAAAATGGGTATGGATTTCCTTGTTATATGGATCTTAATTTTTTAAAAATTCGGAATAATGTAGATTTGTGAACTTGATGGCGGGAGTGCTGGTCTTATAGTGCCTCATGTGCTAGAATAAATAAAAGTTTTTCAAGGGTTTCTCCATAATCTTCGCATTTTCGTCCACAATTTTTGTTTTTTTCAAAGATTCAACATTAACATAGGATTCAACTTGACAATTATTTTCGGAAGCACGTTTCTAAATCATTAATATGGTCATTCTTTTGCATTTAAATTGTTTTCAGCTGATGTAATTGCACCTTTCAGCAACTTTTCGTTTTTCTTTTGATGCATGAACAACTGGACAATCGTAACTCGATCTTTGCTTGAAAACTCTTTTTTTTTTTCCATTTCACTTGTAGAATGGGTTATATTCAACTGAAATTAAACAATAGATTTCGATCAGCGGCTGAAATTAGAAAACTAATTATAATTCGTAATAATTGGGTTAACCTAAAAATTGAAAGATTTGTTAAAACAAGTGACATATGTTATGAAACATTGATTTTGATTGATGGCTTCGCAATTTTGTGCTATAACATAACTTGAGCTGCATTCGCCAATAATTCCCATTTAAATATTCACTTGCTATTATTATTATGGAGCAGAGGGAATAGCTTTTGATGCTCTGTTTAAACTATTCATTCTAAAGGAAATTAATTGATTAAAAAATTCATTTAGATTATAAACGAATTGCATAAAATGATAAAAAAAGTGAAATATTTTAAAATTATAGTATGTTTATGTTTTCAGTGATTTTAGGTCTTTTTTATGGATATATATATATATATATATATATATATATATATATATATATATATATATATATATATATATATATATATATATATATATATATATATATATATATATATATATATATATATATATATATATATTAATTTAGCTTAACAAACTATACTAAAGAAGAGAATTCTTCCATATATCTTACTAATAATTATCTTGCATGAAATTCTAATTTAATTTAATGTAAATCTTTTTAATCATTAAAAAGTTCACATTTACATTCAAATTAGATCATTATGTGTGTAATATTTATTTGAAACTACTTTCTAGCTATTTTGCGTCTTATCTTTTGAGTGTATTAGAATCTTTTTATAAAATGTTGCACATTATCGTCATTCTGAAGGATTTATAAAATGCCCTGCCGTGGAGAATATTCAGAAAACAAAATGTTTTCAATAAATCCTGAAAGGAAAATTAATGCTTTCACAAGAGTAAATAATCAAAAGAAAGTCTGCAGCTAAAAATACAATTTACAACTTACCTAATTCGGAAATAAATAAAAGGGTTTCATTACTTTGGGAATAAAAAAAGTCGATTTTGAGACCACTTTTGAAAAATTACCTCCGATTCATAATCTTTCTAATGTTGTATTACATTTGGTAAAATTGCAATTAAAAGTGATTTAAAATTTATTTAAACAAAATATAAACTAACTATTATATGACCAACCATACCCATTTTTGACTAACTTTTTAAACTCTGTTCACAATGTTTATTTTTCTTAAGTCTTCTAGATTGCAGCTGTAATTGAAGAATTTTTTTACTGATATTCACAAGAGCAATTAAATTAGGTTTATGATTTTGAATGTTTGCTTTACTAATAACAGCATTTGTTATCGTGTTTGGTATTTATTTAACAATCTTGATTTATCAACTAATTCTGTTTAGCGTGCTTGTTATATATTTATAGAATATGCCTCGTTCTAAAACAATATAGTTAATTTTAGTTTAATTAGTTTTCTGCAAATATAGTTAATTTAAAAAATAAGCTCTGAAGTTTTTTTCATGTATGTTGGATGCAAACATTGTAACAGTAGACTTTCACTGCACAGTGAGAAAGGCAATACTAGCATTGCTATTAATTGAGTGTTGAAATGCGTTAATGGTGAATATTATATAAAATTTAACATCTCATTAACACGTGATTTAGCATATCCTTACCATCCAAATGCATAAGTTTTATTGAAACTGGGCATAGAGCCAAGCTGTCAGTTATTATTACTCTCAAACACCTCTATAAGAGAGACTATTAAGAGAAAAAGATGCTCATAATTTACAAATAAAATGAAAAAGGTTAAAAAGGAAAAGGAAAGATGATAAAATATTAAAAAATTGTTTGTTGAAATATTTTTTTAATAATGTAACATTTTTACTTTAAATGCTTTTTTTTCAAATGCATTTTTAAATGCAGTTGATATACTACCTTTTCTACCAAACTGATATATATATAATGTTTTATTTTTGTCTATACATGCCTTAGGCACTGCAGATTATATTAAAATGAGCTTTTTTTTTAGCATAAAATTATTTATTTTATAAACATTTTAATTACAAAAGATGCACTTCTTAAAAATTTCAAAGATGCTTATGGTTAAAAGTTAAAAAAATCATATTAATATTTTTTTTAAAATCTCTACATAAAAAGATACATAAAAAATAACCATTTTAACATTGTCAGTGTCAGATTTACCCAATTCTCAAAAATGTCGTTACAAAGGAAATCAGTTCTTTATTTATTCTGTTTCATTAAAGTAAAAAAACTTTTGAATGGTATCTAAAAATTAAAATTAAATGAATTTAATAAGATTTGGAAAATATGTTTGATTGTAAAAGTTAAATATTCTGTTTTGAAATAAGGTCTGAAATAAAAATCAGTTTATCGTTTCATAAGCAATTTTGGCATATCTTTGGTTTTTTATGCAAATGAAGGTTTTTTTTGATAATGAGAAAGATGTATGTTTATATTTGAATGTAATGGTACGTTAAAATTGCTTCTATGCATTAAGAAGAAATATGAAGGCAATTTATACAAAATTTCAATTTTAGACTGTAATAACTGTGGTTTGAAATATAGTGGTAAAGCGTAGAATGATTCTTCAAATATTGAGAAGGTAAATAGTTCTCTTTCCTACTATTGACAATAAACTGAATGGAAAAGCTGATCACCGTTTTGAAATATTCTATTTTTTACAAAGATTTGAGCATATATTCAAATAGGATTCAGAAATCTCTAAAACGTGTATTAAATTTAATTTGGAATTTTCATGCAAAGTACTTGCCTTGCTTTTGTGGGTTTGAAGATATGAAATGCTGCACAAGAGTGCACTGTTATTGTCAGTAAAGTTCTCCTTCCTGTTATATTGATGAATTTTATTATTCTCTTTTCGATAATCTCCTCAAAATTTGTATTTTTGAAGCAATTTTTTGCTTTACAAGGACACAATACTAATCTCAACTTATCACCCTACATATTAATGTTGTTGTTTCTTATCTCGTTTGGCAGACTAACATCTAAGTCAATGAACCCGTGTGTTCTCATGGAAGAAGGGTGCAGTTTCTGTTGTGATGGAGCACCCGTAGGTAAAAGTTTGACTTGGCTTCGTGTAGTTGAAGGAGAGCAGTGACTTCTGAGAGGACTTTTAGGGGAACTACTCCACATTTACGTTTCTTATGGGGGAAAATACGGAAAACTCCCTAGTAGCCTATCTAATGAGGCAAGATATTGAATGCCTCAAGTCTCTTCGTTTTTCGAAACAGTGTCTACAACTAAGCAGTCAGTGGATTGAACCTTAGACTTGATGCTCACCAGCGACGCACGTTGCCACTGAGCCACGAGACAGGCCTGCATATTAATAAAATATAGAAGTATTTCGTCAATGATTAATTTTTATAGTTTTTCGAATAATTACATAAGAGAGGTAAAAGGAAAACTCCTGATGTTAAATCTGAAAGTCTGGATCCTTTAATTAAATGAATGTGCTGCGATTTGATCAATCTAACGAACTCCTTAGGAATGCACTAGAATCCTAAATAATCCTTACAATGGCGGGAAAGTATAATAAAAAATGTGCTTGGAAGTCTATTAAAGGCATGTAGATTTCTATTTGATATGCAATTAGATTTCTATTTGATATGTAATTAGATTTCTATTTGATATGTAATTAGATTTCTATTTGATATGTAATTAGATTTTTATTTGATATGTTCTATTTCATTATTTCCTATCCTATCGGATTTTTCTAGTTATTTTGAAGATATCTACAGAAAATTAATGAATTTGCTATTCAGTTGTGATTTCTGAAAGCACAGGATTGGTTCTTAAAACTAACTCCGAGAAGAAAATGCGATAAATTCCCAGTTTATCCCCCCTTTACTAGCTTTGCGCATGAATTACGTCGTCTATATAACACGGGCTAATATTTTTTCAAATTTCACAAAAGTGTTTGCAGTACATCTAGTTTCATTTTGTGTACAGTTCGATTATATGTAAATATTTGACGAAACATGTACTAAAAGGAAAGCAAAAATAAACTATACAATAATATAAAGGTGGATCAAATAAAATTGTAAAGTAAATAAAAAGTTTATCATAATAATACAAATAATTAAAATCGACTTTTGATAAATAACAATAAAATAATACCTCTGAAATAGATTTCTTATCCGAAAATATTATGCAATTTATTTATCAACGCAGGAAGGTTTTCAAAATTTGTAATAGCATTAGAATTTGGGAAATCATTACATCCTGTAAGTGCAATGAGATGTAGTAATAATGAATTAACGGATAAAACTTCCAATCAAATTCTTATTAAGATTAAATAATTTATAATAAAGTATTTAAAATGTATAATAGTAGCATTTAAATATAAAATGTTATGTGACGCAGAAAGTGCGTTTTGAGATTTCAGTCGTTCATGCGTTGTTGGCTGGGCTCCTAGATCATCGGACTTGAGACCCGTTTATATTAAATTGTGGGGTTATTTGAAGCTCCAAATATACACCAGTGTCTCTCCCATACCTTTTACAGTGGAAATATTTTATACGTCGTGAAATTGTTTCGATTTCATCTAGACATGCTCGACACATTGCAATTTGGTGTTATTACACAATTCAGAATAAGATTTCTTGCGCTGGTGGAAGCAATGAACGATGGATACTGTGAAGCAATAAATGAAAGGATCATCTGTACGCCTTTTATACCAAGTTTCTTTCGTTAAATGTCTTCCCAAGTTTAGAATGTCAATACAGCGTCAGCAATTGATAAAATGTGAACTTATTTTTATGCAAAGAGAGAACCTAAATCATGACATGGATTTTGGTGCAAACTGTATCCTCCAACAAAAACTCGTTGTTTTTTCTATGAATTTTTTTATGACTTTTTAGTTCCCTCTGTGTATCCCATATATTGCTTCCCACATTTTGTATAAAATGTATAAATTATATTTCTGCTAAGATGATGATGCTTTGATGACATAGTTTTACTTTACTAAGTTCTAGAAAAGGAAAACTTATTTAGAAGGGTACTTAAAAGGATAAGGATCACAAATGCAGACTCCTGAAGCAAATTCTATTGATAAACATTAATTTTATTTCCACGGAAAACGAAACAAATGATTATGTTTCAAAACAAATTCGATTCGGAAAATACATACTGACAATGCATTCTAAAATACAGTTTGATGTTGAATAAAAACGTAAAACACAGAATAATGATGTAGTTTTTATTGATAATTCCAATGAAAAATGGGATGGTAATCTTATAAGACTGGCAAAGAACGAAAACAGAATGTTTTTGGTTCTCAATTGGTCTTCGACTATCAGCAATACCAGATTTAGAAGAGTTGATGGAAAAGATCTTATCATTGCGAAAACAATAAAGCGATGACAATGATTAAGAAAAGCTTATTCTAAACCCTTCATATTTTTAGAAAAATGTTTGGTTCCACGTTGATTTATCAATGAAAAAATGTAAAGAAAAATAATGTGTTTATTATATATTTTTTTTCTCCAGAAGAAAACTGTTTTTGATATAGAAATATTTTATGAAAAATAAATTTTGAAATAAATCATATGTATATATTTAATAAACATAAAATGTATATATTTAATGAGACAAATAAATTAACAATCACATTTCTATATACACAGAGTTATTGGTACATAAGAGCTTTTTTATATATTAACAGCGGCCATAGAGTATATAATGTGTTGAAATTTATAAGATGAAAATTGTAATATTCTTACTAAAAAAAATTTACATTTTTTAATATAAAGCAATTGAAATGTTTAATTTTTTTCTGTCGTTTGACAGGAGCCATACTAGTACTTTATATATTAAAACAAAAACAAAAAACTAATTTTTATACAAGTTAAAATTCAATTATTTTTCTGTTCAATTATTCTTCAGAATTTTTCTCTACAATTTCTTTTTTTTATTGTTTCCGATGAATTTGTAATTTCCACCTTTCTACCTTTCAACAAAAATGCTCTAGAAAAATCTGAAATGTTTGTTCTCGACAAATCTGTTATTGATTAATACATAGGCTTCATTCAGCTACGTTTGCTAAATGTGCCATGACATTGAATAATTCATAAATATTTTAATACATTGTTGATAATGACATTTTAATCATTAAATAGCGTGTTTTTTCTCCGTTTTCTAGTAATGAGTGGAATGGGCCACCTGGCGCAATTGTACAAAATGAATCTATGAAAGCTGATGCCAGACATGTCAGAGAAAAGTTGGACAAACAGGTAAGATTATTGTTGTTATTATAGTTGATAGTTGTTATTGTTGTTGTCTTAATCTGAATTCCCTGCTAGAATTGGAATTCCGGTTGTCATAGCTTGTAATAATATTTTAGAAGTTTATGAAAAGTTAATGAAGTAAATGAAGGATGACATATATGAAATTAAAAAAATCTTTTTCTCACATACAACTGAAAATTAAAACGAAAAAATTTAATGTAATGATTGTAAAAGGGGATGGACTGTAAAAAACTAAAAATCATTGATCGAAACAGAATGAATCACAAAATTTGATTTAATTGATCATGAGAACGGATAATCATGGATATGGAACAGGTTTAGTCGTGATAATAGATGTCAAATGGTTATTAAAAATTCATTTTGTAAAAATAACTGCAAAAAATACTAGTTATAAATATGTTCAGAACTACCTGCCAATTGGCTATTTGAAGTCAAAATTTAGCTGAAACTGAGTTTATTCAGAGTTTACGTGAAATCAGAATTTATATGAATTTAAAAAAATCAGTTTATTTGGCTTTAGAAGTCAAAGTTGGGGTAGTTTCTGAATCCAAAAAGTTTTCTGGCTTCAGAAATTAAAACTGACCTTTGCCGTCAGATTTCTTATTTCATACATCTAGGTACATTATAATGTCATCTACTTTATTAAAGCTGAAATGATATATTAAATTCCGTGTTTGAATTTGCTTTTCAATGATCAGTGGCTAATTTATCTAAATTAGTAACTCCTGTTTGATAGCAAGTAGCAGACAAATAGTATGTATTTTTGATTGTTATATACACAGTCCAGTCACCTTAATGTGACCACCTGTCAAAAGCCATAAGCTTTTAATACTCCATAAGTATGTAAAGGATTAAGGATTAGTAAGGATTTAGCATAAGTATATAAAGGATGCCCTTGGACATCCTTTATATACACTCCACTGCAATGTGCTGTCACCTGCCTTTTGTGATTGGTTATTTCACGTTGACGTCGAAAGTAGGTGGTGGTCACATTAATGTGACCGGATTGTGTATATAGTTTTCTATACCAGTGTATTTCACTTGCATTAACCTAGTGT
This sequence comes from Caerostris darwini, assembly GCA_021605075.1. NCBI lineage: Eukaryota > Metazoa > Arthropoda > Arachnida > Araneae > Araneidae > Caerostris > Caerostris darwini. The sequence continues at coordinate 782,212 of BPLQ01013598.1, read as the reverse complement.
TAGAAATGTTTTTTTTTCTAAAATTAAATAGGATATAAATTCAAAAGGTTAAGGCAATCAAATAATCAATATTAGGCGAGAGTTTTACATTTCAAATATAACGGCTGTAATGCAAATGCAATAAGTAATGTATAACATGATATCGTTTCATTCATGTGTAAAAGGAGATGCAAAGAAACACTGCTTTAGCAAGAAATAGAAAACCAGCTATTTAGAAACACTGATTTATATTCCAGTTTTAATTTTAATTCGGCACAATGCATTAATCATGAAAAAATTTTCTTATTAGCCGGGAAAAAATTGTAATAACTGACGAAATAGTACTAATAACAGGTAATAACTTAACAAAATAAAAAAAAATTCTCAAAAGTTTGTCAAATAAATTATAATTCCTCCTTGTGATGCATTTTCAAAAGAAAAATATCCACAAATTTTGCAATAAAATTTTTAGTTAGAATTAATTCCACTGCAAATTTTTGGTGAGAATGAATTCGAATTCACAAATATTTTTATACTTTAGTTACTCAGGAAAATAAATTCGACTGCATTTAAATTTCTCTCAAAAGGTTTTATCTTTCCGTTATGTGGCTGTTCCTGAAGCATTTCACAATTATAATACCACAGATTTAAAACTTTTTTTCGGTCTACAATGCGTATAATTCTGTTGTGACATTTTTGCGAATGTTTAAAATTCCCGTCTCTTGCATTTAAATTGAAATGCCACAAAAATATTTGTCAAGACTAATAAAGGATCCGAAATTGCGATAAAAATACTTCTGTCCGCTTAAAAAGAGACTGGTTTCTTTATGTATTCATGACTTCTTAAGAAATAATTTCAGTCGTAAATAAAATCTTTCATTTCACCATGTCCTCGTGAACGAAATTTTTGATTTTATTAATAAAAATAATTTTACGAAATCTTTTTTTTGCGTTTAAAAGAATTTTAAAACAAAAAAAAATTGTTAAAAGTTGTTAAAAATTTGTTTTTAACTGTTATAACTTTAAACACATAGTTAAACATTTTTTATTCATGGTAGGAAAACTTCCCATGGTAAGGAGAAGCCTTAAATCCTCACTGAAACATACGTTGCATTGTCAGTAGTAATTGGTTTTCTATAATATCTGTAATAAGTAATTCTCATTATAATAAGTATCAGTCTTATGTAATGAGATTTTCTCATCTATAATAAGTTGATCTTTATTTGTTGAAGACATTTCGGTGTAGCCATGCTGCTAGGATCGCAATGAATATCCTGCTATTACTACTATTATTATTATTTTACAAGCAAAAGTTAATAAATGTAATGTTTTTTAATTTTCTACATGGTTTATCATTTTTTATTGTTGCTGAGAATGTAATTAAAGATTTTAGAATTGATTTCTTCCCTGGATTTGTTGTTACCTATAGAAACATTAGCAATAATTATTTCAGAGAATTCATCTTTTTACAATACACTGAAGTGACAAAAGTCATGGGATAGCAGTATGCAAATTTTCAGATGGCAGTAGCATCGCGTAGAACAGGTATAAATGCGCAGTGCTTTCGCAGAGCTTTCATTTCTATTCAAGTTATTCATGTGAAGAGGTTTTGACGTGATGATGACCGCACGACGGGAATTAACAGACTTTGAACGCGGAATGTTAGTTTGAGCTAGACGCATGGGTCATGCCATTTCGGAAATCGTTAGGGAATTCAACCTTCCCAGATCCACTGTGTCAAGAGTGTGCCGAGAGTATGAAATTTCAGGCATAACATCCCACCATGGACAGCGCAGTGGTCGACTGCCAGCACTTAACGACCGAGACCGGCGACGTCTGCAAAGAGTCGTGAATTCTAACAGACAAGCAACACTGCGTCAAATAACCGCAGAAATCAATGTGGGACGTACAAGGGACTTGTCTGTTAGAACTGTGCGGAGAAATTTGGCTTTCTTGGGCTATTCCAGCAGAAGACCGACTCGAGTGCCTTTACTGACAGAACGACATCGCTTGCAGCGACTCTCGTGGGCACGTGAGCATATAGGTTGGTCCCTAGATGAATGGAAAACCGTGGCCTGGTCCGATGAGTCACAATTTCAGTTGGTAAGAGCTGATGGTAGGGTTCGAGTGTGGCGCAGACCCCACGAAGCCATGGACCCAAACTGTCAGCAAGGCACTGTTCAAGCTGGTGGTGGCTCCGTAATGGTGTGGGCTGTTTTTTCATGGCATGGACTTGGTCCTCTGGTGCGACTGGACCGAACATTGACTGCAAATGCTTATGTTCAGCTACTTGGAGATCACTTGCAGCCATTCATGGACTTCATGTACCCAAACAACGATGGGATTTTTATGGATGACAATGCGCCATGTCAGCGGGCCACAACTGTTCGCGATTGGTTTGAAGAACATTCTGGACAATTCCAACGAATGATCTGGCCACCTAGATCGCCCGACATGAATCCCATCGAGCATTTATGGGACATCATCAAGAGGTCTGTTCGTGCCCAAAATCCTGCACCATCAACGCTTTCACAATTATGGACGTATCGAGACAGCATGGCTCAATATTCCTGCAGAAGACTTCCAACGACTTGTTGAGTCCATGCCACGTCGAGTTGCTGCACTTCGCCGGGCGAAAGGAGGGCCGACACGATATTAAGAGGTATCCCATGACTTTTGTCACTTCAGTGTAAAATGCACTGTTTGACAGTTTTCTTTTTCAATTAAAATGCTATATTTTGCATAGAAATTTAAATGAAATGCGTTTTACAATGTTTTGTAAAAATGGAATAAGAAAGTTTATCTTCGGTAAATTCCATTACATATCTTTCCATACAAACTTTGTTTACATGCGACAGTTTGAAAGAAAAATAAATGTAAAGGTAGTAGATTATATTTCTGATTACAAATATTACGCTGTAGATAAATACTAGTATTCCACAATGTTTAAATTTTTATATCTTTATCAAAATCGTTCTAAAATGCACTAATATTTTGTGTATTTTAAAGATACTATATCAAAAAAATTAGTAAATAAATATTTATAAGTTTTAATAGAATGCTATTAGAAATATTCTTGTGCATGTTTTTAGATGCATTTTTGATAAATATTATTTCTCTGAGAAAATATAATTCATAAAAATGTGGATATAAAAACATCTTAGCATCTACAATGGCTTTTTCATGAATATTTCGAACACCTAAGAAGAAATTTCTCATTCGTTTTTTCTTTCAAATATATTCGATTCAATGTCAACGAGTTTGAAAGGTTTGTCCAAATTCTTTCATAAATACAATCACCTTTATCTTCAGGCTGTATGATAAGCATTTAAAAACATCCCTATAACTATATATTTCTTTTAATTTGACTTTGACTGAAAATGAGTACTAAATGTTGACAATATATTGGATAATCCATATGAAGTGTGTAAATCTTCATTTAAATCTAAAATGGGAAATGTGTGATTTATTATTTGATATTAACGTTTCGAAGAACTAGTTTCTCAATAAATTATTAAGATATGAGAAATTTCCCAAATTCTGACTAAGTCGCTGAAAGCCAGTAGCTAGAATTCTCCTGCACTTTTTTTTTTATGATTTTAATAATAATAAAAGCATCTTTTTCTTTCTTATAACTGCCCTTGAGGTTCTCAGTGTCTTGACTACAATTTGAAGTAAAAACAAAAAGGTTTTTTTCGTTGTGTTTCAGGATACTTTTTATTTCTGATAACAGCTCTCACAAAATGACATTTCACTTTTAGTCTTTGTGGCTCCAGGCTATTGCTTTACTCTCTGTGAAGTAATTTGCAGTGAAGGCTCTTTTTCAACTCTTGCGTCATGCAAACATTACAGTTTCATCTCCTAACAAGATTTGGAAATCATTTCTTAATAAAAAAATATTAATTTTTTTTATTAAGTTACGATCGGGAATGCTTTTCCTTCATTCTTTCATTTTCCATATCATAATGATAACTTGTGTTGAAGATTGCATCGATTCAGTTACTTTCTTCCTTTTACAAAAGAAACACTCAAGTAGGTGACACATGAATGATAACTTACGGAGATTAGGAAATGGAGAGTTTTTAACATTTTTTCCTGTCTTAAATATTTTTCTTATTCTCTTATAATGCTACTTTAAGTGAAATATTAGCAGAACATTTGTTTTATAGATGGGTTAAGTGATTAAAAAATAGACATCAATAATAATAATATTGTCAATAATAATGCCAATAATAATCAATAAATGTCCTTGCAATAATAATTTTTATTAAAGACATTAATACATCTATTTCAGTGAACTTTGACATGGTTCTCAATCTGTGAGGAACCCCACATGAATTATAACTTACGGAGATTATGAAATGGAGAGTTCTTAAAATTTTTTCCTGTCTTAAATGTTTCTCTCATTCTCTTATAATCCTAATTTAAGTGAAATATTAGCAGAGCATTTGTTTTACAGATGGGTAAAGTGATTAAAACATAGATGTCAATAATAATAATATAATAGTAATGTAATAATAATGTCAATAATAATCAATAGATGTCATTAATCAAAAACTTATTACATCTGTTTCTGTGAACTTTGACATGATTCTCAATCTGTGAGGAACTCAACATTTTGAGAATCGATAACATGAAAATCAAAGTACCTTCAGTCAGTAAGGAAAATTAAAAAAAATAAAAATAAATAAAAGAATAAAGACATTAAAAATTATGCATAAAGTTTTTAAAAATTACTTTCTTCATGGCGTTGAGAAGGGTATGCCAGAAACAGCATTGACGATATGCTGTAAAGTTTTTTTTTTCGTAGAAAGAAAATCTTGATTTTAAAACATTCATATTTCTTTCATAGCTACGTAATTTCAATTGCGAGTTGTATTTTCATTTGACTTCTATAAAGTCAAAATTCGAAATTAAATATTATAAATAAATTGGTAGTTTATTTATGACTTTGCATAATGTTCAAAAGAGGTATTCATAAAAGAGGGCTATCAAATTGAGCAGATTTAGCAGCACTTATTAATGAATTGAAAGTAATGAAACTACTAGTTTTAAGAGACTTCTGTTCTGGAGATTTTAAATCTAAGCTAAAAAGTCTGCTTTTATTATATTATGAATTAAGTGAATGAATTTTTAACAAGAAATAATTATTTTAATATAATAGAAAATCAATGAGCAAAATTTGAGTTAAAAGTCTGTAAAGTAATATACTATAAAATCAAGTGAGTAAAATTTCAACAGAAAAAAAACTGCTTTTAATATATTAGAAAATCAACAGGATGATTGTTTTCAATGCAATAATATTCTTAAGATAATTCTTTATATTTGTTCTGGAGTAAAATGATAAAATGCTATATGTTGGAATACAGGGCAGTTATAAAAATCTTCGCTTTTTGAAGGCGTTTTTTTAGTGTTTGACATCGTGCCACTATAAAGTCTAAGGACAAAATACTTCTGAAAAATTCTAAAACCAATTTTATTCTGAAGAATTATGGAAACACATGTACATAAAAAATATTTAAATATTTATTGGTGGAATTTCTATTTCTCCAGAGGCAGTGATACGCAAATTTACTACAAAATCCTTAGTAATAAAAATTCGAACTCGACGAAGAACTCGTCGTATGCTATGACGGATAATGTTTTATTCTACTTAATGACATTGCTTCCTAAATATTATAGCGTTAGACTGTAAAGTTCCTTATCTTAAAAAACAAAATTCTCTGAGAAGTCACGACAAAAATTTGAGACGAGTTTGCTAGAATCATGTAGAATATATTGAACCGGTATAACCTAAATGTATAAAATCTTTTGATTTTCACTTTAATATTAACGCCCAAAATTCATGTATATAGGGACAATATTGTTTAGTATACATGCTATGCAGATTTTGTTTTTATTTTGAATATAACACAAATGAAACGAAAAATAAATATTTTTTAATGCTTGTTTATTATAACTGAACCCTACTAGTTAGTGACACTAGGAAATATGATTATATTTGAAAAGAAAAAAAATAGAAGCAACAAGGAAATAAATATAACAACTATATTTTAATATGAATTAACATTCTGTATACACAGCGTAGAAAATGTAAACAGCCTGGTCCAGAATTTTTACATCTCCTGTAGGAAATATAACCCGCCTGGTCTGGAATTTTTACATCCCTCGTCGATTTCATAATTCAATATTTCTTGAGATATTTTTGAATGAAAAATGAGAAAAATATTTACGAATTCAGTACAAGTGTACTACAAATACTCTGTTTAGCAGAGTGACAAGGTTCCAGAATAGGCTCAGGAATTTCTAATACTGTCCCAATGAACCCTTTGTTCTCCATTTTCATACCTGAAGAGGTTATATTTCCGAAAAAAAGAATAGATTTTATGAAAGAAGCACCATGCCTGAAAAGGAAATATCAAGAAAGGAGTCTAAATGTCAAGTGTCGTTGTGTTTATTCAGTAGAAAAACTCTACATAACTTTTCAATCTAAGGAATCAGTTTATCTTTCTATTTGAGAAATGGAGTGAGAAACACTGACATTAATGGCAAAGCGAATTTGAATCGTTAGGGATTTTAGTAGTTTGTTCTCGCAAAGTAAAGGATTAACAATGGTTTTATTTATTAAACATATTTTTAAACCAAAGAAGGAAAAACAGAAGATAATATTTCTGAAATCCTACCCATTGCTTAATGCAAGGGCAGTAGCAAATATAAAATATGAATAAATATTTTTTTTGCTTCATGTTCAAATCTGGTTTAATTTTGAGTGTAAAATAAAGAATTCAAACCTGAACCCTCCAATACTAATAAATTTGTTTTATTAAACTTGAAATGCAGTAATCTTAGAAAGGTTTCAATAAAATAGATAATTTTCAATGGCTCGTGAGATAAGGAATTATATGACAATTTGAATTACATCTCAATGTAAAACATTATTTACCTAAATATCGCATTTGAAGGATATAAAATAATACTATTTAAAAAATGCATTATCTTAGGTATTCCATCTGATAATAAACAAAAATGTTGTAGTATAACATTTTTTAATTTTTTTCAAACATTTCAGAAGATGAAACATTTAATCAAATGAATGCTAGAATATAAGTCTAATTCTAGAATATCTGTAACTAAGCAATATCTTATATCTTATTATAATAAATAAGAAAGTTAGTTTAATATTAAAATAAAACAAAAAAAAATTTAATATTTCCATAAAAACCCCAATATTTTAAGAAAAATTACCATTTTTTCATATTGGCCTACATTCTTAACATGCAACTTACGGTGCTTAGTTAGACAGTCCTGACTTAAAGCATTTATAATTAAACATTATATTTCATTATTTGTTCCTGATGGATTATTATTTGGTGAAGCTTACGGCTTAACTGTCAAACACTTAGCTGTTCTTAACATCAGTTAATTTCTAGGTATGATAACCAGTCAGTTTGATCAGTAAATATCAGTATATATAGGAATTCAAATGAATATCACAGATGTACAATTTGATCGTAAATAAATAAAGCAAATGTAAAAGGTACATTTAGTAAATTTTATTATAAAAAAACAACTCATAATACAAGTAAAATGCTTATTTTTAAAGAAATAATTAATATTAAAAACCTCAACGAGTTCATTTTTTTGTAGTTGTTTTACTGTCGTTATAATTTTATATAAACAAAAAAAGTAGGGCGTAGTTTATTGATCCATCTTTTGGAATGTTTTCTTTTTATTTTATCAAGTTTTTTTTATGCTGACACAAGGCATTTCGGATTTTGTTTTATGTTCATTTAAAACGCTAATGTATTCTTTTGAATTTGTGTCCTGATACTTTATTTGGAACGCATTGATATCCTAAACTACTATATATTCCCTGACTCGGTGACACCTGGTTCCGCAATGATAGTGTTTAGCCAACATCGATTCATCACTACATGTCAACACCTGCTGTTATTTTTTGTTTTAAATAAAGCTAAAAGAAAAAAGTGACTTATATGATTCATTCGAACCAATTTAGGTTGTTGAATTCATGTAGTCATTTGAATATTAAAATTATATATTGGACTATTTTCAAACTTTCCATTTTTATTTGTAGAAAAAAAATTAAGGTATATTATGCATTTTTTGTCTACAATCTGAACTTTTAGGAAATAATAATACTTTAGCAAAAACGCATAATCGAGCTATTTGAACAACGGTCACGGTTTATTGATGACCCATATCCTCGGTCAGTTCTAGTACTGGATCCAAGGTAACCTACTCAATGATGCATGCATGTTTGATGGTGGAACTGCGCTCTAGTGCTGGATATTTTCAGGAGTAGGAACCGTAAATTATATGGTGAAGTATATATCCTAACATTATCTTTGTTATTTATAAGCCGAAGTCAATCTAGAGGGATTTTCTGTATCCGCAACTCAATTTTTTCAATATTCATGACATATGAATTTAATAGATCTTATACCTTACGTTGTTGATAATATGTCGTTTTCTATTAATATATTTATTATTCTTTTGTTATATTTTCTTCTTACGAAATTTCTTAAAGAAACAATCTTTTTATAAAATTTCTTTAAGAAACGGGATATCGATTTTCTTGGAAATTAAAATATAAAAGATTTATTTTTTGTTTAATAAAATTTATTTTTTAAGTTTCGATTGATTGAAATGTGTCTTTAAAATTATATTAAGTAAAATGGCGGATTGGAATCGCATTTAAATTATAAACTATGAACTATACTTAAAGGGAACAAATTATGTACAAAATGTAAAGTTTCTTTTCCATAAAAACCGGCTTGCATGATGTAGACATAAAAAAAATCTTAAAAATGACTAAACTTCTCTTAATATCTATAATTTTCTTATTTATCATCTAGAGAAATTTATCAAAATAACTGCTTTATATTTAAATTTATAGCTAAATTACTGAGTCAAATATTTTTAGCGTTTGACGTGATAACAAATCATTGGCCATCGTAATTTTTTTGTTTCTCTGTAGTTTTCACGATTTTTTTTAGAAAATTCTCCTTTTTTTTATTTTTTTGGAAAAATAAGTTTATGAAACAGTAATTATTTGGTAATTATTATTAATGGTAAATATTAAAATTATAAAAAAAAACTTCTTCAAATTTCAAATGAATATTTTTGAATTCATAATTCCAAATAATGCATTGAATATAATAGATTAGATGTTATTTAAAAATAAATACATAATTTATTATTTTTTGAAAACTGATTTATTTTCTAAAGTTTCGGTTTTGTGGAGTCATTTCTTTTACTCTACAGGCATCTCTAAAAATTTGAAAATATTACCGTCATAAATTTGAGTGTTCCTAGGAACAGTCGTTTCTTTAAACCGTTATGGATCTACCTCTTTTTCCTCGCGATCTTCGAAAGGCCATTTATTTTGGTCTCTGAGTACGAGAAGAGGCAATAGACATTTCTAGTCGATCGTTTGCTTTCGACATTTTGTGACAGATCACGAAGAATCGGGTCAGTACAGCAATGTCACTGAAAATTGGATTGAGTTTGATTGTTTCAAAAGTGGATGCAATTTTAGAAACAGTATATTTTTTATTTGAGATACTATTCCACATTTTTATAGTGTTTTCGACTTACTGTATCATCTTTCTAATGTCATTTACCTCGAAGTTAAGGATTATTACTTGATTGAAATTTTAAACCTATAACAAAATTCAATTTTTATAATTATTTAACTGCCAGATGTTTCTTACAACAAGAAATTGAAGCATTATTAAATGCTTCAATTATATAATAAGGTATTTGGGAATATAAATACATTTTTTTAAATGAAATAGTTTGGCCATATTGGATTGTTTGTTTCTATAATTTTAAGCGTAGACTGAAATCTTTTTTGATGGATGCCTGTAGAAATTCAATGATATCGAAACATCTACAAACGGAATGTTTATCTGTTAGCTTTTTTAATTATATTTAGAAAGAGTATAGGACATTGCAACGACATTTGAAATGCTGTGCTACACTTTATAACATTGCATAGCAATGATTAAAAAACTTGGAAATCATAGTGTACGACCTTTGAGACTTATAAATATGATAAAGGGGAATAACATTGACCAAAACCGCAATTCAAAAGAAAAAAAATAGTTTTATTGAAATAAATGGGCAACTGGAAATTTTTAACAACAAAATGGGGGATGGAAAGGATGGATGTAGAAATAACTCATTTTCAGTACTAGAAATTATCATCTCTGACTGTAATACACATTTGAAGTTCCTGCGAGTACAGCGTCTTTTTTCGTGATGAATAGTTTCTGGCAGACGAGTAACAAGCTTTTTCTTAGAATCTTCTACTATGTTCGACGAGATTGTAATTTAGTGAACATGTGGAGTAATCTTCTGACCGGGTATCTTTACTTTCTCATAGTTCTACCACAAAAACCCTATGACATGGGGTGGCTTTATCATCCATAAAAATGAAATATGATGACTGTTCTTCGTAAAGGAGCTCACGGTAAAGAATGACATCTCAGCAATAGTGATAATCAATTATTATGCCATTGATTATTGCTTTGTACGTCTGTTGACAATAAAGCTTCCAAGACAAGAATTACATCTCTAATGTACCAATGGCTTTCAGTCACTTTGTAGGTGTGATTACGTGTTTAGTTTTCCCAGATAAGTTAGCATTAAAAATCATTGCTTAGAATTAATATGCTTTCATTGAAGAATATTCTAATCAAATGCTCAAGTTTCGAATATATATATCCTCAATGGGAAACTAGAACAGAATGCATTACACAAATTTAAAGGGGAACAACCATTCGTCTATATGGAATCATCTGGCCATGTTAAATGCGTCCTTTGCGTGCAATTTGCAATTTCATTCACTATCTACTTGAAGTTATGACCTTCAATACCATAGAATGGTCCTCTGTTGGCATGGTGTTTCGAGGAACACCTATACTATACTGTTGAATAGTTGTTCTGATCATGAAAAATTCTACACTTTTGAAACGATGATGTGATGCCAAAATGTTTCAGTCACCCAAATATATTTTCTTCCCTATAATATAATCTCGATTCAAGTTGTCCAGATGGTGTCTTGTCACCGATGTCTTGTTATCAAATGGAATAATCGTTCTTCGATTCTCTTTTCCAGGACAATTTTGGGTTTCAATAAGGAACATGATTTATATTCTTCCAACGCACACAGCTGGGGTGCAAATGTTCTTGCCAATAAAAGTGTCATCTTATCTTTATCTGACTACGAGCTTTAATATAAATTTGTCCTGGGTCCTCCATTTTTTGACGAATTAATATTGTACTACAACGAAGACAGCTTTCTGTTTATTGTTTGAATTGCATACTCATGCCTTGCGTTTGCTAACCTCCTGTATATACTTTACATTGTTTCAATAAATTATGTAAATTTTTTCTCTAGTTTAATGCACATATCACACATTTCAAACGAACAGATCCAAATAGAACTGTTTAAAATTCAGCGAAATACTTCACATTTGAAGTTGAAAGAAAAATGGCAGTGAATTCTATTTTAAGCTCGAGGGAAAGAAGACGATACACTTAATCTGAATTTATAATACTTCGTTCGAGCTGCATTATCTTTCAAACAACACATTGCATCTACAATACACTCACTCCCTTAAGTGCTTTTCGAGGCTAATGTCAAACTTATACATAATTTCGAATAAAGAATGCACATTCTTTGTGCGTTCCATCCTCTTCTTAGGTTCATTTTGTTTACTTTGCAACAAACAACTGCACTTTTCTGAGTATAAGTATTGACTATGCTCCTCATTTTTTTTGTTCTTTTCTTACTGCAAGAAACTTGTTTTGAAAAACTGTTCTATTTATGTTTTTTGAAAACTTTGGACACCAGTGACTAAAATTCTTCCATGTGTTTTTTAACAAATCAATTTTCACTTATTTATCTGATTTAATGGTTTTATCCATATTTAACCATATTTCAACTACAGGAAGTAGATAAAATTTGTGATTGATAGTGAGATTTTTTTTTAAAGAAAATATCAAACAATTTTTATGAAAATAATATACATAGAACACATTGGTACATTTTAATATTAATTTCCTTTACTATATTCATAAATTTATATACAATTCTAGTTTTCCTTTCAAACACAAACACACATAATTAACTTAAACTTTAATGTATTCTATTTAAAGTACACACTTTTATTTCTTTTTAATTGCGAGAAAATAAAAGTCATCCAATTTTTTGAAAGTCAAATAATTTTAAATTTGTGACAAAATAATTTCCTACTACTTATTAAAGTTATTGAATTATTATATTTTATTGCGCCATCATGAGACAATAAGAAATTCTTTTTGGCATACTTTACAACAAGTATTTTTAAGTATTCAGGATAGATTGCTTCTAAGTTATCTCAAATCATTTTCTATGAAAGTTATATCTGGAAAATATTTCAATGTATATACTTTCAATACGCACCATTGAATGTGTCGATGTATCGATACCAACTCGAAGTGTTCTTTAAAAGAAATGTTTCCCAATTTTATATTTTGTTACCTATAAATTTCCTCTTTTCAAGAGAAAATATACGCTCCAAGCAGTTTTCTCTTACTAAATTAGAATGCTTGGTACTTTGATATTTTATTCTCTACATAATTTAACAAAAATTTATAAATTTTTTTTTATGAATCTATAAGTATCCATAATATAATCCTTTAAAAAACATTTTTATAACTTACGATTAATAATACTTATAATGAAATCAATTGATGACATATCTATATATTTCCTTCATTTAAAAAGACATGTCATTTCAGAAATAAAGGGTTTAGTCAGTGATTATTTTAAAATACATGTGACCAATATTCCCATGTTTTTAAATTGATTGAGGATGAATTTATGTTCAATACAACTGGAAATCGCAGTATCAGAAGCATTGCATTAATGGCATTAATCGATCCGTCGTCTTTTAAGAATTTAGGCCATCTGGTATGAAGCACCTACAAGAATTTTCGGAAAATGTTGGAGATGTATCGATTCGTGTATTTTTCATCAACTTCCTTATTGGGCATTGTAATAAAAATGATCAATAATTGAATATGGATATTGGACATGTATGTGGATATTGAATTCAATATGGAACAATGACTAATAATGAAATTGAATACCATGTTGAATATTGATGATCTTTTAGCCGAATACTAGGTATCGAATCAAGGTTGTCATAACAATACACTGTGTGAAAAAAGTAGAAGGACAGTCATTTTTTTGTACAATATGCTTTTATTTTACTGCTTTTGATCTGATTTTTATAGAGAGTTGTTTTGTTAGAGTTTTAATTTACGTTAAGTGAAAGTTAAATGAGATTTTTTTATTTACCATCATTTTAACTTAGGAATGCAATACTTAATAACTTTGGGTGTGTGAAAAAAGTAGAAGGACACATCCAAAAACTGTATTTAGAAGCTGTTGGAAAGTTTATAGGTAAGTGGTTTTTTTTTCTATTTTAATTCCTTTTTAACAAGAATAAAATATTTAGCTAGAAATTCATAGTTTTTATTGGTTTTAGGATGCCCAGAGGAATACCCTTAAGTAAGTTTCAGAAGGGCTAAATAGTTGCCTATAAAAATGAAGGCAAAGGTGTGAGAGAGATTGCACGGCAGCTACGAATCAGCCCTAATACTGTTTCGAACTTCATAAGAAACCCTGAAAGTGACAGAAGAAAAAAGAAGACAGGAAGACCAAAAAAACTCACCCAACGTGATCAACGAAAAATCATTCGTGAACTCAAAAAGACTGGTGGAAGTGTCGGCAAGGCGCAATTTCAATCAAGAATTACACATGTAACCAAAAGAACTGTCTATAACTACATAAAACGCTCAAAAAAGTTCGTCTTCAAAAAACGGATGCACCATCCGAAGTGGAATGAAGGACACATGAAGAACCGACTGCAGTGGGCTAAAGACCACATGTCCTGGAGCTCAGAATGGACCTCAGTTATATTTTCCGATGAGAAAAATTCAATTTGGATGGTCCAGATGGTTATCAGTACTATTTGCACTGTCTTGGTATTGAAGAAGAAACTTATTCTACTCGACAGATGGGAGGAGGTGGTTTAATGGTATGGTTAGCAGTTGGCTATGGAGGCAGGACAAGTTTAGTCTTTCTAAATGGTAGACAGAACCATACAGACTACATCCAGACTCTAAACTCAAATCTTCTCCCGTATGGCACTGAGTTAGGAGGAGATGACTGGATTTTTCAGCAAGATGGAGCCTCATTTCACACTGCAAATGGTGTTAAAGATTGGTTTGCAGCAAACAATGTTCGATTTTTACATTGGCCTGCTAAAAGTCCTTATCTAGACATTGTAGAGAACATATGGGCAATGATTGTATGTCGTGTTTACAAGGGTGGAAAGCAGTTTAAATCTGTAGCTGAGCTGCAGAAATCATTAAACTTTGTATGGGACAATTTTTGCCAAACAAAAATTCAATCTTTATACAGTTCGATGCCAAATAGGATCTTCGAAGTAATTCGACCCAACAGGAAAAGAATTCCATATTAATTTATATAGTACACCTCTTTTTTAGAAGTGTCCTTCTACTTTTTTCACTGATCATGAGATCGTCAAAACCAATTTTTTTATTAAGTATACTTTTTTTTTAATTGTGTACTTTTTTGTTTTGTCTAGATACAGGTATCTACATGTAAAAACGTTGTGAATAAATTAATTGTTTAAAAAATGCGTCATTATTCATTTATCAAAAATAATCTAATGTCCTTCTACTTTTTTCCCGCAGTGTAATCAATATGTGATTACCATAAAAATGGATTTTCCTAAAAATATTTGAAGAAACATTTACTTATGTATTTGGATGTTCTTGTAATACTTGAAATTTCGATTTTGATGTGCTATCATTCTAGCTTAGTTCTGGTCACTTTCTAAATCATTATTTACTTTTTCCAAACTTTGTTAAAATGAGTGAAAAAAAATATTTTTGACATAACTTTGTGTTTATGTAAGGACAGAGTGCTTGACTTATTTGATTGACAATTTTTTGGCAGTGTTGATTTCAGACTTCTAAAACGTAAATCATTCATTTTCATTAAAATAGTTTTATTAATGTAATTATTTACTCTGATGTTTCAATTTATGAATATTCAGTTTACGAGGATCTGTCTACGATGTTATAATCGTACCCATTTCAATTTACGATATATGTGGGGACATTTCATCGAAACAATACACTTTCAGAAATTTTATCATGCTATTTAATTAGCCTCAATTTTATTTCATAATAAATTCACGAAATTTATTCTTTACATTATTATCGTCCATTTCCTACTTAAACTGTAGTAGAAATTTATATCAATTTTAAAGCTCTGTTGAGAGGACGTTCAATATTCATGATATTCAATAAACGAAAATGTCCAGTAACAAATTTCAAATTTTAGTTGACTGTGATTGGAAAAGGCAGAGGTTAAAATGTTTTTAAATTTGTCATTTGCAGCATGTTTTATTCAGTGCCCGGTTGAGAATGTGTAGCATAGTAGCCCACTGAAGTAATGTTCTGCTGTAATTTGTTCTAAATATTGAATGCAGTAGGGCTATTGATGATCTGTTAGTCGGATAATAGGTAAGAATTCAAGGTTGCGAATGAAGAACACAAACGATGTGCATCGAAGCGTACCGGAACTAAAAATAAAATTGCAATTAGTTGATGCGTCACGCATGGCTATCGATTTTGTTTTGTGTCCAGATTGTTGTTAATGGCTAACTGGATCATATCATTAAAAGAATTTTTATTGAAATGTTAGATTGAAATATTGATTCAATTATTACAGAGGTATTCTTAACAAGATGTTCTTTGGCATTTTCAACATCGTTATTCAAATTAAGGTTAACAGATTTTAAAACTTATCATTAATTTATAAAAGAAAAATAGTTACAAAATGGTATACTAAATGATAAAGCAAAGTTACTAGTATTATAAACAAATTATTAATTTCTTTTTATAGGTAATAAGAATATGAATAAAATAGCTCTAACGTACTATTTTCCTTTTTTTTTTACCTTTATGAATCATTCAACGACATTATTTTCATCTACATCATCTTTCTGCATGAGCTAATCTTTTGTAAACCATCTATTGCTTTAAATCTAGATTCCTACCAGATACTAAGATCGCGCGTTGTACAACGTTAGCCAATCAGAAGCCTGGTCTTTTGCTACCGATGCTTTCTGATTGGCTGAGCTTTAGCGATGTGTGATCGTAGTAACTGATGGAAATCCAACTTATCTTTGTGTTAATCGTAGGGTAAGGAATGAGAGACCATTTTTGAAGATTTTCTCGGAGAGCATTGTGAAATGCAACCTTCCTTTTCTGAATTCATTTAAATTATTTCAATATTATTCCTTTGATCAGTGTTTCTTAACATTCATACTAGTATCTTTTGCCTAGAGAATGTAAAATAAAGATGATTTCAAATCGATGTTTTGAATACTTCCATTAGATATACTAGTTTAAGAATATAAAGTAATCCTCAAAGAGAAATATTTAACATTCTTTGAAAAAAGTCAAGTAATGCAATTTGAAAGCTTTGTATGCTGATAAAAAACTGGGTGTCATTGTACAAGATGATTTTAAAATTCTAACAAAAATTCTATGTGAGTAACATTCATATTCCAATGAAAATGTCAAACGAAACTCCTCTCATTCTCAAAGAAACGGTGGACTCCAATTTCATTAAAAAAATTTTGTTATACAAATGTGGAATTATGTACAAATACACTGAAGTGACAAAAGTCATGGGATAGCAATATGCAAATTTTCAGATGGCAGTAGCATCGCGTAGAACAGGTATAAATGCACAGTGCTTTCGCAGAGCTCTCATTTCTGTTCAAGTTATTCATGTGAAGAGGTTTTGACGTGATGATGACCGCACGACGGGAATTAACAGACTTTGAACGCGGAATGTTAGTTGGAGCTAGACGCATGGGCCATGCCATTTCGGAAATCGTTAGGGAATTCAACCTTCCCAGATCCACTGTGTCAAGAGTGTGCCGAGAGTATGAAATTTCAGGCATAACATCCCACCATGGACAGCGCAGTGGTCGACCGCCTGCACTTAACGACCGAGACTGGCGACGTCTGCAAAGAGTCGTAAATTCTAACAGACAAGCAACACTGCGTCAAATAACCGCAGAAATCAATGTGGGACGTACAAGGGACTTGTCTGTTAGAACTGTGCGGAGAAATTTGGCTTTCTTGGGCTATTCCAGCAGAAGACCGACTCGAGTGCCTTTACTGACAGAACGACATCGCTTGCAGCGACTCTCGTGGGCACGTGAGCATATCCGTTGGTCCCTAGATGAATGGAAAACCGTGGCCTGGTCCGATGAGTCACGCTTTCAGTTGGTAAGAGCTGATGGTAGGGTTCGAGTGTGGCTCAGACCCCACGAAACCATGGACCCAAACTGTCAACAAGGCACTGTTCAAGCTGGTGGTGGCTCCGTAATGGTGTGGGCTGTTTTTTCATGGCATGGACTTGGTCCTCTGGTGCGACTGGACCGAACATTGACTGGAAATGCTTATGTTCAGCTACTTGGAGATCACTTGCAGCCATTCATGGACTTCATGTACCCAAACAACGATGGGATTTTTATGGATGACAATGCGCCATGTCACCAGGCCACAACTGTTCGCGATTGGTTTGAAGAACATTCTGGACAATTCCAACGAATGATCTGGCCACCTAGATCGCCCGACATGAATCCCATCGAGCATTTATGGGACATCATCGAGAGGTCTGTTTGTGCCCAAAATCCTGCACCATCAACGCTTTCACAATTATGGACGTCTATCGAGACAGCATGGCTCAATATTCTTCCAACGACTTGTTGAGTCCATGCCATGTCGAGTTGCTGCACTTCGCCGGGCGAAAGGAGGGCCGACACGATATTAAGAGGTATCCCATGACTTTTGTCACTTCAGTGTATATAGAATAATATCATGTTATTTAATAATAATGTGATTAATTATTTAAAAAATAATTCGTTTATTTTAATTTTTAAGAAACAATTTAATTTAAAATGCTTCTCACAATTAAATTTTTACTGAAATTGCACACTATTTAAGTAAATAATCGTAGTACGTTTTATGTGTATACATTTAAAATGTGTGTATACACAATGTATGAGTATAAATTTTTAGAATCAGAAATACTGAAATCCTCAAATTGTTAAAAAATGGATACAGAAATCTTTTTTCATTAGCTATTTTAAGTAAAAAAAATTCAGAAATTTGAGGAAAAAAATTTCGAATGCATCAATCATTTAAAATTAAAAAAAAAAAAAATTATTTCTTTAAAAAATTAAATTTAAATTAAATACTTTTTTAAATATTTAATCAATTAATGTTCTAGTACATCTTTGAACCAATTTTGCATTTATAAAGTTTTACAAAATAATTTTGATGTCCATGTCTCTTTAACAGCTATAATTACTTTATTCAGGTTTTCAATTTAAACTTTATCCGAATTTTGGTTTGATTTGATCACATAGTTTTCTTAGCTCACTTGTTCTTGTGATAACATATGCTGAAGTTTGTTGAATATGCTTGACTTAAAAGAGAAAGAAACGAAATTTTTGTAAAAGATTTAAGACAGTTAAAAAAGAACAACTTTGTGCACAAAGATATTTTTCTAGGAAAATTATTGGATTTTTAAGAAATTGTTCCGAGTTTCTATGTTATAATTAATATGTATATTGTATAAGAATCTGTTAGAATTTTATGTGAGAGATTTATTTCTCAAATTATTTCTCATCAAATTTATTTTAAATAAAAAAATAATTTACTCAGTGCAGTTGCCAGTCTGTCTTATTCTGTCAATATAAAATGTTGATTGCTTAATAAAGACTCATACATGAGATTTGCATTCGCAAAAAAAAGACAATATTTAATTAAATATTTGAATTCCTCTCTGTTCCTGATTTCTATTTGAACTTAATTCTCACGAAGTGTTTCAATTTGGCTTTTTAACATAGTTTTTCATTTTTTGTGCTGCCGAATCTTTTGATTTGAAAGAGTTTTCCATGCAGATTTCTCCAGGGAAAGAAAGGATCGTCTTAAAACTAGTTCGGAATCCTTCCGCAAAAGTATTTTAGTAATGAACATTAGAAAAGTTTTTGAGTAAAAAAGTACTTCAAAGATATCTTTTTTCCTGTTCCCTTAATTTTCTTGTGTTAAAACAAAGATGAAGATCTTTCTTTCTTAGCGAATTTACCTTTCTTGAAAAATTGTTATCTCAATTTCTGCGGACGTTAATTAGCAAAAAACTATCAAACTTTATAAAGGAAACTTAATCAGTTTAGCAGGGGAAAAAAAGTTATGTTTGAGAAAAAACTTTTTTTAGAGTAGACACCCCATAGTTTTAATCCCTGTCTTACAACCTGTCAAGCTGTTGTTACAAGTTACGGTGCAAAGTTGAATACTTTAACACCATTTTTAGCTCATCATAGAATAAATTAGATTGATAAAAAATAAAACTCCTTTTTGTAGGTAAACCAATTGAAAATTACAACGTGGGACACTTATTATTAAAAAAAAAGAGATGACAAAATTCGATTATTGAATTTTTTCACCTTGATTATATCCTGTTTAATGAATTTGTTATGTTCTATTTTCTTTCATTATTATTATGTTTTACTGTACTGAATTCTGATTTTTTCGCTTTTTTGTCAAATTATTTTTCTCCCTTTGGCTATCGGATGTTAACTTGTGTTCTTCAAACTCCGGTAACTCCGGAAGAGATTGTATCTGATTCTTTCAAAACAGTATTAAAAATGAATTTGAAAGCCCTCGTTTAAAATATGTCAACTCAGTGTTAAGTTAAGCGAAATACTGGCACATAAAGGAAATATACTAGTTTGTATAATGCAAATTTCCATTAATTGTACCTTTTTCATATTTATAATTATTCAAAATTAGTTAAAATATGATGAATATTTATTTAGAAAAGATATAGAGTTTTGATAAATTTATAATTTTTATAATATCATTATAAGTGCATTCTTCTTATAATGCGTATTTTTTCGTCATGAGTTTGACCAATTGTTTTTATTACTTTAAAAAAAAATTTGAACATTTTATGTTTTTTTTCCTTTGCAAAATTTGGGCTTTTAAGACTTAGTTATTGTTGGTAACTCTTATTTATTTTAGAAGAAAAACAAAAAAAAAGTTGATAATTGTCATTTACAGCAGGAATGCTCAGGCTTGTGAAGATCCCTGTTACTTTAATTTGACAGCACTCATATGCATCCCGTCTAACTAAACCGCGGATCGCACAAAAAGAAATGGAAGCTTATTCAACTCCTATTTATTTCATGTGTTGTATTTATACAGGGTGATTCAACGGTTATGGTACAAACTTTGAGGAATAGATACAGAATATTGAAACATACATTTTTTGTATAGGAATGTATGATCCGAAATGACTGTTTCACTTTGAAAACATACTTTCAAACAGATTTCTCACAAACAGCCAGTCACAATGCATCAACTAATACCCGTCACTTGACGAGTTTCTAGTTCTCTGGGTGACAACTCCCTTCTCTACTCTATTTTATTCTTTCTCTGTGTTTGCAATTGCGTTTTCATTTACGAAATTCCAGTTGAATCAATTGAGCACTTCGTTGCCATTACAGCTGGCATCTCTGGAACTGTTCGCCAAACACTCCTTCGACTCTACCAAGCCTATATTACTGTTAGTGGTAGCAATTTTGAGCATTTATTGTAAAAATAGAAAAGAAACCCTTTGCAATGATGTAAATAAACAACGATTTTCTTTTCATGTCCCATTTTTTTGTGTTCTTGCTTCAAAGCATCACTTCCGAAACTACCTTCCCATGAAAAAAATGTATCTATTAGTTAAGCTTTACCTGTCCCTTGACCGTTGAATCCCCATCTATATTTATATAAACATTGTAAAGAAAATTTTAATCTAATTAAAAATAAAATAAACAATTTGATGCGCGACATAAGATTAATTTAATAAACGTTTTAGTATTTGGGGATATTTTTGTAGCGATGAATAAAATAGTCAGCAATAATTATTTTTTTAATAACCATGTCTTTTAATGGCTATACACAAGCACATGCTTATCTAAAGAAGCTTGCATTTAGCAGGTTATTTGAAGACAATGTCTAGCGCTAATCTCAGTTAGATTGTTGAGTGCAATATTAAAAAAGAAAGTTTTCGGCAATTCCGCGAAATATGTGGTGAAAAAATAATAAAATAAACAAATGGTTAGCACCGTGAGAGCCATCAGGGATTCATGTGTTAGAGTAAGAAATAAACAAATAAAAAATAAAATATTTTATCTCCTAGTTTCCAATAAATTAGAAACATTGAAAACACTATTTTTCATATATATATATATATAAGTGCTTACTTTTTTTACTCATCGTGATTTTAATAAAAAAATTAAAATCTTTAAATTATTGCTCATAATATGAACTTGTAAAATAAATTTGACGTTTGAGATGATCTACATTCTGTAAAATCCTGGTTTGCGACTTCCTCGATTAAACATAAATGAGTATTAAGTAGAAACGAACGACTGATTAAAATTTGAAGGCCATGAATGAATGTTTAAATTACAGAGCATATGCTTATCATTATAAAAATATAAAAATGACTTTTCAACAAGCATTTCATACCTTTTTGAATTGTTTGAAAATAAAATGGCAAAAAAATATGGTTAATGAATAAAATAATTATTACTGAAATGGTTTTACAATTAATAAACAACTAAAAAGATAAATTAATATGAATTTCGTATTCTAACTTTTGTATATTTACCTAATTATCAAGAAAGCACTTGAATGAATCATCAATACATCTGACTTCACAAACAAAAACAATTTTTGTCCTTAAAAATAACCGGAAAAGTACTTCATTTGTTATATATTTCCTTTCTTTTTCATAAAAACATTTGCTACACAATAATAAAATTATGCAAACTTTATTTTTTAATGCCTTATGCGTTTCGAACATTTCAAAATATTCGTGGTATACTCATTCTTTCTTTATTTAAAAAAAATAAATTCTTGTCAAATGGGCAATTTATTTGAAGGCGTGCTTTAAAATTCACCCTGACTTTTTAAGAGCAATTCAGAATAAACCCTTTTTCCTCTTTTTCTCCCGTCAGCAGAAAAAAATTCGTTCAAAATCTTGTCTCTTATCAGTTCATTACTTTTTATGTTGTATATTACATAACAGTAGGGAACGACAGACCTCTGAGGACCTCTGGCCTCATATATTCACCGTGCATTTGTGTGCACCTGTGAGATGCACACAAAGAACCTTGAATGTTATCTATTTCATTTATGTATATATACAATGTAATGAAATATATATATATATATATATTTATTTATTTTTTTATTTCCAATGGCAGATTATGAACAGTTACAGCAAAAAAAAAAATAATAATAATAATACAACAAATACAACAAAACATGCTGAAACAGAGTTCATTAATCTAACAATATTGCCAAGTTGCAGGTCTTTTAGCCATTAAAAAGTGTTACCAGGGGCACTACGGGGAGGTATATCTTCTGCGCACCCATGAAAAATATAAAATATAATATAATAACGAGTTTAAAAAGAATTCGACACGTGATATTACATTGATTTAATAAGAGTTTCACTATTTGGTTCAACTTTTGTAGTAATCAATACAAAAGCTATGAGAAAAGGATTTCTATTTATCGATTTATTAATATTCATGCCTGAAGTTTTTATTCCCAAATATAGATTGATCCATATAAGCTTCGTATTTACATGCATTATTTAACACCATCAGAACAGTTACTTTCAAGGAAACCGAATTTTAAAATAGAACACGTTTTCAGAAAATCCCATAAAATATGTAATAGAATTTTGAAATGAATTTTTGCTAATGGCTTGATAAGACAACAGAGCTGAACTTCTTCTATTAGAGTAAGAATATTTAAGTAAAAAAATAGCGCAGTTAGAGCCCTTAATCCAAGCTAGTTTATAATAAATTTGAAATGGGAAAAGCTCTTTTTCTGATATTTAAATGTTTACATGAATTATTAAATTTCAGTCACGACATGCCCTATGTTTTTAAAGTAATTCTGGGAAAGAATCATGTTGCTTGAGAGTGATCCAAAATTTTCAATAGCTCTTGGAATCGAAAGAGATTTAAACTTGTGCGTATAAATATTTTGCAAAAAGCACCCATAATCCACATGATTTTTTATCCATAATTCATCACCAAAAATATGAATGCGTTATTCTTCAGCGATTAACTTCAGGGCAATTTATATTTTCTGGTTATTTAATATTAAGAGTCATTTTAGAGTCATTTAAGAGTCATTAATAGAAATAAATAAATTTATTTTTATTAAATGCCATGTTTGCAGCCATTTAATAAAAATTATTGAGTAAAAAAAATAAATACTTTATCACGGAATTATTCTTGAATTATTTCTGAAGAAAAACGGTGTGTGACCTAAAAGGCAACTAATACTAAAATATTTTGTATTATATTTGTCATCTTTTCCATGAATATATCTTCAAAGCTTAATAAAATATCTCTTCATATTCTTAGATTCTATCGTTTATGGGCTAATTAAAAAAAATAATTAGCATAATTAAAAAAAAAATTTTTTTTTGAATAAATATAGATCATAGAGTAAAAAACTACATTCTTTATATTTTCATATCGATAAAAATTATTTTTCCTCAAAATGTGATTTTTGTCGTACCATGCAGATTACGATCAATATTAAGACAATTATAATTAAACTTTAAAATTCTGCCATGCTTTACATATTAAATCTGTAATGATAAAAATATACTAACCTTTTATTAGAAAAGGTTTCCTACTGTATATTGTTAATTTGTAAATAAAAGAGCTGTTCTTTAAATATTTACAGAAAGACAAATGATATTAAAAGTAGCACTGCTTGTATTTGTGTATAGACATTATTTGCTTAATTAGAGCAATTTATTGTCTAGAAATATTTGAATCGAACAATTTCTACCATAATAATTAAATGATTTGATGATTTGGAGGCAAAAGCACAAAATAAATCGAAAAAGAATAAAATTAATTAATGTCATATTTTTGGGATTAAAATGTATTTTAACATAAAAATAAACAAAATTGCATTGAGAATCAATATATATTATTGAAGCTTTTCTTTTAAAATTATCTCGATTTTCATTGTGGTATTTACTAAGAAGGTATTGCAAATTATTATTTTATTAAAAAGTGAGTCCTCTTTAATTGCCACTTAATTTTGTAAAAAAGCAAAATATTTCTATTTTATTTTTATAAAACTAGATTTGATTGTTGAAACACAATTTTTCTATCCTTAAGGCATTATTTTGATCATATAATCAGCATTAAAAATGCTTATTAAATGTTTCAATTCTCAAAATTTTCTTAAAACAAATGCATTAATGGAATTAAAACAAATGCATTTTTTGTGAGATGCAATTATAGGAGGAAATTGCATAGTTATTCAGTACCATTTATCAACTAAAATGTTATTATTTATTTAACTAAATAATTACATATTTAACTATTATAAAACTTACTAAGAACTAAGATTTTAAATTCACTAACCTGCCATTATGACTGTTTTGTGTTTCATTTTAAAATTTACAATAAAAACATTAGAACAGTTGAATGCTTTCTCGCATCTTTGTTCAATTTAGTTTTGTAGGAAGGAAGTTGGCAAAAAATACCAACTGAAGTTAAAATGCGTTCGAACTCCGTTTCGAGACAAATGTTATTGTTGGAAATCTTGAGCAAAGAATATTGCTCTGTGAAATAATACTATAATAATAAAAATATTGCTTTATGTTATTACTCGAATGGTGGTGTAAGTAATTGTTCAGTGTTTTATTAAACACTATTCTTATTCATTCGAATATCAGAATATCCTACTCGTGGCAATGATAGTCACCAAGCAAGAAGACGAGGTTCAATTTCTGGCGTGTGCTATAGTCATTGCTTTGAAAAAGTTTCGCTTCGTCGATTAGCTATTAGATTGGAGTCCTCCGGTAATAAAACATGCAAATGTGGGCCATTCTGGGGTGCATGATTTACCCACTAGATTGATGTTATTTTTATAAAATGGTCAACAAGTTGAGCAAACAGCTTGGATATAACAGAATCAATGATGTTAAAATGAGGAGCTTGTCATTTGAGCATTTCTTTCTAATTTTACTCTTTCTTTTTCCACTTATTGTTAATTAGAAAGGCAACAGCTATTAGGGTTATTTTGTAGCTATTTAGTGGCTAAATTAGCAGCTATTTTGTTAATACTGCAGACATTACTTTCCGTGATCTATGCACGGAGGGAAAGATTCTCCATATTAGAGGTACTGAGAAATATTCTCTTTATATTCGCCCTTTCTGATTTCTACTACACCCTTTCTGATTTCTAAACTTCTACTGATTTTGAAAGATTGTGAAGCTGACCTAAGTTTTTGAAATCATGACATGGGATACTACTTTGCCTATCTCATTACAGTCTATTTGATTAATGATGGCCAATTGCAAAATTATGTAATTGTTATTATTCAATTTTTTAGACAATATCCTATATAATTATTTTGGCAATTAATAAAAATATGGGTTATTAAACGGTAGAAATGCTGAAGGAGGTACATTGAAGGAGTCAAATGCTACAAAACACGATAACATTATATTCTTTTCAAAATGACATTTTGTTGCAACGTTTTAGCTGTAAATAAATGATTGTTTTTTTGCTAAATATTTATTTCCGTTTAAATTTCTCTATATTCTAAGTATGTGGAAAATGCTATTAAAATTGATATAGACGCAATTAATCTCAAGAATTCTCTCACTATTGTTGGAAATATTAAAAAAAAATACAACCAAACAAGAGTTTTTTTAGAACTGTTGATTTTCATAACATTTGGACATGATCTTCTGACACATCCTTTCATGAGCTACTGAGTTAAAATCTGGAAAAAGCATTTTATTGATTGATTATTTCCATAGAGAATTTAACAGTATTTTAAACTTGATTATTTTTTTTTTTTTGAAATCTATCATTTTGCAAGATTAAATCTGTTCTTCGTTTTGATATGTTTTGTTTTTAAAATTTTTGTACATTTTTACATTGCTTCTCCTATGGTGTGTACTGTGTAGCTGAGCATCAGGGAATCATCATTTTGTCTAGTGCTACTGATAGAAATAGATTATTGGTTGCTTCGTTTTCTGGCTTCAAAACTAGAACTAACAAAACCTACCTACGCTATAGATCATTTTTGAATAAAGTATTATCCAGATTCTTTTTCTAAGCTACCATTAATCATGGTATTAGCACTTTCATCTAGAATTGTGTTCTTGTATCTAAGTATAAAAGAAATATTGCGTCAAATCTTTTAGATTCGCATTCATGAAGTCAACCTTTTTTATTTCCCAAAACCACCTATAGAAAATACTAGCTATTTTAAAATTTAATATTCAGAGATAATTCCAAAACCACTAATGAAGAGTACTTGCAATTTTAGAATTTAAAATTTAGAGATCATTCGAAAACCACTAATGAAGGGTACTTGTTGTTTTTTAAAATACAGATGTAATTTTTCAATAATATGTTGTTCACAAGTGTTTTGTTTAGTATTCTACATCACATAAGACCATTATGTTTCCATGAAAAGCGTGTTAAAAATAATGAAATCATTGTTTTTGATGTGTCAAGCGAAGTTTCATGCTGTTGAATGAAGTCTATGATTCTGGACTTAATAAAACTTTTGATAATATTTGTAACTACGAAAATCAGTGTCTATTTGTATAATAAACGCAAAGAGAAAAGAAGAAAATTACTAAAAAATTACTAACAGTAAGCAATAAAGCATTCAATATTTCATTTATATTATCTGTTTTTCAATAGTTATGTTACATGTATTTTTTTATCAATTTTTAAATATTTTCTAATATTTTTTATAAACACATTCTGTGTGTCACTTTTTAAAAATATTGAGGTATTATCTAGAAGGCTGAACGAAGGTGCATTAAAGTTTTTCTACATGCATATTCAAGAATTTAAAATGATAAGCGCAAAACGATATTCGATTCTTTCAACGTAATCACCAAGTAACGGTTTCCAATTTATATTGATTTTCATCCATTCAATATCCTTTTGTGAAAACTTCTGACGAATATTAATGAGTTTTGTGACACTGAGGACGTCATACTAATTTTTTAAAGTATCTTCTTTCTATGTTTGTTCGGTTTTTTTTTATCCAATACCTAATCTAATATTTCTGGAAGAGACTTCATGTATCAGAGGATTTCCCAAAACGGTTTTGATAAACTGCTAATAAATAAATAAGGAATTTGATGCAAAAATCCAATATTATTTTAATAGATTTACAAGAATTTAGAAACTTAGCTGTTAACAATAGTTTTATGAATGTTTTATTCTTTGAATTATAACTAAGCTGATTAAACCTAATTTTTTTTACATTTTTAACTATTTTTTTACATTCGAATATACTCAATGACTTTGACTGCCTGCATTGTCGAAAAAGATTAGAATGTTTAGTATTAACTCATATATAGCTTGAATTTCACAGGCATTATTATCAAAAGCAGAATTAGTCTTATCTCCTAGAATTAAAAATTGTATTTTCAATTCTATGAAGACATATTTATTACTTCTCTGTGTATGATGTTATTCGTAATTAGCCGAGTTATTCAAAATCAGATTTCAAAATAGCTTTAAAACAACGCGACTTCTACTTTTGGCCTTATTTTACTTTACTTAAACATCAGTGATGAGATTTTAAAATTATTCGCTTAAAAAGCAACTAACTTTTATTTTTTAAACTATCTAATATAAAGGAATAAGATGTATTCAGTTTATTGATCAAATAAACTATATTTTTTAGTGTCTACGTTTTCTTAATGCTCAGCTATTCGAGAAAAGAATATCTTCAGCAACTTTAAATAAGTTAAAACTTATTATTATTTTTTCAGTTCATCAACGAAATTTCTTAGAATAGAATATTTTCTTGCAGAAAAGCTATGTTAAACGTGGTGCATTTCAAACAGAAAGGACGATTAGTAATAAAAATAAACAAATGAAATACAATTTCATTATGAATTTCGTACAAATAGGTACCGGGATTATTTCCCCATGTGTTCACTATTCATTTATAAGAACGTTTGATACTGCCAAAGAACCTGTGTACAGAGTTTCACTATCTAGAAGTTCAAATAGTACAATATTTTTTATGTTCCCTATCAAAAGAAAGTTGATGAAGGAAAACATGAGAGTAACTGGGTAGAAGGTCGGAGTTGTAAAGAAGGTAATTAAACAATTATATTCCTACATTTGTAAATCATACGACAGCTGTACTACTGCCGTTTGTTTTCCTTTATTTATCATTTCGGATCCATAAATTGCATGCGTTTTTCGTTGAATTTCTGCAGGATTATGTCTTTTTACGTGGTTAAATCGAATCACCTCAAGTCACATTGAATGGAAATTTGCATTATGGCAACCTGTATAAGCAAGCTACCACACAAAGACCGACAATACTGAACTTACGATTGTTCATGTGTAAAAGATAACCATCTGCTACTGAGTGAACGCGATTTGCTTAGTGTCGCCATTCATAATTTATAAAGAATCAGCACTTTTTTAAAATGCTCTTAGTACTTGAGGAATTCAATGAAACATTCATGCAACCGACCTTAACGAATCTCTGCATTTCAGTCTGCCTATTTTAATGGTAAACAGAAGCAGTCTCTAAGCTATGCTCGAACAATAAAGCCATGATTAGGCATTGTCACTTTGATGCCAGTATTTCGACCTTTCGGTATTTCCTACAATTTATTTTGAATTTTTCTTTTTTAAATCACGAAAAAACAAATTCCAAGCATTATTATTTGTAACTATATAACTATTGAAATTTCAACTTGAAATCATTTGCATTATAAAGCATAACCGGATTGTTTAAATATATATAAAATTTTAAACTCTCCATTGAAGATATCTTGATTTCGAAATAAAATTATAAAGCAGAAGAATTTGTAATGTTTAAAATGTAATACAAAACTTTTCACTTACATATTTTTACATTAAAATTCAATTATTTTCTTTTCACATATATTTTCATCCTCAATTATTTATTAAAGAATTTTGAATTATACTTTAATTGCATTTGTTAAACGTAATATAAAATTATCATGTTACGAAAATTTCTAATTTTTTGATCAAAATGAATATTTTTTGTCTTATCTTTTGAATTTGTAATTTTTCTTGAGCATTCCTTCATAGAAGCATCTTATTTTCAAAAGGGGACACCTTCCTTATCCATTACTTTATATAGCTTACAATCTTTTAAGGAAGGATTAGTTATTTTATAGCATGAATTTTTAAAAGTGTAAAATACGTATCCCTTTTTAAACGCGATCTTTATTAATCTTTCACTGTATTGTGAATTTCCGAAAACACAAAACATAAAATGCCCCCCAAAGATGGTTAAAACAAACTCATTCTTGATTCAATCAAGTAATTTCTGGCCTCAAAATTTCAAGTATTTACTGCGTGCAACAACATGAAATCATTTGATCGAAATCCTTATTAAAAATACATTGCTCAAAATTGCTAAATATTTTCTATAAAATGATGGTAAAATAAAAAAGGAGAAAGATAAAAATGCAAAATTTTCTCATCTTTCAAACTTAAAAAATGGATGTCGAGGTGAATGAAATTTGGTTTATTCAATAATTATAAAAACTGAAAAAAGCTCTTTTGGAAGAGTGAACAAAATATTCCCCATTAATACCATATAGATTTCATTCTCACACGAAGGCCAATGATACTGAACTGACAATTGTTCATGTATAGCGCGTGCAAAAGGGAGCTGCCTTCAACTGTGTGATTTTCAAAGTGATGTGCTTTCAAGAAATCACTTTTTATACGTTACTCTGAGATTTTGTTTACTTTTGTTACTGAATACAAAATGCGAAGATAAATATTCGGTAGAATGAATCTCCTCTTTGGAAAATGACAGAATATCTCTCATTAATATTCTGTAGATTCCATATTTCACAAGTGTTCAATGATCGGCCCATCCAAAGTAACGTTCTTTTAAGAAGTCACAATTTTTTATACGTTTCTCTGAGATTTTGTGCATTTTTGACTTTTTTCTTTCATCCATGTCACTTTATTTTTCATTGCTCTTTTTCAATATAAAACTCATCAAGCTATTCATAATAGCAATCGTAAATTTCACCAAGCTATTCAGAATAACAGTCATAAAATTCCTCCACAATACTTATTCAAAACCCAATATCTGCTAATTTTTTTTGAGTAGTGTATCAAGCGTTTTGTTGTTGAAAGTGATTGCACTTTATTTCACCCTTTGTTGCACAGGATACCTTCTGAGAACCAAACTCTTTTGGAGGTCTGAAGGAAAATCTGACTCGAATATTTTTTAAATACTTTTTCAGATCACTGGAAGATATTTTGCTTACAAATCATTCTTTTTCAGAAAAAACTATGTGCAGTGAAGGGTTTATAACTTGTCTTCAAAAATTTTCGTTGTGCATTTTTTTCTTCTTGTGCATTCCATTTGAAAATTTCAGACACTTCTCTTAGCTATTCACTTGAGTACGATTTAATCATTGAAATAAAAGCCTGACAAGAATTTATTTCAGTCTAGAGAAAAAAAATGAGTATTTAAACTACACTTCTATTAACAATGGCATCCTTACTATTTGTAAGTTTTACTGGAGCATTCTTTTACAGAAGTGTGCTATCTAAGAAAGCCATCCATTCGTGTAAGTTTCAATGTTGCGGAAAACCTCCTCTTTCGAAAAAGAGCAATCCCCACGTGAGCCCCGTAAATCATCCGTTGATAAGAGAAGTCCTGTCACCAGAATCCTTTTTGGGGCGAACAGTTTATTAGAGTTCGTTAATCTAGTGTTTCTGGTAGTCGCATCAAGCTATTATTATTATTTTTTATCATTGAGGAGGTATTTTATTTCAATTGTTAGAGAGGCTTTTGTGAACTAAGCTTATTATCCGACTTATTTAAAGAAAATTTTCTGAAGAAAAATGAAGCATAAAAGTTTTTTTCGAAATAAAACTTTCTACTTAATAAATTTTACTTTAAAAAATATTAAAAATTTAATGTTAAATAGTGTAAGAGTCTGGGATGAAGTTTTCGAAATTAATTATATCTTAGATCCCGTTTTATTTTGAAACAGTACAGATATAGTTTTAAAGAATCTCTTCTATGTTCCGAATAAATATAGAATGATATAAATATAGTATACGTAAATAAATATAATAATTGTCGAAATAAATTTAGTAGACAACATATCATTTAAGATTTAGAAAAAAAAATATTTAATGACTAATTCGGATAACATGTTTCACTGAAAAGCTGGTTTATCTATAAAAGAGCTCTTTTTATTTAGAAATATTTGATAGTTTGCTATTGATTTCTTTGAATACATATATTGACTACTTGAAAAAGTTAAACTAATGAATATATAGGCTGAAGGTTTAACTTATTCCATTGGGTATTTGATTTGTAATAAAGAAAACCTAATTCATATAGATCTACACGAAATAAAATGAGTCTAGCCAAAATTTCTATTCATTCAAATAAAGTAATCTATGTCTATTTTTTCTTCCCAATGACTAAACGGTTAAAAGTTTGAAACCTTTGACCTATAGTATCTTTCGTAATAGGATTTGTTTCAGATATCAAAATAAGAAATTTCAATATTCATTTCACCATTTGAAGACAAAATTAATGCAGATATTAATGAATAAATTAATGCATTCAATCGATATATTAAATTAACTAATATATCGATTAATTTCCTAATGTTTTATATTCAAAATATACCCCATCTAATATTGGTAAATAATCTAGAATATTGTAGAATTTTATGTTAAAGTTCAGTCTAGATTATTGCAGAATTGTATTGTAAAATTGTATGCAACATTTTAAAGAAATCAGTTGGGACGGGACAGATAAAAATCTATATTAATCTAACATATTTCTTAAAAATGTTTAGCTATTAGGGATGAAGATTTATGAATAACAAAATAAAATTATTGATTGTGTGTTGAGTATTTATTTTTACACTTTTGATTCATTACAGAAATTTTTTTTCTAGTATTTTTTATTACTAAATTTTCATGTAACGGATTAATTTCAAACTAGCTTTTAGTAGTGTTTCGATGTCTATTCGTGGACCGGTGTTAACGTACATGGATAGCTTGCCGAAGGCCGCTGGTTCAAAGCCTTTGGTTCGTCTGTTGTAGTTACAGCTTTCAGAAATGAAAATACACGATGGCGATTGTGCATAAAGTGTAAATAGTTTGGCTTCCAGGAGTTAATTTTCTGGGTTTTCTCTCATGCGACTCAGGAATTCAAGGTAGTTTACCCCTAAGAGCAGAGGTGGGTAGTTGACCAAAAAATTTCTGCAAAATCATGGCGAGTTCGTTTTTTTATGCCAACACCCGACACTTAACTCCGACTCCTTACTGTTTACCCGTAATTTTTTGTGCTATGATCTTTATAAATGAATTTAGAAAATTTGTGAAGTAATTGAATAACTTTCATTGAATTCATAGTTATAAAAATAGCTTTTGAATTTTGCACAAAGCATATTTTTACAATTTTAAAGCAGTAATATTGCACTAACTTAAAATATATCCTTGTACATTGAATTTAATTATAAAAATATGTGCCCTATAAAAAGGACAGCACAGAATTAACATGTACCAAAATATTATAGAATAGTCAAAGACAAAAAGGAAACTGTACATTTTATACAAAAAGATGTTATACTTAGAATACATTAAATTTTAACTCCTATAAGATATACTTTGTTGATATAAGATAGCTAGTTTTTGCTAGTGGTTGTATTATTGTAGGATACACTTGAATTGCCTCCTTAACATTTAATTTTAATATTAATTCCTAGAATTTTTGAAAAATAAAATTATTTTTATAAAACAGTCATGAGTCGGATTTTTATACTAACTCCAGACTAAAAATCCTCCCAGAAGGCAGTATTCTTCTAACATCGCTTATTGGTGGACTTTTCGTGACAATTAAGTGGAACACGAAAAAAAAATGTCAAAAAATTACTATTTCTTGAAGAATTAAGGCATACAGTGTTTCGAAATTGGGTCTGTTAATTTCTGTTTGTAAGGATTCTACAGAACCAGAACAAAAGTTTCCTTGCGAAAGCCAGATTTTATTTAAACTCTACATTTTAATTTCCAAAATAAATGAATCGTAGGGATATCATTTGACAAGTAATATTCCGTGTATAAATATTTGCCATTTGAATCAATGCATCAATATTCCGACGATAGCCAACAATATTGTGGCGCCAGAGTATAATGTTCTATGGATCGCTTTCTAAGGAACAATTTCTTTTTACAATATATCAAATTTGATAAATCATTTCAACTTTAAATAATAATAAAAATTACAAATTAATACAAATTGAATAATCGTTCGTAAATATTTCAACGAGAAAGTTTTTCTACTACGGTTGTTATTAAACCTCTGAAAGTTCCCAATTTTTTGATAAAATGAACTGGTTGTGAGAATAAGGTTATACAATACTATTTTTGTATATAAATAATGCATAAAATGATGTTACCTCAGTCTTTTAAACTGAAACTTTTTCACTACTATAAATCTATGAAAATTGCTCGATTCTGAAAAAAATATTGCTCGTAAGAGTCCCATTTCAGATTTCTCATTACTTCAAAGTGCTTTCGCTTTGGATTATTTATTGCTTTCATGAAATACAAGGTTAGAAAGATATCTATTTCAAAATTTATGAATAGGTTTACCAATCAAATCAGCGAAAGTTTACCAATAAATCATTTATTTCCGATTTGAAATTACCAATAAATTATTTATTCATGTTACTGATAAATTATTTATTTCGGAAAACGTTTTTTTACCTTAAGTAAAAAACATTAAAATGTTTACCCTTAAAAAAGTAGTTTCTTTCGCAAAAAGAATTACAAGTCTGCTTTGATGTAAAAGCTAAGATTTGATGAAAAAAGAATTTGGGAAAATGGCAGAGATGGAAAAAAAATGGTTGGTTTAAAAAAAAAAAAAAGAGACGAAGTAAAATATTCAGTTCTTTAATGAGATTGGGGTTTTCGAAAAGGGATTTGATTCAGAGCGAACTATTCTTCTTACTAACTTGAGACTAGCAGATACCAAAGAAAAAAATCCTCAAGTCCAAAATTTTTTTAATGTAAAAGACTAATATCGTGGTAAAAATTGAATAAAAGTAACGGAGCGACGGTAAAGTAGATACGCTGATGAAGTTGTGTAAAATTAATTATGCACGCTTTTCCAACTTTTATTCTGTGTTTTACGTCAAAAGAATTAGATATTTGGCTTATTACAGAACCAATGCTCCGTTTCTACAAGAAAAATCCCGAAACAAATTTAAATTGGGTGAAAAAAAATCTTTCGCGGTATCGGTTAAAGGGAAAAGAAAGTTGAAATTCGATTAGGAATACAATTTGTTCAAAGGAAAAAAAAATGGCGAATCTCCCTAAAAGAGTCATCATTTATTTTATAAATATTCAAAGCTAGCGACAATTTTATAAAGATTTTGCTCTAGATATGAAATTGATTATGTTTACTAAAAATACCCTTGTGTTAATTGAATTAGCAACTTCGACCGTCTTCATAAAAGTTCATTTTCTTAGAAAACCACACGAGGCATTTTGCCAAGTTTGTTGTTTTATTTAAGAGGGAAGGTTTCTCAGAAATGGTGTTAAATTATGAGCTTTTATAATATTTTATTTTTTGAAGTTATTTTCATGTGAATTTGAAGAAAAGGTGTTTATTATCATGAATGTTTAGGAATTTTGAAAATTAATTTAGCCTCTCTATAAGACTTCTGATTTTAAAAGCTTTTGCCCATATTGTTTTGATTTCTTCTTAGAGATTCGAATATGTTCGGCTCTTTAAATTTATATTTAGTTATTCTTTTATTAGTATGTCTTGCTAGTATGCTTCAGTAAACCTTCTCACAAGTATTTTTTTCTTAACTTGAAATGAAAAGCTATTTTAATAACAAGGTAATTAAAATACATGAAAATGTATTCAAATTTTAGAAAGGATTTTCAGAAAAATCTTATATATTTACTCTGTTTGTGACAAATATGTTGATTCATGGCCCATTTCAAAAGGTATACTCTAAAATTGAATTTATAAGGCAGATTTTAAATATATGTTTTAATTTATAAAATGTATTCATTAGTTCTCCTACGTATTATTTGAATTTAATATGTAGGTTATTTCATATCGGTTAAATTGAGTAAAAGTTAAGTAATATAAAGTAGTATGTGCAATGATATATTTACAAATAAAACATGAAATTCTTTTTCCAAATTAGTAATTTAATGTTTAAGAAGTTCAAAATCTTTTATTTTCTATGGCACCGTTGAGAAATTTCCATTGCAATTTGAATGAAGTTTGGAATCGTATTTTTTCCAAGTCTCTTAAATATTTTGTACTTACTTTATACACTTAAAAATACTTTATTTTTTGTCTTCAATATTCATAACCCTATATTCGTGTAAGGGAAAATTACTTTATTCACATTTTTTCATTCATCTGTTAGTCAGATAACAAAATTAACACTTTTTTTTTACATGAATAGAAGTTTCTTTATTTTTTCAATGACGTGCTACTTTAAGCATGTTCGTAAAAAAATAAGCATTCTTTCATCTTGGAATTATTTTTTAGGCGTAGTTTAATACTAATTTGTCAATGCATGTTTATATCATTCATTGCTAATATTTTTTATTTGAAAAACTTAAATTTAGTCTTTTGTTTACTCTTCACATATTATTAAAATTTAAGTATAATTATATATTATACTGTGAAGCCGTTATTAAAAACATTTATGGCTGTTCATCTATTTTTAGAAGTTACAAAAAAAAATTTCTTTTTATCATTAAAAGTTTTTGAAAAATTTAAAAAGAAAATATTTGGTTAATTAGTGTTATTTGATGTTTGAGATTGGCCAAAAAAATGCTGGCTTTATAAATAGTTCTGTGTTGTGCTGTGCTGAGAAATAATCCAATATATTTAACCTTTTCAGCGACATATTTTTGAAAAAGATTTTATTAAATATTACTCATTTTACGACTACATCAATTCAGAAAAAAAAGAAACAGTAATTTATTACTATGCAAAAAATTATTCTAATGTCCCCTTATAAGCGTTACTATTGAACATAATAATAAAAAAATTCATACATCCAGTTTCTAATGATTCTATACATTTTATAAATGATTTAGTATAAATTTTCTAAACTATGTTATTAATTTACACAAAGAAGAATAAATTACCATGTATGAATAGCATTTTTGAATAAAAAATGATTTACAATTTTTTTTATTATTTTTTAATTTTTAATACTTTACATGGTAAATGTTGTTAGTACGTATTTTAATGAAGGCTTGAGTTAGGAAAGATTGTTAGTCTGTCATAGATTGTATTTTAAACGGTGTGGCTTTATAAATTGCTCTTTGAACTGAGGGAGCTCGGTTCAAACTCTGAAATCGAAAGTTGTGTCTACGCCGGATATGAATATATATTTGTTGGTGGTAAAGTCTAAAGTAAGTTAAAAGATTTGGAGAATGATGGAACTTGTAAGCACCATGAAGTGATTTGTTAAAACGGTAGGAATACAGTTTACCCACTCAATTGAGGCCCTATATTAAAATGGGTCATAAGCTTAAATGATGAAGCAACTTCTTCAAATTTATTTTTCAAACATAACTTAAATAATTGTCTATTAGAGGATTGGCCACGAGACTAGAATATAGAGTGAAAAAATTTTGAAATCACACTCAAAGTCTCTAAAATTCGCAGAATTATTTACTGAGAAAAAATTATATTTTCAAGTGGTCGTGGTCTACTTCCAACAAACCTCAAAAGATTTAACCGTTCAGAAAATGATTTCTGTTTGTCTAGAGAAAGTGAAGAACTATTCCGTTATGTATCTATTTTTCTCTAACAGATTCTTGGCCTTTAAAAATCCTTTCTACTTACAGCTCTTGAACCAGATGAAAAGTTATCCATTTAATAAATTTTATAGAAGAAGATTAACATTCAATAGTTCCAAGAAGCCATTACCTCCAAAATATTAATCGTAACTTTAAATAGTAACATTTTGTTATCTTATGCTGCATAGATTGAATGCTGTTATAATAATTGTAAATCATGGAATACAATATTTTTATATGATGATTACAGTTGTTTATTTTTTCTGTGTTGTAAACTTTTTGTTTCACTTATATAGTTTCACCCATATTATGTTATTTTAGATACACAGTGATTTCATATTATATTAGCTATATAGTCATTTTATGTTATGACATCATATTTTTAGTTAGTTAACGTCATATTTTTAGTTAGTTAACATCATATTTTTTTTAATTGGTAGGGGATTACATAATCTTAGAATGATTTGTGGTGTAAAGTAAACTAAACTAAAAAAGAAATAAAAAACTGTTTTATGTATCAAACGATAAGAAATGCAAGCATTGCTTTGAAAAACAAATTTCAATCTTCAGCTATTATATTTATCCTCAAATACAGTCAATAGACACCAATTTTGTTCAACATCAGTGAGCTTTCCGTTGCATTGTACGTTTATCAGTACTTATGACTTTTGAAATTTATCTATCCTACAATGCTATTATATAAATCCAGAATCATTAAAAGCAATATCTGATCAAAAGCCTCACCCTGATTTATCCAGCCCGTATCGTTTTGTTGCCTCATCTTTCATTGGGAGTTTCTTCGGATCCGATAGCATCATTTCCCCCATAACATGTCCCAGAAGCTGAGATAGGACTCGTCTTACAACAGGAGGACTCTTGTAACTAAGATTTGCTAAAAGGAAATGGTAGGGGAATCTTAGAAACAAAAGTCCGCAGATTCGGTTTCTGAAAAAAGTTCCTCTTTGAATCTGAAGCGACGTCCCTAGAGAATGAAATTTTTGTTCTGTGAGCATTATATAATTCGTATATGCCATCGCACATAAAGAATAAAAGGGTGAAATCAAAGAAATTCTCTTAATTATAAATGGTGTTCTGTTTATTTACGTACAGTACTATTCAAGTATGTGATAAATATATATATTTTTTTACATTTTGTACAAAGTTTGTGAATAAAATCAGTTTTTTTAGACAAATTAAAATTTTTTTTTAAATATTATCATCGGTATTTGTAATGCTTATCTAATTTTTAAAATAAATCTACAACGTTTATTTTTTTTCAAATGATTTAAATGCTTGTTGTAATGTATATTTTATAAGCAGTTACTGTCTTCAATGACAGGCTTTTTCAATCTTTGGTCTATAAATGCATCACTTTGATAGGTTTTACAACAGAAATTTCTAACCAATTTAAGGGTTTCGTATCCAATTTTTTAAACCCAATGGAAGAATTAGGTTTCTGGTTGTTGTGTTGAACTGAGATCCTCTAGTTCAGAAATTAACAACAAAACAATTAGTAAGTAAAATTTGTTTTTTTGTTGTTACAAGAAATCGAATCGACTTGGTTCAAGAGGAAGGGATAATTTCAACAGGAAATGCTATCAAAAGAACCCCAAAAAAAGCATATTTATTATGAAAGTAATTATTTCAGTTTGGTTTCATTAAAATTTTGTTAGAAAAGTGGTTGAACTCAGTAGGTTGAGAAAAAAATTCTGGTCTTCCTATTTGAGAATATTTAATAGGATATTTATGTACCAAACACTTCTCCACCTTAAAAAAACAACTCAATCCTATTTATTTTTAAGTGATGGAAATGTGAAATGATTTTTCGAAGAGCATTGAATATTTCAATCTATTTCGTTGGCAATTTTCGCATGAGGTACAGTTACAGAAGATCGCTATTTTCAGAAAGTGTTCTTCCCATGCGCATCTATTCTAAGCGCACCATTGGCGCAGACTTCGTTTTCCTGGACGGTTATGCCAGGCCGCATCACTGTTGAAGAGCTTCTTGAACGTAAAAATATCCCCAGAATTGATTGGACAGTATACTCTTTTGATTTAAATTCCATAGAACATTAGTGGGTAAATTTTATAGAACATGGGGGACGTATGCATCGACACAATTCTATCCTCCGTAGAACACCGAACAACTGAAACATATGCTCACCGAGGAATGAACACTCTTACCTCAAAAATTATTGGATAATCAGGTGTTAATTATGGGGAGACGAGGACTATTGGAGACAATAACTATAGTTGTTTATTAAGGAAAGTCTGTCCTTATTTTAGGGACATTAGTTTGTGGATCTTTCACTTGTGTTTGTCTGCAGTTGTATCAACGCTACTTTTTCTAAATAGCCTTTATTTTATCCTACTCTGGATGCGTTCTACTGATTTTTGCATTAAAATGCTTTCTTCGACCTTTAGTTACAAAAAAATGTCTTTTGTATTCTGAATTTTGTGTTCCCCAGATTATTTTTTGCGGAGTTAAAGGGAAAAAAACTATCGTCGTCTAAATTTTCCACAATAGTGTAATTACAGGAATCACTTTAAACTGTGGATCGCGGTCTAATATGTCTGTAGACCTTCAGGAGTAGGGCTGACAACCCTACCCTGTAAAAAGAAAACGTCTCTTGTCTCGAAATCTGTCAGTTGGCAGACGGCTTTGGCCCACCATTGGGCTGTTGTGCCAATGAAGAAGTGTCATTACAACTCTTCATTGGCGCAACAGAAAATTAGGTCTTAATAATCGTTAAAAAATAATCAAATAATTCGGTCTTAATAATCGTTAAAAAATAATCAAATAATTCGGTCTTAATAATCGTTAAAACTCATAGTAGGATAATTTTCCATGGTTTCCTATTGGCATTCTTTTCTTTCTCCTTGCAGTAATGCTAGATTTCTATATTTTTTTTAAATCTTTGTAATATCGATTACTATTCAGTTTTTTAATTAAATACAAATATTTTTCCACCTTAAAAATAAAGCAATTATATCCAATGTATATTTTAAAACGATCTAAATG
The DNA here is from genome assembly GCA_021605075.1 of Caerostris darwini. Classification (NCBI taxonomy): domain Eukaryota; kingdom Metazoa; phylum Arthropoda; class Arachnida; order Araneae; family Araneidae; genus Caerostris; species Caerostris darwini. Next base: position 742,101 of record BPLQ01013598.1, on the reverse strand, counting down.
TGAAATGACTTTTCGAAGAACATTGAATATTTCAATCTGTGTCGTTGGTAATTTTTTTCTCTATAGTATTGTGTGATATTAATTCTCTGTAGGAGGTTTAATTGCACTTAATACTGGTATTCTATAAAATACACAAAATAAATCATCAAAAAAAATCTATTTGAATTTTGTAATGTATCATGCATTGTGGAGGTCTGAGAAATTGATATGTATGAAATAGATCGTATTTACATGAAATTGCTATATTGAATAACTAACAATGAAGTTTATTGAAGATAATTTCTATTGAATTTAGCAATTTTGAGCAATTATGTTTAAGAGACAATTAAGAAAACATTTCCCTGTAATCATAATGCTCGAGATGTGTTTACTGTCTCATGGGTAACGAATTATTTAAGTGGAATGAAATGTTGTAAAGAGTTTGTAAAAATTTATTGAATTTGTTAAAAATCATTGATTGCAATTTATCCACGAATTAAAGTTATCATTCACAATTGCTGTCATTGTGTTTGCTAATAACTATAATTCGTCGATAAACTAAAATCTTATTTGACATTATCTTATTGTTGATCTTAAAATTTAAAGTAAAAAGCAAAGTTTTTTTTTGATGAAAAAATTTAATTTAGACTTGATTTTCATTTGAAAATTGTGTTTTTCAAAATTAACAAAATCAACAGTTATTTAAAGCATATCTAGTTAGGAAACAAAGGATTAGTTTTCTTTGTTTTTTTAAGACAAGGAGACAATTTTACTCGTATTTTTATGATATTTTAAAAATAAGCATATTGCTATCAGAAAACACTTGTTGTTGTTGCTTATCCCCTTGATTTAGAATCCTAAACCAACTCCAGTAGATCATGCTGCATCAATAGATCGTAAAAGGTCCTCCCCTCATTCAACAGTTGCCTCACAGAGGCACCAATACAATCGATGAGATGAGAGGGAGACGCGATGGCAGAACAATGACAAAGGGTATATGTTTTCTCTTCTCCATTGAAGGTCAAACTCTTAGTGCGGCCAGTAATTAGTCTAGCTAAAGCCGTTTGAGCAGATATAGGACAGGAGCACTGCAAGGACATACCAGGATATTTAGCGGCGTACCATGCATGAATTGGTGGCGACCTCCAAGCGGTATTCACTCTGACTAAAGTCATGGAATGAACCTCTGAAGCTAACAGATTTGAAGAAGAAGCTTTGGGAAGTTCACAACCTTCCCTAGTGAGCAGATCAGCAGTTTCATTTCCATAGATGCCCACATGAGAGGGAATCCACTGCAAGCACACCGATCCGATCTGGTCCAAAACAGCTAGTTTAGAAACGATATCCTGCCCCAATTTGTCCAGGATGCTTGGCCAATCCTTCAAATTCTGTATTGAGCTCTTATTATCAGTCATAATCCAAACATCAGGTACTTTAAAGTCTAAAGCTAGGCTCAGAGCTTCGCTTAAGAAAACACTTGTTAATTAATCATAAGGCAAAATTTAATTAATTTTCAACTGAGCAGTTAACAGAAGCTGAAACTGTGATAATGATTACTGTACTATTCAACGCTGATACAATTTTACTTTATTTAAGATGTAATGGAAAATAATTTATTTCGGATGCTAGACAGAATAAAATTCCTGCGATAATAAGGCAGATATATTTGAGTCTATAGCAACAATCTCCTTTATCTAACTGCGATCTGAGGGGAATATTTGTGTTACTTGAGAAGGTTCTTTCTATTATATTTATCTACTATGTTCCAATTTAGAGTTCTTCCGTATTCAAAATTGATTTTGACTCTCTTCTCTAATCTAATGGTGAAGGAAAGAAACTTATAGAAGAGGAAACTTATTTCTTCTCTAATTTCATTAGAAATTCTCAAGTAGTTTCTTTTATTAATGTTTTTACGATATCTGCATCCTCGATATAAAGTATCCCTTTTCATCATTTTGTTTATAAAATACTTTCATTTTCGAATGTTTTCAAAGACCTTATTTTTTAGAGATTGTGCTTAGGTACTAATTGTTTAGTTCTTGCTTCTTTTGATTTGGAGAAAAGAATATATAACATAAGCTTCTTTTTTTAATAAAAGAAATACTAATAATGTTTGCATTATCTCTCCGTTAAAACAGTTTCTTTTTTTAAATATTTCGAGCATATTTTGACTATTAATTTTTATTTGAAATGAGATCACTTCATTCTTGAAGAAGACTTGCTTGTAGAAATTGCATATCGGAGATAATTCGTCGATTCTATAAAATAAGAAAAACAAAAATTTATTAATAAACATATAAAAATAAATATTAGCTAGAAGCAAAAATAAAAAGTAAATAATAAGGAATAATAGGCAGTATTTTTAAAGTATTTACTAACTGTGCTTTTTATGATAAGAAGATACATAAAATTTAGATTCCTGAAATACAAAACGAAATATATATAACACAATTAGACCTATCCTATTTAATGCCTCCGAATTTTGGGCTATGACTTAGAGATATAAATACCTCATGGGATATTTTCAGAAGCGTTTTAGGAGGTATTAACATTATTGGAGTATGGCTAAGGTGACATATTAAGGGATTATATGACTCCTTAAGGGATACAGATGTCGCTATGTTTATAAACTGATAAAAGGCTGATAATCTTGCCTGCATACCAGCAGCGTATGTCATCAAAAAGGCTTTTCAAGCTGAGCAACTGACAAATAACCCTAGAGGAACACATAAGTTAAAATGGGTTGTCTTTGTAGATGATGACTTTAATATTAATAGATCTCGTAACTGGAGGAGTGTAGCTGAGAATTGATCAAGATGGATTAAGCTTGCTGTGAAGGCCAGGATTCATTGAGGAGTGTCGTGTCAGGGATGATGATTATAAATAAAGTAATCATAGATGTAACAATAAATCGAAATTGTGAACATGATTGATCGATGCAAGCAAATATCAATACTATATATTATTTATTCTCTCTATAATGCATTTCTGAAAACATCCCCGCATATATCCCCATACAATAAAATATTTATTAAAACAGTCTTATATACGATATTATAGCATGCGTATATATATATATATATATATATGCGATAATATCGCAAAAAGAAATGAATAGCAAAATGAACTTTATGCTTTCTTGATAGGTCATAAATGTTTTAAAATCCGATGAAAAAATTATAGAAAAAAAGATTATAATGTGAATAACACTTTATGAAATTGAAATATCCATATAATTACACCCCCCTTCCACACACAAATGTAACACTATGAATTTACTGTTCAATAACAAAAAGTGGAAAAAACGTTTTAACTTAACTTAAAATGCTAGCAAAACTGCTTATATTCTTTAAAGTTTGTTCAGCCATTAATGAACTTAAAATAGCGTAATTATTTATGGAAAATAAAACAAATTCTTCAAAAGGAGGTCATGGCCTACTTTTTCATCTCAACCAAAATATTATGCATTTGCTAAGTAGAATTACTGGAAGAAGACTCCAGCTTTCACTGGAAGATCAGGCTTTTTCGAAAAACATGTGTTTGGATTCGGAAGATAAATGTGTTGTACGCGGAACTGCTTTTTGAAGATAGGGTCAACTCAACCTATATTCGTCGAAATAGGTGATGCTGTTTCTTTATTATCAATTCTTGAAATCGATAGTTTTAGCGTGCAGTTAGTTCTTGGTGTTTATTTTGGCTGTATTCTTTCAACAACTGATTAGGTGTGTATCTGCCACATGGCCTTAGAGGAAGTCAACCCCAAGATGTTTGAGCTGAGAAGCTTTAAAAGAATTCATCAACAGATTAATATTTAAATTTTCGGCAAACTTGTTTCCAACATTAGAAATTTTTATTTACTAAATAAAAGGGGTTATTTTTTGTCGTATTGAGGATTGAAATGAAACTCTTACTTTTGATCCTTTTAGCACTGTTTCTTCACTATAGGTCGTACTGTCACTTGCTATAGGTCCTATTTATTAAATTAAGTAAATACATTTTATCGATGCATTTTTCTTATTTTTAAGTTGTGCAAAATATTTAATGAATTTAATTTGGTAACATATAGAACGATAAAGACATTTTCAAATAAAATGAAACATCTTGCAATGTAAGATGCTTCTTTTTATAAATTTTTCAAATTGATGTAAATGTAGTAATGTTTGAACATTAAATACATCTTTGGGACACAGATTTCGAAATTTATCCGCAATAATTAGGTGAAATCTCGAAATGGTGATTTCGAAATTAATGTGAAGCCGCAATATTCCATTCTGAATCACACTTGAGCAGAGAAGAATCTCAAACTTGCATCAGATGAATAAATGGTTGGAACGAGGCATGTATGCTCAAAGTTTCTTTATATAAACTGTATTTGTACAATACTGTTTTCAAATATCAGTACATGATACGAATAATCTCGCTTGTAAATTTCGTATTGTAAATCATTAAAAGAAATATAGTAAATTCACAAGGAATTCCAAAAAGTATAAAAAAAGTACTCATTAACATCCTTGCTGAATTAAAACATAATACATGTAGAGAGGGGAAAAAAGAAACTGTTAAAACTTGTTTTTAAAGCTAGATTAAGTAAATATTATAGCATTATTGTTGTTGACTGAAAATATTTTACTTAGCTATATCAGGTCGATTTTATAGTATATTTGCTATTTATATTTATTCCGTCTTCCGTCTTAGCTATTTTTATCTCTTTAATTCGCAAACCCCATCTGCTGCAGTTGTAATCAGAATACATTTTCAACTAAAAGCATTCATTAACTTACTTAAGAATAGCTTTCGACCAGAAGTGTTGCATATATCTATAGCTATCGAAACTACATATGTAGAATTAAGAAAAATTGACACCAAGAAAAGAAAAACATACGAATTTCTAATTCATTGAACGTGAATGGTTACAATTCATCACATTAATTGAAGCAAAAATTTATAAAAATAGTTACTGGCATGAATACAAATTTAAACGTAAATATATTAAAATTTAAACTATAAAAATATGATTATATTATATAAAAGCCATAAAATTTCTGGCATTGGATTATAAGCCATTACGTACTATCTGTGGATTCCTTTTTCTGGGTTTCATAAAAATCGATTCTGTAAAACCACTACCTGAAAATATTCTTGGCCAACAACAAAAATTGACAGAATTTGATGTGAAAAATAAACAACGTTCTAAATCTAGCACTTGTGGATGAAGGGAGGTAGCCGGACTTTACAGAATTCGACATAATGCGAAGCGCATCATGGATTGATGCGTGCTAGTACATGAAAAAGGCATGGAATTAAATTATAGATAACTGAAGATCTTTTGTATAAAAGGAAATTAATTATTAATTGTGGTAGTGGTCAAGGCTTTTATCTCTTTAGAAGATGACAAGTTTACAAATGGTTAGAAAATTGTCGTCTTTTTTTGTTTTAACCATAGTTCTTAAACACGCATCCATTATGGTTTCCATTATCTTAAAAATGTTTTTTTATATAATTGTAGCCTTAGAAACTCTCGTTAAAATATATATTTTTTAAGTTTTCTGCCATGCATATAAAAACAGAACTTGAATTAGTATAGTGTATGCCATAGAACAGGTATGAATCGCCCGTGCCATTATACGAGATCATTTATTTTTCGGGGAAAAAATGACGCCAGAGGATTATATGGGCATAAGGATTATACGAGATCTTTTATTTTTTGGGGGGCTGAAAATGACGCCAGAAGGCATATACGGTGCTATGGATTATATGAGATCTTTTATTTTTTGGGGATGAAAATGGAGGTTGTGGATTGTACGACGCTACAACAGATTATACCAAATATTTTTAGGATATATGACAGATTAAACCAGCTATTTTATTTTTTGGGGGTGAAAAGGATGTCGAGGCTTTTGCTGTGCTGCGGATAATAGGTAGAAAATTACAATACCCTCTATTTAATATTATTTCTCTATGTTAATATATTATTAGAGTGATGTTGTGGAAAGTAGGCAGTTGTTTTGAAGGTCAAGGAAACATTTAAATTGTCGATTATTTTATGGTATTTTAAAAAGATTTATTTTTTACGTAAATTTTTCCACTTATTGTGCAGAGATATGATCTGATAAAATATTTTTCTTTCAATAAAACTAACCAAAGTAAGCCATATTATGTTATTTGCTGTAGCATGTCAAAGTCTGTTAATTTTAAGTAAAGAAAAGAAGTACTGAGTAAAGTTCAAAGTACTCATCGAATTTGTATTAAAAATAAATAAATTGAAGGGGCTGAAGCTTAATAATGTCACACAATGTAATGGAAAATGTCTTAAGACTATTCCTCAGGAACGAAAATAACAACAGATATAAAACTAATACATATGAACCGAATCTCTTGATAAAATAAACCAAAATATTTGAAATTTGAAAAGTACTTTCTTTTGCTACTTAAAATCTCTTTCACATCGACAAATTCTTCATTCGTCAGAATTGTCACTGGATTCGTATAAAAATTTCATTTCACTGAATGGTCACGTTCTTTGACCACAGAAAATAAAATGTAAGTGCCAAAAACGGAGCATTTACTAACGAAAATTTTGACTGATTTTTTTTTTAGCTAAGTCATGTTAAGTTCATAGCATGGTAATAGCTCTTTTATGGTAAGTCGATTCTTAAGATGAGTTACGAAACTTTTTTTTTCTTGACATACAGAGGTAGTTTTTTACCTCAAGTCTGTAAACAATAAAATTATAGGGTGCATGCATTTTCATTTTTTTATTTATTTGTGTACTTAAAACTTCTTGATAAGATGATTCTTGATAACATATATTTATAAAATTAATAAATTGGAATTTTTAATTAAATTAAAATTTATATTTAAAGATAGTTCAATGTTTCAGGGTTTCCAGTCATGTGTTTATGTACCTAGACTCCACATCATATTTTAGGGGTTCTTTCTACTTTCTAATGTGTAAGATATGAAGTATATATGTTAAATATAAAGTAATGGTCGTTTGAGAACTTGATTGAAATTGTTTTATTTTTTCGGAGTCAGTAAAGATCATGTTTTATAAAACATGTAAGAAGCTAAATATTATTTTTTTGTGAGTAGAAAAGCTTTTTTTTCCAATTCAACCATTTGGCAATCTTAAATTTTTATTGATTGGAAATATAGTATTGGTTCCAAAATGATTCTAGTCGACATTAATTTCCAGAATAGATTTTCTTGTTTTATTTTAATTTTTTGGTACTTTGATAACTCAGTTCTTTAGATTTTATTTATATGTGTGTATATAAATAACCATAAGAAAGCAAATGGGTTTATATTCTGGTTGCAAAATTAGTTACAACTTTTCATTAAGAGTCAAGAAAAGTTCGAAGAACAAAAAAACATTCTATAATACTTATGAATAACATCAGCGCCCATAAATTTTACTAATGTAAAATTATATTTGAGAAAAAATCTCTGAACTACAATAGTCTTAAATCGAAAAAATTCATTTTCAAAATTTAAAAAAAATTTATATTAAGATATTGAAAGAGTTGTAATAATTTGTTGTTGGTAATTACTTTATACCGCATCATATATTTCATACTCGAATGAATCTTTTCTGACACTTTTATTCGAATTTTTTTGTGAACAACACAAAAATTATTTTATAATTGACTTATGATTAAGCAATATCCCCAAAAATCATTGATTTAAATTTTTTAGTTCATAACAGAATAAGCATAAAAGTATTATGCCACTTTTATAATAGGGTCGTTAAGAGAAATCAATGAAGAACAAATACTTTTTGATTTTTTTCTTTTATGATTAGGTAGAAACTGCATATACAGATACATATGTGCTATTATAATTTCCTATTAATTATATTTAATAAAAATGCTTTCTTTTCACTTGAAAGAATGTTTCTTGAATGTTTCTCAATATCATAATTAAGTTTGTAAACTGGCTTAATTCATTACCCAGCTTGTGAAAAAATATTTTTTGGTTAAATTTTTTTCCTCGTAAACATAAAATGAATGTCATTCACTTCACTAAAAAGTATGCTTTCAAGATTTTGCAATGAGTGAAAGGCTGATTTTGCGTATCTCTAGGCTGATGATAAAATAATTGAGGGAATAAAAAAAAGCTGCTGTTTATTATCAATTTGTATGATGTCGAATAATTGTACCTAATAAGAAAATAGTGTTCCCTGCGCACAGGCCATGAACATTTAGGTTGAAATTTTTAGGATGGTAGGGACATAGGACGTAGAATATGCTTACGTAGAAATTTTTAGGACGTAGAATATGCTTACGTAGAAATTTTTAGGACGTAGAATATGCTTACGTAGAAATTTTTAGGACGTAGAATTTGCTCGTTCATCAATGTAGAGGGCAGTGTCAACTGAATGGAACCAACATCTTGCATTCTAACTGAAGCACACTCATGGCTGAGCGTGAAGAGAAATGAATAAAATGATTGTATAAATATCGGTACATTATTTCTCTGGATGATAACTGAAGGGGATACTTTCTTCATTTGAAGAGAAGATTCATTTCATAAGCAGATTTATTTGTATCTTATTTTAATCAAAATAAATGAGAAAAAAATATTGTTGCAATTTTCTTTAATTTTTTTATTGTTTTTGAAAATTATTCTCTAAGCAATAAACATTATACGGTAAGTTATTTCGCGAAGAAAACATTTTTAATTAATCATTTTAATTACAGATTATACAGCAGATATTAAATAAATTTTACGAGATAGAAATATATATTATATATATATATTTCTATAAAATATAGTTTCTTAATATTTAATCAAATGTAGTTTTTAATTTAGCTTCGCTTCCTTTAATCAACGAACTTGAATCCAGTCAGATTTCTCTAAAGAGTTTCTTGTGAACAATCCTTTTTATTTTAGAGAATTAATTTTCAACACTACATTTAGTATTTTTGATCAAAAATTTTATTTATGTAAAGAGAGTAATTTCATTTATGTAAGAGATATATAAGGAGATAAAACTTTAGTGAAACTGTAAAATTAATTAAAGTGTTATAGAAAATTGATAAAAATAAATAAAAGATTTTTGAAACCAAAACACTTTTGTTCAAGTTGAGCTGTTCTTTTACAAAGAGAGGAACTTTCTTCTTGTTGACATGGGGAAAAAAAAGCTGTGCATCGTAGTTTAGAAGACTTGACTTTCGAAAGAATAAAAATCATCATGCTTGAGATCATGCATTTTTGTTTTTATGATGGTAAAAATGGTTTTCATGTAAAAAATATTCTAAACTTCTTTCTAAAGAAAAAGAGATTCTTCTATGTAAAATAATAACAAAAAATAAATAAATAAATAATAATATGCATTTCTTCTTTACAGAATTGTGCGTTCAATATTCTTTGTCGTTTAAGAGAAGTGCAAAACTACATTTTAACTGACGTCTTTTGTATTTCTAAACACATACTATTAAAATTTTCTTTCAAAGAATTTTTGAAATAGTATTGTTTTATATTCTTGGACATATTGTTTGCATTTATCTTTTCTTTTCAAAATCGTGTAGCATCGAGTAAAAAAAAAATCGATATTGCTCAAAGCTATGTTATTGTATTCAAGTTACTCGTGAAATATTATATCTGTTGCTGATCACTGAAATAGATTGTTTGTCTTTCTTATATTATGATAGAAAAAATGTTTGCTTCTGATATTTATTTTTGTAAAACTGTCTCGATTTTTGAAAATTTTTTTTCGTCTATTTCACTGAATCTGGTAAAGTGGTCTAGATAGATTCGACACTATTTTAAGAGCAACTTGTTTTAATTTTTTAAAACATTTCTTTTCAAAACAAATGTGACAATTAATAATTAACAAACCTTCAGGTAATAAATATTATACTATTTAATATCCAAATAATTATCCCTAATGGTACAATAATTTAAAAATTTAAATTTACATTTTACAACATAATTTATAAAAGAATGAACACATAATGTATGTTGTAAAAACTGAATTTATTTGTAATATACGTAGGAAAAAGAAATGCAACTGTCAGCGTGTGTAATGAGTCTACTTTATAACAGGCCTGAAATATGCATAATTGCCATTTGAAACTCGCTTATCATTTGTGAATTAATTGGATTACCAGAATCATCTTAAAATTCTCAATAGAAGGATTCAAGGTCATCTTGTTTACCAATTTGTCTTTAGCTCCATTTGGCAATTTTAAAGAGTTCCTAGTATATTTGATCAGTTGGTGGAGAATTTTGGTGTATATGGATTAGCCAGCATTCTCCAAACTTGAAACTGGTTGAACATGTTTGCGATGCTTTCTGCATTTCACACTACCCCAGCAATATTTCAGTATCTTCGAAATGCCTTGACAAAGCAATGGGATTTGGTGACAACTGAGTTTAATAAGCACAGACATTTTAAGTATAAAGCATAGCTGCCGTAGATGTTAGAGATGATCTCACTCCTTAATGAATATAATTACAAATTGAGCTCAGATACAATACTCTTTTTCAAGATAGAAATAAGACTATTATTTTTTCCTTTAAGCATAAATTTTTAAGTATTAATTGGTTAATATTTTTCGAAAAATTCATTCAATGCTAATGAATAGAAGTTTCAACTCCCAATTTTTTTTTTATTTATGCAAACTGGGAATCCAAATCTTGACTATGAAACAATATTATAATTATCTTATACAAGAGTGTTAAGAAACTTTAATAAAGAAATCATCTGATGAGGTTATAAAATATAGAGATGCATTCTTAGAGTACATGTTTTAAGACGTCAAATTGATGATTAATAGTTTGTTTTAATATCTATATAATTTTCTAGAACAAAATTATTATTAAAGATAAAAATTATATTTTGAGATTGCATATAACAATAACCAGATTTTTTTAAATTTTGCATAGAAATCAACTCATTTAATTAGGAATCTGATAAAGAAGTTTTGTTCAAACTCTCAATTCAGGTAAATTGCATATTTTGTTTCAAATAAGTTTTTATTTTCAATAATTGAAAAAAAAATCAGCAAAAGTTTTTGATTTGCCATTGATTATATTGCCAGTGATATGTTTACCAAGATGGGCATAGTATCAGTATACGTTTACTACATCTTGATTCAATCCTAAATTGATTCAGAGGAGGAATAAAAATGTTAAACACTAAAATTTTATCCAGGTAGTAAATATTTTCAAAAACAAATTACATGTATATAAATTATAAAATTGCTATCGCCTTTTTAAATAACAGCTTTACGAAAAATTATTCCTTGCTTCTTGTGCCAAGCCACCATCTGTAATCTTTCATTGAATTTTTCATTGAAGTTTTTTATTCATCGGCAATTGTTCTTGAAACTTAGAAAACTATATATATATATATGTAAAACCCATACTCACTACATCCTTATTGTAGGTGTTTATTGTTAATTGTTGTAATATGCACACTTAAAATCATTTTATAAAGCTGTAGTAAACCTGTAAAATTAATTGTTATAAAGAACTTAAGAAGAAATATTAAAAAATTTCTGTTTGGTAAAAATTCTTACCATTCAACATGTGGTTTTTATTGAATTAATACTAGTCGCATGCGAATATAGTACTAGTAAGCGAATCCTAAATGGAGTTCTAATGGTTTCCACAAACTAAGATCTTGGTGAAAATCTCAAGAAATAACGTTCTAAAACTTTTCGATGCGTGACAAAATCGGAGTAGACCTCAAAAAAGCAAGAAAAAAAAAATTCCTTGAGGCTTGAGTAACAAATCGATTACTACAGATGATTCTTGCCGCAAGATATTTCTATTCCAAAGCATAGGAAATGTAAGAACACTACTAGTGAAACTAGTGTTCAATACTTTTTTGTAAAGGTAAAAATGGTCTCCTGCCCTAGCTTCTTTTCATTGAGTATTAAATGTGGGCGATAAGAAGGAAGCATATAAATTGTTGTAGGCATGTTATATTGTAGTCAAATTTTAAAAGACTAACGACTACCTTCGAAGACCTTTGAAAAAAGCAATTTATTTGAACTATAACTACATTTTCTACGTTAATGCGTATACAGAAGATAATTTTGTCAAAAATTAAAAAAAAATATTTTATCAAAATAAGAAAAAGTCTAGTAAACATTAGTAAAACTATATTTATACCATTTAAACTCTAATAAAAATGTTAGTATTGAATATATTAAGATATTTTTGTATCATAGCATACAGAAATATTTTATCTATGAAATGACCGTAAACTAAGACATATTTGCCTCTTATTGTAAAATTTGAAGTGATACTGTATGAAAATATAAGAAATCGTTAATAAATTATTACTTATTCAAAGCCGAAACAGCTATAATTAAAAAATCTATAGATATAATTAAGATCCTGGCTCATTCCATTCACAAATATTTGTATCAAGTTTCAAGATTTTATTTTAAAAACTACGTCATGTAAATGTTATGACATTTTACAAATAAACATGATTTTGTGAAAATGAATTTAAAGTTTATATTTCTTTTAAAAATAATTTCTTTTCTATTAGAATTGCTGAAAATTTCCACATTTGCAGTTTATGTCTTCATTAAACTAATCTGCATCGAATTTTTTCTTTCTAGAAGCTTAAATGCTTTTCTTTTGGTTTTAGTTAAAAGCAAAGAATGTCGTTTGAAGGCATCCATAGATCTTTATCGATTTTGAGGCTGCCTTTAAAATAAATAATACAGCTTTTGCTCCATTGTTGAAATGTAAAACTGCGAAAAAAAAAATTCTTAGCTTTTGAGTTTTTAGTTCAACAAATGTGCTTTCAAGTAATATTTTCCCTATAATACCATTGAAACTCTCATTTGCATGTATATTTCCGTGCAAACACGCGACTAACAAAGATTGTTAACAGAGCTTCATATAAGCTAGTTTTACCATTTTCATATTAGTAGGAAACCTTGTGACTTTTCAATGCCAGGTTTACCCAAAGATTTTTATTCTTTTGTATTTTTTTCCTTGTTATTATTTTTATATTTATTCTACTTGTACTTGCCATGGCATTGGAAATAAAAAAAAATGATACTTGTTGAACAAGAATTATTATAGCTGAGTCTACTACTCGTTTCGTTTCACTACAATTAAATATCGGTAACAGGAATGAAACATAAGATTTATTGATGCTTAGCCATGGTATTTTGAAGCCATATTTTAAAAGGTATAATTAAGTTGAATTGCAGTTTCACATTGATTTATAACCATTTTTAACACAAATGTTGCGTGAAAAATGTTCTAATTTAATAATAGTTATTCATAGAATAGTATTAATATTATATGATACTTGTTGAATGAAAGTTATTATAGCTTAGTCTTCTCCTTTGATTCTGTAATTTAAATGTTTAATTAAGTAATACTGTAATTATCATTGAAATATTATAGTTTTCAACTAAATTTTAGAGGAAGGGACACATTTCGTGCAAAAAAATGAATGCTATTTATTAGTAATAGATTTAGCAATTTGATAGTTAAAAAATTTGAATTATAGACTTAAGGAGTATTTTTTTCAGTTTGCGATTATGTGGTGTAGATAACAGCCAACATTTAATTTTGAAAATTCATGCAATTTTATGACATCCCTTTTTGACAAATGAAGATGAAAATGAAATGATGATTATCAGAATGGATATATTTTGAAAAGACCTTTTCTTCTTTTTATTTTGACAATATTTTCAAAAAATATTCACTGTTTTATTGCATAAATATAAATATTTCTATTTTGTGTTGGATTTAAACTACTGAGTGATGACAACTTCCTCTCATTTCATATACGATCATTTTCTTATATTTTTATTTACTAGCAGTGTAAATATGAATGCCAAATGGTTTTTACCATATTTATAATTTTCTTGTGCTACTTTAATTCAATTAAGAATCTAAGTTATGTTTTTTGGCAAATTGTTCTTGGGCTTCAAAAGGTAAAACAGATTCACTTACTGCAACATTCATGGAAGTGGCTCATAAATTTCTTTCTTAACAGTCAGTTTTTAACTAAAATTCTATGTGAAATGAGTTTGTTTATATATATAGAAAAATCCAAACATAAAACGCATTTGTAAATAAAGGTATAACTGTAAACTTAACATCCAGTTACAAAATGTAGTTGATTTTTCATTTTGTTTGTTAATGTCAAATTTTACCCAGAAGACTACATCCATTGGTTCTATTCGTCTCTCATGTAAGCTTTGAATGTTGATATCAAGTTGGAATATCAAGTATTCAAGTATGACGGAAAATTTTATTTTCTTCTCTGAAACAATCTTTGATTTTTTCTGTTATATGTACCTTGAACTGATCAAGCATCATTAAAACGGGTTTGTATAAGAGTCTTGATGGTCTTCTGCTCTAAAATTTCTCAAGCCAATTCTTAATCCCTCCTTGAATATCTGTTTTTAATTGTTTTGAGTTTGAAAATCAGCTTGAGCAGTTTGGTGTCGTCGACAAAACAAGCTGAAGCAAATGTATAATGACTATTTTCACGTCCACTTGCCTTCAGAGTCACAGTTTTCAGTCGCTTGTTATAAACAATTTTCTAACTTGGCACATCCAATTGAAAAGAAACTTCGTTTATATTTGCAATATGTTCCAATTCAAACTAATGTGTCTTCACACATTGGATTACAAATCTATGAAATTTAAAGATCTTCTGCTAATAGCTTTCTGACGTCTTTTGGGAAAGTCTAATACGTATGTATATGTTTACTGAGCATCTTTTCGTGAACCTGAAGCACCAGTTATGCCATCCTTTAAAATCAAAGACTTCTTTTTCGCGACCAATTCTTCTTGCCTCGTGCTAATTCAGTCTGTTAATAAAAAAATTCTTTTCAGTTTGTTAACATAAAATTATTTTGTTAATAAAAAAGTTATTAAAATTGATGAATTACAATTAAAAAATTGGTGTATTTTACAACATATCTTATATCATTAACCATATAATAATTAAAATTATCGATTCATTATATGATATCATCGAAAACTATCATATATTTAAGAGATTAGAACAATCTCATAAAAAATCTGATATATGACTTCGCATTGATTGAATTTGACTCGATTGTAGTAACGCGGTAAAAACGTGATTTGTCGGATGATTTCTGTTTATCTAATTATTATTATTCCTTTCTATATAAAAATATATATTGATTCAAAGAGATTTGGGTATTTTAATGCATCATCTAGCGAAGCTATTGTTATTTGTGAGCGAATTTTAAATTGGAACATATTTTTGGCAATCCCACAAAATGTGTAATGAATTCTTTAAGCGAACATTTGCCAATGTTTTATGTCTTAATAGCCAACAGAATGGTAACTTTTGTGTAAGTATAATGAAGTGGATTATTTTATTCCAGCAAAGTGGTTCACTTTATTGCAATTTCATTCTGCATTGTGTTGCTGTGATAAATTGACGCTTCTCACTTGCTTATGGTGATATTCGCAGTTATTAAATCGCAAACTTTCCAGAATAAAATCTTTCATTAAAAATGTAATTTCATTAGAGAAAATTTCTTGGTCGATTAATTACTGATGTCGAGCATTTCTACAAGCTGCATAATTTGATTCGCCTCTGAAGAATTCGTGAAATTCAGTTAGAAGACGGAGAGAGTTTTCCGAGCGTATTTTCGCTTCCCATTCGTTTAGTAGTCAGCAGTGTTTATTTCAAGAAGAGGAAGATCAATAGTGTCTGCATGTGTTTAATACTGCTAAGCTAAATAACGGAAGAATTCCGTGCCGTTTACTGACTTCCAAAAGTTATGCTCGATGATCGTGCGGATTCCGTTTTGAAAGAATGGAGAATATATTTCCTTACATTGTACTTATTTACACCTATGCTTCTGTCAGAAGTATTTTATCATTCGAAAAATAGATTTCTTGACTTTTATGATGAATTGTATGCACTTTTATAATTTTTCAAGTATTTCATATTGCTTATGGATTTACGAAATGGATGTTAGAGGAATTTAATTTTGGAAACAAAGGACTTCAGGAATAAAATGTTGTGGTTTTGTTTTCTTGCAATATATCAGTTACTACCTGTATTTTTGTTGGAAGTATTTTGTTCATTCCAAAAATATATTGCAAAATCATTTTTGAATTTTTTAAATTTTGAAATGTTTCACGTTGCTTTAGAATTTACGAAGTTGATGTTATATTAATTTAAAATTTCTTAAAACCAAGGAACTTTTTGAAAAAAAATATTGTTTATTGTTGTCTTTCAACGTATAGATGAGTGCCTGTATTTTTGTTGGAACTATTTTATTAATTCTATAAATAAATCGAAAAATCATTTTTGTTGAATTTTTTAAATTTTGAAATGTTTCATGTTGTTTTTGGATTTACGAAGTTGATGTTAGATGAATTTAATTTTTAAAACCAATTAACTTTTTGAAAAAAATATCGTGGTATTGTTTTCTTGCAACATATAGATGATATGTTGCAAGACATATGCCTGTATTTTTTGTTCAAAACTTTTGGTTCATTCTTAAAGTAAATTGAAAAATCTTTGTTGTTGAATTTTTTTAATTTTGAAATGTTTCATGTTGCTTTTGTATTTACGAAGGTGATGCTAGATGTTTTAATTTTCAAAACCAAGGAACTTTTTGAAAAAAAAATATATTGTGGTATTGTTTGCTTGCAACGTATATATGAGTGCCTGTTTTTTTGGAAGAAATTTGCGTACTTTAAAAATAAAATTGAAAAATCATTGTTGTTGAATTTTTTTAAATTTTGGAATATTTTATGTTGCTTATGAATTCAAGAAACAAACTTAATAAATTATTAAGACGAGTTTTGAAAGTTTTGTCTGTTTTTAAATATTCTATATTAAGAAATTTGATTTTTCCATATTGGGTTATTTGAAAAAACATAAAAGAGAGAATTAGAAATAGTAAAATCAAAAATGGACTATGTTATATATATATTTTTTTAAATTTACATGATCCCTTTGGGACCTTTGTACCACCAAATACTTTTGAGATATTTTATATTTGTTCTAAAAATAAATTTGTTATTGATATATTTTTTTCTATAACCCTTTTTCTTGTAATACAATAAAATGTAAACTTTTTTTAAAGATTTATTTCAAGTTTTAATAGTAGTTTAAATAAAATTGCGTGTAGATGGATAGATATAACATTATAACATTAACATTATAGCATATAACATTATAACAATTAAGAAGTTAAGTACTGAAATAAAAATGAAAATGCTAGCATGAAATAATAAACAGTATTTTATTTGATTTATTGCATATTTGTTTTATGAAAACTTTTCATTTAAATTTGAAAAATTATTAATTTCTATGCATTGGCGCAAGAAAATCTTCTATATAAAATTTTCATCCCCACATATTTCTTTTTTCTAATTTCTTTTAAAAAATTACGAGCCGAATTTTTCACTAAACTTAATAAGTTGAAGCAGTTCCAAATATAGCCCCACAAATCCTTATATCATTTTTATTTATGTGAACATTTCTCTCATTTCATTGATGTTTTCGATACACTATAGCGACTACACCGAACCCCTTACAGATAATGGAAATATGATAACATCAGCAGAGGTTTATCTGTTTCTTTTTTCTCCTTCCTGAAGAGATAACCAAGGACAGCCATTTTGTATTCGAAAAAACATAGGTGGACTCAATTGCTAAATCGATTAAACGTGGAGGAAGCTGGAGAAAATGACTCCAAAGGCCCGAAGAGAAGAAAAAAAGTCTCCGAATTGCCACTGGAGACCACTTAAATATTTGATCACGCACAGAAAGACAATAACTCTATCATTTCCATGAAAGAAATCTTTTTAAAAGATTTCGCCTTAGTTTTTTTTAAGCCCAGGGACTTCATTTAAGTTGTAGAATGTCTCGGGATTTCAATATTACTTTCAATGCTAGAATTGGACATTGGAACAGAGAGATAAAAAATGCCATGCCTTCACCGTTAAGAATTGTATAAAGAGCTTATCGAAATGATTATTTTCACGTAGGTTTAATGGATAGTTCTTTTGACTCTCGAGTTTATTGTATTTGGAATTAAATCAAAATATCTTTTTTTTTTTTTTTAATTTTGGTTTCTTTTGAAAAAATGATTTAAAGTCGATATATATAACTGAAAGGATTTTAATTTTTCCAAGTTGGGATCCGAAGAAATAAATAATCCAAACAGCATTTTACAAACATCTGCAGTTTGCTTTAAAATTAAGAATGAAGAAATAAAATATATTCATCGATTCATGGTTGTGAATGTAACATTTTTTAGTATTATTGTTTTAAAATTCTATTCATTAAATTCTATTTTCTTGCATTAAATAAAATTATATTTAAATTTCTTCAATAATTATTTGTAATTGTTAATTATTTTCTTAAAATAATTTTAGAGCAAAAATATTATTTCCAGTTGAATTACTGTTTACTGTTGCAAGTTAAAATCTGTAATATATTTCGCTAGTATATAAAAAAACGCAGCACGAACGCTGTAGTAGACACTTCTCAAAAAGGAATAATGCTTAAAAATATATTTAATTGCGTCTTATAAATTTAAATATCGTCAAAAGGAATTCGTTGTCATGTTTGCAAAGAAATTTATAAAAAATAATAAAAGCCTTTGCTGTGTTAAAATGCATTTAAATTTATTTTTTATTTGCCCTTTTTCACAACGAGTTAGTTGCTATGAAAGAGTACAAAATGGAAAAACTTATGAAAAAATTATAAATGTAAATTCTTATTAATATAAACAAATACCAGGTCTCTTTTGAAATATTTGCATATAGATATGAATGTCTCATTAATGAATGATAAAAATATTATATATAATATATATATAGATATATATATATAATTCTCTATATTATACCACCAATTATATATACAATTTTAAAATGAATAAACACTTGCGCTATTATTAGATTCAGTACATCTTTTAAATAAATATAGATTTCAAAATCTTAAATTATTTATGAGTAAAACTCGACACCTTCCAAGCTTTAAGTGGTATCTTTGTCAACATAAATCGACTCATATTTCAAAGGAATCGCTAGAGAAACTTCATTGCCAATATTATTTATTCCTTCTTTCAGAAACTACTTACTCAAACGTCGACTTTCAAAAGTCTTCCGGGTCCCGTTAGTTTTGCGCATGCGTAGAGACTTAAGAAAATGTTCCATAACAATCTCACTATCGAAGAAAAGAATCATGAACGAGCTTTCAAAGAGCGCTCAAATTGATCTTGTTGCTACCTGGTTTTCCATTCTTCCCAAAGGCAAGAAAAATAACAAGCATATCTTTTTGTGTTTCATTCAAAGGAGAAACTGCCTCAGTAATGTTTTAGGAGACAGAAAGGCCATTTGTTAACTATTGATTTCGTAATAACTCTGTTGATGATAACCGAGGAAGAAAAGCAATTCAAACACAATTTGTTCAGAGCGTCATTTTCTTCGCCCATTTATTCACATGTGCTGTTCTAAAAAATCACGAACGGTCGTTTTGCAAATTCAAATGAAAACCTTTATTACCACATAATATTAAATGTGATTATATTTTCCAACAGTTTAGTGTTAGTTTAATGACTTTTTGCGTTAAAAAAAAAGCCAAATGTCTTGAGACTTTTTCTATTCAATTCAATAGGACGAATATTGTAGATATTATATATGTTAATGCATTATTTTGAGATATAAAAGGAATTTTTCGTCACATTTTGTAACTTGATTCATCAATGACATGTTGAAAAAGCTATGTAATGGGAATGCTATCAACTGGGTTGAATTGGAAAAAGCTGCACACTGAAAAATGGATCGCATTAACTTTTACGTTGAAAATATCCAAACAATAATTATTGATAATGAAATCTTAGAATGACAATGCTTTAGATAAGTTATGACAAGATATAGATCCTATTTTAGGTGAATATTTTCACTTAAGGAACACAAAAGAGAATCATCATATAAAATAAAACCCGCAATTATATACTACTATTGACCATAAAACTAAACTAGCTAGTAAAATAATGTCATGTTTTGGCGACACACATCAAGGGCAATTAGACATCGATATTCTTTTCACCCTATTTTTATAAATGTCAACTAACTATAACATTGAATTAAACAGCAAAACGATGGCACAAGTTAAGTTTTATGTCTCATACCAAGGATTGTTGAGACAAGCATAGATTTAATAGATAAAAAGCGGGATTCATAAACTGTAAGTAACTATGCGATCTTAAACTAATTCAAAGCATAAGAAGGATATAAATGATATTTAATTTTAGAATTTAAATTTCTTGAGATATTTGAATTTTATATTTCTTGAGAAATTTTTACAAAGTTGTATTTAAACCAGGCATACTTATCGAGTATCAATAAATCTCTTTTTTTAATAATATATAATTACTTTCTAATTGAAAATTAAATGGGGAACAATTCTAGTAGTAGAACTGTATCGAATTTCAAAATTGTTTTATCTGAGGTGTTTAATGTTTATTTTTAATTTTCAAATTTTAACTTTGGTTTTATTTGAATTTACGAAACCATTGAATGGATGCTTCTCAGTCAAATCAAAGTGTCTTTCCGAAGATTATTTTAAAGAATTTCTATTGTTAGTTCACAATCAGATGATGACATGACACAATTATGTATTAAATCAAATTACGCTTCTCTTTTCGAGTTTAACTGGTTTAAGGTTGGAGAAGAGGGGTTAGGGTTCAGTTATTTGGAAAACCACAAGAATATCATAAAAGGGGATAAGGAGTAGAGAGAACAATTAATAAATGATAATAAACATTAATGAAATAAAAGCTCAAAAGCCATTAATCAAATCAAGCGGATTGTTTCCTCATCAAGATTATTTTGTGAGTAAGAATACAGAATATACTTAGTGATAGCTAAAACTTTAAATAAAAATCTTTCCCACTGCTCTAAATTTATCTCCAGTAAAAATAATAATAAAAACGAAATATGATACGAGTGCGGGTTTTTTGTTACTGTTATACAGCGAAACAGCATTGTTTTAGATGTTTCACAAAATGTTTTGGCAAATAAAAGATATTAAGTATTATATTCAGGAATGTTTGCTATTCTGTTTTTGGTTCCGTTATAACCGTACCAAAGTTTCTTTTGTTTAACAATCTCTGCATTTCTTTATCAGAAAATAAGCCTCGAACACTATGTATGTTCTTCTTTTAATACTTTGAAGTTACAACCATCTTGTCTAAAATCCTGTTTTTTCCCTTTCTGTGGAGCTCGCTTTGATCTTTTGTACCAAATCTTGAAAGTTTTAAGCCTCGTGTCTGAAAGAAAAACTAAATTGAGTTCCAATTGATTTAAAGTATCCGACTCCAAGGTAAAGAACACGATCCTGTTAGTGTCGAAAAGAAGTCTTATGTTATCGAAGTACATAAAACACAACAGTGTAGAAAACAGCTGCAACATTAGTTGGTACTAAGAATTCAATTAACTTTGCACCTTACAACAGCAAAGGAAGTGTCTAAAAATAATCTGTAAAAATACTGGTCAAGCTTGCTATCGCTTGATTGGACTGGTGCCTTGAAGAGTGGCTGATCGAGGATTATGCGTTGAAAAAGAAAAGAAAAACGATCAATTTAGTTGTTATGGTCATCAGGAAAATTTATGAGTCTTTGGTAGATATACCATGGCGTCTTTCTAGATTTTTGCTCCAAGAGAAATTGTTTTTCTTACTTTCGCAAGTAACTGAACTTCTCCAATATCTTGATAACAGAAATGTTTTATGAATAAGTTTGCAGGATATTAGATTAAATAAATCAGGACTTTAGTAGAGCTATTTTTATCTGAAATTTTGTTTATTATGGAAATGAATGGTGATTATTTAGGATATGTAATCCCTATATATTGATTCGTTAGATACTCAAGAAAAAAAACCTGTTTTCAATTGAATCATTGCAGATATGTTTGGATAGGGCATTATTTTTTAAATCTCTATATAATAATTTGAATAAATATGACTTCAATTAGAAAAAGAAAGATTCCTACGTTCTATATTTCTTGCTATTTTTTTTCCTTCTTTTCTGTTAAAATAAATTCTCAATTGCCCTTTATATTTGTCATCGTTCATATTTTACTTTAATATCAAGTAAAAAAATCAAAATTTCTTAAAAGTAAGATACCAATAGAGATTGCACCATAAAGGTGGCAGTTTTCTCCTCTGGTGATACGAATGGAGGCAAGCTTTATATACTTTCCTTGCATTTGAGCGATGATTATAATGACTGTATCATAGGCCATGCTGATTTTTGTCTATTTAGGGGATACAAATGGAGGTGAGTTTTATATGCTTTTCTTGCGTTTGAGTGATGATTGCGTTTCTGATATTTGGATGATGACTGTGCTCCTTATGATAGTATGGAACACAGTTGAGGGATGATGACAATACTTGCTCTATAGGCCATGCTGAGACTTTTCTTCTCTGGGGATACGAAATTAGACCAGTTTTGTGTACTTTCCTTGCATTTGAATAATGACTGTGTTCTTTATATTTGAATAATGACTGCATTCTTTATATTTGAATAATGACTGTATTCTTTATGTTTGAATAATGACTGCGTTCTTTATATTTGAATAATGGCTGCGTTCTTTATATTTGAATAATGACTGCATTCTTTATGTTTGAATAATGACTGCGTTCTTTATATTTGAATAATGGCCGCGTTCTTTATATTTGAATAATGACTGCATTCTTTATATTTGAATAATGACTGCATTCTTTATATTTGAATAACGACTGCGCTCTTTATATTTGAATAACGACTGCATTCTTTATGTTTGAATAATGACTGCGTTCTTTATATTTGAATAATGACTGTGTTCTTTATATTTGAATAATGACTGCGTTCTTTATATTTGAATAATGACTGTGTTCTTTATATTTAAATAATGACTGCCAACGGCCGTACCATGCTGAATATACCGGTTCTCGTTAGATCACCGAAGTTAAGCATCATTGGGCGCGGTCAGTACTTGGGTGGGTGACCACCTGGGAACACTGCGTGCCGTTGGCAAATTTGGGACCTGAATGGCCGAGTGTCTAGCGCTCTGGCGCTCGGTGCCACAGGTTTCGGGTTCGAATCCCGGCGGTGCCATGGATGTTTGTAGTGGTTCGGAATCCACTTTAAGCCGTAGGTCCCGGTCTTCTATGACTGTAAGAGCGTCACGGAGCAAAAGTCAGGCTTCTACCTACGGGTGCTCCATCACAACAGAAGCTGCTTCCTTCCCCTTCAATCATGAGTCCATATGGGCTTGTGGGCTTGGCCAGCCAAGTGGGATAAGAAACAACAACAACAACAACAAATAATGACTGCGTTCTGTATATTTGAGTAATGACTGTGTTCATTGTATTTGAGTAATGACTGCGCTCATTGTATTTGAGTAATGACTGCGCTCGTACTGAATGCACCATAGGCCATACTGAGTGTTTTCTTCTCTGGAAATGCGAATGAAGACCAGTTTTGTATACTTTACTTATGTTTGAGGCGGTATATACTCAATCATATTTTATTAAAGTGAAGTCACGATAATTAAAAATTAACATTTTTCATATTTTTAACAAGATTTGCAATTATTGATTTTCGGAAAATATCTAAGAATACAAAATAAATTTTTTATTTATATGTTTGTAATTTTAAAAGCATCCATTTTATTTTAATTTATGCATAAGTTTTCAATTCCAAATTTTATGATTTTAAAGTAATTTGAATGAAAAAGGGGTCAATAAATATTCCAACGAATGTAAATAACACACACACACACATATATATGCATCCCAGAAAACTAATAATATACTCATTTATAACTATTACAAACATGCATTTTTGATATTTATTTATTAAAAATTCAAAAATACACGCAGCGTAACCAAAACTTTAATATCAAATCTCATGGAAGATGGCTGGCTCAGTTTGAAAGTTGATGTCATGAATGCCAAAGAAAAATTATTTATAGATTGATGTCATCTAAAAAGTATGAAGGGACAGAATTTTTAGAAGCAGACTTTTATCATCGTTTACGTGAATGTTTTTAACTAGTTGTGATATATATGTGGTCTTTAAAAATATCCCACAGAAATGCTTTTCTTAGGAATGCAGTTGAATCTTTTATAAATTTTTATTTTTATGGTTAATACTAGTAGCATAAGATATCTCTATATCTCTATCCATTACCAATGGCATTTAGAATATTAAAAAATTAAGAAAATAATTTGAAAAAGTAAAGTAAGTAAATAATTAAACTGTTCAAATATTTGGAATTCAAATAACTTGTATGATAATTTATTAATTTCACGGTATATATTTTGAAACAAAAATATTTCCCTTAAATTTTGAAATGATTAATTCTTATTAAAATAATTTGAAAAAAAGTAGAAAATAATACAATCAAATTTTGGCAGTGGTAATTTTAAAATGACGAAATTATATAGATATGAAATACCGAATGAAAACTTATTCCATTTATTTGGAATAAATTAGCATCTTTAGCTTATTCAAAATAAGTGAAAGAAAAAAAAAACATTTAAAAAGATGTAAGAATTGTAAGGAAATAGAAGTGATTTGAGAATTTTATTTGTATTTATACATATAATTTAGAAGCTTGAAATCTTCAATTTCAAAGCAAGATTCATTTCATATGTGAATCGAAAAGTCAGTGTATATTGAAATAATGTCATTTAATTTACTTTATTTATTCAATAAGTTTTTATTACACAAAGAAGCGAAGTGCTTTGATTTTTTTTTGTTAAACATAACATTTAGAGAAAATTATAGAAAACTTTCGAAATGAGCTTATGCTGTTGAAATATATTTGTATAGAAATAAGAAATTTTATCAAGTTTTTTATTTAGAGAATGTATTTCACTGTATTATGTTGACTGCGTTTCGAAAAATAAAAATAAAAATTCTTCAATAAGATGAAACTATTTTTTCGATTAAAATATAACATTAGAAAAATGAAATAGAATCATAGCATGTCCATGTGGTTATTTTTATATTATCTATATTAATGAAAAAATATTTAGTATAAAATTAAATTTATTTTGAAATTAATTAATATTTAATTTTTTCATTATATATTAATTAATAATTAATGCATAATGAAAGTTTTGTCTTTATTTTAAACATCAGTGAGATATTTTTCAAACTGTTAAAATGTATTTTGTATTTCAAGTAATTTTCTCCTAAAACATTTATTCGAGTCAGTTTTAAAATATTCCATTGTTTACTAAATTTGTTTATTCACAAACGTTTTAAACATTTTCTAGCGAAACGAGTAAAAAATATGCAACATTTTTCAGGCAGAAACATTTTTCATTGTAAAAGAATAATGATTCGTTCAAGACGTAAAACAATTCTAGCCGTCTCCATTAATTATGAATTATTGAGTGCGTGTTTGTAGGAAGCAAATTTAATTTAAATCCATTCCATGGTGGATTTAACAACTGGAAAATAGCCTTTTAAAAGGACATTTTCACGGTGTTAAAATGATCATTTATCAAATCTAGATGTGATATTTAAAAAATGGAAATAAGATGGGTTTATTCTTCACTCAAGAAATTCTTCATATTTTTTTTACAGCAAATAAAAAACACTTTAAAACTCTGCGTAAAACTGCATTTTACATTTAAAAAAATATACTACACTTATTTCCTAAAATTAAGGAAAAAATGGTAAATATTGTGATTATGTAGCAAAAAGTAAGTACATTTTTATAAAAATAACATACGTTAAGTATACGTAAAAACTAATTCTTCATCAGAATATGCAAATAAAAACTATACATATAAATTATTGTAACTGCTACCATTTAACTTCACTGGTAACATGGAAAAACACAGGCTTTAAAAACGTCTGCAGTTTTTGCAAGTAGAAATTGCGGAGGGAAATTTCGAGATAGACATGTTTTAGATATAACTCGACATCATTTATCTGAAGAATTACAATGGTAAGCCAATGGGCGACTAGAATTGAGCCAGAATCAACATGTCCATCACCATGCCTCAAATAATAGAAAAGAAAGACAACTTTGCAGCTCTTCGTTTCCTTATTTCAAGCCCTTCTTAGCCCACCAAATTATCTGGGTCTTCCGTCTCTTAATAGAAAAAGGGAAGGTAACGAGGGGAAAACGTTTGAATTTCGTCTGTGAAGGTTATTTAAGAAAATTACTTTTCGTCTTAACACGCTTCTTGTTTCAAGCTAGCCTTTGGGATGTTTATAAGATCTTTTGTATATTTTCTTTCCTAACAAGAATTGATGTTTGTGTGCAAAGAAATAAAGCGTTAGAATTCTTTTTCGCGTGGTATTTGATCATAAATAAAGAACTTCTTGGGGTTTTCTTTGTTTAAAAATACAGTAATTTCATACATAATCTCTTTTCCAACTAAACAAGTTTTTAAATTGTTACACTAAATCTTTGAAGTTTGTTTTTACTATCAAGAGGAAAACTCTTGCTAACAGTTGAATCATTAGGAGTACAAGACATTATATTTGTATTCCTATTTTTCTCTGGTTGAAATTGTTAGTGACTTCTTAAACTTACTATATTACTATCTTTCAACTACTACTGATTTGAGGACAAGGAGTCAATGAAGAACAAAATTAATTAATACAATACTGCTTTTAAAATGAAATGGGTTACAATAACGGGGGACAATATATGTTTTATCAAAATAAAAATCATTTCATACAACTTGTATGAGATGCGTATCAAATAAATACAGCCGGAATACTTGTTGTATCACTAATAAGTGCAGAATTCACGTGCTGATACGTTACATGTCAGTCATTTCAATGGCTGATATGTAAGAAATTCATCGGTACCCAGCGTGAGCCACAGTGCTCTCCCAATTTGCATCATTCTCATCATCTCTCTCATTCTCAATTTGCATCATTTTCTCATCAATTCCCATTCTGAGAATTTATCCTGTAGATGTCAGTTCTACTTCGCTCATCGAGTTTCATTACCTAATGCACTTTGTATTAGCCTAGTGCTTCATAGAGTGGAGGGTCAGATCACTATAGGAGGTCGAAAAAAATTGGAAAAGTACCCCTTTTTATTAATGTTGTTTATTTTTTTCCTTTTTTAATTTTTTTTTTTACGATATTGTAAGTATTACAGTCATAAGTGTAATGTAATATAAGTGGATATTGCAAGTATTACAGTATAAATTGAATAAAATTCAATTTATACTTCTTGTGATTATTGCTCATATTTTTTTCCAGATTATCATATTTATATAATAAACATAAACTTAATACAATGTTGTTTTTATATTTTTTTTTGTACATCAGCTGTGGAAATTTTTAAATTTGAAAAAAAATGTCGCAAACTAAGAAAGTTTCAGAATCATTGCATTATCCCCGGAAGTCGTAATTATTTGAACCTTATAGAGTTATGTATTGACTCAATTTGAACATTTATATAAAAGCTATGAATTTTATAATTAATTGGTATGCTACAATAACATATAATTTCTTCTTTCTGTATTTTGCGTAGACTCTAAGCATTTTTCCATAGGATACTTATTTCAGTCTAATTAAGTTTAAACTGCGGCTGAAACTAATATCCTTACTGGGGAGGATTTAAGATCTGATTCATTTGAATAATGACTGAACATTTCGTGGAAGTTCGAAGGAATTCATATTTATTTTGCAGGATACTTCAAGGCCTCTTGATTTTCAAATCAGTCGGCGACATATTTTAAAATTGAATTCCTCTCACCATACAAATGAATTGAATAGGGATATTTATTTGATTCATATTTCATACTAACTGTATGAAATGATTTTTATTTTGAATATAAGATCAGAATGATTCAATAAAAGGATGGCAATAAATTGTTGAATTTTTTTTAAATTTCGAAACATTTTGTTGATTTATGTGGATTTTTTTAGAAAATAAAAATAAAATTATATATATTTCAAAATTATACCCCAATAAAAATTTTAGGGTATAATTTTGAAATATTTTCATGAGGATTCAGAAATAACTTCTTTTTAAATTACATTATTCAAGAGAAAGTATAATATAGGAATTGAGCTTAAATATCGACACTGAAAATGTGTTTAGTATGAATCATTTTATAGCACATTGATAACAGGCTGACATAAGAAAACAAATGAAACATTTTCTAATAGATCACTTCTAATTTAGAAAATTTTTTGCAGCAGAACTTAAGTTTATAAAAAGAATTGTATGCAATTAAAAATATTTCAGTGTTGGTTTTTAATTTGAATTATTTGCTATGAAAAGGAATAAACCTGAAATTTATAAATGAAACTTTGTTGACATATTTTTTATTCCCATCTTATCATTTCATTAACAAACAAAATGTTTCAAGAAACTGCAAATTAAATACAAGATAGCCAAGGATTTGTCATTTAAGAAAGTCTCAAAAGTTCCTTGGAATCTAAGATTCGTAGCTAGGTTTCTATAACCCTTTTATAAATTCACTCAAAAGAAAAAAAAAACATTTGATCTTAATCAATGGAATTTTGTTCTGAACATGCATTACTTACATTCATGCACAATTAACATTCATACTTCGCATAAAAACATTCATTCATGCATAATTAACTATTATACTTAATTAAAAAAATTCATTCACATATAATTAACTTTCATACTTAACATAAAAAAATTCCTTCATACGTAAGTAAGATTAATACAGAATTAACCTCCATACTTAATATAAAAACATTCATTCATACGTAATTAACCTTCATATTTAACATAAAAACATTCCTTCATACATAATTAACATTCATACTTATAAGAATGAATAAAATCGGAAAAAAGATTATTTTTTCTTCTTAATTTTAAAATATTTGAAACTGAAAAAAACATTTACCAAAATGTAAAAGAATATAGTTCTCAAAAGTCCCCTTATTCCGAAAATTCATAAATTAATTATATCATAATGAAATATTGTTTAGCAAAAATAGAATCAACAATTCTATTTTTGTAAGAACAATATTTTAAAACTGTTAAGAAATATTTTATTAATTTTATAATAAATTGATTTCTGAACATTAGAGAAAATAACTATTTGATCATAAAATTTTAAATTCTACAGTTTAACTCAGTGAAAACATCGGTAACTATTTTCCAAATTGGACGAACCGACAAATTTCATTGCTTAGAAAGTTTCTGATTTATTTTAGTGAAATCGTCAATAATTGTTTACCTAGTGAGACAAACCGTAACTCTCACAGTTCAGGAGTTGTGACATTTGACTTTGACGAACTAATTAAGCCGTCGACGATGTCACAATATTAGTCAAAACTTTGAAAATGCAATTCGCATTGCTCTACAGAGTCTTTCTTGCAAATTGTGGAAATCATACATGTTGCAAGGATTCATCAGGAGGATTCTAATGAAAGCTTACGAAATTTATTCTACAAAAGGGAAGATTTATGAGAAGCAGAAGCTTTGTTTTAAATATTAAAGTATGTCAAATTTTTAAATGATATTTTTGAACTTTTTTGCTTTTTTTAATTTTATTCAATTCCTTCTATTAGTTCACATTCTCCCTATATATATCTTGTTCAAATTTTCAATCGTTGATAAAATACTTTTTTATTCATCCACTCAAGTTCAAATAAATTTTTTTTAACTTGTAGTGGATGACACTTGATGTTAATACAGTTTTTTCAAATATTAATTCAGTAATTAAATTTAATTAATTAATTTTAGTTTTTTTTAGATTTAAGTTGCATATATCTACCAATAGATGGTGCCAGATAAACTTTAAAAAATGAATGAAAATTATTTATAAAAGACTTTCTGCAATATAGTGAAAAAAAAGTTGGAATTGACTTTTAGGAAGGAAATTTTTAGGTAGGAATTTTTTTTAATATTATTTGTTTTTAGGAATATAATTCTTTCAGTCTTCTGAAAAAGTGAAGTTATGAGATATTAAAAGCCATTATACAGGCAATTATAGGTATTAGGCGGTTCTGTTTCAACGGATCAAAATGTGAGAAAATCCTTTTATTAAGTTGTATTCCCACCAGATACTTAGACTGCACGTAACAGAACGTTAGCCAATTAGAAGCCCGAGTGTGCAGGAGACCAAGCTTCTGATTGTCTTACTTTCTGCGACGTGCTATCATAGTGTCTAGTGAGAATTCATTATAACACATACAGTCCTATAAGGAGTTTTAAGAAGAAGGAAAATTCTAATACAAAAAGAACGGTGGAAAATTTCTTCTTTAAAAATTTTCATATTAGTGTACATGGCGTCCTAATTCGATGAACAATATTTCACAATTTTTAATTAATTTTGCTCATTCAGGTATTTGATAAATTTCAAATACTCTCACTGTTTTCATATTTTACTATACATACTTAAATAGATTAAAAATTATCCATATGGATTGAATTAGTTTTTTTTATATGAACTGCTTTGTAGTCCTTGATAATAACTACCGGCAGCAGAATAATAATATAATTCAACTTAGAAAACATATAGATCTGAAAAAGTTGAATGATGGTATTTTGTAGTACTTTGATGGATTTTTGTTTAATTAATGTCTTTCTTTTTTAAACAATGCACTATTTTATGGAACACAATGACTTTGCCGTAGGGGTCAACTATAACATTATTAGTTAATTATAATTGATTATGGTTTTCGTTCATTTATAATACATTCTATAAAGTTATAATAAATTAAATTCCATTGTTAAAACTTTAAAAGAAGGTTTATACAGTTTTTATCTTAGCTATGAATGGATTGTACAGCGACTTGAAAATTTTATAATTATTTTACTATGCTTTTAGTTATTTTATTTTATTACACCATTAAAAACAGACGGTACACTATTTTAATTAAAATATTTGACGTATTGATCGCATTAAATTACTTTAACTTTAACCGTTACTTCTTTCAACTATAAAAGAATAATGTTAAATTTCAGTTTCAAACTTTAGGAACTCATAAATCAAGTTAAATTACTATTAATGGTAATAGTAAATGAATATTTAAAAGACATTCAATTCATATACACTGTAACATTTTTTATTTCTCTTACTTTTGCCATTTGTAATAGAGAAATTTCTACCAAATTTATTTCTGTAAATTTGAAAAAAATTTATTCTTTCCGGAAGAATCCTATTAATTCTATAGAACATTATTTCAGTTTTTTGAATTGTATTTTTTCTGTCTTCTGATTAACTATTTTTAACCGCCGGCAAAGAAATCTCTTTTTATGATACTTTCAGTTGATGGGACACTGAAAGAACTGAGCAATACTATAAAAATTTAAAGTTCTCACAGTTTGCTGTAGGCGATAAAATATAAAAAATAATTTATTTGAAAAGTCAGTTTTTTACTATTCTTAAACTTTTATGCCCCTGACTTATATAAACACAGTTGTTCAAATGGTATGGTAGAAAAAAAAAACGAATAAAGTTCTTTACTTTACCATTATCATTACAAAAAAAAAACATTTTTTTTACTTAAATTTGCCACTATCATATGAATAGTATTAAAATGAGTTATAATAAATGAGTCACCAATATATTAAAATGAGTTAATTTTAATAAATTTTTTCCAATAATGAAATTTCTTTATTTTCATATCTAAGTCCTATAGGTATTTAAATGCATTTTTTCACGTCTTCTATTATACTTTATAATAGATGTTAAAACTTTACATAGAATAACCGATACAGCTTCTGTACAGAAATTATAAAATCACTTGAAATTACTTTTATAGCCATAATTGCTTATTATTATAATCCTAATTACTCATTATTATAGTCACAATTGTTCATTATTATTTTAAAACAATGTAATTCGCAGTTTAATATCATTGAAATGCAGATCTGTAACGATTTCCAATCTCTCTTTCATTGTAACTGTCAAAAACTATACAAACAAATTAAGTTTCAATGCATTAACAAAATATGGATATTTACGTTTAACAAAGAAAGAGAGATTTGTAAATTTAGCAAATTTTATACATGATGCTTTTATTATACTTTGTAAGGTTTTTTCATACTCATAATTTTTCTACGATAGAAATATTTGATTACCCCTTTTTCATATTTTCATTCGCTAGTAATGAATTTATCTTCTTTTTTTTAAAGTTGTAATGAAATTGAAGTTGCAATGTCAGTAATATTGTTCTGTATGTTAGTAATATGAACATTTTAAAGTTTAGATTTAACAACAGAAATTATAGATGGTGAAAAAGAAAAAAGTATTGCTGAGTTTGAATCTTTTAAAAACAGTTTCTAACAAACAAAGCTTGGTGTATTTCATGATGGTCAAATGAATAAAATTTGCTACATTGCTATGAATAAATGTATAGTAAAACATCAATGAATTTCACCTTTCTGTTGTCATGAAAACTGTGATTCTTTTTCTTAATTAGTGTTCGAAATATTTCTACGATAAAAATTTTTCGTTAGAACATCTAATATCTTTCATATTCAAGTTAATACAAACAGAACCAATCTATCTTCTTTAGTCTCCGAAGCCAAACCAGAAAACTGAAATCTGTCAACAAAAGAAGCACCAAAAGTTGAAAAGTTGAAATTAAACAAAGAAAACTTCCGACGATGAAAAAGAATAAAGGCGAAGCTCTGTTTGAATCCCTGGAACGCAATTTTGAGAAAAATTGTGTGGGTACATTTTGGGAGGGTTGCGCTTGCGCGTCCAAAGTTCTGTCGATAACAACTCCCGTGCGCTCCGTGTAATGTTCTCTCCCTTTGCTTCTTGTGATCAGTTGCTCTTGGTGCTCCATCAGCGAAAGCATCCTTTCTCCCCATCCTCCAAACTTGTCGCTCAATACCAATCCTTTCAGCACGTGTTCGGAGGGTTTGCTACTTCATTGATTCGTTTCTATTGGGACTTTTGAAAAATAGTTCTTTTTACGGAAGTTTCAAGATGATGCCCTTAATGCTAATTATGATGGTAAGAGATTTTTTAACATAAATTAGATTTTTAATTATCATTCTTTTATAATACTGTCATGTCAAAAATTACAACTAATAAAATAGTTTTTTTAAATTAATAAAATTTTCAACTTATAGATCCTATTTTTTAAAGTTAGTAAAGTAGTTAATTAGTGAGTTAATTTCTTCAGAAAAGATTTTTTAATGTGAAATAAATGTTTTAATTATATTTAATAACAGCAGATACTGAACAAATCTGATAAAAATTATTTCATTGAGCGTAAATGGTAAAATAAAGAAGAAAAAGTTCCCTTTCTTTCATTAAGTTTTCTTACTCAGTTTTAGAGTGTTAACAGCTCGGAGAATGTTTTTTCGCATAAATTTGTAATTCTTTTTAATCACTGCAGGTATGTAAAATAAATTATAATCAGTGATGTCATACAACATTTTTTTCATTGATGAAATATTTTTTAGTAAAGGATTCTCCAATAAAATGTTTTTTTTAACTTAAGTAAAAATTTTTTAAAATTCCCATTCTTTTGTAATTCTATAATTGCCAATATTGTAACTAGTAAAAATAATTTTTATCTATATAAAATTTCCAATTTTTGAAACTTAATTTTTAGATGTCAAAATAATTAATTATTGAGTTAATTCCTTCAGAAAATAATTTTTAATGTGAAGAAAATGTTTTGTTCTTTTTTTTTTGTATCGCTATTCAGCAAGTCCGAAAAAATTAGAAAGGAATTAACATACAAAAAAATATTCTGATGAGCGTTAATGGTAAATTAATGAAAAATCTTTTTCCTTAACAAATTTAAGAGTTCTTCTTGAACAGTTTTTATTATAATAGCTTGAAGACTATTTTTTGTATTACTTTATAAAACTTACTAGTCTATGCTAGGAAGCAGAATAAAATATTAGCAGGGTTGTCGTGGGACTTTGTTTTCATTGTTGATATATTTTATGACAAAGGATTCTATAATAAAAAAGAATAAATTATCATAGTTTTGGTGTGAAAATATGTTAACAAAAAGTATTTTTACAGACTTGCTAAATTCAAGCTAGTTCAGTGGAATGGATGACACATATGTTAGAAAAATTCAATATCCATTGCAAAAAGATTTATCATCACCCATTAAATAACCACTAAAATCGAATAGTTTGTGTTCAATTTTGTTGCTTATATAAATAAAATAATAACATTTTACAAAATAAAACATGATGCCATTCATGGCGATAATGCCCAATAATACAACATGTAAGCATTCCTCAAGTGTTGCGAAACTGAAAAAATTAGTAAAGTTAAAAATATAAATTTTGTTATATTTCATTGAAATTAATCTTTCAATCATTAAATTTGAATAATTTCATTGAATAATTTGAACAGATTTCATAAAAGTAAAAAATTTCATTTTTGTTCGTAATTATGGAAGTCAGATTTGCAAGTATCGAATTTATATAACAGTAACGGAAGTTTCATAACAATACCACAATGATTCTGAAGTCGAAAATAAAAGTAAATCAGTCTGAATGTTTTGAAGAGATTTCAAAAAAGTAAAAAAATTACTTTTCGTTCATTTTTATGAAAGTCAGATTTCAAGTATCAAATTTACATAAAATTTTTTTTGAACAAACATGAAATTTTTTCAGTTTTTATGTTCCATTGATAAAAATGCAATAAATAAATGTTCATAAATTGTTGCCAATAAAAAAAAATGATGAAATAAGAATAATCATAAAAATTATAGAACTCCCTCCCCCCACAAAATTTATTAAGAAAAGATAAGAAGCCGACAGACAGTAATAAACGGAATGTTTGTCAAAGTAAACACTTAAAAAATATTTGTTACTTTGCATTTAAATTAAAGGGTTAAAAAATAATTCTAAGCAATGAAACAGAGGATAAAATCAAATCCAATGCTACATATTTTAAAAGAACTTAAATTAAAAGTACATAACAATTTGGTTTTCAAAAGAATCCTACAAATGATTTGGAATGGAAAAGGGATAGTTGAGCTACTAGAAGAATGGCAAGTAGCCTGGGATCTAGATTGAAGGCATCTGGGAATCGAAAAAAAGTATAAAAAACCAAATTTGAGAATTAATATTTTTATAAGAAATCCACCTCAAAACCGAATAATACTTTTTGATTAATTACATGTATGGCGCATTATATTTTTCTCAACTTAAAATTAAACGCGGATTTTTCCAAAACTTTTGTTCTTTAGGAAATTCAGTAAACAAATAGCTTCTCCTCATAACAACGTAAAAATGGCATAGAATAAAAAAATTGAAAAAGTAGGAATTATAAGTATAATAAACAAATAAAGTATATTTAGTATCTTATTATAAAATGATAATAAACAAGAAAGAATATTTATTATAAAAAAAGAATAGCTTCTATTTTTTAATTTAATTAATTTCTACAATAATAATACTTTTAATTAATTAATACAATCACACTTTTAGTCAAAAGATTAATACGAAATGTAATTCTATTTACGAGATAAAATATAAGCCCATGCATGGTAAAAGGTGGAAAAATTGTTGCTTATCAGAAATATATTTACAGAAAAATAAAAACTAATCAAACTATACTAAACTAAATATGCTAAAATATGCCCAACGTAGAGCAATTTGTTGACTTTCTAAAATCAAAGCAGAAAAAAAATATGTTATAATAAATTCTATTTCATATTTTACATACATTTTCTCCAATGACGGAATTTGATATATGTATTTTTTCAATAACAATACAAGACGAAAACTTCTTCTGGAGTTTTGTGTTAGTAAAAATATTTATTTGAAATTCACATTGGGCTTTTAATATTTATCATTCTCATAATAGTATTAATTAAATTAAAATTTACAATATTTTAAGTAGATATTTTTAATCTTTTCATAACAAAGCGAATTATTAAATAGATACTATTCATCATCATATTTGGCACAACCCATGATGGGCCAAATCCTGTCGCCTACTGGCAGATTTCGAAACATCAGAATTTTTTTCTTTTTATGGCGTAGGTTTGTTAGCCCTACACCCAATCCCTGGTTTGTGTCTCTACGGTCATATTAGACGAGGACCTATAGTTTAAAGTGGATTCCGAACAACTACAAACATTCATGACACCATTAGGGCTGTGGGCACCCTGTGGTATCGAGTGCCAGAGCGCTAAATAGATACGATTATTTCAATTTAAATAGAGACTAATAAAGTTTATTTATGCATCAAATTTGAATTAAATTCTTAAAAAAATTGTAAACTGCATTTTTTCCAGAGATTTCTCTTTGTTATACATGTTCTTTGAAATGTATTTCAGTTTTTGACACTGCAAAAATAGTAGTAATTAAATTAAAATTCACAATGCCAAGCAGATATTTTTTATTTACTTTTCAACTCTAATAACACGATTTATTTTTAAGCGAATTAATTCATCATGTTAATAGAGTTTAATAAAAAATAAAGACTAATGAGAATCGAATTATGATCCGAATAAAAATTAAATTAAAATTTTCAGGAAAATTTAAGTTCATAAAAAACCCTTTCATGAAGTTAATAAATATGCATTTGATTTTTTTAAGCTAAAAATTCATTAATTTTCCAAAAACTCTGGAAAGTTTCATGAATAATTGATTAAGTAATTAAAAAAATGCTATTTTCCTTGGAAGTAAGGTTTCAGGGATGCTTTTTAAGTAAATAAAGTTAAAATAATTTCGTGTTGATTAATTGTCTTTCATGAAAATTAATAAGGCTGCCGAAATTTTTGTTTTGAAGCTGTATTAAATAAAGGGTTCGAAAATTAAAAAAGTATAACTTTTCCTGGAAGATAAAACTACAGTTTACCATAAGAAAATAAAAATAAAGAATTTGAAAAAAAGAAAATACTACATTCAAATGAGACTGATAACGCTTTCCAAATATAGCTTTTCTTTGTTCTGCTATTTATATTCATTAAATATTTTTTTCTTTTTTTTTTTTAAAAAATGTTTTCTTGAAATTGAACTTTATTCATTAAAGTAAGCTAAAAAATTACTTTTTATCCTTACAAATGAATAGGATTTAAAAAATGTAAGTTATATACTTTTAAAATTAAACGAATTAACGAACTTTTGTTTTTCTAAATTGAATGAAATATTTAAAAAATGAATTTCAGAGAGGATATTTTTGTAATTAGAAATTTCTTTGATATGGTAATTTTTATTCATTGATGCTGAATATGTTTTCTATCTTATTTATATGCTATTCCTCTATGGTCCTGAAGCAAAATGTATTAGACATAAAAATAACATTTGTTGCATACTAATCTCAAAATCTAATTTTTTTCCATTTTCAGCACGAAAATTATCCTAAATTAGTTAACGCAGGTCTAAAATATTGTTTTATTAATTGTAATTATTGTATTAATAATTACATTTAATGCAATATAATATTGTATTAAATATATTGTATTGTACAATTATATTAATACAATAATACAATATATTAATACTATTGTTTTGTATTATACATTACAACGCAAATATATTGTATTGCAGTATATAATAAAATATATATACTAAAATATTATATTAAATATTGTATTCCTAACAAGTGAGAAATACAATTTCGAAACTGAATCTGTATATAGATACTGGCAATAGAGATACAGCTAATGTGAATATTAACATGATTTGGGACATTTTATTCGACAAATCGAAAATGATTTAGCCAACTTTCGAAATTGAATGCTACACAGGAAAGCTCACTTCCTGAACAAGTAAAACTAAACAAATAATTTTACTTTTCTTATTTCACGAAAAGAAACTAATAAAAAATAATATTCATTTAATAATAATAATAATACTAAGAATTATACTAATTGATTATTCTCTAAAAACTCTAATTAAACTGTTTAATAAACGAATAATAGTACAGCTTTGATATTAGAAATTACTAAATTTTGAAAATTGTGACATATTTTTCTTTAAGTTATTATGAGATTAATGCCTGAATAAAATACAAACATTTATTCAAACATGGCATTATCGTTCAAATGGCGATATTTATTTTAAAATTTCTAATAAATTCTATAATTAAACAATACTTAATTTCAATAATATAAATAACATTCTATTGGAGTTTTCTTATTATTACACAAAATCACAGCCGTAGGAATTCAAACGAAACAAAAATGTTAACTTTAAATAAAAACTACGATTATAAAATTATTTCTTGTCTAAGTTTAATCCAATCCCTGCTTACTGATTGTACCAAATATTTTTTAATATTTAGAGAAATATTTGTATTGCAAGTGAACAAATAATGAACCTATTAATAATGATTCAAATGATCTATTGAATCAATAATTATGAAACATTTTCTATTTATTATTTTGTCTACGTACATGAATCCACCTATGCACGATATTTTCTACAAATATTTGGCAATTTACAAGTAGTATCTGGATATTTTTTCTGTATAAACTTAAGTATTATTGAAAGTTCTGACCGAGAATTTATTGTTTGTGATAAAATAAATTTGTTTTAAGCCTAATTCTTACTATAATTAATGTTTCATGTAATGAGGAATGTGTCATGTTTCATGTTACGCAGAAAAAAGTTTGGAGTTCAAATCATGAAAATTGAAAAGGGAATGTGTTTCAAATAGTCGAATTATTGAGTTTATTATTCGATATTTTATGAGAAAATTCCTTTTATCTAAAGAAGCAGATTGAGAATTACAGTTTTCACAAGAAAATATTAATAATATCATATATATCTCTACATTATAAATTACCATGCTAAAATATTTATATAACAAGAATAAATATATTTGTTAAATAGATAAAAAAATATAGCAAACAAATTACGTTAGATAATGCAAAATAATTATATAACGTAAAAAAATATCTAACAAAATAATTGTTCCTTCTTTAAATTCAAAAATTACATTAGATTTTTAAAGTTTCAACATTACGCTTTAAATTTATACATTTCATTAAATTCTCAGCAAAATTTACCTTTGTGTTTTAAAATTTGTAATTACAAAATTAATTAACTTACGAAAAAAAAACTGAATGCCCATTATCTACTTTCTACACTAATTAGTTTGTTATTATCTAGTGTTTCAATCTATTATATTTCATCTTAAAATATTAATAATCGTCATTCTTAACTGCTAAAATGAACCTTTTACAGCGCTGCTTTGTTTACAAATGTGTATTTTGCTCCTAATTTCCTTCCGTAAAAAGGAACATGAATGAAACAACCCATCTCCGGATCGGAGCTGGCACCTGAGCTTTCATTATTTCTCCATTTTTCTGGTGCTGTTTAAAATAGGGCTAAGCCATTACTTTCTTGTAATGAGTTTCGATGTTCCAATTCCGAGACTTTTCTGCTATTCCAAAATTGGGCTCTTAGTTATTCACAGTTATTTGAAATGTTTTTTTTAAATGTGGTGTTCTTGAACAAAGTACAAAATATTTCAATTATATGGGAGATATTGTTAGAATGTACTTTTCCTAATAGTTTCTTTTTAAAAGTTTCTTCAAGATCATTTTTGTTGGATAGTATCTTGACTTATTCCTTTCAGATAGTTTTTTTTATTCAGAAGCAAAGACAGCAATAGCTATTAAAAGTTTTCATTTTAAAAAACTACTTAAAAAGGTATGAATTTAAAAGAAGAAAACTTTCCACAAAATCTCATTTCAATGATGATAATTAAAACCAGTCGAAATTTCTGCAGAATTATTTTCTGATTTCGAACCCCTTTTAACACTAACGGAATAATAAAGTAAATTAATTTTAAATTCCTTTTTATTATAAGAAAATTTTAATGTAGCATTTAAAGGAGTAAAATAAAGGGCGAAGCCATTAATTGAATCATAAAGACTTAATATATTGTAAGCAATTATAATAATAATATATTGTAAAAATAATACACATTGAATATGGTTACTGTAATAAAAAAATAAATGCAGTTCAGCAATTCTAACTGAACCGGATGCCTATTAATGGCATAAAAAGAGAAAAGAAAAAACACTTTAATAGAAAATATTTTTTATGTCTAGTTAAGAATTCCTCAATGTTGCTTTGGAAGTAAACAAATAACATCTCTTTCTTCGAGATCGGAAGTATGATAAATAAATTAGAAACAAAATATATTTGATTTCCTATTAAGATTAGAAAACAATGAAAATGCAGTAAAAAAGTAAATATTTCTAGTAGAGAATCTCAATGGCATAAATGGAAGTACGTAAAACATACTTAAGTTTCCTTTGTTTCTTGAAATAAACAATAAAAGAATTTATCATAAGTTATTTGAATGTATTAATATTTCAAAAATTTTAAAGCTTACTGAATTTCCTGTTTCAAAATCAAAACATCTTAAAATTGTTAGTTCTATATTATTTGGATGAATAAAAATAAATAGATTAAAAAAACATTAATAAAAGGATGATTTGGAAGAAATGCACAACTAAAATTCCAATTTCGAACTAAGTGGGTTTAATTTTCAATTTCCTTTCTTCGACAGATATTGACTTTTCGATGGCTCATGACTTTTGATTGACGCTGTCAACTCTTCCATATCAGAACAAATGCGAAAAATGGAATCGATCTAAAGCAAATTTATTTTTTCTTAAATATCGGTGGGCCTTTTATTTCACATATTGTCATGAATAGTCCACCGAAGGGATAACTGCCTCATATTTTCGTGTAGTATGGTAGAAAAAAATCCTCTCTCCCAAACAGTTTGACTATCAATGCGAGACCATTATAACAGGTTGTCACAATTACCATCTAGCCTCTCCGTTTCTCAAAGCAATGACTGCTTTCGACACTGGGTCTGCGGATTTGCAGCCGAGTCTTTCTACACGTTAACTGCACACTTAGTCATTGGTGATTTAAGTCAAACTGTAGTGCAGAATGTATGTATAGAGAATGATTATTTAGATAAAACGATTGTGTTTAACAAGATCGATTTTGTGAGGAGTATACAGTTTTGTGGTTTGCTAGATTCATTATCATTCGCTAAAAGTTTATTATTATTATATCAGCTGGATTGGATCATCTGTAAATCTAATGCAACAATAATAATAAAAAAAGAAGAAAACGGGCTCATTGCAATATGAAGTTTCAGTATGTAAAAGTTCAACAAAATATATTTCTAATATTTAAATTACTTCAGCAATTATGAAAATCTATATTAGTGTGCATCATTTTTGAGTGCGTTTTCCAACTGGAATAAGGGGGAAGTTTACGGTAAGAGAGAATATAGTAAATAATGGAAGAAATACACCAACTTTTAAAAACTGATAATGCAATCCAACACAAGAATTCTTGAAATGCTGCAGGAATCCAGAAAATTCCAAGAATACTTTGGATGAGCGAACCCCCAATTTATTAGAAGCCTCAGTAAGGAATCTTAGTAAAATTGACTTATCAAACTTTGCTGGTGCAGGCGAATGCAGGTGCTGGCGAACAGAATAGAATGGATTGCCTCATGTTCCATGCTCATATATGCATTCCATGCTTATTTGATTAATTAGCGATAAAGATTGCGCAAATCCCATCTTTCAAATGAGTAGTAATTTATTAGCGAACAGATGAGTATGTGATAAACATAAAAAAAATACACCTTTATTTGAAAGAGATTTTAGTGCTTCTCTTATACATTTTAATATTAAATAGAAGTTCATTTCTTCTAGATTATATTCAGTCACATTAAAAAATAATTACTTCGTATAAAACATAATTGAAATAGAAACAATCATTATGATCTTATGATCATAAGATCATTATGATCTTATGATCAGAAATTTCTAGAAAATATTTTCAAATTTAATAAATTTTTTATCACAAATGCTATGTAAATATGAAATTTCGGTTAAAATTTTTAAAAAATTATTTACTTTAATTTTTTTAATTATCTTATTAATGTTTGATTAATTCAATAATTATGGATTTATTTCTGAAATAAATAAATTCAGCATAAGATATATTCAAATAACATCATGTCCGCTGATTTAATATAATACTGATGTAATTTGATATTGACTCAAGTGATGATAGTTAAAAGCATTTTGCTATGTATCGAAAATTTTTGACTCATTTTAATAAATTATCTTTCCATATTATTCAAGTAATATTAAAAATTATTTTTAAAATCTCATAGTAAATGTCATACTTTATACGATATATTACAAAACAAAATGCTCAAAATTTAAAACAAATCAAATTTAAAGAACTATCTTATAAATTATTTCATCTATTCTTAATTTTTAAACTACCTGGCTGATATATATTAAATAAAAAAATGCATTTATAAAATGGAAGAGCAGAAAGAACGTCGATCTTATTTTGAAAATGGCATTGAATTCATCATTTTCCCCACAAGTCAGTTTTCGAATAGAATTCCAAAGAACTGAGTCAAATATATTGATCCTGCGATATAAACTCATGTTTGTGAAAATTGCAACACCATGAAGGACTTACGCGAGTGAGCTGAAATTTTCAGGAAATGCAAATTAGCGCATGATATGCAGATGATTAGAATTTCAAATCCGTAGCACATGCGTATGCTGGGCAGCACCCTCAGAACGGCGGCTGGACCCGAATAAATAGACGGCTGTAGCGAGGCGTGTATGGTTATCGGTGGTTATCTGCTAGTGGTAAACGTTAGCTCAATCGTTACTTATGCCTCTTCGGCGAAAGAGAGCGACATTTGAACAACTTACAGAGTTTGAACGGGGGAGAATCATCGGCCTTCGTGAAGCTGGATTGTCTTATCGTGCAGTAGCCGCTCGTGTGCAGCGTAACAGCAGCACAGTGATGCGTCTTTGGAAGCAGCGGACGGACGAGTGTCGGACAACTCGGAAATCCGGGAGTGGACCCCGAAATGTGACGTCAGCTCGCAATGATAGGCACCTGGCCCGCATTGCGCTGACGGACCGTACAGCGTCCTTAGACAATCGGCAGCACAGTGGTCAATAGCTACAGGTGTTTCATTGGGTGCTCCATCAATTCGTAGACGTCTGCTGCAGCGTGGACTTCGCGCAAGGACTCCTTTATACAGGATCCCTCTCACGCTAAACCATCGCCGCCTGCGGCTACAATGGGCCGCTCAGCATAGAGACTGGCGTGCTGATTGGCAGCATGTCGTGTTTTCTGACGAATCCCGCTTTAATTTGTGGTACCATGATGGCCGCATTCGTGTCAGACGCTATGCCGGTGAACGCCACCTTCCAGAGTGCATTATCGAACGCCACAGGGGACGAACACCCGGAGTTATGGTCTGGGGGGCCATATCATATCATGGACGATCTCAATTGCTAAGAATTGTGGCAATCTGAACAGCAACCGGTACATCAGTGAAGTTCTACAGCCCCAAGTTGTTCCATTCCTTCAAAGCTTGCCAGGCGCTGTATTTCAACAGGACAATGCCCGCCCTCATATCGTTAGGGCTGTTCAATCCTTCTTTGCAACGCGGCAGGTACAGCCTTTTCCTTGGCCTGCGTATTCCCCGGATATGTCGCCGTTTGAACATGTGTGGGATTTCGTTGGTCGGCGTCTCGCTCGTGATCCTCGTCCTGTTGCTTCTGCAGACGATCTTTGGATGCGCATACAAACAATATGGAATGCTCTTCCTCAGGCAGACATTCAAAATTTGTTTGACTCCATGCCACGTCATGTAGCAGCACTTATTGCGGCGCGTGGTGGCTATACAAAATACTGATTCCGATCTCTTGTTATTGTTTGTTTACTTTGAACAATTAATCATTTATTTGTACCACTACCAACTCAACTGTGTATTAAATTTCATTCAATTATGACGATTCCTTGATGGTGTTGCAATTTTCACAAACATGAGTTTATATAGGAGAGCACTGATTCATGACTCACAAAAATTCGATTATCAGCAAATCTCTCATCCAATTGATACTTATCGCTGAGTAGTTATGGATAAGCTAGAATCTGCTTTAGTATTTTCTGTTTGTTCAAAGAGTTACTCAAATCTGTTGGTAGTTTTTCATTCGTTTCCTGAACTTTTGTTTCGATTGATGAACTGATTAAGCTATTTTAGAATTTAGGAAAAATCGAACAAAATTCCAAGATTAATGAAAAAAGAAGTGGAAAGAATATCTCCAAAGAAGGATTCCACTCTTTTCGTGGTATTCAAAAACAAATGATTTGCTTTAAAATGCTATCGTTCCAAACGCACTAACAAAGCAAATCATGAGCTAAAATAGGATAGTTCGTTCTACTGTTTTTTAATTCAGTGTTTCATTCCTATATTTACGATTGGATTGTTTCTGTCAGACTTTGGAAAATGCAAAT
The DNA here is from genome assembly GCA_021605075.1 of Caerostris darwini. Lineage (NCBI taxonomy): Eukaryota > Metazoa > Arthropoda > Arachnida > Araneae > Araneidae > Caerostris > Caerostris darwini. The sequence goes on along the minus strand of BPLQ01013598.1, from coordinate 697,893 downwards.
TTTATTCTGTACTATATCTACCTTGATAAAATATTTGGAAATAAATAGTTTTGACAAATATATTTAAAACTTTTCTTTTATATATCTACAAATAAATATTTGTTTTATTTATTCAATAAGCTAAGATTGCCAATTTGTAGAAATAAAGTTTTGTTAAATATAAAATAAACTTTCACTGTATAAGAATTTATTTTTTCTAGTGAAAGCATCAGATTTCTCCTATAAGTTTTCAAAAAGAAGTCGAAAGTCACGATACAAACCATTTATTACAAAAATTCTGAAAGTATAGATAAGATTTTAACTTTAATAGTGGTATTTGATTACTACTAGAAAAGAACTTTAAAAAGCTTTCTCTTGAAAACATTTCCAAATCCACTTTATAAATTGATGTGCGCCGAGTGAAAAAAAAAGTTATTGCTTGATATTTGGAGAAATGAACTCTAAAGCTTAACTGACACTTAAAATAAATAAAAGTGAAGCGCAACTTTACGACTCATTTAGCAAATTCTAATTGGTACTTGAAACAGAAAGACAAAAATCACATCATTGCAAAATGTGGTACTTTTCTTTCTAGCCTGCCACTTGTAGTTGTTAAATGGATTTCTTTTGGATGCAAAACGAAGAAAACGAAAAACAGTTTGAAAAATCAACGTGTTTGCCTAACAAGCGTAAGCAAGTTTTAATTGCATAGCGTGACTAATAAATTTAATGACTATACTATTTGAAATTCATTGCGATGAGACGTGTGCAAGAACGATTTTTTTCATGAATACTTGGAAACGTTTGAAGAAGTTTTATAGATTTTGAAGGGGAGCATAATTTTAAATTAGCGTGTCGAGAAGAATTTTGATTTTTAATTTTATTATTACGTTACGCTGTTTAATGCAGGGAAATTCGATGTATATTGATTGACGCTTTCTTCAATATTCAAAATTAAGTAATTTTCACTTTTGATAGATTTTCTCCCGATCTACTGAGAATATTACAGTGGAATTATGTATGTACTTGAATTGATATAGCACAAAAAATAACCACGCAACAAGTAATGTATGCATACATTATCGTAAAGGTTCTTCAGCGTCAGAAATTCTAGAAGGGAGCTTACAGCATGAAACGCAAAAAGGATTAATAACTAGTATGGGATTAATAACGTATACCTCTCTTAGAAGTTATACCGCTCTCACACCGTTGTTTCATACAGGATATAAGGCAGTTTATGAAATCCTGGTAAAGTTGGTCCTACTTGCCCAGCAACACTGTTTTTACGTCCTGGAGGGTTCCAAAGGTGGAAGGCTAGTTACAAATGACCTCCCAACAGCATTCTAGATAGATCTATATGGTTTAGATTTGGAAATTTGACTGATCTATAAACAAATGTATTGACTTTTCAGAAATTCGTCGTCCAGATATGGATCGGCATTATCGTCCATTAAAATGAAACTAAAGCCAATTGTACTTATGAATCTGAGAACACAGAACTCCAAGATTCCTTTCCTTTACTTTACAACAGTCATAGAGCCTCTGGCAAGGACATGGAAATCTGCACCCCATCTAAATTTGGAGGTTGGAGGTCAGGTAGTGGATACTTATTTTTCTCAGATAAATATCGAGAATAAATGGATAGATTGAATCGAGGCTCATTAGTGAATAGAAATATATTCCATTGACCTCTGATCAAAAGATGTACTTTCTTTGCTAAACGGGCTCTTTGTGAGTGGGCAGCAAACAGCATAGAGATCTGTTCTTGCGAACAGATCTCTATGTAGTGTTCTGGAAATAGTAACCTTTGAAACTCGGGTTCCAGTAGCAGTGTGTAAAGATACTGAAAACCTGCTACTTCTCAATGTAATGGATAAATGTCTTTAATTTGTCATAGTGGCTCTTGGTTGACTTGCCCAGGCTTTTCAGTACCTTAAATTGTTTTCGTAAGTTGGATACGACGCTTGGCACCATATTTGTCTCTATCAATCTGTATTTGAGACTTTTCTGCTTTAGTCATTAAAAGATTCGCTGTTAAACTTTGGTGGTTACTTATTTTAACGGTTTTATTTTGAATTTTCCTGAATATTGCAAAATAATAATAACGATAGTAATAATAATAATAATAATAGCAATGCTACTAAATTCATCGAGATTTATGAGTGAAAGAAAAACAGAAATTATCTCGGGTGCTCTTAAACCTGTTATACTATATATACTCCCACACGCAAGTATGCATTTAAATATTCGACACTACAGATCTGAATTTTTATTTGGGAGCATTAGTATTACCATATTACTTTCTCGAGAAAATCGACAAAATATGCAAATTCTCTTATATTTGAAGACCGGTGTATTTGGTAATAAATTATACTAATATTTAAATGAAAAGTAGCAAAATACAAAGTTGCAAAAGGATATTCTGAATATTGAAAAGATTTAGTGTGCTTATACAGGACGGATTTTCTGTGTAAGTGATTCGTTTTCTATTTGAATATTAATTGTTGATTGAATTCGAAGTCAATTGAAATTTCTAATCAAGTTGTTTAATTTGCAACATGAGATCCTTCGATATATTAAAAATAATATATTGGCCGTTTTCTGTTAATTAGTGATACAAATTATTATTACATGGAATGCATAAACGAAATTTCTAACAATATTCCTTTAAGTTTGGAAAACAATGTCAGCTAATGAATTTTCTATAAGTGAAGAATATTTTGAAATGGAAAAGTCGCATTTTATGCTTTCACAAATGTACTATAGATTAATCTTTTTCATAAATAACTCACTAATATTTTTAAAGCGAATTTACTATAAGGAAAAAAAATTTAAAATGTGAAATAGATTCTATTAGCTTAAAATCAACTTTCTATCCAGAAAACATTCGAAGACATGCCTCTAAATTAAGAAATGCCTTAATGAATATTTTTACCATGCTCTTTCATAATAACTTGTTCCATGTATTTGCATAGCAAAGTTTGAATTCATTTTAAACTATTGTTGTTAGAAAATTCAAATTTTATTAATGGCTCCCATTCGAAAATCTTCGTCCTAACATGCTTCTCCCATTAAATTTATTCGTTTGGTAAATTTATGTATTCAGGTAAATCAACTCATGGGCTATGAGAGGCACCATTTCAAATTTCTATTAACTAGGTTTTAAATAAAAGCATAATAGGCAGAGAAATATTAAAAAAAAGATTTTTCAAAATTGTAAGCAAAGAAAGTGCCAGCATTTTATTCACTGTTATGCTAGAGCAAAGTAATATAAAGATACTGAAAAAAATAATAAAAAAAATATTTTCCATTAAAAATCATTTTTGTAAAATCATTTTGAACATTGACTTGCTTTTGTAGAATTGAATTCAAATTTAATCACGATTTTTTTTTTTTTAATATATTCGAAGTATTTTGTGGGATGCTTCAATTAATTCAACACATCGCCAGAATTGAAGCCCTCTATTTTAACATGGTGTCTTTTATTGATATTATCAAAATTTAAAAAAAATGCTTTTTTTACTATTTTATTACTTAAAAATAAATTTATTTATTTTAAGAAATACATCATATATAGTTGGTAGTATTATAATTATTTATTAATTTGCACATAAGCTTAAACAAATATTCAAAAATAACTGATCTATTCTATTAATGCATTCATTTGTTCCATCAATATTTGTGAAAATTTCAACCCATGAACAAAGATTTAATAGATGATTTCGTTGAAATTATAAAATTATAAAATAAAAGAAGACATTTATTGCACTACATCGTTCCATTGAATACTACAACCCCCCAAGAAATAATTATTTATGTTTAACCATTTAATAATAAAAATGAAAAATGATTATAATTTGTATATTTATTTACTTATGTTCGCTAAAAAATCGAATTATTGATGTATCTAAATTTTGATTGTTAAAAAAATGTGAGGAAAAAATATAAATAAAAATGATTATCAAAGCACGATAATGAAAACACTGAATATAAAATAATTATATCAGCATTTGTTACTTATATTATTTATAATCCTTGTTGAACAAAAAACGTCTTCGTTATTAATTTAATTTACATTTATTCTCCAATATGTTTTTAGTTTAAAACGTACACATTCACATTTATTGTTAAAGCAGTTACTTATTTTCAACAGTTTGGTAACGCACACTGATGAATATTAAAGCAGAAATGCCATGAAAAAATTATGAAATATATATAATTTTCTTTTTATAACATTCTCTTTTAAATATGATTTTAACTTGATGGTTATGATTCACGATTAGACTTGCTTATTAACCCTTTTTGAAAATTACTGCGAATCAGTTATACTTACTAAATTCAATACTGGAGACAGATCTTAACAATTCTTTCAGAGCAGTGAACTTCATGATTTAAAGGTTTGATTCTGCTGAAACTCAATTCAAAGATTCCTTATTTCAGCTGAAGAAGAATTCTTTTCTGTAACAAAGATTCAATGGCCTTCTTTGTTAGAGCTCCATTTCTTTTCAAATGGGAAATTGGCACTTGGAATAAATAGAAAACTTTCATATATTCCGCGACCGTTTCGGTAGACTAAAACAATCTTTCAACTAATCATTTAAATGAAGGAATTAATATTGATTTTCCTTTACTTTAATTATTTGACTGTAATTCATAGTGCTGTATAACCCGCAAGTGTAATTTTCTGTCTGAAAAAATAGAAGATATCGTATAGTCCGTAGTAGTAATTTTCGGCTAGAAAAAAAAATTCGTATAATCTGCAGCAACATATAACATACAGGAGTAGTTTTATGTCCGAATAAATTAAATATATAAAATAATCAAAAAGAAATAAAATAATAGTATAATCTTCAGTGATATATAATCAACAGGAGTAATTTTAAATCCAAAAAATAATCCGCAGTGGCGTATACTATAGCCCACAGGAGTTCGAAAAAATAAAAGATCTCGGCTCGAAAAAATAAAAGATTTCAGCTCGGAGAAAATAAAAGATCTCGTATAATCCGCAGGAATAATTTTTGACATGAAAAAAAAAATTGTATTATCTACAGGAGTAATTTTTGGTACGAAATTTTTTTTTCGTATTATCTACAGAAGTAATTTTCGGCACATAAAAATGAAACAACATATAATACGGGGAGGGAGATATTTGTTTCTGTTCTTTGACATACCATATAGTCCAGCTCTATTTTTATACTCAAACTAACAAATCGTTTTTCAGTCTTAAAGAGTGCTTATGTAGCTACAATGATATAAAAAGTGTCATAAATTTAAGATTATGGAAACCGATAAAAAATATGCGTTTAAGATAAAAGTCCTCCGCTCTGGCCTATAATAGGAATCTCGAAATTTTAAGGTTCATGGTATAATTCAAGGCAAGCTGAAAATTACGGTGCTTCAAATTATCGTATTCATTTATAGTTATCACTGATTTTGATTCATCTGAATGTTGTAGCTTACAAAAGTTTTGAAAGTTCATTTATATAAGACAGATTCTCATAGAAATGTTTACTTTGACAACTATCAGTAAAATGGCACAACGAACTCTTTATTTGATTTCTGTAACCAAGCTGTTTTGCAATTCTGATCTTCCTCATCGCTCCATTTATCACTCCATTTTAGCTATCACAAACAACTGGGCGTCGGAAAATGAAAATATTTCTTTTATTCCATCCACTTCTGTCGAACGACACTTCGGGGCTATCTTTAAATAAGGATAAAAAAAGCCTCGACAATTTTTTTTCTCTCCGCGCTGGACATTTTTTCCTAAAATCATTTAAAAACCGAAACTTTTTATCCTTTCAAAACCCAATTTTGTTTTCTTCGCTTAGTTGCGAAGAAGAAATAACAATGACTCCTTTTTTCTTGGTTTTTTTTTTCTATCTGATAAGACTTACATAGTGTTGGAAGTTATCGAGTGTTGTTACGTGGTAAAGAAGTGTTTATTCGTTCTTTTCAATTCAAAATTTGTAGCAAATGCTTATCTGTACGTATTTTTTTTACTTTTTAAGCGTAAGACATTTATGTAAAATGACAGTTCACAAGTTTATCGATGCATATATTTCAGTCTACGTGTTTTTTTCCTCCAATAAGAGAAAATACTTTTTCTCTTTTATACTGAGAATTTTATTCATTTGATGAAATATAATTTGTTTAATCTTTGAGTTAATTAATGTTGTCAAGTGTTAAAAAAATGACATTTTTTCTTCTAAATCAGACTTATCGACTGAAATTTACAACAAGTTGCTTTGTAATGAATGCTTATTCTTTAATTTTTCATGCAGATCATTGTATTTATTTGAAACTCCAATTTAAAAATTGATCCCTAAATACAGTTCAGACTGCATCAATGACTGAAAAACTGTTAAATGTTTTACTTTCACAAAGACTCGATTTTTGAACTGTGTTATTCAGTTCATGAAGAATTTTGCTATTGATAAGAATTATTAAATGAGTGCTTATTAAAGTAAATGACTTTCTGCTCAACAAGCGCTTTCTTTAAAGCAGATGCTTTTTAGTAAATGGGTTTTCCTTGTAAATATTCTCGTGATTTATTTTTAAAATAGCTCATTTATGTATATACATTTGAGTTACCATTTATTATGGGATTCAGTCCTTAAAAGTCGAAAAAAAAAATTAGTTTTGAGAATCTCGTTTTATTTCATTCCCAGATTTATTATATTGTTAATTAATGTATCCTCTACTGCGAGATGATATATTAATTAATAATATAATATGAGATTCTTGTTTTATTCCCTTCCCGTATTTATTATATTGTTAATTAATGTGTCATTAACAGGAAGTACGCTGAAATGCCTTTTTACGAATGGCAGAAGCAGTTTCAATTGCCATCTGTATTATCTTTAAATGTAGTTTTCTTAAAATGCGCCATTTTAAATTTCAAAGTATCTTTATTAGACGTAAATGCATTAAAATTTGAATTAAATTATATTTATTTCTAACTATATTTATATTAAAAAAATTTTAATTTAAAATTTTAAAAAGTTTAAGATCTTTGCTTATATTGCTTAAGTATTTTTTTTTTAATGATATCCAAGAAAAATAGGCTTCTCAATTTTAAACCCAGATTAATTTAGGAAACATTATAAACATACATACAAAACTTGAAGACACTATGGTAGGTTATCTTAGTAAAATTTATTAAAAAGTAAGTGATTTAACAAAGAGAGTACCGAGTCCCTTTAAGTTTGCATTTCCAAACAAAATATCTTACTTGAATCTTTATGTTATTAGTTGTGTACCTGAAAAATTGCTCAGCAATTTTTCATTTCATATTGATTATTAAGTCGTGTTTCTAAGGTAAATTAAACATTTATTTCAAAAGAAACTTTCGATTTGAAGTGATTAATCATTTATATCTTTGATTATTTTCCTTGATGAAGCGAAAGCGGAGGTCAATATAAGAGAAAGATTTCAAAAGAGACATACCTTCTATTGTTATTTTCTCTCTACTAGACAGAGATTTTTCCATTACTTTTCAATAGTTTTTTCTTAACAACAAAACGTCTTCAATTTTCTTAACAAATCTTTCTTAAATTGTCAACATTTTTATAAATTTATCTTTTTTAAGGCTAAGAGATAAAATTTGGTTGATTAAATGTATTTGAATAGTTCCTTTAAATATTGTCAAGTGAATCTTCTTTTAATAACATGCTTAAATTATTTCATTTTGTTTGGGAAGGAGGTATTTCTCAGAAAATGAAGAAATTGATATACATATTTTAATTATTTCTAGCCATATTTCATAACACATTATAATTACTTTCGCCATGTTGTAGAAACAAGTTACAGAAAAAATTGAAAGGTATTAAAATAATTTGCGTGAATTCATCTATCTTGATTTGTAAAATATTAACTTTTTTAAGAAATTTTTTTTATAAATTAATTATACAATTAAATTAATTATAAAATATATAAATAATTTATAAATTAAAAAAAAAGGAATTTGCTGAAAATAGCAACTTTTAATGACATCTTTTTTGCAACTACTTAAAACTTTTTAATGAAATTTGTAATTTTTGCTTGGTTTCAACACAAGCTTTTATTAAGGATTTTTTTTCTATTTAGCTATATGTTCATGAGAAAGAATTGCAAGTCCACTTCCAAGAAATTCTTTTCCAGTGATATTGCATAGGCAAGGACAAATAGAAGTGGATATCTTATAATGCATTTGATTTTGTTACATCACTTGTAACTAATAATACCCTTGTGTTTAATAATAACATTGCGTCTAATAACATACTTGTTTCATTTGAGCTTGGAGAAGCGTGAATAATGAGTTTCCTAACTCAGGCGATATGGCAAACCAGTTGAATGTTACATTGTGTTAGACATCCAAATATACAAGCCCTAACATAAATTGAATCCCCTTTTTCATGGATAATAGTTTCGGTGTGTGGAAATAAGGTACTTTATTTATGCGCAGTGTATTTAATAAGTTGAAGAACTATTCCGAAATACTCATTAATAAAAAATCGTAAGGATATTATTTTCAGGTTGTTGTAAATGTTGGATACTTTAACTTGACGCCATTATCCATTAAAAGGCAAATTTATAGCAAATTAAATGTTGCCTATGACATCCTTCACCTGCGTTGTGCTACTACAGTTAATCTTAAAAACTGTATTTAATGTTTCCTTAAGAGACTTTCAGATTTATCTTGCCTACCCCCCGACAGCTTCAGTTTGTTAAGTTCAGTTCGCACATATAATTTTATTCTATTATGTCCTTTTGTGCTTGAATAATTTTCGATTTTCGTGGTGCATTCATTTATGTAGTAAATGTTATGATTTTTAACACTCTACTATTATTAGATAAAATTCACTTTGAGTTTGCAATTTGCAATCCGTAACTCATAATTGGTAATAAATACTAAAGAAACTTAGATTTTAGTCTAACTCTTACAAGACTTGTAATTTTTAATTTATGCATTTAAACAAAACACATGCATAGTTTTTTAGTTTCAAATCAAAAATAATATAAACGCAGTAAAATGCTCAATGTCTTTATTGGACAAGGTACAAAATATTATATTCAATAAGTTCTGAATAAAAATACATATTTTTTTGATATGAATTATACAGTTATAGAAAACGAAAATTATATGTCTTCCTTAAAATGAACTATTTATTATTTTAAATTTTCTTTTCGAACTTAGTCACTCAAATTGCTTTTAATCTTTCTCCTTACAAATTTTATTTGCCTAATCTTTAGTAAAAGTTGTTGACAGAATTCCAAGTTTCCCCTTTTAAAATGTAATTTAGAAATACGAGGAATTTTAAAATTGAATTTTAAAATGATCTTTTCTAAACTGTTATTAGTACTGTATCCATACTTCAAAGCTATTGGTCTTTGAAGATTCTATAAGCTCTCTATAAGCTATTCTCTTTTTGCTCTCTTTTGCATAAGTCTTTTCTCCTCCTTTTCATTTCATTTTGAAATCGAAACTAAAAAATCAGTTATTGTTACTCTGAATCTAACTCCACATGCACCATTGGTTACCACACAAGTTGAGCAAATTTGAGAGTATCTTATCTGATGGGAAGTTTCCGAAAGCATTTCAGAACTTACTGAATTTAGGATGCTTCCGTCTATTTATTCTTTCAGTTCTTCAGTATTCTGTAAGAACTTCCTGTGCAATGTTTCAGAAAGAAGAATTAAAGCATCTTCTGCAGTATACTGAGAAACGTTTTTCTCAGCGCTTTTTATTTAGCGAAGATAATATTTACAAGTTAGTTAATTTAACAACTGCATGATTGTGCAACTTTAATACACATTTAAAAAAAACATTTTTTCATTTTATTTTATTTCGTATTTTAGTAACAATATACTTTTAAAGCTTCTGAAAAAATGTGCGTGGAATCACAAGCAATGAGTGTGCCTTTTATTTTTAAACTTGACTGAATATTTTCTCAAAGAATAAATAATTTTGAATGGATTGAAGCTCCTAGAAAAAAATTACTCCAAGCCTAATGGAATTATTTACTTTATTAAAGCTGTATCTAATTTTAAATGCTTTTTTTATTTTGATTTAGTTGCACATATTTTTACAAAAGTCTTTAAATGTCTGAAATTTTTTTTAAGGAGTAGTAAACACGGATTTTCAAAGACCTAAACATACTGTCCATGTTTAGGTCTTTGAAAATCCGTGTTTACTATTCCTTAGAAAAATTTTCAGACATTTAAAGACTTTCCTGGCCTTCATTTAATTCATTCTCGAAGAATACTCAATGTCGTAGGAGTTGCAGTATGTACACAAACGGAAATAAAAAAATATGCAATTCAACTTTTGTTGCTTAATACGTTATTTTTTTAAATGTCATATAGCCAAATTTTTTTTTTAATTTTATATTTCGACTTTCATATAATTTGATATGCTTTCACGCATTTTAACAAACACGCGATCTGTAAACTGTTGAAAAATTGTGTTTATATAAACCTGAATACTGAATCTTGAACGTCTAACCATTTTATCGGACTTGACTGAATTCTGTTCATGGCTCCAACAAATGTTGGAGGATCATACTTCCTGTCACGTAATGAAAAACATCAACCCCGGACTCGAGTGCTGTCCTTATCTTCCGAGAACCAGACTAGTGTGGAGGGTTCCTATTTTCCAGGTTGCATGTCAAGATTTCATAACGCCGTTTTTCGCGGGGAATACATTTAGTCTAGTAGATTCTCTGTGTTAAATACACATTGATCACATCTTTATACCAAATGTTCATTAAAGATGTCATGTAATGATTATTTTATGATATCTTAGTTTAAATTTTCCATTAAAAACAATGTTTCAAAGGAGGTAACAATTTATCTCCGAAAGGCATATAAATAAAAACGTTTCTAAAAAAATGAAACATTATTTACATTATTAACATTCGAAATCTAAATTTGCATGGTGACTTGGTGTTATTTTTAATAAAGATGAAATCATTCTAATGGCGTCTTTACCATTTGTTTCCGCCTTGGGTGATGCATGGAAATCAACTTTTTATATTGAATAATATTGTAAGAGATTTCCTTCAGATGCCTCCTACATTAAAGTGGGAAACATTTAAAGGATTAGATTTAAAGGAAGCATTTAAAAACCAAATGGACTGGGTAACAGATGCTTAAAATTATTTTCTGTTAACCGAAAGATGCACGGAAAACATTTTGGATGGAAAATTATTATTTACTATTTATTTAATGAATTGTTGAAAAATGATGTAAATAAGTAAGGATTATAAAATGGTTTATTAATCCAGTTTAAAAACCCGTACATATTATTTTCTTGATGCATTTTATATAAAATTATAAGTCAAAAATTTTTTTCAAAAACATCAAATAAAAAGTATAACTTCATTGATTTGCAAATCAACACATACCACAAGTTTTTCAATTGAATATTCAGTTTTTTTTTTATTTATTGTATTGAAATTTTCTGTAATTCGCAATATCTGTGTGCATTCGATTTTTGTAATAAAATAAGGAAAGAAATGTTTTAGTTTTAATAATTTGATTTTTTTTCTTGGAAAAAGTGACATTTTAAATTCGTTTTAAAATGGGATCTGTTCTAAATTTGATTTCTATCACAATGACTTCTACTTCTTGTTCATTGGCGCAACAGCCTCATGGTGGGCCAAGGCCGTCTCCCCATTGGCAGATACCCCAATGACTATATTTTATTATTTAACTTGTGTGATGTTTTACAGCAATTTCTGTGATTAAAAAATTAAATCTAAAGACATTTTATTGAAAGTGATAACATTTTGCAATTTGTTATCTTCCAACATGTTATTATATTCTTACCTTTTATCAGTTTATTTAAAGGCTTAGTAATCTGAACTGCTAAGCGCCCTTTTAATTCTTATAAGAAAAGTCTATTCATAGCTACAATTTGCATAAATGCTTCAAAATTTAATGATGCAACTAGCTTAACGAGCAAGTTGTTTTATTAAAAACAAGTTGTTTTATTAAAATCTTAAATATTAAGGAGAAATGTTAAAGCAGGTTTTAATTATGGGGAAAAAACAAGGGTAAAAATGATGAAACTGATAAAAATTGTGAATAAACATTTTAAACCGTAGATTTAAAATAAACATTTTAAACCGTAGCTTTTTTTTTCAGCAACCACAGCTATTTTGCATTTTGAAACGAGTAAAGATTACTTAATTATCTCACTGTACGTTGAAATTTAATTTTTCTAGGCACTTTGTACAAACACGCTAAATATGAACTATCGCGGATGTTTTAAAGACTTGGTAATTAATTTATTCATTACGTAAAAGTATGGGCATTAGGAAAACTTTTTTGTTAAAAAAAAAAAACTTTTAAGAGCCTTTAGCAATCAAATGCAGATTTCAGCTTCCATTTTTTTTTCTGCTGTTGCATTTTAATTTTTATGAATTTCCAATGAGCTTTATTTTAGATAATTAACCAGTACTATTCAAAGCCTTAAAAATACTTTAAATAAAATTTAAAAAAATTCTGTAAATAAACTGAAAATTAAAAATAAAATTCATTAGATAAATATAATATTTTTTATCTTAAACGAGGTATAAATTTCTATTCATAATTTTTATCAGTAGTGAATTCTTACTGCTTATAGGTCTTTTTTTTTAAGCAATATACAATTAACAATAGAGTTTCTAATTTATAATTGCAGCTGGAAGTACTTAAATTTTAGGGTTTCAGATCATACTTATCATATTTAAAAAGGACATTTATAATTTGACCTAAATATTAACAATATCAGATATTTCGTCAAATTGAGTTTTGACATTTAAAGATTAACTTGAGAAAATCTATTTTATATGAAAAACTGATTTAATAGAACAGAAGCGCTATTAGCTTATCAATAAAATTGATTTACTAACTCAAATTCTTTCCTACTGAGCTCTTCCTATTTTTGAGATACAAAATATGAGAGTTGTATGATCTCAGAGGAATTCTAAAATTCTGTGTTTTAATTAGTTATTCGAAATCTTATTTTAAAATATCAATACATCGTTAGATTTCAGTATGCTTTAGATAACTACGAAATATAATAGAATCGCACGATTCGAAAGTATTTATATTTATGTAAAAATTATATACTCCCCCCCTTTTTTTGACTTCTGTTTATTATTGTGTTTAAGTTAAGTTGCGTGTGTTAAGTGTTTATTTGTTTATTATTGTGTTATTATTGTGTTTTTATGAATACTTTTACATAAGTAAAAACCATTAAAAATGTGATTAACAATAATGTGGACAGTAAATATTTTCAATAAATTAATTCGCTTGTTTTAGTTATTGAATTTTGCTGAACTTATAAATAAATTTTATATTAAACTATATTTTATACGGGAACTTTAATTATATAGAATAATTACAAAAATCTTTTTGAAATTTTACTGCTTAACCCTGCTAATTATTATTAATATTTTATTTTGCAGTTTCCATAAAATTAAATTTTTTTTTAAAAAAGCAATAAATTCGCTTTGATGTAAAATAGTTTAATAAGATTAAATTTATCCATTAAATATTTCTTTTAACACTAAAGTGCATCTAACTGATGAAACATGGAACTCAGTTTGAGCAAATAATATGATAATCACAAATGAAAGAATCGGTTTATTTCATTTATGCAGTTGGAATTTTTAATCTAAAATGATTCTTGATTCCCCTATGTATTTAACTTGAAAGAAACATGAAAGCTAATAAAAAAAATCTGCATAAATTTCATTTCTGAAAAAAGCCAAATCAAATAAAGCAGAACTCACAGAAGATATCGAATTGAATTTGCAACGATCCATAAAAAGACTTTTTGTGGCCATTGAATTATTTGATTCGCAATTACAAAGGAAAAGAATACAAAGCAGTACTGTTAAAGGCGATGTGTTGAAATTATGCAAAAGTTGTATTTCGTTGAAGGAAACTTTTCATACTTCTTATGCAGAACAAATCTGCGAAAGAATTTTTTAATATCTCAACAGCCATTGCAGCTTCAAAAAAAGGAGCTACCTTTCGGATACTAGAAATGGAAATGCAAAATTAAGGGTAATGAGAAAAATGTGGATATTAATGTTTTCTTATAAGATATCAAATGGAGAGCTTGAAGTCTTATTTCTAAGAAAATATCAGATGTCATCTTGAAGAACGTCTTAGAAATTAAAATGTGCCTTTATGTAAAGTGATTCCATTAAATCACTGTTACATAAAGGCACATTTATTCAAGACAAAATGTGTTATTATTTCTTCCTTTCAATGTTTCTTTGGCATCACATATTTTAGTCGACGTATAAAATTATTTTTTAGATTCTGGCATTTGGTATATCACAAAATTTCAGAAACGTAAAATTAAATTAATGAAACTAACTATGAATTGAATTTTCACTAAAGAATATTCATGGGAATTCAATTATTTTATTGATAACTACTGAAGGTAAAAGAATTTGAAATATTGAAAAGTTGTTGAATGAACGATTAATAGTTCTTTTGAATAGACGAGAAACGATTCCTTTTTCCTTTGAATATATAAAAGGCATGGAAACTCAAAATTGTAATGATGAGAATAAAATAAATGTTATAGGAAAAGATATCCAAACCTCATCCCTCAGAAATAGCTGAATGACATCCCGAGGGAATTAAATAGCTATTTTATTTAGAACAATAAAATAACTATATATTAATATAGCTACTTGATTTAGGGAAATTACGAAAAGAAGTACTAATTACTAAGATATAAATAAAGTTATCTTGTATTCAAAATAACTTTATTTATATTTTAGTGATCATAATAAAATTTAATATTATACAGTAGCAAATATTAGAGAATAATGAAAATTTTAAAATGAACCAAATATCTAAAAATTATTTGAAACTCGTAAACGATGCAAATTCTAAGGGAGATTATTGCTTTTCAATACATATTTTATATGCAAAATTATCTAATAAATTTATCGATAATTTTCTATGAAGTAGTTTCACCATAAGGAGAAATATGCATGTGTTCGAAAAATCAAAAGAGCAAATGATTGCAATTTTAAAAGAAAATTGTAAGCTGTAAATATAAAAATTTTCTAATTTTAGATGATTTTATGGATATTTTATTAAAGAATAGAGAAATAAAAATTTTGAAAAATTTATTTTTTCGAATTTTATAAGAAGAATTTGAATCTTCTCATGCTATGGTTTCAATTCCAGATATGCTACTAAACACAACATGGTGAGTTTTGTGTAGCTTTTTGTAGAAGATTCCTAACTAAATTGTTTGGGTATTTTCTGGCAAGCTGCCGAGTTATTGCAATGGAATAGAGACTTGATTAATAATGGATCAGCATTTCTTCCTGTTGGATGTAGGAATCACGTATATTATGTGTAAATACATGTTCTACGGGTGTCATCGAGACTTGAGAAGAAACTTGGAAACCGACCAACTTTTTCATGCGGGCTGTTTGGACATCTATAGAGAACAGCAAATCTTTCATTTAGAAAACAACAGATTGAAGCAGAATTTTGATAAAATGCGGCTGTGTAACTCTTTCGATACTTAAGTATTATATGGTTAGAATTCTAAAAAAGTAAATTTATCAATTACAACCGATAGAGCTAAAAATATATTTATATAAATATATTTATTGTACAATAAGAATATTTGTAAAACTTTACTAGAAGAAATGAGAGCGTTTTAAAGAAGATTTTTGATAATAATCAGCTATTTAGTTGCATAGCATATGGTTATAATTCTAAATCAATAAATTAGAATAGTTTGTAACTAATGAACTATAATTAGAACAGTTCTGAATCAATAACTCAGAAAACTTTGTATCTAACGAACAATAATTAACACAACTCTGAATCAATAAACTGGAACAGTTTTTTTCCTATATAGGGTAGCTTTATAATTAAAGAATATTTATGCAATTGTAAGTAATGGACAGTAAGCAAAATAAAGGAAAATAAATTTAAAAAAATCAGCTTAATTTAGAATAAGTTTTGTTGTAAAAAAATGAAAGCAAATGAAAAATAGTTTATTTAACATTTTAATACTGCCATTCTGTTTAAAAAATAAAACAGGACTTAATTTTTTGTTATTGTTAAAATATTGTTATGGTTAATTTAAAATTACATTGTCTCTGTTGATATAAATACGCAAATAAGTATGTCTTAAAAATAAGTTTTGAAACTCTACTAAGAGAAAATATTTAAAATTAGGGTGTATCAATTTATTTTTGTTTTCATCAATTTTAGCAGTGTTTAATTTTATACACACATTTCACTTTAATTTTTGACTTCGGGAAAATGCATTGGGTGTTATTGAGACATTTCTTAATCATTTTTTTTTTTTAAATTAATTTATTTTACATCCGATTTAAGAAAAGATAAAACCTTGTTTCCATTCACTTCATCATCAATATTTTTTTACATAAAACATTCATTTAAGAAAATACAACTAAGTTTTTCATTTATATTAAATATATAAAGCAATGTATAACCATGTGATTAATTTGTTGACATATTTGCTTTCTTTCGTTGTATTTCTCAAAATAGTTTATTGATTTATTTGTTGTCTTATTAGTAGTTAATGAATCCCTCAGATAATAATGGAAGAAAAGATAAATAAATATTTCTAATTATACCCTATTGTATTACAAATTTTTGATTTTATTGCTGAACAATAAATTGTAAATCTTCGTTAAAACTAATTAGTATTAACTCCGCTAATTAATAAGAACTAATTAATATTGACTTCGTTAAATATTAAATTCTCATATTGAAGCATATAGACTCTAAAGGAATGCAGTTAATGAATTCAAAGCATATGTATTTGAAAAAAATTAGTGGAGAGTTATAAGTATTGCATGAGATTTGAATATTAATAAAAAGAAAGGATGTATAAGAACTTGCAGGATCGTAGGATCTTTTTTTTTTTTTTTTTTTTTTTTTGTTGAAACGAGAAAATTGCCTAGACAGTGTTTGTAGAACAAAAGTCTTGGAACCTTCATAATGTAATACTAAAACAATAATAATAACAATCAGAATTTTTGTAAGAAAAATAAAAATTACCAAAAAATGCAGTTTTTATTCTAAAACAAACTGTGGAAGTTCGTTAATAAGTTAATATAAAAAATTGCTTTTTTTTTTCAAATATAATTTATTAATTTTTATTTCAAATATAATTTATTAATTTTTATTTCAAATATAATTTCAAGAAATATTTTATATTTTTTGAAATTTTTTAAATCATTTTTTTCATGCGTGAAATTTAAATTGTATTGTTGGTTGAAAAATTAAAAATTAATACCCTATATTAAACCGAAGTCGGTTTGGATGTCAAAATACTGTGACAGCTACTAAGAAATATTTTTTGTTGAAATGAGATGAAGAAAAGTATTGCTTAGGCAGTATTTTTAGTACAAAGTCTTGGAAACTTTATAGTATAATACTAAAACAATAATAATAACAATCAGAATTTATTTACGAAAAACAAAAATTACAAAAAATATCATTATTTAAAAAAATTAATTTTTTAATCCTTTTTTTCATACTTAATATTCATATCTTATTAAACAAACTGTTGGTTGAAAGATTAAAAACTAAGGCCCTATATTAAACCGAAGTCGGTTTGGATTTCAAAATACCGTGACAGTTACCATGAAATATTTTTTTCTTGAAACAATATGAAAAACAACTATTGCTTAAACAGTGTTTGTAGTACAAAATCTTGGAGCCTTTATGATATAATACTAAAACACTAATAATAACAATCAGAATTTATTTACGAAAAAGAAAAATTACAAAAAATATCATTACTTAAAAAAATCTTTTTTTTTTTCATGCGTAATATTTATACCTTATTAAACAAACTGTTGGTTGAAAGATTAAAAATTAAGGCCCTATATTAAATCGAAGTCGGATTGGATGTCAAAATGCCGTGACAGTTACTGTGAAATATTAACTCGTTCTTGAAGCACGAAAATGAAACTTATTTCTCCTCGAAACATTCCCCGAAATGTTTCAGTTTGAGAAGCTTCAACTCGACGAAGTAAAAAATAATTTATATCGAGGAATAAATCATTCATTTGGACAGCTCCAGCATTAAAATTTATGACAAATAAAGTGATTGGATGAAAAAAAAATATAAATAAAATAATTCATTAAGAAGGATTGCTATTTTGTGAAGGAAGCAAAAGAAATATTTTTATATTTACTGGAAGGGGCTGAGAAAAATGAT
Organism: Caerostris darwini; assembly: GCA_021605075.1. Classification (NCBI taxonomy): domain Eukaryota; kingdom Metazoa; phylum Arthropoda; class Arachnida; order Araneae; family Araneidae; genus Caerostris; species Caerostris darwini. Next base: position 679,697 of record BPLQ01013598.1, on the reverse strand, counting down.
TTTTTTTCAGGCTACGAAGAGACACCTTCCGGATTTATGGGTTTTCCAGAACACAAAGGCTCTAACCGCAGGGCCTGACATTAACATAGTTTGGTGATAAAAATGCTGGTCATTCTTTGGGATGAAATCTTTGCATGTAACACATTAATTTTAGTCTACCATCCGTCAAAAAGCACTTTATGTCTTTTTTCGACTTGCGGATGCAGGTATTTAGTAGAAAATGTGAAAGAATTTCTAAAAAAGAGAAGTGTTTTTAAATGATACCACAACAAAAAGTTTTTAACGAGCTTAGGATGTAACATTCTGTAATAATCTAAAATGAACTTTTCTGGATATTAATAAAAATAAAAATCTTGCCATAAATTTCAGAATTTTACAAAAGATTGGGATTCCGATGGGAGTTAAACAAGATTTAGATTGAGTTCTATTAGATTTTTTCTATAAAACTTCTATAAGAAAATCTTATAAAGTATCAGTATTGTTCCAAATTGGATCCGTAAATTCTTTCGTATAAGAAATTTTTAACATAAAAAATTTCCTTAAAAATATTTTATTAAAAGTTGTAGTGTGCAGTTTGGGCAACCAGATTGTAGTGGGTTGGGTGTGACTGGGTTGAGATACTTGAGACACTGGTTGGAGAACTAACAGCTTTATTTACACACGCACAAACGCCACACACATACAATTAGAATTATACAATGTTTAACACATTTAACGACATAAAATTATAGATTCGTAGAAAGAATCTATTTCTAAGTCGAAAATCCGAAACTTAAGCTACGCGCAGAATGCGAGAAATATAATTCTTCTCTGCAAGAGAGTCTGCAGGCCAACTAATAGGCCATAATGCGCTATATATATTTCTTCTTGGGAAGAGAGACTATAAACTTAACATTTCTCAGCGGGGAGCATTGGTTGCGTTGTAGTTCCTCTCGGGTGAGAGTCTCGAGACCGACTAACCATTTATCCTGAACGCTATAGGGGATGTGTTTGCCAGTGCGTAGGAGGAAGAACGGTTACAAAGTATAATTGTTAGTAAAAAAAGCAATAAATATATGGGGGTCTATTAAATGCATAATCGCAGTGACATTAATCTCAACTTAAACTTAATCTATACTTCTTATTTATAAGGATCAGCGAATTTTCCAAGTCTTTTAGGTGATTTAGATGCCCATTCTACGCCACATTGAAGATAATTATGATGTTTGTAATGAGGACTATTTATGAAAACATAGCTTTTACCAACGAATAAATGAAGCTTAAATTAAAATATGTGATGAAAACTGATACTCAGTTAAAATTAAACAATTATTTACAATACGATTTTATGTTAATTTTGTTACTCATTATTCTCTCAGTATGCAAAAACATTCAGTTCATATTTTAAGAAGCTGATATGTACTGGTTGAAGTAAAATATTTACGAATAAATTGTTCATCATAAATTTATAATTCACGTAAAATTTTGTAAACTTAATTTACATTTTTAGCAACCACTTCCTTTTAGAACGTTGGAATTAAAGGAAATATGCAGAAAAAGCGCACAATTTTTTTGTATACGCGAGTATAAAACGTCAAAAACAATAATAATAATAATAATAATAACAGTAGATGCAAGATTAATAGGGAAGCTAAATATTGAAGTTGAGCCTGGCTTTAATAATCAGCCTGAAAAATGTATTTTTTTCTATCAATAAAAAAATAACTGCCATATCAAGTGGCGAAGCAATAGCAAAAATAATAAATAAGGATTTTATTTTATTTAAAAATGACAAATAATAATTTTTTCGGGATTTTTTGGCTGACGTTTCTTTAATTCCAGATAAAGAAAAAATGATTAATTAAGAGAAATAAATAGAACTTCTAATTAGTGCAATTTTTAATCTTTAATAAATATATATAGAAATCTTTGAAGCAAAAAAAGTTTTGTCTTTTAGAAACTGAATACAGCGGATAGAACCATCCCTTCCTTATTAAAAAGTCTGGTGGTATTTCTTTTTTTCTTCAGAATGCCAACAAGTGTCATTTTCTTTTGTTGAAAATAATCTGTATTCGGAATACTTGAATAATAATTGTCTGTAATTGCATTTCTGCATACATTTTTAAATGAAGAAATCAACCTTTCCCCAACATCCAGCGGAGTGTTTGAAGCATACATCATTATTCTATTTTACTTGGAAACGATGACAAACGAGATGCAATATTTTATCCTTTGCAATGAATTCAGTCAGACTATAGTAGTCATTGCAGTTTTTTAGAAAAGAATCTAAAATTGCTCATAATTATGCCATCTTATATAGTTTAGCATTTCATTTCTTGTTGTTCCGTCCCGAATTCAAAGCATTTTTTTTTAGAAATAAAAATATCTCACAGCTCATAACTGTTCGTGCAATTTCTATCCATGTGCCAGGATTTGAAAATAATTCTTTGCCCTTTGACCTTTTTTTTAATCTGTTTTTATTCATATCAAATATAATAATTCGAAATATGTCATAAATTCACTTCCTATTGTATATTGAGTATCTTGCTCTGAAATGATTTATACATTTCTGAATGGTTTGCACATTTCTAAATTTCATCAATCTTATTTTATTCAACAGTGATCCATTTTCATCCACGGCATTTTTCGAACAACTATGAATTCGAGGAAGAATTTTCACAATGTTCAATTTTTTGTTTTTGAACTTTTGGTATTTTCTTTTTTAGGCCATCTGGTAATTTTATTCCTTGCCAAATTTCACTCACTAACCTACATTGTCATTAGATTCAGACACACTGTTCATATAACTTAACATATATATGTGAAATTAATACATATATGTGATATACATGTATGTGAAAATACATATATGCGGTATACATATATGTGATATACATATATGTGAAAATAATACATATGTGATATACATATATGTGAAAATAATACATATGTGATATACATATATGTGAAAAGAATGCATATGTGTGAACAGAATACATATGTGTGAACATTTTCATCATATTAAATCCGGACAGTAAACATTTATTATCACTGTCAGTAAATGCTTCATCAATTTCATTTTCATCATCAAATAATTCTTGAAGACATTGAATATCTTCCCAATTTTTTACCAGTTTTTGACCCAGAATTGCAAAGCATGCCATTAAATACTATTTGACTATATAAAATAAAGCATTATCTCACAGTAATATAAGCCCGGTATATAATTACTAAAATACAGTTTTACGATGCGAAGAAAATAATTAACTTTCACGAGCGAGAGTGCACAGTGTAAACTTTACCAACGATGTACAAGGTAGTACGAAATTAACGGTAAAATTGAAATGCGACCTTCAAATTAGATCAAACCCATTTCATATTGAAGGAATAGATTGCAATAAGGAATAGTAATGACCGTAATAAGGAATAGTAATGACTTGCAGTTTTAATGTTCGTTCGCTGTGAGAGAAATGCTTGCAACACCATGCTTGTCGTAAAATTTGAGCAAACGCGCTCGGTGAAAGGTTGATGTTACTATGCTTTTAGAAATATAATTACGAAACAGATATTCCAATCAACTAAGAATTCGCAAAGGAAGTCAAGCAAAATCTATTTAAAATTCACTAATTAATGCAGTTAATTACATCTCAACTCTAACGACAAACTTTCGCCCGGGTGGCGACACTGTTATAGAATGGCTTTTCAAACAATGTCTTACAAAGACATGTAATTACCAATAGGAAGTCATTATTTCAGCCCATAAGCGAGATTTGTAAACTTCTTGAAAATTAACGGAACTTCCAAACAAAAGGGCGACATGTCATCGAATGGAAATGAAAAGAAAGTTTGTTCTAGCGTTTCCTCGGCATTTATTTAAGTGAAATATCTTATCTCTCTACCAAGGAAATGCTAATATTTGAAATCTTAAATCTATTGGGACAAATTGGGATTTAGAAATTAAGTACAGTGTTAAAAGTTTAATTTTAACATTCTTTAGAATTAATAACATCTATGTTCAACGTTTCTTGAATGTTCATTCTAAATGATACAACTCATATGACTGCTAAGGAAACATTAAGATTGGAACGACAGCAATTAATGCAACTTTTAATTGATAATTTGTTCTGATAGTGTATGTATTACTTCCGTCCAATTTTATTAAATTGAAAATTGTTTGACTTTTGCTTGAAAAAAAAAAGATTATGTAGAAAATGCAGCTTTCTGAAGATATTTTTGAAATACAATAATAAAGTCTTTATATATTATTTTAATTAGATATTTTATGAACATTTAAAATTTAATAAACATTCTTAAATAAAATAGAATGTATTTAATTTTTATGAACTTGTTTTTAAACGACGATGAGCAAAGTGTTTCAACAGTTTCAGTAAAAAAATGTCGACAATGTATCATATGATTTTAAAATGAAATATGTATTATTTTGTTTGAATTCAGAAGATTATTAATAAATAATAATTCTAATTTAAATATTTTTATGTTTTACGAATTATTATATAATATAATAATTCTCAGAAAGTTTTATGTAAGTTATGTAAGTTAACAAATATTTTGATAACACTTTCGGGAAATATGCGAGTTCACATTTAAATACGAATTTAAACAGCTTAAACACTTTTTTTTCCACATATTTCAGTAAGTTTTTTTTATCTGTTTGTGTTAATTATTACATATTTTTATTTTTAATTATTTGAAAACGTTTAACATATGTTTACAGAAGAAATCTTTCAATTACATTAGAAAACTTTTTCAAAGCAATGGACTATCCCCATTCAAGTTAATTACAATTGCTTTGCAGCTTCCTTATTTAATCCCATGTATTTAATTGTTAAAGCTTCAAAAGAGTTCTAATTATTTGGCAAGACAGTTGAAGCCCAAAGTTTGCTTAAAAGAATAAAATTCCTTCCAAAAATTTGATTCCTCGCCTGTGAGTTTTGCTTGAGGCCGAAATAGAAGAAAGTAATTTCCCAAGACATTTTCACCGCGAGAAAACTCATTGACAAATTGAATCTTTCCTCCCCCCGTCGCATTTCAACATCCATTTTTGGATTCAGTCTGATAGAAGGTTCACAGAAGAAATGATTTTCATAAGTTCTGCAAACAAAAATGTATTTGATCAAAGGAATGCGCAAAATAAAATAAAAAAATGAGCAACAGTGACAAAGCAAAACGGAATAAATGTTTTAGAGCTGAATTTATAATTAGAAAAAAATTTTAAACTTTCTGAAAAAAAAAATTATTCTAATATTTTTTTCTGATTTATTATTTTAATTTTTAAATGCTGCTGAACACGAAGCAAACCGAACATTAGTATTAGAAGTATAGTAGAATATAGATTGGTTTGGCGCTTTATGGTCATCTTACGTGCACGAGGGCTAAACAGTCCGGGACCTACAGTTTAAAGTGGATTCCCCAAAACTCACAAATATCCATGTCACCGCCAGGATTCGACCCTGAAACCTGGGATACCAAAGGCTAAAGCTGTAGCCACTTGGTCATCAGGACGCAGTGGAATATAGAAGAAATATATAGAAGTATAGTATATTTCCTTCTACCACCTTATTAGAAGGAAAACGAGTTCGATTTCCATAGATAGTGTGAATTGCGGTCATTTCTTTGAAAAACGAGAAGACTCGGTACTTGGCTATTGTAAAGTACTCCGTATAAATTCGTCCGTGAATGATTCGATGTGAAAAGGCTGGGAGTTTTCTGTATTTTATCTCGTATGTTACGCAAATTTGGGCAGTATTCTTTTAATAATGTCGGTAGAAACACCATAGTGAAATTTCTGTATTATGATTATCAAGTTTCATGGCCTTATGCCGAAAGCAAAGAAATACCACCTCATTAAAAAAATATTTTTCTCTAATCTTTATTATCTTTTCACGAATTATTTTTCTACTCAAGTTTAAACTTTGCGATTAAAATTTGACTGAAATAAAAAGGCGAAATATTATCATGGGTAATCATTTAAGTGTAAAGCACCAAGATTAAGGAAATAATCTCTCAAAGCAGACCGAAACTGGTAACAATTAGGCACTAAACGAATAATCTCAATTATTTCCCGAACACGGACAAAACGAAAGACTTTAATTCTCGGAGGAGTTTATTATACGAACTTCAAATTGTGCAACAGCATAAAAGCGAGTTAATGAGGGGAGGGCATTTTTTCCAGGTTTTGTTTTCTTTGGGATGCGCTGGAATGTGAAAGGAAGAAGCTCCTGATTATATTTTAGCAACAGAGCTGATGTAATGACATGGAACAGCTCTCAGCCGTGAAACCTGTCAGTCGCAATCAATAAACCTTTATCATGTGATACTGAAATAATAAAGACTCAGACATTTCCTAAAGAATGCATAAATACATTCGGGGAATCTCATCGATCGCATGAAAAAGGCTTTCACTTACAGATTTAGGAAAGGCAATTTTTTTTTTCGCACTTGTTGAAACAAGATTTATGGAGAAATGTATTGCATACACAGTGTTTGTCGAGCAAAATCTTGACTTTTATGGTGTGATGTAATATAAACTCAGACATTTCTTGAAGGTTGCGTTAATAAATAGGGTAATAAATAAATATTCTATAAATGCGATCTTAATAAAAAGGCATTCACTAACAATTTTAAGAATAGCAATTTGATCACTAATGTTGAATGACATTCTGATAAAAGAAATGCATTGTATATACACCGTTTAGTGTAAAAAACCAATATATTAGTCAAAAATTAGTAGAAAGAAAGTAGAATGGGTTGAAAATTACATGGATTCAACTTAAACTCTTTAACAAAAATTACGTTATGTATTAGGATACAAGATTTTTGCTATGAAGTGTTAAATAATTTCTTTTGATTAATGTAATTAATAATATTTATCATTATAGTTAATTATAAAATAAAGTTTGGGAAAGCCATTTCATAATCAAAATCTTACTGCATATAAATATATAATTAAAACATATATTCATTAGGAAAAAAAACCCGGTTATAGCATATTTAGATGATAGAAGAATGTAAGAAGTTTGTTTTTTAATAAGTACAATGTGACACCGCTCAAACGTGAATACTGTTATAATATGGGTAAAAACATGCACCCCTTCCCCCAAAAAAATGAACTATCGCCAGATTAATTATTTTAAGTGAGTACATATAAACTTCTTTTAACAACGCACATATACTTAGTAATAAATTAAATAGATTAAATAAACATGTTAAAGCATTTGCTTAAAAAAATTACACGCAGTTTTACTCTATAACTATATAAATACATAATTAAAATATAGATGGTAAAAGAATGTAAGTCGAACTATATTTACAAATCCTTAAATAGTGTACTATCTTACTATATTTGTAATAGTTATCTTGAATCATTTAATTTGAATAAAGAAATGTAGGGTTAATTCACTTTTGACATTTGATTATTTACTAATAGATTAGACAAGGCATATTTTATTATACGAAGAGCCCTCTGGTTGTCCATCAACCTCAACCGACGAAGCTCACGTCCAAAAAATTAAAGATTTGGTGCTTGCAAACCATCGATTTACAATTAGAGACCTTGCTGCTGATGTTGGCATTTCAAAAGGATCGGTCAATTCCATTTTGGGCCTCAAACGCGTAAATCTCGATTGGTACCGATAAACACCAAATGCGCCAGCTCACACTGCATTGATTCTTTGTGACTTTTTTCGCCAAAAATGAAACCCATATCGTTCCACAACCACCGTATTCACACCGTGTGACTTCTGGCTATTCCCTAAACTCAAAAGACTACTCCGGGGGCACCGTTTTGAGACGATTGAAGAGATTCAATGTGAATCACTACGCGCTTTGAAGACCATCCCTGCCGATAACTTTTTAGCATGCATTGAGGATTGGAAAAAAAGTTAGCATAAGTGCATTGTGTCCGGAGGGGATTACTTTGAAGTGGATGAAATAAATTTAGAAGAATAAATAAAGAGCTTTTGGAAAAAAAAAATGGTCTTACTTTTTGGCCACAGTAGTATATTAAAATATTTCTTTCTTTTTTGTTTTATCTCCGAAATAACGGTGTTGCCACTAACGCTCATATTACAGTTGACCAGATGGTGAGTTATAGAAGGTCGTATTTTACTTATAATTCCTTAACTACTATATTATGTTGTCGTAATGTACTTGTAATAATGGTCTTGAATTATTCCATTTGAGGTAAAGAAGCTGACGCTTATTCGCTTTTGACATTTGATTATTTGTTAATGCGCCAGACAAAAACAAAATGTTATTATCAGAATCCTGCTAACGAATTCTAAAGTGAAAAAAAGTTTTCATTCCTGTAAGTTTGTAAGACATTAATATTTCCCTGATAATTCTATTGTTTTTGCCTAGTTTAACAGTAGTTAGCACACTGAGGGTTTGACTCTGTAGTTGCTAAAAATTAGCCCTTTAAATACATTTTGATTTATTGCCCTTGTTCTATCCTGCATATTCGGAACTTTTTTTTAGAAACAAATGTCACGCTAACATTACAATATTGTCCATTCTATCACGCTTTTTCATTGGAACACACGATGAAGGGGCAGCTGTGTTTACTTTTAATGCTTTTTATTGGTGTATTGGATCGAACAATTGCATGTTTCTCAGAAAGGTATTCAACAGGATGGTGATTACAATGTCATGTTACAAAAACTCCAATAATGATTTACAAGATATATTTGTTTTGTATGCTGGTTAAATATGGTTATTTTGTAGGTTGTAATGCTATATATGGTATCTACAAATGATCGGAGCGGTTTCAAAATGTTATAATGGTTATATCACATAAAATACTTTTAACACAACATAATAAATAACATGATAAAAGATAAAATATAACATAATAGAAGATACCATATAACATAATACAAGATAACATATAACATAATACAACATAACATATAACATAATACAAGATAACATATAACATAATACAACATAATTCATAACAGAGCAATATAACATATAACCGAACAATACATGACGTAACATAATGTAATACATAACATAATACAAGATATATAGCATAATACAACATAAAATGTAAGGTTAAACATAATACGTAGCAATACAATATAACATATAACATAACACAACGTAATACATAACATAATACAATATCACTTATAACATACATTTAATGCATAAAAAAAGTTTTAATATGAAGCTTTGCTATTCTATTAAAAACTTTACGAAGTACTTATTATTCTGAAGTTTTCTTCGTCATATTACATATTTTTCGATTTGTGATCCTTGTGACATTCTGTAAATATGCAGTGTGTAGTTAAGCTCCTTTCGTACGCGATTTAGCATATGAATAAATCTCATCCATTCCATATGAATAAATTGGATCAAAAGCATTGATGTTTCAAGTATAAATTGAGACCAACTTTAAATGATGCAATCCCATTGTATTATAAAGCAGAAGTACTAACCCATTTCTATACTAATAAAAGATGCAAAAAATCTCTATAGTGATTTTACAGAGCTTCTTAATAGAGCTTCAATAAATATAACCTAACTAAATATTTGGAGTAAACTATTTGGTTTTTAAGAGTGCACTTTTCATAAAAGTTTATTCAGAGCAAATAATCCATGAAGAAAATGAAACAAATCTTGCTGGCTGATATCCATTCATGTATTTCCTTCTGAATTATCTTTTTAGGATGCCAGAAATTACGATATATTTCTGTCTGAAAATGAAATATATTTTATTTCCGTGGCTTGAAAAAGAAACACGCTTCATTTATAAATGTTAACGTGTCATTTCCCATAAAAGTATCCATACATCTAGAATTATGGAACTATAAAAATGTTTGTTCTTTCCTTTTCATCATTTGTACAGATTCATTCTAGAAAAAGTGAGCAAAGCTCGAAGACTGTTTACCATTGTTAAGTTGGAAAAATAGCTCAAAAAAGAGAAGGTTTTATTGAACACAGATACTTAGAAAAGGTTTGAAAGGTTATTAAATTCGGTTGTAATACAACTAGTCATAAAGAGTACAAATTTGATAACGGACGATTTATCACAAGTTTTTATTCATTATTGATGATTTTCTGCGTATTTTGTTTTTCCCTTCCAATTTTTATGATTTGGTTGTGTATTTGAATTTTAATTATATCGTTATTGTAGTTTTAACTAAATATATATATTTAGGGTTTGATATTTCTTTTAGACAACCGAATTTAAAAGGCATTTTTTTTCCTGGTACATGGAGGAATCTCGTGTTCGTTCCCATTATGTATGTTGCAGATGTAATGATAGGAAGTCTATGCAGATGCAAATGATGAGCAATAATGGGTAGTCTTTGGCATCTACAAAAATTTTCAGAGAAGATTATCTGCTATAGCATTTCATAAGGGAGAAAACCTAGATAACTCCCACCAGGTAGTCTGAATGCCAATTTGTATCACTTGCACACGTTGTCACAATATCCATAGTTCAGTGATTAGCGAATTCGAATCTGAGCACTAGTGCATACTGATTACTCTCCTTACCAAAGGGTCACAACTTTGTCAATGACTTAATTTGAAAAAAGATTAACTAGTGAAAACTAATCAGATTAATTAATTAATTAAAATCAATCAGATTAATTAATTAAAAATTTAAATACAAATTCTATTTTTATGGCCATTTCAGAAGAGATAATTTTTAATTTTGAGGCAGAAACTAGTTCACGGATTTCTGCTACTATGAAATTTTCTGGGTTTTCTACGACTGTGGGACAACGGCCTACAGTCGACCACATGAAGCACGAAAATAAAATCAACATCCCTCTAACTAATCAAACATTAGTGTAAGAAATGCATGCGGTCGCTGCTTTCTCTGAGTATCAAGCAGGAAATAAGTGACGAAAAAGAGAAGAAAGTCACTTTGGTCTCAATGCTTTGCTGAGATTCTCAAACAAAAGAACGTGGATGGGATTGTCGATGCGAGAAGGTTTTATTTATCCAGAAAACTACTGAGAGTGAAGGAAATAAAAGAAAGAATTTTATGTAAGTTATATTGTTAAAAGTCTCTCTTTATTTTGAAAAAAAATGAATTTTAAGGAGAAATTGTTTTATTTTAAAAAATTGGTTACTTAACTTATATTTATTTCACCAAAAGAAAGTCTTTAAGTCTCATATATTTTTCTATTCTACAACATAAAAGATCTTTGCTATCCAGAAAGATATTTCCTATTTAAACGAAGAATTAAAAAAAAAAATAATGCACTATAAAATGTCTACTTTCCCCCTTTTATGACATTTTAAAATTAAGTTCGTTGTCTTAAAGTTAACCCAGCATACTTCATCAATACGTTTGACTTGCTAATAGTAAGAAGTGGGTGTGAAATAATGAGAAAAGATAGAAACTTGTCTTAAATAGCATCTGTGCTTGATTATGATAATTTGAATTCCAATCATCAATTAAATTAATTAATAACACATAAGAAATTGAAATCTCTGTGACACCACATGTTTCACATTGTTTTGTGAAGTGTTGTCTCACCAACTATAACAAGCTCAGAACTGAATGGAGCCATATCTGCTCTCTACCTGCCTTGATTGAGTTCCGCTTTATTTATTGAAAGGGACCGATTAGGTGTTGAGTACAAACCAATGATACATTAGCAAGCAATAATTACTCCATTCTGGGTACCTTCAATAGGAAGCGGATGTAACTAATCTATCTCAGCTGATTACACGCGCACTGAAATGAGTTACTTTACTCTGAGTTAAAATTGTCAATTAGTTAAATGATTAATTTCTTAATTAATGGAATAGAACTGAGGTTTCGAGAACTGCATGTGAGGGAAATTTATTTGTCAAATAAGTATGTGCAATGGATAATTTTGAAGAAAATCAGCAGGTTAGTTAAATAATCAGCTTTTTAGTGTATTTTTAGTGTAGGTCTATTGGACTGAGGATTATTTAAAAAATAGTGAATTTAAAAAAGTAAATAGCAAAATAGAATTTCACTTGCTTGTAAAAAAGTTGTATAAAGCAATGAATTAATTTATGTATAAGTTTAGCTATATATATCCATTGACAAATTACTATTATTATACTGTCAAAAACATGGATACAAGATACGTATAGATTGAAAGTATTATAAAAAAGAATTTTTATGAAATATTTAAGGGATGCAAATGAGTTAAGAAAGTTCTGCTATAATTCAGACTATTTGAGAGAGATTCACATACTTAAATTTTATTTTCAATTATGAATTACATCAAAGTTTTTATCCCTGTTCTGGATTTTTTGCTTTCAATAGAAGAAATGGATACCATTTAAAAGCATTGCGAAAACCGAAGTTACTTCCTTGCAAACCCAATAATAATTTAGAAAAACAAAATCCCGTACATTTTATCACACCATTACTGCTTGAAATTAATATTAGTAATATTCTGATTATTTGTATTTTTTAGGTTAAGATGGTCTAAATGATTCGTTGAAATTCTTTTCTTAATTTTCCCAACTTCCCGAGTGAAATCCATTTTTTAATATCAAGCAGAGAAATCTTATTCTTTTGCAAATAAGTTCCTATTGTTCAATGGAGTCAAGTTTTATAATTGCATTGTAGATGAAAACCTTAAGAACCCAAAAAGTGTCATATTGATGTTGGAAAAACAGCATTCCGTTTTCCCATTCTTAAAAATGATGTTTCTAACACCATAGCCGAAGCACCCAAACATTCGTCCCCTTTCCTAGCATCTGTTTACAAATAACCAGAAAATGCTCACGGATAAACACTAGTATTGATTTTAGCCTATCTTACAGATTGGCCAGCAGAATGGGTTTTTCTGAAATTCTTTTCTCATTTTCTCGGTTTTTTGCCGAAGTATATAGAGAATAGAAGCATATAGTGAATGCACATGTGGAAAGGATTTGAAAGAGTCTATTGATAACATTTTATCGAAAAGGTTTTTTTTGTATACATTGTAATGAAAATTTCATAATTTTCAGACTATATATTAAAAATATATAATCTGATTTCTTATTTCTCATTAGCTAATAAAATAAATACACTTAAACAAAATTACTCATTATCAATTGTATAAATCAATGTTTCAAAATATTTTTTATTTTTTAAATGACTAGGTAATAATCAATTAACGTAATAAAGGAGATACACCTTATTTGTTAATATAATATGTCTGATGTCTGTACTTAAATATCAAAAAAAAAAAAATTGCTGAAATAAATCAACTCAAACTATCGACTTTTCTAAACATAATTTTGTATTCCGTAGATATGTAAGTCAACTTCCTTGAAGAAGGGAAAAGCAAAAACTAACAACATGTTTTACTATGGTAACTTTCTACAACAATACGGTATTCATGAAATATTGGATAACACTTGACGAGTGTTCTTTGTATCTTGAAATAATAATTTATAAACTTGAATAGTTTTTATTTTGAAATAATACTTAATAAATTATTTATGATATATTTTAAAATATTGTCACTATGACTGCTGAAATAAAATACTTAAAAAAATTTAATGTTTTACTTTAAATGAATGTAAAATCTGTAAACCTATTAAGCAATATCACAGAGATATCATTGATCATTGAAGAACTCTTCCTCATCTTTACAAATATATTTTCTCATCTCAAATGAAGGAAATAAAAACTGAAATTAAACATTATCTATGAAAGGTTGTGGTAGCATATTCAGGATAACCCGGAATACACTTTGAGAATTCCTACACTACATCCACTTTGGTTTACTGTAGTTGGGAAAGAACACCTCAAATTTCAGATTTATCATGTCGATTCCTGACGTAAATAACGAAACTTTTTTTATTTTGATTATTTATTCAGAAGCCCAAAGCTGCAGACTCAGACCCATCTTGATCGTAATTCAAATTATCCTGTTAAAAATCAGCTTCTACGAAAGGCTGATAATGAGAGGTTGTACTAATACCATCAGTCGGCATGAAATCTCACTTAATGACACATAATGAGGTTTCAAACGTCTATTTTAGCATGTAGATTTTAAAAATTCCTCAAATAAATTACATACATCTTGCTGAAGAAATTTGTGTCTTTAGCACCATTTTCGTTTCTATTGGCATTTTTTATTTTGTGACTGTTTCTAAAAAATTTGCAAAATCTTTGAATATTAAACTCTTTGAAAAGTTTTTCAATCAACAATTGCTATTTGTTTCCAAAAAAACTATGCTCACCAGTATATATTATAATAGTTTTATTTCACAGCTGATTAATAATTATCCATAAGATCAGGTTTAGTGATTTCACCAATGATGTATGACAAAAGACACACAAATAACTAGATCCATAGTAAAGATATTTTTGTGAAGCCTTGCCTATTAAATTAAAATAAAAATAATGTTCCCAGTATCAGTGACAGGAAATCCGTGGACAACTCGAAGTTGCTTTTGCTTACTGAAAGCTTTTGTTTTTAGATGCTCTTGTATAAGACCAAAGTTTAATCAGCTCTTCTTCATTAGGATTTAATCATATTCTATTTAAGCACTATAAATATGCAACAGTTTGAAGTGAATTTTACACTTTCAGAAATTTGAAACAGGCGTATTATATCAATGTTATAAAAAATTATTGCAAAACTTTAAAATTGCTAAAAGTTTCGCCTTTCCTCCACTAGAACTTCTTTTTAAACTCTCTGGCTTTCCAAGATAGGTTCTAAATCACATAATAACAATAGAGATATTTTAAAATTCAATTTGATTTACAAAAAAATTAATGGATGTATCGTTTCATAACAAAGATTCTTTCTAATTACTTTGATAAAAAGCGTGAAACCCAAGTTATAAAAAAAAGTACTACAGTAAATATAGGATTTACATTGTTTACAAAAAGATAGTACTTTATACAGATAAATAATTTCTATGTTTCATTAATTATTGTATTAGTTTATTGTTTCCAAATGTTGTAAGCAGTGAAATGAATTTGTAATTAATAGAAAAGGATTTTTTTTTAATTTTTGAAATTCTGTGAAATCCTTTTCAGAGTTACCATTTCTAAAAGTTCAGGTTATTTACTTAATTAGTTATTATCATTTCAAAGAATTCATAAAGTATTCTTAAAATCCTTTACTGACAGTAATAATGCTGCTTCAGTTCTTAACAATATGCGTACTGAAATGAAAAAGTATGTATTGCATTTGTTTAAGTGGATGACTAATCTCTTTCCAGTGACTATCAAAACATAAATAGGGAGAAAAAGTCTTAACCATTGCGTTTTCGTAGTTATACAAATAAATATTTCGTACACTTTTCTGGGTTTTTTTCTTGAGTACTGTTACTATGGCTACTTAATGTTTTGAAAATAGCCGTGCCAAAAATTTGTCCTTTAACTTCATCTTCAGTTCTTACATAACTTTTCTATTTTTATTTAAAGGGTTTGTTTCATTGTTTTTCAATAACTTTCACTAGCTAATGACAACATTTCAGACATTCAGCTAAGTGTTTTAAAAAACTTTAAATAAATAAATAATCGAAGCATAGTTATTATTGGAGTAGTTCTGTATAGCTATAGTCATGTCTTTTCAGCATCCGAAATTCATGTAAATTTAATAAGAACAATATCCTCAATAAAAGGTACAATAGAGTATTGTTCTTTAAACTTTTGATGGAAGTATATTTTTTTAAACTTCTGTAAAATTAATGTAATTTTCAAAAGCTATACGACTACTGACTTATTACAATTTTAATACTTGTCTTTATGCATATAACCTTTATACAATTTGCAGTTTTTATACGTGATTACATAATATATTCTTAAAATCCTTAATTAACAGTAGCATACCAATAATGCTGTCTCAATTAATAAAAATATGCGTGCTTATATATGAAGCGTAATCATTCACATAGTTTTGAAAAAAATGAAAATTTAGAAAATTTTACATCTATTCAAGATTACTTTTAAGAGTGATTGTTTTGCAAACCATGGTATGAAATTATGAAAAGTATTAAAAAGTTAATAATAAATTAAGTTTACGATTAATTTCTATATTAATAGTATTTGTTTCAAAATGATTAAAATCTTATTATTGATGTAATATTATTTCAGTCATTAACGTATATTTTATGTCTTTTAGTCTATATTATGTTATATTAGCAATTTGTCAATTTAAATGTTTTAATTTAATAATAATAAATATTAGAATATTTATCGCAGAAGAAAGCTAAATTTCATTGAGTATATCTCGGCGTCTAAATTTAAGTGCAGAGATGAAGGAACTTTCTCAAACAATTGAATGTAAAATGTTTTATCCACAAAACAGAGAAATTCGATTCAATGAGCAAAAAGCTTTCCAATCATTAAGTTGTTAGGAAATCGATAATTTTTCAAAGCAAATAAAGTTTTCAGCCAAACTTTTTTCTCACAAAATAAAAATAAAAATGTATAAATAAATTACGTAATGGCATGGGCCATCATTTTGAACAAACATTTCGAAAAATTCCCGAATCGCGTAAGCCGCCGTCAATACATTTATCTAAAACTACATTAAGGGAAAACAGTCAAAAAGATTTACATTTATTATATCTCTTTATCGCTTTTCCTTTTGCAATCTGTATAAGCAGCACTCCAAACAGGGTTGAGTACAACAGATAGATGAGCAACATTCAAAGACATTCTTTTTTAATTTCAATATATTGTAGTGAGAAGAACACAATACATGGTGAAAGCTAGAATCATGGACAATATGCTACAGTTGAAGCATTGACAAGCGTACATAAATTTTTGCAGCAGTGCTCTGGAGAATTAAATCGCCAATTCAAGATCTGTAGGAAGAATGAAAAGAATTTCATCAAAATGGTAAATGGCTAAGTACTGTTTTTCAAGAAAATAAAGGAAAATTGTTGGAAAGATGCTTGTTTTCGTTTTTCAAAATCGCAGTAACCTTTTAAAAGTAGCTTAACTTTCAAATGGAGAAGCATTTTCTCTATGAAAGTCATGAAACTCTTCTTATAAAAATGCTTTGAGATAAATAATTCGACTGATTAAAATAAATTTTTAGTGTGTGTGGTATTACTGAAAGTAAAATTATCATTCGACAACAACTGATTTCTTTTCCTTTTATTGCAATTCGGCGTTTACTGTTATTTGATTATACTGCTGGTGTATTACTTAAGTACATAGTTAATATTGTTGATAAATAAATTTTAAGTAACCAATGAAATGCATTCATGTTTATGCTTTTGATTACTTTATACAATAATAATATTGATTTAATGTAAGGTAGTATCTTTTGGTTGCGAGAAAACTGTTGTTTTTCGTTGTCAAGTTAAAACATTATTATTGTTTCTTGTCGTAACTGCTTTAAATTTTTTATTCTTCATTTGAGCCGTTAAATTACAAAGTTGAAACCAAAGCAATATAATTTTTTAATGTGATAAAATTAAATTATAAAAAGTCATGAAAAACTGATTTATTTGTGTCTGCAACAACTGTTCTATCAAATGTATACATATAAATTTAAATAACGAAATTAAACTTTTAAAAATTCAACGAAAAACATACGAAACAATAATTGATTATTTCTCGATTATAAATGGTAAAACATTTTTTGTAACTAAAACATTTTGCTCTGTAAAGAGCCCTGAACTTTTAAGTTAGTTGTGAATTATTTAAATTTTCAGAAAAAAAAGCATTAAAGGGTTTTAAAATATGCATCAGGTAGGAATAGTCTAAGTACCAGCAATCGTTTTAGCTTCAAAAAAGGTAAATTTGAGTTGAATGACGCTTAAAAAATTCGTAATAAGATTAAGATTTAAAACGGTAAATAATCATGCTTTTACCATCTTAGGCAGGAAAATTCTCTACCATTTGCCGCTAAGCTTTTAGAAAAATGCATGTATTCTTTTGAATAGGCTCAAAGAATTGCAGTTTGAATGCTTTGTGTTTTTAGAATGTGTTGCTAAAATATGAAATATAATAAATCCATCTATTTAGAGGCTTCAGATTACTTTTCTGTTGGAGTGCATGTTTTATGGTTACATCGATTTTTGTTTCTCAGCGAATTATTATTATCTGTTTGAATTTGAATTTTATTATGCATATAAATTTACTGTAACATAAATAGGCAGGTTAAATGAAAATAAAGGATAATTTCTTGTTGAATCATTGACACAATTTATAATTCAGTAATCTTATATTTGTTGCTTTACTAAAGAGTGATAAATTTGTGTAAGCGTTAATGAAAACTTCGCTGAAGGCATTGCATGTTTCGTTCAATAACACCGCCTTAATTCAATAAAGATAATTCGTCCTCTTTGACCTTACATTTTGCTTTTTATGCTGTATAGATAGTCAAAGGTTAATTGGATGAGGGTATAAAAGAAGTAATCTTAATTAATAAGTATAATTGTCTTACATTTAATTTCTTAGGGAAAATTGGGCCATAATTTTTATCCCACAGCAGAATATGTAGAAAAATATTCACTAAGCCAGTTAAACTGTGATGTTGTGATTAATGCATATATCAGTCTATCCTTTTACAAGAAATGGTAATTGTTTTTATGAAGAGGTGTCTTTAATTTCAACTAGTACTGCCTAATGAAGCAGTTCTCTTCAATAGTACTCAACGAAAATGTCCCATATTTAATTATACATTCATTATAATAATTACGAGTTCCTCTTTCGAATCGAGTTTAAATGATCCTGCGAAGATGCATCTAGGGACGTTCAGGACAGCAATGGGAGGATAATCTGACTGTCTAGTGTTATATAGGCTTACAAATGGAATTTTTAGCCTTATTAATGTATAAATTCCATTCTAGAAAGAATAGAATTTATGGGTTTCACTTCATTTGATAGGTGGATCCTTTTGATTATCACCCGTAAAACCAGGTGGTATATTTACTACATGCTGTCCCCACCTTGTTATCGTTTTTTTTCGGCATCTCGGACTTATATTTTAAAAGGATAATGCACACGGGAATCATTTTTACTGATTGTTGTCTTGCTTCTCGAACACTTTATTGGCCATCTAGATCGCTAGATCTTTCCCCAATATAACTGGCGCCGTAGACTGTCCTAGGATTTAACCGATTCCGTGTGTGTGGCAAGAAATCCTGCATCGAGACTTTCGCCAAATTTAGAAATCATTGTCTAGCAGGAGAACAACTTGCATATGAGGTGAGCCATTGTTTTATTGATTGGTTCGCTATAAGTATTTGCATCTTCTGAGTAAAATATCCATTCTTTTGTTATTTTAATCGCTTGATTTTCTATACATAGACAAAGTTTTCCGAAAGGATGATTTTGTTCCCAATTGGATAGTTTATTCTTGATGCATCATTTTTTATTTTTATTTATTTATTTTATGTTAGAAGGCATATGGAAAAAATTACATTCGATAAAGTGTAAAATAAGGGATATAAAAATTTATACCACTTGGTTAATTGATAACCAATTTGAGAAAGTTGTAAACAATTAGTTTAAGTAACAATTACTGTTTAACAAGCAAACAATTCAAACCAAAATCCTTATTTTCTTACTTAAATTACAAATCTTAATACTCCTGAAAAACTTTAAAAAAAAAGATCGAAAATAGCATTTTAAGACTTTATTATGTGGATTTAAGATAATTTACCATGTAATTCTACCAATATCAATTTTCCAATATTTAGTCTTCACTTCAGGGACTCAAGAGTTTATCAGGATACTATCTTTTTATGCATTCTCCCTTTATTCTTTTATAAAATTAAAGGAAAATCTCTTGCTTCAGAAAAATCGTTTCTTTTTCAATTCACTGTGACATGTTTGTATTTCCCCCCTAATAAATTTGTATAAAAAAAGTGGAATATAATACTCTTTTTTAAGAAAAGATTCCTTTTAAGAACCTTTATGCCAAGATAAGTATTCTCCTTTACAATATAGGATGTTTAAACAGAAAGAAAGAATTGAAGACAATGAAGCAGTCTTCAAAAGGAACTACAGAATTTACAAGTGATATCGATCCTTTAAGCAATAAAATGTGTTTGATCGTTGGAAACGCAACAATAACTGAATCAGCTAAAGCGTCATGTGAGGAATATGAATGAAATGCAGGACGTGTTCTTTATACATAAAATTCTTCATCAATTTATATTTCCTAGCTGCGTTGCTTCTAGCATTCCCTCTCCATAAGTCTTGAAGTTAAATAGCTTTGAAACATGCATGTTCATGGAGGAGTAATTACTAAACGAATAGTAAACATGTAACAATTCAGCAAAGTACTGTCAATTGGGCAAGAATCTCCTATTTTGTTTTTCATGGGAAAATTTGCGAAAAGACCCCGCTGTGTTTCTTCTAACACTCACTCTTCATAAGTCTTGTCGTTAAATAGCTCTAAAACATGCGTATCCATGGATGAATAATTACTAGGCGATAAGCAATCAAGTTATAATTAAGTAAAGTAATATCAGTTGGAGAAAAATCTCCTATTTTGTTTTTCATGAAAACATCTGTGGAAAGACCCCACTGCATTGCTTTTAGCACTCACTCTCCATAAGACTTGATGTTAAATGGCTCTAAAACATGTGTGTTCATGGAGGAGTAATAACTAGGCGATAAGCAATCAAGATATAATTAAGTAAAGTAATATCAGTTGGGGAAGAATCTCCTATTTTGATTTCCATGGGAACATTTGCAACAACATTTGCATTCACCACTGCGATGCTTCTAGTATGTTTTCTCCGTAAGTGTTAATGTTAAATGCTTCCAAAATATGCATGGCCATGGATGGGTATTTTGATCCCAACATCAAAAAATGAAATGGCACTCCTCTGTTTCTAATGTATATTCCCCATTACGGACCACTTAAGAAGGGATAGAAAGTGTCATTTGCAATTTATAAAAAATTCCTGGAGTAATCAATAATAAAAGTAGCTTGGTGTCAAAGCCCTCATTTACAACCTTTCGTTAAAACATGCATATATATTTACTGTGTTGGACAAAATTCTTGGTTGGTAAAACGAAAACAACGCTCTATAGAGTTTGATAAATGTTCGATGACGGACTAAATGAAGAGTTAACAATCACAGTATCATAAATCCTTTAAGATTAATTGTTTTACAAAAAAAAAACCCAAATTTATATTTTAGAAATAAATTCCAGAGCATTAAAATAAAAAACAGAGTCAAATGAATTTAAATTTAATAAATAGATAACAGTATTGATGATCTTACGAAAAATCCAACCAGTAAGTATACATTCACAGTATTCAATCCCACACAGCACAAAGTTTTCCTAAATTATTATTACTTTAAAATTTCTCGATTTAATCTCTTATTTTTTCTTTCATATTCAAATAAATTTACAAATGATTTATCTCTACCTATAGCATCTATATTTTTCTTCAATGGAAAACGGAGCAATAAATTCCAAATTTTATTATACATTCATTTACGAAAAAATGCTTAATAACGCGGAAAACTTTAAATTATTAAAACAATTATTACAAAAAGTTATAAATGTACCATTTTTTCCAAGGATTTTTTAAAAACAAATGAAAAATTACTTTAAACTCTTTTACACAGATATATATTGAAATTATTTATTATATCGAAATCAGGACCAACCTTTTATAGTTCATACGCCGTTTAAAAAAACCATTTAGTTTAAAACATGTCGTAAAATTTTATACTACTTTTCAGCCTTTTTAAAATGTGTTACTGTGGATATATTTAATAGTAATACATAAAATGTTTATATAAAGAGTAATATAGATTATTTTAGTAGTTTTAAATAAAAGTTTTAACATAACATATTAATTATTCTAAAGGAGTTTTTCAAATTGCTTTACTTTTGGTAAATTGGTATAGTTTGGAGTTAAACCAGTTACAAAAAGTATTTAACAGTTTTTCAAATTTAAATTAGTCAATCGTGGCCATAATCATTTTCATGGAGGAAAATGTTTGTTCGTATCAGCATACAGTTCCAATACGAGTATATAAGTTAGTACAAATTTACTCAGTTGTGAAACTTTTTCCCATGGCAACAATAAGCAGGGATTTATCATATACACTGAAGTGACAAAAGTCATGGGATACCTCTTAATATCGTGTCGGCTTTCCTTTCGTCCGGCGAAGTGCAGCAACTCGACGTGACATGGACTCAACAAGTCGTTGGAAGTCTTCTGCAGGAATATTGAACCATGCTGTCTCGATAGACGTCCATAATTGTGAAAGCGTCGATGGTGCAGGATTTTGGGCACGAACAGACCTCTCGATGATGTCCCATAAATGCTCGATGGGATTCATGTCAGCCGATCTAGGTGGCCAGATCATTCGTTGGAATTGTCCAGAATGTTCTTCAAACCAATCGCGAACAGTTGTGGCCCGGTGACATGGCGCATTGTCATCCATAAAAATCCCGTCGTTGTTTGGGTACATGAAGTCCATGAATGGCTGCAAGTGATCTCCAAGTAGCTGAACATAAGAATTTCCAGTCAATGTTTGGTCCAGTCGCACCAGAGGACCAAGTCCATGCCATGAAAAAACAGCCCACACCATTACGGAGCCACCACCAGCTTGAACAGTGCCTTGCTGACAGTTTGGGTCCATGGCTTCGTGGGGTCTGCCCCACTCTCGAACCCTACCATCAGCTCTTACCAACTGAAATCATGACTCATCGGACCAGACCACGGTTTTCCATTCATCTAGGGACCAACCGATATGCTCACGTGCCCACGAGAGTCGCTGCAAGCGATGTCGTTCTGTCAGTAAAGGCATTCGAGTCGGTCTTCTGCTGGAATAGCCCAAGAAAGCCAAATTTCTCCGCACAGTTCTAACAGACAAGTCCCTTGTACGTCCCACATTGATTTCTGCGGTTATTTGACGCAGTGTTGCTTGTCTGTTAGAATTTACGACTCTTTGCAGACGTCGACGGTCTCTAAGTGCAGGCGGTCGACCACTGCGCTGTCCATGGTGGGATGTTATGCCTGAAATTTCATACTCTCGGCACACTCTTGACACAGTGGATCTGGGAATGTTGAATTCCCTAACGATTTCCGAAATGGCATGACCCATGCGTCTGCTCCAACTAACATTCCGCGTTCAAAGTCTGTTAATTCCCGTCGTGCGGTCATCATCACGTCAAAACCTCTTCACATGAATAACTTGAACAGAAATGAAAGCACTGCGCATTTATACCTGTTCTACGCGATGCTACTGCCATCTGAAAATTTGCATATTGCTATCCCATGACTTTTGTCACTTCAGTGTATACATTTGGGAAAATTCAGTGAATTTCATTTCCAGTAGAATTGGTTTTGAGATTAATAAGTTCCATTTGTACTTAATATAACCAGCATGTAGGCATTGTCAAGATGTCATTGTTTTATAAATGCAAGTATGCAGTCTTCTGCAAAACGCTAAAACGACCTTTAAAGGTCTATTAATTATCTTAAGTTATTCTAAGTTCTGTAAAGTTGCCTTTTGTAGTATATCTTTTGAGGATATTCAAAAGATATACTACATTCTTTAAATACATAAATTGTCTTAAATCCCTTTTTTTTAATTGGTAGATGAACAGCTTTAATTTCATTTTGAATGCATTGATGTCGTTTGCCAAGATAGGAAATTAAAATTCATGCGCTGCAGTTTTTAATATAGATTACAGAGGTTCTGGTTGAAGCAATTAAAAATTTTAAATCAAATAGACATTTCTCACCATAAACCAGAGCTTTTTCCTCTTGCCACTCATTTATCTTTTCCAGAAAATTACGAACACTTTTTCCAATTTCCAAAATTTACTGAAAACTAACCTATCGTAAATCAGCGCATCTTCCAATGAAGAATGAAATCACTCCTCTCTACATTTAAAATATTCTCTTTATTCTCTTCTGCTTAACCCTCTTGTTCTAATTTTAATTCACACACTTTACAACCGCTATCATAACAACATTTTTCCTAGGCGTAATTGTTTGTTTAGACAGACCATTTGGTTTACTTTTCTCTTAAAATTCTTATCACCAAATTATTTAGAAAAGGTTTTTTCAAGATAATACTCAACTGCTTTTCCATCAGATATAGGTTTGTGCTTTGTTGCCAATACAAAGGCAATTTCATAACAAGCCTCCATCATCTACATATTGTTTATTTTTAATTCTTCCGTTTCTATGAACCTGCTTTCAAGAAGTCAGACTCTGGAACTAATTTAGGCTTTTCTTCCAAACTATTTTGATAATTTCTGTAGTGGCTATTAAGATAATGTAGTCGTTAACATCTAGAGGTATATCTCCAAAAGTTAAGCTCTATCCCCGCATTGTTTTCTATTCCTTTTCATATTCATTTTTTTACTTTTAAGAAGTAATAAAGTAAGTTTAGTATCTGTTTTCTATTAGAAATACATTTATCGTGTTAAAAATGTATAGATATCTTAAAATATTACTTTTTTTACTGTTTCAGAATTATCTGGTGCAGAAATTTAATATGAAAAACAGGGAAATTTAGTTTTGAGATTGAAAGAAAAGGAAACACGTGTTACATTCAATATATAAGTTTTTGCATTTCTGAACAATGTTAGTTATACAGGATCATATTTAATTATTCTGTTATGAACTATCATAATCAAAAGAAGTATTGCAAAAACCAGGTTGATATTCATAGTAAAAGAATGATATCTATAGCGAATACTTTATAAATGCGGAGTTTATATATTAAGAGGAAAACAGACTTTCTGCATCTACTGGAAAATATACTTTCTTTACATTTAGTTCTCTTTATAATTCTTTTTTTCCTTAATGAGAGTGGATCATTGAATTTTTCATTCAACATTTTTATGTTCTTTAAATAATTTTTTTCCCTGTTCCCGTTTTTGTAACTTTTGTTTGCCAATTACTCTCAAGTAAATCATTCCAAAGAGAATTAGAATGGTTTAGATAGAATATTCTTAACATATTCCAAATAAATTTCTCTGCTTCGTAGAATGTGGTTAGAAGTTTTATTCCAACTGGTGCAATTACGAATATTTCTCCAGAAGCATTTGCATATGAAAGAATAAAATTAAGCGACAATAAGAATCAATGTTTAGCAAGATTTCTTATAAGGTAAAATTAAAAAAAAATCTGTATAAATGAATAAAGTATACAAAATTATCTTTCCAGTAGAGAATGCTTATTTATTTATGTAGTTTTTCTGTATTACATGAAATGAATGAAATGTGAGAAATTAAAATGAGAACATAATTAAAACGCTTTGAAAGAATTAAAAGAAAAATTAAACGCTTTAACAATGTCAAAGAGTTTAAATTTTTTTAAACTCTATTTTCCTGAAGATTATTGAGAGGTGGGTCGTTCTACTATATGTTGTCCAGTTAACATCCTAGTCATTACCTGCACATAACATACATTTCAATCAAACCGGTGACGGACGGTTCATGACACCTCCTTGTTAGTTTATTAGTATGTTTTTATCTTTTAAACTTTGTTTTGTATACATTCCCTGCATTAGGGTGATATTGTTCAAGTTCTGAGTTTTCAAAGAAGTTATGATTTGCACAAAGAATTTCGTAATAATTTTTTAAATTAAACTATGTTAGAAGAAGTCATAGATAATTCGTATTTTCAGTTTTATGGCATCTACTATAGTTGAGTATTATAAGCTTCATTTTGCGTATGAATTTTTAAATATTTGTGACAAATAAATATGCTTATTTCACTTTTGAGTTCAAGGTTTGTATAATTTGATATGTAAATCAAAAACAATTTATTTGAGGCCCTGATTTCAAACTGAAAACCACCACCTCCATAGATTTAAAGAAAAAATAAAAATTTGAGATGCGTTAATTATTATTATTGATTTGTTAAATGATCATTGGAGAAAGTTATAAATTATTGTTGTGAAATATTTTGAAAAACTTTCAGAATAAGTAATTTGTGAAAATTAAACTTAATAATTGAGCACAGGAATTTGTTTTAAATGGTTATTATTCAATGGATCTTTCGCTAAAGTTTTAAATTTCTCATGGTTTTATTATTTTGTATTTTTGTACTTTATTAGTTTGCATTTTTGTACCTTTTGTAATTCATTATTTTGTATTTTTGTTATTTATATATTTTTTTGCTTTTGTTTCTTATATTTTGCTTTAATATGGAATAAAATATACACATAGTGAACAAATTCAATCGAATTATTCCTAATGATTTTTAATTTATTCCTCCACTTTCTTAATTTTATTCTAATTTTAAAAGAAATAAAACTTCTAAGTGATATGAAGGAGAAATAGACCATTAGATTATTTAAATAAATAATTTCACAGATTCTCAATTTCACTTATTTTTATCACAGCTTTTAAATGCCGAAATTCTTCTAAATTCACAATTTCCATTTATTTTATCAAGCAATGATAAGAATCATCATTTAAACAAGGCGAATAATTTTGTTACCGAAATTTTCAATCTCGTTCAATTATAGGGTGTTCAAAAAATGATTATTAAGGAACACGCAGAAAAATATAAATCTGTTGGAGGTGACTGTTTTATTACTTACCTTTTATCTTATCTAATCTCGGAAAATATTAGGAGATAAGTGATGCCCCCTCACTTTCATCCACACTTTTAGCAGATTGAGAGCAAGAAAAATAAAGAGATTAGATTTTCCCAACTTGGTTATTTTTAGATGCTCAGAGCTTAATGTGATTTTCGTGTTTTTCATTAGTTTGGAGTGCATTTTGAAACAAGTTATTAACTCCTTCCCTCTACCGAAATTCACTTTTCTTTTATTAACTGCCGCTATCTTAATTTTTATAGAAATGATAAGCTTCATCTCAATAAGATTAATTACATAATTTTTGCTTTTGAAAATGCTTATATTTTTATAACGATTAAAATCCAGATAAGTACAAGTAATTGGCACTAAAAAAATTTACTCTATTTAGGATCCCTTTGCTAAAAACCCACATCATTAAGAACAGCTTAATATTTTTTTTATATATCGATAATTTAGAAAATCATTTAAAATTATTTTTAAATAAATAATTTTTGAATGGCCCTATGTTTTTATATAAATCACGATGGAATTGAAGGGATTTTTTTTTCTGTTAAATAAAAATGTTTTCTTTTAATCTTTGATAACTTAACTCAAAATATGGGATAAACTCTCTCTGAAACTAATTACTATCTTTATAAAGCTAAAATTAAAAAAAAAAAATTTTAAAAAAATAATTACAGATAAGTACAATTGGTTCCCCGATATGTTTTAAAAAATGTACTTTCTTTACTCCATTTAGGATTCCTTTGTTAAAAAACTGCATCATTAATAACAATGTAATATATTTTGATATATCGTAGATGGCAATTAACTTAGATCGTTTAAAGTTATATTAAAATAAATTAATAAATCGTTTAAAGTTGTATTTTAAAGTTGTATTAAAATAATTATTTTTTAAATGATACATATTTTTTGATAGAAATATGTTTTTATATAAATCAAGATGAAATTGAACGGATTTTTTCTGTTAAATAAAAATATTTTCCTTTAATTATTGATAAATTAACTCATTACATATGATAAACTTTCTCTGAAACTAATCATTTTTATATGGATAAAAGTAAAAAAAACTGTAATAATAACTTATGAATGATATAAATTTTTTCCCGATTAATTTTTGCTAAAAAATTATGATGGAAATGATAATAATTAGATTTCTTCGTAATAAAAATATTTTTATCTCTATAAAGAGTTGTTTTTTTTCATAAATCAAATGAATAAAAATTATTATTTCATCAGAAAGGAAATGGCATCTTGAGACCTGATAAAAAATTGCCTGAAGCTGAAATTTTATGACTTACATTTAATAGTTCCTTTTCAAATTTCTTATGTATTCGTTTTACTTATATTCATGTAAAGTTGGTTAATAGTATCAATTTCTATTTTTATGAAATATTTCCTTTTTCTTCTTCATTATTTAACGCTTAATTGAATTATATGTTTATAAAATGTAACAATTGAATTTTCGGTTTTATTTATTTGAATGAAAGAAGTCATTAAATAACAGCTTTTCATTTAATCCAAATATTTAGTAATCACTCAACGGGGAGTGCATTTCTAAAACTCATTTGGAAATCTCTTGCCTCTCTTCTCTGACTGAAGAGTAGCATTTCAGAAAAAAAAGTCGTTTACTTCTAATTCAGAATCTGTCGACTCGATTTCTCTTCCTTCTGTGACTCAATTTGAATCCCGAATTTCACTTGATTCATTTGCAAGTTATAGGCAAGTGTAAAAAAGAAAACGGAATTCAACTGAAATTACGTGATAAAACACGCATTATCTCAACACAGCTGGGAGTTGAAAGTCAACAGTTGCAGAAGGCATTTTCGTCCTGTGTTTTTTCTTCTATTGGATTTCAATCACTCAGAAGGTTCAAGAGTTTCTTCTTTTGTTCCCTAAATACTGTTTCAAATCAATTTTCCTTGGATGGAATCCAACGGGAAAATGTTAGCGCTTAAGACAATTTTCCGAAATTCGGTAGGGGAATGATAAACTCAGGGAATGATACTTACATTAGCCGAAAGTTACAGTATTAGAAGTTCTTGCACATATTTTTATTAGATACGAATTTGTTGATCTTCGGTTCATAATTATCTACATGTGATAAAGTGAAATCAGGAAATGTCTGCTACCTAAAATGGGCTGGATAAATTTAAATTCAAACATTAATAAGAAAAGATAAAAATGCATCTTTGTCAATCTAAATGAATTTGTGCTAATATATGAACTTAAAATCTAAGAATATTTGAGCCATTATTATACGAAGATATTTAATTAATTATTAAATAACCAATTACAGATAATTGATTATTATGACCTCTGATATCTATACAATTTATAGAAGACTTTTAAATCTTAGAAACAACAATATTTTTAAGTTACTCTCTCTAGCTTGGGTTCTGAAAAATGAACAATTTAAAAAAGAAATAATAATAATACTGGCGTTTTACCAATAAATGGTATCTGGCATGTCAGTCATTTGGAAACTAGTATCATCAATTACTTTGAAATTCAAAGAATATTTACTGATTGTTTGATAAAGGGGAAAATGACAAAAACCTGAAAAACACATTTTTGATATTTGAATTCAAATTCTAAATTTCGGTATAGGGACTCCATTAAGAAAAATAGTTGCTTTAAGAGTAAAAATACGGAAAACATAGTAGAAACTTTCAAAGGATTCAAACCAGGCTTTTAAAAGTTGGAAGAAGGAAAGTATAAAATATTCATTTTGATATTTAATTTTTTTATTTGAGGCTTCTCTCACGATAATAATTTTCCATTGCTTCTTTTTTTTTTACTTCCTGACTAATATTTTTTCCAACAAAATTATGGAGTTGAATAAAATTTCAAATATTGACAGAAATTTATTAGTTAACTGTTTTCATATTTGATTGGATATAAGTTTTGTAAATTGTACTATAATTCTTCAAAAGCATATTTTGTTGGTCAAATTCTAAACAAATGTATAATTGTTAATAAAATTTAAATTTCGAATGGTTTCAATATAGCTTTAATTCAATCCAATCACCTTCTTCTTACTTTGTAATAAGATTCTCGTCAGTAAGAAATTAAAAAAAAATTATTTTCATAAATAAAATAACAATGGATTTTTACTTGTGAATTAAAATAGCTTCAATACCTCAAAGAATTCTTGTAAAAAGTTACTCTTTTAACATAAATATGGTAGCTAAAAAGTAAAGGTATCAGTAACGTATTTCTTTAAACAAGATTTTTTCAACATTGATTCTATTTTCTTAAAGATTCTTAAAGATTACTATAAAACCTATGGCCCAGGGCAATATGTTCCTCCCATTGTCGAAACTATTACAAAAACCTTAATACATTTTTCATAGTCAAAAAGGATAAGTAGTTTTAAGAGTACAAGGTGTATTTGGAAAGCCTTTTCACGTACTCCGAAAATATTATGGGAATTCTTTTTCATCTCAATCTCTGAGGCTCTTGAAAAGGATAGAATTTTTTATAGACTAAGGAGAAAAGATAATAAAGACAAAATAAAACGAAGTCTGTAGGAATCCGAAACTGATGTATTTTATCAGGAAACTTGGGAGGAAGCAAATCAGTGTCACTTGGATAGCGAATTCAACTTTTTGTTTCCGGAAATTTTCTAGAGATGAAAAAAAACGAACTCAAGTTTTTCTGAATCCAATATATATAAGGATTCCAAAGAGACAAAAGATACGATCAGAATAGAAAAAAATTTCATTTCTTAGATACCGAATTAATTGTTACTCTGAGGTTAAAACAAAACTAAAGAGAATATTTTTTTGTTCAACATGTTCAAATGCAGCAATTACTTAAACTTAATGATAAACGCGACTCTTTTGGTCGGCTTTTGTTGAAAGATCTCCTGGAAGGAGTTTCAGGAGTCGAAGAAACAACATCCAGCCAGAACTGCCGAATCTGTACGCTTTGCAACGAGTAGGGATTCATAAAAAAATATGTTATTGAGATTTCCTGATAAAAATCTATAAGGGATTGTAATTTGAAATCATTTTCTTTTAGGGAAAGCAATTTTTCTTAAATTGTACTTTGAAAAGTTCTTTTGAAATCTATTCATTTGATACGGATTTTAATATTTTTTATTGAATTAAATATCGCACGATTTCAAGAAATGATTCTAAACTTAGTCTAAATCACCTTGATCACGATTATATTTTGTATGTTACATGACTTAAAAAGTTAATTCACCAGTCTCATTTAAACAGTTTTGTAGGTTAAGTTTTAAAATTGCTTTCAAAAGAGTTTTAAAAAATGAATACTTAAATAAATAATGTGAGCAAACAAAGGCTCGTACTTGAAAGGTATAACGAACCTTCTTGACAAAAACTTAGCTGCTATTATTAAACGGGTAAAACCAGTCGTATAATTTTATGGTTTGTAAGCGAATCATAAAATAAACCAATTTATGTTTCATTTTATTTGGACGCGGGGTCATAATCTAGATAACGACGCTGTTTGTCAATTTTGTCTTAGTTAACTTTTAAACCTCTCCTCTCCAAAAAAAAAAGAGCATAATAAAATGTTAAATCAACAAATGCTTCATAGATATTGATTGGTTAAAGCTTATCATCGATAATCTTTTAAGCATATATCTATTAAAAGAATATAAATGAGTCTATATAATTTGTTTCTTATAGAAAATTTGCATCTCATTTTGAAAGAAATCCAACATATAAAACGTATTAAAATATTCTCGCCAGGAAAATATCCTCTTTTGACAGTTAAAGTGAGATATCTATTTTTGTTGTTCTCTGACTGATATTCATTTGAAATAAGCCATTATGTTTTACATTTTTGTTCCCTTTTTGTCACTGAATTCTGAATTCAATATATTATGGCATTGCATTTTGAAACTGAAATTAATATTTTCTTTTATGTGAAGCACTTTCCGCATATGTCTCAGGAACCCGAAGAGTTGTCAGCATTTTTATGTTAGGGATGTCAACATCGTTCTAATAATGAACGGACTTTAGAACATTGAATTCAAGTATCGTGTTGGAAAAACAAACAGTTGGGATGTTACAATCTCCATTAAACCGTTTTGAAAACAGTTTTGTAACGTATACCACTAACAGAATCCAGCTTCCTTCCTTTTGTTGTCCAATTAGTGAATAAACCAATTATCCATGAGTTTTGGTTTGAGAATAGAATTTCACAACTTTCCATACCTGAGTGTTATTTTTTATTCTTCATAATTGCATATGTGAAATTTTTATGTTAATGATGTCCCCGTCGCTGCAATCACAGAAGGACTTTCATAACTTAAATTCAAGTGTTTTATTGGAGAAAAACAATCGAGATAAAATCGGTGCATTAACTCGTTTTTCAAACAGTTTTGTAATGTATACCAATGGCGGAATTGCACTCACTTTCTATTGTAGTCTATTTAGTGCAGATGTCAATTTTATCGATGAGTTAACTGCTTTATGTAGTTCTTTTTATAATTTATTAAGATATTCATATGTGTTTCATTGTACATATCCATCCAAAATAATCTATTGATGTTTCATATTTTGAGTAAAAGTTTCGAAAAATTTCCAACCAAATAAATAAATTATTTGGGTTAGAATATCATTAAACACAAAATTTTGATTACAAACAAATTAGTTTGTATTTAAAATAAGATGAACTGATCTGATTATTTTTATTTCTGTGTCACGAAATTCTATATAGTTATATACTAAATGTTAGTTACTGCTTATATTTAACGTTATCCAAAAATAGTTTTATTCAAGTTTTTAAATTTAAATATTGACCTCTGATGGTTTCATATATAACAATACAAAATGGCATAACATCAAGAAGAGAATGCACATTGAAGATCGTATCTTAACATTGTGAGTTTCTTGACTCATGACATCGTTTTCAAGAAACCTGGGCTCTTTGTTAACCGAAAAATAGTGCGAATATCCATCTAGTCTTTCTCTGTCTACCAGAGACCGTAACTGTAGCTCTTTTGCAGCTCAAGGGCAGGCAAGGTCATTTCCCCAGAAAGAGTTTTTGTTAGTCGGAAATGTTGGAAGAAAAGCGACAATGGTTTTCTCGTGAGGCGAAAATGACTTTCTTTGCTGTAAAAGAAATTGGAAGCTGACCATCTCGAAAGGAACCTATGCCATTGCGAATCATTTCACTACGTAGCAACGCAGGCGAGTTCTACGCAAAGAAATTGGTTTTTTAAGGAAAATCCTGGAAATTCTTTTGTATTCCGGGATCGCATTGTTAATTCAAAAGTAAAAGTCTTTTATTGATTTTTAAAGTACTTTTACATACTTGATAGTATACCTTAAACTGTTTACATCATTATTTTTATATGTTGCATTGATTATCAATAAATGTTAATGTTTCCAACATTAAAATATGAATCACACCTCAACCTTCTTATACGCGATAATATACGTTCATAAAAATCAGACTTAAAAAGAGTTATTAATTCCATTTGAAAAATGAAGATTTGTTGGAAACCTGAAATATAAACAAAATAGGGAATAAAAACAAATATTAAACTTCTTTTGATAAAAATATTTTTATTTGCATTTCATATAGAACACACATACATGTAATGAATTTTAATAAATAATTTTAAAATAAATGCATTTCAGTTGTTTCCTTAGAATTCTATAAAAATCGTATTATCCGTTTAATTACTAATATTAAATAATTAATGCGATAACCTTCATTTTCGTGAGACAAATATATCTAGAACTTTTTTATATGGTATTATCATCTTGGCATTAATTAATGTTTTTTTCCCCATGTTTTGATATCTTTTGCCTTCTTTAATTATACCAGCATTAAAAGTAGAATTAGCTTGATAGTTAATTCGATGTAAAATTTGAATTTTCATGTCCAAGGAAAACGTCTTTACTTAATTTCTTTTATCAGCAACACCATGTGTCTGCTGGAATAATAACTTCCGTTAAATATCTTAATTTTAAACCGAATTACAGTTATTTTAAATGGAAGTTTGAAAATTACTTACAGCTAGTCATTCATTATTTCTTGGAAAAAATAATTCTATAAAGATAATTTTTATTTTTATTTTACTTAAAAAATACAAATGCAAAAAAGTAATTTTCTGGTTCACTTAAACACTAAATTTAAATTACGAAGAACTGCTTTTTTATGTGCAGTCATTAATTTATTTGCAATTTATTTCTTGGGAAATTTTCAATAAATGAAACTCTTAAGAATTTTAAAATATTGCATAAGAAATATAATTTAAGCTTTGTTCTTTTTGTACAGTGAATTATTTAATTCGGCGAATTTAGAATTTTCTTAATTGAAAGGACAAGGCAATTCTACAAAATTCTCAGAATTTTCATGAATTACGTTTTTATCCTAATTTAAATTTTGGAATTGAATAAAAATTGCGTGAAAAATTTATTTCCATGAAAATAACCGATATTTGAACGACATTATTTTATAAACTGATTTTCAAAAATTATGCAAAGATGAGAGAAACTGTGATTACATGACCAAAGATATGTAAAGTTTCATCATAATTACACAGTATACTTAAAAAGTAATGTTGCACCAGTATATGATATGCAAATCAGTGGAGCTGTTATCGTTTAATTGCATAGGGCACTTGGCCTAAAACAGCTTTTAAAATTGTTTGCAATTTCTGCAAATAGAAACTAGGTAATGAAATTTCATGGTAGCTACATTTTAGATATGAATACTCAACATCATTTAATTGAAGAATTACAATGGTGACCCACTAGGCAAATAGCAGTGGCCCAGAATCTATCCTCTGTAGCAAGGAGATTGATTGTGATCCCCTATATAATTCATAGACTGCGGAATGCATTTCTAAGAATAGGTCCGAGAAGCTACTGCCGACAAAGACTTAAAGCTACAAATGCTGTTTACAAATAATGCAAGGAAACGGAGAAACGCTACACCAATCCACCTTAGATCTTCTCTTGTAGCGACCACTGAAAGGCTATTATCCAGATCAACTGTGCACAGAAACCTTCACAAAAGAGGTTTTATGAACGACATACAGCATTGTGTCTCATTCTGTGTCATTACCTCTCGCACCATGTTACTGAAATAAAAGACTAAATTGAGCAAGTGCAAATATCATTTGGAGTTCATGTCAATGACTTCCTATCTTCCTTTTTTGTCAATTACTTAACAAGTTCATGTCTATTCTTTATTGATAATCCCAGATTCTGTTGTCAATGCGATTCAAGAAAATTGTAGGTCTGTAGGGAACCAGTAACCCTTTATTAGCCCTATCACATTCATGAAATAGACCGATCTGGTAATATTTTGAATGATCACATTTTCCGATATATCGTCCCAAGAGGTATTGTAAATGCTCATAGATAACTTATATAGAGATGGCCTTCTTGAACCAATTGTTCGGACCTTATGCAGATACGTTAGGAGACTGCTTCAACTGATTCATCCTACAAAACGATTATGCTGGACTAAAGCTCGGTTGATAAAGAATTATCTTTGTGAAAAGATTACTGTGCGTATGAGTTAACCATAATGTTCTCCGGACCTGACACCTACCGATTCAGCATGTTTGTGATACTATTGGGAGACGTAACGCCCTTCCCAATGCTGCAACCTTTCACGTTTTACGAACTGCCTTGACACAAAAATGGGTTTACTGACAACAGGTTTCCCAAAGACCATTATTTTGATTGTAAATATCTCTAAAGGCGCTGCATAGTTCTTAGAGCTGATCACATTCCATATTAGATCAAATCATTGAATTCAGGTGTTACGTTCGGGGTTTTTTTTTTTTTTTTTTTTTTTTTTTTGTATGCTACAATTTTGTGTATTTTCAAGCCAGATCATAACCCTATCGTTTTTCATTCACGTTTGTTTTATGAAGGATTGTTTTAATGAGTATAACGTATTTTATTAAATTCTAATGAGTATAAATTTCACAGCCACAATTTTTCTGATTTTTTTTTAATGTTTGGACACGTGTGTACTTAAACATTAAAAGGATATAAAATATTTTTCAAAGCTTTATGATATAAATGGACTAAATGTTCAAGTTTTCATCAAAGCCTTATCATATAAATAGACTTATAGAATGAGAAATTGAACAAAAAATATACAGAGATACGGAATAGAAAATAAAAATAAAACCTTTTATTGTGATTGTATTTTAAAGAAGTCTGTTCTGTACAAAATTACTTTCATAATTTGTTGTATTTATTATTGAATGTTACTTAAATTCTAATCCAAAAATGATCCCAGAAATTTTTATTTTAGAGATAAGGAATGAGAGGGAAAACATCAATAAATTTATAAAAACTGGAATCCATTGATGACCAAGGTAATATCAAATGCTGGTTAATTTAGTCTCCATCAATTGTATAGGAACTTATATGGCGTTTTGAAATGACTCAATGAATAATGATATACCACTGTATCCTTTTCAGGACTATTTCCCAATTTATGAATAAATATAAATCCTTAAAATACACATATCTCGATTATGTTCAGGAATCATATCAATACTGAAACCACCTCATAACTTTTAGTCTCATATTCTGCTTGCTATGCTCTCAGTAGTAAGAGCTTAACAAATAAAATATTAGAGCATTTTTAATTACCAATTTGATTTAATTCATATCATTTTACTTTATGTCATCCCATTTTTGGCGAAGCCACTTCCATAAAATTCGTCAAAATGCGTAAAATCATCGATCTGTGAGATGTTTTGATGAATTTCAACGTGTTAGGAAAACGTTTTTAACGTGTTAACGTGTTTTAACGTGTTAAAGAAAAAAAAATTCATATATAAAAAAGGGAATATTTCATATTTCATTCATATATAAAAAAGGAATCACACACGTAACGGTGAAAGTCAATGCCTCGCACGGAGGCAATGGTATGTTAATAAATGATAATATTATTCAAAAAATTTAATAAATTATTATAATGATGGACGAAGACCTTCTGAAGATGGACTTCTAAGACCTAATTGATTTCTGAATATCTGGTGTAGATTTTCAAAAGGCAAATTCTGATACGAAATTTTTAGATGCAAAATGAAATTGTTTAGTAATCAAGTAACAAACATGAGATAACTTATTTTGTCAGGAATACAAATTTCATTGAAAAGACACAATTAAATAACTGATTAATGGAAAAAAGGATGAAAACTTTCATATATCATGCAATAAACTATTGGGCATTTTCATTGATTTTTTGCAACATAAAAGAAATGAAGCGCATTGAATCTTTTACGGTTTTCGCATGGACAACTTCGACTGTCATTTGTTTTATTCTTAAATGTGATAGTCAAATGGAGAAAATATAATCCGTAAGATCTTCGAAAAACAAATGGTATTGATCTACTAAATCGATGGTTTGCATTCAGCTCTTTTTCCTTTCCTATTCTTTTGAATAAAGCAGATTCATAACAAATTCGGAAACTAAGATGAGATGGAATGAAAGTTTTTCCATTTTTTACATTGATAATTTGAAAAGCAATAAAAGTTCTTCTTCCATCACCATTTCAATAAAAACTTCAGATATTTCAGTTTTTCTGTCACAAATATCTTGAAATTATAAACACCACCTAGCATCTTTCTATTTTAGAAGGTATGATTAATATCGGGTATCTTTTTCCGCAAAATTTTTGTTTATTTTCTTCGATATTTTTCAGTATGTTTTCCTGACATTTTTAATCCGTTTAAATTGTTAAATATTTTCTCTTTAATCTCATTATTTCAACTATTGGACTTTCATTTGAATATTTTATTATTTAAAAATTTGTGCGTTATTCTTTAGATTTAAGAGAACTCAAATTATGCTTTAAAATAGTTTTGAAAAATGCGATTCGAAATGGATACTTTTTTTTTATTTTCAACAACCTTAACATTTTCCTGTCTAATTTACACGTAATGCAATTAAGTATCATATTGATTAAGTGAACAAATTACAGCAAAATAAGCAAAAGAATAAATGAAAAATTTTCTTCGAAAAATCTTTCAGCAGTTTTCTCAGAAATAAACTCTATCTTTCAAAGTCAACGTTCTTTAAATTATTTCTAAAAAAGATTAGTTAAGAATAGCCTTTTTAGAAGAAACTAAATTATTTATAAGTTTGGAATGTATTTTTGTTTATTTTTGTAATTTCCTTATTTATTTATTTTTGTATTTCCTTTTTTTTATTTTATTTCTTTATTTCCTTTTCTATTTTTTCGACTCTCGTATTGTTCGATCAAAACTATCGTGTATGGTATTTGAAAAAAATTCTTTTATAAAATATTTTCACTACGTAAATATATTTAATGGTTGAAATAAAATCATAGTGCTATATGGATAAGACAGTTGTCTGAAAGAGGAACGAAATATTTTTAAATGGAAAATCAATTTATTCTTCTCTGTTTTGTCTTTTCCATTACTAAAATACTTCACCCCACCCTCTCGATTTTTAATCAAGCTCTAAAATAAAATGTCAGCACAACATCCATTTATAGGGTGAATAGACTGTTTTCCTATAATTTACAAATTTCTTAAAAAGTAAATAGTCAGAAAAAGAATATCGTTTGTTAATATGTGCTTGTTGAAGAATTTTCAAAAATTTCAACGAAGCGTTGAATTTGCTTTGTAAAAGGAAAAAAAAATGCCCTTGATTACTTAGACAGTTAAAAATTTGAATGATTATTTGAATTGATTTTAAGTGCTTCCTACCAAATATTTCTGATAACCGAGATATATCTTGAAAATTCAGTAAATATTTAAACTAAATTAAACTATAGTTTGTAAGTGTTAAAAACTCAAGCCCCTTTTTAAAACCTATTTGTAATCGATTTGAGATTAATCTTCTTAAAAAGAATACAAAAATAGTATATATATAGGCTTTTTTCATGAAAATTCAGTTAATTTGCACTTTTCGGCATTTTCAACATGCAAAAAACGAGTTCCTAATTTTGTAAAAAATTGTATTACTAATAAATTAAGAATTTTCTAAGATAATAATTTCTATTACAGTAAATTCAAAGTACATTTTATTTATGCTTTTTATATAAAGTATCCGCTTTCTTCCTTGCTGGAATGAAATCTTCAATGCAAAATAAGAATGCCCATCGAATGTCATCATGTAATATTTTTGGTAAATCAGAGGAAATCTCACACTATCTTTAAAAATGGAAGGTTCTTTACGGTTCTGATCGGTTCTTTACAACTTCGTTGATTTCGGTCGTTAAGAAACGCCATTCCTGTGTTCCAGAATTTCCCTAGAGCAGAGACAGCTGTTGAACAAAATACAATGTGAGAATCAAATCAAATTTCACATGACCGATGAAGCAGAAAACTGATTGAGACAAAGCAACGAGAAGAATATTTCCATTCCGATAGATAAATGGTTTCTATTTTTCGAAATGTGTTTCTCTAAATCTTCTATTTCCAGCAAAGGTGAAAAAACTATGCCACGCTGTATTCAAATTCGAAAATTTTGCTACAGTTCATGTAGCACAAAAATATCAAAATTAAAACTGGAAATTTTTTTTATGATTTTTCTTCGTTATATATTCGAGAACTCTTTTTTATGAAAATGATTTAATAAGGATTAACATTGTTTATATATTGAAAGGAATTTTGATTTTTTACTTATTGAAGCAAGAGCTCACTTACAAATTAATGAAACAAGTTATATATCATATACACGAGGGTGAGTCAAATGAAAACCTTAAATGCTTGAAAAAATTACGAAATTTTAAGTCTGTGTTCTCTGATCTGGCAATATTGTTTCTAGTAGAATCAGGAACATCCAGTAGGTGACAGAAGAGTGTTGAGCAAAAAGCATTTTACATCATAACTGTATGAAGTTGACCTTCCTAAAAAAAGAAGAACTAAGGAAGAAGAAGGCTAAAAGAAGAACAATCTTTTGTTCAAAAGAGTTTTCACACGGGCGTTGGAGTTAAAGATCGAATAAAAGTGAAATGACGTTTGTCACAACAGCAAGTGTATGAGGAATAGAACATTAAAAATAGGTGTAAAAATCTCCTACTCCTAGTCTTAAAACATCGATGCCCTTCATTAACTTCTGCTGAACAGTTAAAATATTTTTGATAAACTGTGGATGAAATAGCCGAAAATATAGCAATGGACTGATAAAGAGAGTGGCACAGGATTAGTTGCACAGCCAAAAAATTGCTTTCTAGAAAATTGAGGCAGATCCTAAGGGTGGGTTTCCATCTAATACTAAATTCTCCTTTTGTAGAATGCCATCTGTTCGGAAACTTTCTCCTGCCCACTCAGGCTTCCGATTGGTTGGCGTTCTCTGACATGATATTTTTGTATCCGATGGATATCCCTCTTCAGAGATACAAAACTTGCTTAGAGCACGAGGCAGAATCTATTAAAAAATGTCTCTCAAGGTTTTATAACTTGCTCAATAAATTATTTGTAAAAGCTTCTTTTTTAAGATTTTTATTTTACTGACGCTCATATATTGCAACATATGTACTTGTATCGAATATTATTAACAAAAAGATTTTTAATAATTGAAAGAATTTCTGCATTGATCTTTCATGCAGCTGATAAGCAATTGTGAATATTTAGTTTTTAATAGTTGATTTTATATAATTCTTATCAGCAAAAGTTTTTCAAAAACTACTTGAACGCTTTTTACATTCGACAACAAAATTATTCCAAAATGATATCCTGTTCTTTTGAAAAAAATGTAGGAATGCTTGAAAAAGTTAAGACTTCTATTAGTGAAAATTAAAAGCTGTATATTTACTAGACTTGTTGAAAAATTGCAAGAATAGTTTTATTACAGTTAATTGTTTCATATTCGGACTGTTCGAAGGAAAAAAAAATTGAGAAATATCACACACGTTTACTTTTGAAACAGCAATTGTTGATTTATATATTTATTATTATTGTTTTTATTAATTTGATTTATTTTTATGGTCTCATTTTAATATAAGCATCAATCCTCTTAAAGATCTGAAAATAGCATGATGCAGCAGCTTTCATAAATTCGTGTAATAATATTAAATATGTTTTATACATCAAATACATAAATATTATATTTTACTGTGTAATAAATTAGCAAATCATAATAACTTAGTCTCTAGTTATAATATTTTTTCTAACTGTACTGAACTTCATTTGTAAGGTTTTATCACATGGTAGTAACTAAAAAACGTTCCATAATTTTTTCAACTAAACTTGAAAAAATTTCAAGTGAGCACCACATCAATAAGAAAATTTCCTTGTGTGAATCACATTTTTAAAATTGTGATTCATGCCTTTTTTTTAGCTACGCTACATTTATATTAAAGGTGATATTTTTTCTACAAAACATTATTAATTTTACTCTATGCATATTTTTTCGCGTCTAGTTTTCAACAATTCTATGATATTGATTCCTCAAATGCCAAAAGATATTTAAAATGAAAATGATTTAAATTGAAAATCTGCTTTTACCAAATTTTTTGTAATTAATCTAATTTTAATTTGAAAGCAAAACGCTGTTTTATACGATTTTCCTGAATGAATTATTATCCATTTTCAAACACTAAATGCTGTAATTTATCCATTTGTTTTTGGCTTCTAAGTTGTTTTACCACGCTTGTATTAAAATTAAATTACATTTTTTTAAAATTGAAACAAAATTATAAGTTTTAATATGAATTCTGCAAAGTTGCATTCTTTTTTTACTATGTATATTCGTTGATAATATATATTCTAGATTTATTTTTAAAATATCACTCTGTCTTATCATATTACTCTTTCAAGTAATAATACGAATACAGAGGAATCAGCAGTAAATGTTATGAAATCTGAAACTTAAAGAAATAATTTAAATCTTCTTTCAAAACATTGGTTATTGCATGTTATCATTTTATTTTAGAGGACATATTTACGATTTCTTCCTATTGCTGGTAAATAAATCTCCACGTTGTTGCATGTTTCTCAACGAGTTTATTCATATAATTCCTACAAATATAGAGAAATCGAGTCTAATTCTTACGTGATCTTAAACTATAAAGGAAGTACAATTTCAAAAGATTGATTATTGCATATTATCATTCTATTTTAGAGCCGTATTTATGGCTTCTTTCTATTGTTGGTAAATAAATCCCCCTGTTGCATGCATCTCAGTGAGTCATCCTTTGTCCTGATTGGACTGTCAATACTTATAATGGATGAAGCTCTTATTCTGCAAATATATTGAACGCGTTTAAAAATTTAATGCAGTTAAGAATGAAGTCTGTAAATACATGTATCTTTTCCTATTTGTTTTAGTTCTGAAAGTATTTGCTTAAGAGAAACTATCTTCAACAACCATCTACCTATTTCGAGTTCAGTTGAATGAATAATCATCAACAGGAATGTTTGCTTTGTCCTCCAGTGAAGTTGACAGACCTCCAGAGTTATTGTTCTTTATTCGAATACCAGGAATTCAATTTCACTTCAAATAAAATTACAAAGCACACATTTCTGTAATTAATGAATTAATTAGGCTACCTTTTTCTCTCGGTACAGTAGTTTCTGTTCGGAACTAAGGTAACTTTTCTGTCTCTGTAGGAGGAAAGGAATTCACTTAGAATTTATATTTAAGGCCTAGTTAAGTTCGTCCTTGTTTCAAATGAAATTAGTTTATGTGCTACAAAATTTCTTTAGTTTGGTAAAACAAAATTAGATTTTTACTGCCCTAGTTTTTTTAGAAGATTTGTCGAGAAAAATAATTGTTAATTCAGAAAAAAAAGGTAATTGTTGTCGATTCAGCAGGATTGAATCTATTCTTAATGGAAATCAATAATGTTTTGTTTTAGTTTGAATTTTGTACGTACTTACAGAAATAAAATCATTAAGTTAATTGACATCAGTGTTGCCTATTTGTTACTTTTTATTCACGATTTATTTTCATAGCTTACTCAGATTTGTTAAATTTTCTATTAATGAATTTTTCAAAAATTCTTTCAAATTAATAACATCATACAATTTATTACTTAAAATATCACAGATTATTTTGTATGTGAAATCTTTCATTATATCTCTGTATTTATACAAAAATATTATACACTATTATGTTTTTTTTATAGGTATTGTGACAGATTTTTAGTTGTTAGCTGTTAAAATAAAAAGATGAATTAAAACTCACATAAATTGCTTAACATTTAAATTGAAAATGTAATTCTAAGAAACTGGTATATTATAAAGGTATAAAAAAGATCAGTTTGGAAAGAGAAGGAACTTTTCCCCTGTTATCAAACATACGGAAATGAATAAAAATATAGGAAAAATGAATAATAAAAATGAATATATCTGTTTTTTTACTGACATATTCAAGGAAACAAATATGATTGAATATGACAATTATTTCAATGTTTTTTTTAACTTAACATATTATTTCCATACAGACAAAGTAAACAAAATTGTTTTAAATATGCGTATAATTTTGCAATAAATATACTTTATTTATGAAAAACACATAGTGCAAACGGAAAGTTTTAAGTAAAGATCACTATTTTATAACATATGAGAGTATAGTAGAGCTTACTGCGCAAGTAAAAGTTATTATGTAATAACAAAGATCACGTAAAATAGTTTCCATGATTATCTCTCAACAGGATTTCTCATTGTATATATATACCTTACACTTTTGTAAATATATCTTAATAGGACAGCATATTTTTAGAATTATTGTTGTTTAATCTTTTAGAAAAATATATTGATAGATTTACAAGGCTTGTTTCAATTTGGTGCCCCTATTATATGCAATGACTTATCCTTGAAAATTCAGAGAATAATTCGTCACCAGCATTTAAGTTTATGAATGATATATCAGGCAGCCCATATTAATTTACATTTTAATATGTCTTTGTAATTTTTAGATTTTACACTGAATTCTTTCTTTAATGCAATCATGCACAAAACAATTCTTAGAAATCTGGATAGAGTTGGAGCATCTGTAACCACAACCGCTAAATAGTTCTCGAGCTACTGAATAGAAAGTAATGATTGCATACTGCATACAAAGGAAAACAATTTCTGCCAAGCACATCAATGGACGAAAGAAGAAGCTAAGACCTGACCAACTACAGAACATATATAGAAAAAAACAATTTCTGAGATGAGATGTCAGCAGCATTGCGGAATATAATTTATTTGATATTGTTAAAGGAACTCAGTACTTTGTCCAAAATTTGCTTTTGAGATTTTGGTATTATTTTATTTCTTGTTCTATTATCTTCCTCGTAATGTATCATTTATTCATATACTCCAATGAGAAGTATATTAAAATGCATTTTAGCAAAATAGAGAGGACTTTTTAATAGCCATCTGCATCATTTTTAAAAGTTGTTTTCACAAAACGTGTCATTTTAAACTTTAATATATTTTTTTTTCTAAAAAACTACTAGCCATAAGGCAATAAAAAAATTTCACCTTGTAATGAAATCATTCTGAGATTAATTAGCTAAGAAGTTTATTGAAATTTTTATAATTAAAAACTTGAAAACTTGAAACTTTTATTTTTTAATAATATAAAGAAAAATAGCTCTTCAGCTTTAATCTCAGATTAATTTAGAAAACGTGTTAAGCAAAATAAAAAATTTCTTGACAATGCCGTTAGTAGTTTCTGCGAAGAGGTACATTAAAGCAGCTGATTTTAGCTTTGCGTGTATAGGGAGTACTGAGTCCCCTTTAAAAAAATGATCGGAAATTTTGACCCCTTTTAAGCATACTAATTTAAATGGTGGGAAATTTCTATACTTAAATGAACTAAGGATACAAAGAGAATCCTCATCACTTAATTTTTTTTTTCACAGTCTACTTCTTACCCAACGTACTCTGAAAACTTTTGGGCTCATTAAAGTCCATTACAGCCTGTAATGGGGATGAGGATTTTAGAAAAACCCATCAAGCTTTGCAAGGGGGGGGGGATCTTATCAGGCTCATTAGTAGATCCTCATCTATAGCGATCGATCAGCACTAAGTGAGGCTCACAGTTTAAATGGCTCTTTATTTATATCCTTGACGCAAGAATGCATGGATAGAGTAGCACCTTCAGTGGACGCCGTAAAGGGTAATAAAGTTACTTAATGAACACTGTATAAATTCGTTTCCCATGAGAGATTCAAAGTTCAAACATGCACACGTTTTTGTCTG
The DNA here is from genome assembly GCA_021605075.1 of Caerostris darwini. Classification (NCBI taxonomy): domain Eukaryota; kingdom Metazoa; phylum Arthropoda; class Arachnida; order Araneae; family Araneidae; genus Caerostris; species Caerostris darwini. The sequence continues at coordinate 635,109 of BPLQ01013598.1, read as the reverse complement.
GGGGTTTTGAAAATCAAAAATTGAAAATGTTTTATATACATGATGATGGAATATATACATTATGAATGGAATAAATAGTGTATCATTCATAATCGTTGTGCGATATCTCAACCTATATCTGAGTGATGATAAGAAAACTCTATTTGCTCTCTATTTGAATCTTTCATTTCCTTATTTTACTAACTCATTCAATAAATGTTATTTGTATAAGATTCATTTGTTATTAACAATAGACATAATACACATTTTTATATTACATAACCATTTCCACATATCTAAACATATTACATACAATTATAACTTGCTGTGCGTCCGCTTTTGAACAAGCCCAATTTGATGTACATCTTGTTTGGATGCGAAACATTTTGTTCGAAATACGACTCTTATGTGTCAAACATTTTGCCAAACAGAGGGATGGATGTCAAAACCTTTGTAGAGAAGTATAACGCTAACAAAGGCCAAACAAGCAGCAAAAGCATTGCTTGGAAGGATTAGACAATGTTACATTTCCGAAATAGCATGTGGAGGAAGCAGGAGCACTGTTCCTGGGACGTATTTTTAGTAAGTGTCGAATCTGGTGATCTTCGATCAGGCCTAAATAGGGAATTAAATTTGGTACATTTTCATTTACGTTCATATTTCATCGAACATAAAGAAAGCTTCATGTATTTTTAGTACTCAGAAGTTTGGGAATTATTCCATACAAGACCAACCATGTATAATACTCCAAAAACGATAGGATGTATTTCACGGGAAAAATTTCCTTTATTTTTTATGTTTGGATTTGTACCAAACAGTACATATACCAAAGATCTGAAAAGAATTATGGACATGTACTGAGGTATCACGGTACTTCAAAATGACAGAATTTATTAGAATTAGACGACAGAAATAGCACGTATTCTCACTTAAGTTACCTGTGACCACATTATTTAGCAATTTCTTTTAATCTAGAATTCCTATGTTATTGGGCTGCCAAGAAAATACTTTCGGTTTTTATCATGTACTTAAATGATAAAAACTGAAATTTCTTTCTTGCCAACATAATATTTTATCCTAACTTTTTAAAAAAATCTAAACTTTATTTTAATATAAATTGTTATTTTATTTTGAGGAAGAAATACTTGACGCAACTTTTGACTATTAACCTAAATAGTAAAAAATTTCATTGCCTATCTTATTATAAAATTTTTTTAAATATTAATGGATTTTTTCAAACGTATGCAGAAAGAAGTATTTTCCTGTCCAATAAAAAAAAAACATTATCTATAAATATATATCTTAAAAAAACACCTTAAACTCCCTTAAGACTATTTAAGTAATATAAAATTTATTTGTTTTATTGTTCTGTTAATTATACCAAATGAAACTTTTTTTGATCGTTTCTGAATCAAGATTGCTGAATTACATCATTTTCTTTTTCCTGTATGGATTTACGTTATTTCTGTAAGGATATATATCCTATATATATGTATGTACATATACACGATTTGGAAATTAACGGAACTTTCTCGATTACCAGAAAGACGATTTGAATACTAAGAAAACAGCAGAAAAGTTGATATGTAGGCTGAGATGTAGGAAGAGCATACTTTTGCGAGATATTAAAAGAACTGCGCCGAAGGGCATTTAGGTGCGAGAAATCAGAGATGGGGAAATATTTGCTCGGGTGACTTTTAAAACACTATCGCAAATATTTTGTTGAGAACCAAGTACGGGGTAGAAACTTCAAATAATAGTTTCTGCATAAAGTTTTGCTAGCTTGAAACCTTTAATTAAAAATAGATCTCATTCGTTAAAGCGTGCTACGTACAGCTTCGTAATGATTGTATTTGTGTGTGTAAAGAAATTAATATGACATGTTTTGTCAAAAAAATTGTCTTACCGCAGCAATATTATTTTAATGCCATGCAGTTTTTAACTTCGCGTATATTAAATGGGATTTCTTTCTTAAGCAGTTCGATTTTATTTAAATATAACTTCATAGTATAAGCTAAAATATACAAACTAATTACAATCGACAAATTTACAAGCGTTAAACGTAATATTAGATTACTGTCTAAAGATTCAAATAATTAGTTAATTTATAATTAAAGTAATATTCATTTTAAGTTTAAGGGAACGCATTTTCCTTATGAAGGCTTTTAAACAACCTTTTAAAAGGACTTGAAAAGCTTTCTCACGCAGAAGACGATGCATGTTTTGGTCTGCAGCAGGTTTGACGCAGGTCTGCAAGAGTATAAAACCTCGAAAAATAAAATAAATATTTATTTAGATATTATATTTATAGATACTTTATTAAAATTAAGTACATAGATATTTAGTTAAAATCATTACAAGACTAAAATTCACATTGTGACTATTGCTGAAGTATATAACTCCCATTTCTATTAATAACAACAACAAAGAGAAAAAATCTCTATTAGGACTTCAAAACATTCCAAACATACCAAATTAAGACCATAATTTCATCCTATTATCGGTGGATTATACACTAAAACACCTTAAAATATACGGGTGCAGACAACCCCTCTGCATACAATCTGTGGACATTTTCTCCCAGGCATTTCAAAAATTCAGTTCTGTAAAATTGCCACCTAAAAATTATTTTTTGTCACAACAAATTGCCAAAATTTGTGGGAGAGAAAAGCAAGCAAGCTTCTAAACATAAAGATATGACAGTTATGAACGATGCAAGGGATCTAGACTATTACAAAAACACGTGACACTCATCCTTGTGACTTGTGACTTGGTGTGTGTTAGTGGATGAAGCTATAGATAAGGGTTGGAAAAAGTCATTGGTAAGAACTAAACATACTTATACAAGGCCAAATTAATAAGGAACTGTTATACTCGTCATTTTTTGAGCAAGTAGGAAGATTAGAAATTACCGGAAAAATGTCGTCTTTTTTGTTTTCCCTCTAGTTCCGAATTGCGTATGTTCCGGTTTGAAAACTAAAAAAAAAAACTTTTGTTGTTTTCATGCTATAAGTATAAAAACAGAAATTGATTGGGGAAGGTTGCTTCAAAACACTGGTGCGGCGAATAATATTATGTATGCTTGTAAAACCTTGAAAACTAAGGAAGCACCAATTTCTGTGTTAAACTGAAAATAAACATCATCATTTTAATTGTGCTTTTAATCGAAATGAAACAAAATAATTGATCATCATCAATATATTTTTTGTCGTGATCTACAAATGAACTGGAAAATAAATAAGAAACAGCTTTAGTTCACTGATGATATAAGGGAAAATAGATGGAGTTAAAGAAAATCAAAGATTCGAAAGAATAAAATCTCATCTGCCTTCAGCTTTATTCCTTCCCCTAAAAAAGAAAGAGAATTGTTTGAGCAACCACATCCTCCCTTTTGAGTTTCATTCGAAAATGGGAAGTATCTTTGATCCCTAGATGACCCAGCACGTCTTTTTCCAAACCTGGGTTTTTTACGGAGTGAAAAAAGATCTTCAAGTTGGGAGAAAATATCAATCAAATCACATAAACAGCTTCAACTTTGGCAAGAAAATCTACTTAGAACTGGCTGTTCTTTAAAAGAGTACGTTCCATTTCTTCTCAATCTTTATTTTCTTTAATGTGTTGGCAACTGATAAAAGTGCCCTATAGGGTTACTATTTTGGAAATCACATGTTCCTTACTAAAATTTCATAGTTATGTACAAGATGCAGAATAATTATCAAGCATATTTTTATTTCGTCTAACAAAAAAAGATCTTCTAATTGACAGAAATATCAATCAAATCACTTAAAAAGCTGCAGCCTTATCAAGAAATCTACTTACAAATAAGTTTCTTTTTAATTAATAAGAAATTTTAATAAGTAATTTTGTTCTTTAAAAGAGTATGTTCGATTTCTCCTCAGCCTTTTATTATTTTCTGTAATGTGTTGGAGACTGATAAAAGTGCCATATAGGGTTACTATTTTGGTAAACGTGTTCCTCATTAAAAATTCTCAGTGATGTCAGTACAAATATAGAATAACTGAAGTCTTGAAATCAAAATGCATACTTTGTTTCAAGTTCGTAAGTATTATTGGTTTGAAACTGTTGACTGTTATACATATGAATATTTTATGAAAGACTGACACTGCAAAAAAGACATTTTCTAGGGATCTTAAAGGATGTGTATGATACTAAAAAAACCCGCTTATAATTCTTAAATGTAATTCTCTAAATACAAGCTAATTTTTTTTATACACACATGAATACAGCCCTTACGAATTATATATTTGCTCATGCATTTCTGGAAACACTACATAGATTGATATTATAACCTGAGTATAATATATGAATTTAGATGTAGTCTTTTAATATGCATTAATTCATTAAGTAATTTAGAAAGCGATCGAAATAATTCTTAAATTGAATCCGATTTTAAAATGAGTTTTAGAAGAATAACTTTTTCAAGTTTATCAATATAACAAAAGTGATTTTGTCTTGGTGATAAATGCTCTGAAAGTGTTTTTTCATTGAGAAAGGTTTTGCTTGTTTGGGGCATAAAACACTGAAACTTGTTGAAAAAAAAATACCACTTCTCTGAGTCAATGTTGTTAGTTCATGCGATCATCTCAATTTAAAATGAACTCTCCCAGGGTTTGTATAATTCGTAACTTTCTCTCTCTTAATCCGTGAAAATACCTTCCATTCTACAAATTTACAGTTCTCATGAGCGATGCAAACATGGCATCTTCTTTTAGCTTTCCGGGCTTCTAAACTGGGAACGGTGTATGCATACCTTTGCTATCAAAGAACATTTACTTTACCATTAAATTTTGCAATCTACACGTCTAATGCAACAATTTTATGTCACAGTTACTGAGGTTTATAAATGTCGTTATTATTATAAAAATAAACTATTAGATAAATAAAAAACTTAAAAACATTTTATCTTCTTCTCACATTTTAAAATGACGATGATATTTAAACACTTTTTTTCTTTAAAGCCACTGTATTGAATGTCTTTATAGAATGTTTATTCCTGAGAAATTATTTTAAAAGATTTGTACTAAAAAGTATTAAACTATTTTTAATAAAATTTAGTAAACAATTTATTTGGGAGTAAATAAATTTCAATCATTAACTGAAAATTTACTTACACGACATTAAACTTATATTATGAAAACTTATTATTTGAACTGAACTTTTTATTTATGAATAAAAATATTTTGGCCAATTTCAATATGAAAATTTTTAACTTATAAATTGACTTATAGATGGAAAAATCAATAATTCAATCTATAAATTATGATGAATAATTAAAAATGACTAACTTTAATCATAATTAAAAATAATTAACTTTAATAATAATTAAAAATGATTAACTTTAAGATTCAACTTATAAATTTTTAACTTATAGATATTTAATTATATTTCTTGGCATGCTGTGTAAACACAGATTCCCTTCGAGTTCAAAGGCTTCTAAAAGTGCATTTGAAAAACTATTGATTTAATTTTAATTAAAAATTGATTTTCGATTAAACCTGAATCTACTATAATGAAAACTTTATTTATAAAAAAACAATTTATGTTAGGACTTTGAATAAGCTTTCAGTTTAAAGTTTATTAAATGACGTTCGTCGTTTAATTATGTTGTTGGGGATACTGTTAAAGTAACAATTTTCTTTCATGGCAATTCTTTTTGAAAATAGATGAAACTAAAAAATAAACTGTAATATCTTAATTAAATAGAATGTATATATTTCTTTTTTAATAAATATGATATTTCTATTAAATGAAAGTTGATTCTTCAATGAGTAACTTGTGAAAATTCTAATGAAAATCATGATAAAAAAGTTGTCATTAAATTCTTTTACTAGATATATGTTTGAGCAAATATATTCTTTAATCACGATAGCAGCAGAAAGTACAGTTTACAGCTAACTGAAGAATTATGCAAATTTAATTTAATTCAAAAAAAATTTCTTATTGAACACGTAAAGTTCTATCATTAAGTAGAATTTATTCGTAAGAAACTTTCGTGAATATTCTGAGTAAAGTCGTTAAAATGAAGAATGTCATTTTATTCTATTGCTAGATAAATATTTGAGCAGTGATTTTATTTAATCCGGAAAGTTTCTTGCTAAGTTAGTTAACTAGAAAATTATGAAGTAAATACTAATTTAATCCATAGAAAAATTATTCATTGAATATATAAAATTTTGTTATTCAGTGGCATTTATTTGTATGGAGCTGACTATTATAAGTATTCAGAGTAAGATCATTAAAATGGTGGGTGGAATTTTATTCTTATATTAGACAAATTCTCTGAGAAATGATTTTATTTAATACAGAAAGTTTCTGAAAGTACAATAGTTAACTAAAAAATATGAAATAAGGTTTAATTTATTTTATGGAATAAATTATTTATTGAATAAAGAAAATTACTTTGTTGAGTGAAATTTATTTGTAAGAAACTGAATATTATGAATATTATGAGTATGGTCGTTAAAATGGCGTATGTCATTTCATTCTTATTCTAGACAAACTGTCTGAGAAAGGATTTTCCTTACCCACAAAGGCTTCTGGAAACGTAATTTGAGTCTTCTTTGTAGCGCTAATAGTTATGCCTACTCTTTTTCTCGTGTTTATCCTGCTGTTAACCGTTTCTTTTGTAATTGCGTCTTTCACGCAAACTATTCAGGCTCCTCTGAGACACTTCTCTATTAGATTCGATTACTTAGGACATCGAGTCACGTAGAGTCTGATTAGTCAGGCTCTATTCAGGGAACTTTTAGAAACAAGCGAGGAAGAAGTTGACACACAGACACATTAAGAAATGTCCTCTTCTAGTAAGACATGGCAAGATTCATTGATCCTAATATTTCGAAAAGTTTATGCTTGTTGGCTCTTATTTCTTTGCTCTATTTGTGTTGAGTTAACAAAGCTAAAGTTTGTCAAGTAGATACTTAATGGGAAAAATACAAAACACTTTGTTGTTAAGCGAGCCAGGACATGTTTAGGAAGATTCAGCTCATATTTGTGTAAGAATACCATCAATTGCTGATTTAGAAACCTAAACCTTTACATGAAAAAATTTTACCATACATATTTCGAGAATGGTATAAAGAAATTTATATTCACATTCAGAGATATTTATTGAAATTAAATTATTAAGAAATATTTATAGATATATTCATGTTTTCATTCGACTAACCGTACGATGAAATATAATTATTTCACATTTATTTATAACGAACAATATGCTTTTTAAAATATAGGTTTATAAAAGAGAATAAAATTATTATTGAAATTCAGAATTTCATTATGCCTCGAATTTTTATCTTAAGAATTATTAAAATTATCAAAAAATTAGTAAAAAATGTAGTAATATTATCTTCAAAATTAGAAATTTTCTTTCTTAAAATTTTAACCTCATGTTTTTTTAAATTTGTTTTTATAACAATTAATTAGAAAAAAAATTAAATTGTAAATGGTTCGATATTTGCTTTTTTATACATTCATATTCAAAGCTGTATTTTAAATTGTCTTTTGAAGAATAAGTACTGGGGATATAAATCGCAAAAGATATTTTTGACATATTTTAATGTAATGTTCATTTTAATTAAAAAGTAAGATCGCGGTATTGAAGTTAGTATGATTAATGTCTTTTGTTTTATTCGCAATCTTCTTATTCAGTTAATAGAAAGTTTCGATATTTTGCACACATTTACACATTTGAAATCAAATATTACTAAGATATGTTACTATACTTTAAATGTCTGTTCTACATAAGAAATTCATAAAACATAAAAATTTTATGAGATAGTTAAAAATATTTTATGCTTAGTTACCTAAAGTTCTCTAATACTCAGGTTTATATTTAAGTTTGACTGAAATTATCGTTTTAAAACATATTATTACATTAGCAGAATTAATAAATATTGTGGAATAACTTATCATTATATTTCATAATCGTCTATCACTATTTACGATCAATAATATGGACAACAAGTTACGATCAATAATATAACAAGACTTTTGCACATTAATTTTCAGTAAATATACACCATAAAAATTATACTGCAATGTTTGTACATTTTGTAAGTAATGATTATTATAATATGAACTCTCACTATTTTGTGACAGCAATTCTTATAATTTTTACAACACGCTGACAATAAATCTCCTACCGCATGCAATAACATCAATTCTGGGTGTAAAAAAAATCTAAGCACATTAGATGACAGCTGGTAATTGCACCTGCGAAAATTGTTTTCGCTACACCGAAGTAAATCAGTTAGGATATAATCACTTCTGGCAAAAATATGTTGTTGCAACAACTTTTAGCTAATCAGTTAGAATCCCTATCATTAACATATTAATGTGTTATTTTATTTTTAACTATGGTAAATATTTTATAATTTATTTCACAAAATATACGTTGTGTTGTAAAATTTTTGAAAGTAAATATTAAAGAATATTTACTATTACAGCTTTTATGAAAATTTTTAGAGTTAATTTTTTGAAATTTACCTACTACCATATACAAGAGCATCAACTGTGGGTGTAAAAAATTATCTAAAAAATTAAATAACTGCCAATAATTCCCACCACAAAAAGTGTTAAATAAATTTAATTAATTAAATTAAATTGTTTAGCAGAAAATTAATTAGGAGATAATCAGTTTCAGTTCATATTTGCTGTTTGGGTTTCAGCGCCATAATAGCAATTCATGTCGTTAATACATTGATATAACATTTTGTAATTAAATATTATATAATTGATTTCACTAAATATGCGTTGGTTTGTAAAATCTTTTTAAGGGTCAATATTACAGAATATCTAACATTCCATTTTTGTGACAATTATTAGAGAGATATCATTGCAATGCACCAGCTACCGTGCACGGAACATCCATTTTGGGTGTAAAAAGTAACCTAAAAGCATTAAATGGCAACTGATAATCACGAAAATTGTTTTCGCCGTTTCCAAAGTAAATCAGTTTGGCAAAAATCGTTCCAGTAAGACAGGCGGAAACATACCGTTGCTCAGTTATCGATTCCAAACCGTAGTTATTAAAACAGAGTCATGCCGCCTCGGGATAATGAATTACCCACGCATAAAACCTCGAATGAAATTACTCAACGAATGACTGACTCCCGCTCGAGGTTTCTCAAGGCTTCCTCCACGGTTTTTTCTCTCTTTCACGTTCCCTGTTAAAAGCGGTAGTCAAATTAACAAGTGAATATTTTGAAGGGGAGTGTCTTTTCAAACATTTTTTTTTTTTTTGGAAATCAGTGGTTCGCTTTAATTAAAAAGTCTCAATTACAAAAAAAAAAAACCCAGCTTTTTTCAAAGAATTTTTAAATGTTTAGAATTTTTCCTGTAATAAAGTTTTCTTGTTATTTCATGAAATAATTATTATTTAATTAAATTACTCAACAAGTGACTGACTAACGCTCGACGTTCTTGAAACCTACCTTGACAGATTTTTCACCCTTTGTGTTTCCTATCAGAAATTGTAGTCAAGTAACAAGTGAATATTTTGAGGAAGGTCTTTTCAAACAATTTTTTGGAAAACAACGCTTGAAAATAAAAGATTTCAATTACCAAAAAAAAAATTATGTAATGGATTTTTTTCTTAAGTTTTGAATTTTTCATAAATATTACTCTTATTTGCTAAAACAATTATATTTTATCTATAGTTAAAATGTGTGATATTATTTAAAAAAAAATACCCAAAATAGGACTAGTTCAAAAATTCTTATTCCCTGTTTATTCGTTTAGCTATTATAAAAGGACTTTTTTCGCTCATGCACTCTGTCTTAAGTGTTACGAATTGTATACGAAGTGTCATATACATACATAATATACAAAGATTTGGTACAACTTAAACCAATTTACGTAGCAAAGAAATCAGTATTTTTAATGGTTCATGGTTTAAGTAAGAGACAACCAGCTGCATCAATTTTTTTTCTCAATTCATGATTTCTTAAATAATTTTTGAATTTTTCTCTGTAGTATTATTTATTTTAAGAAACAGTTATAATTTATTATATTAAATAAATATTTGAATGTTTTTATTTTTTCTCAATTCCTAAAAAGTCAAGTTCTTTTTTTCTTTATTTCTTTTTGTAATTCAGTTTACCTGAACAAATACTAATTTTGTTAGACGATTTTCTACGCCTACATACTAAAGCAACTTATAAACAATTGTATTAACAAGTACAAGGACTGTGTACATTAAACAAATATTTTTGAAATCAATGACTCTGTTTAAATGCAAAACAAAATGTATCCACAGCTGAATGATATTTACCTAAGTATGTGATTTTTGAGAAAGGTTTTCAATTTTTAATCGAAACTTGTTTTTACTTAATATACAATTATTATTTACTTTATAAAATAAATATGAATATATTAAATTCTGTGAAAATTTGTATTTTTATTTATTTCGATTGATACGAATAAAGGATTGCTTTTTTTAAAATTTGTTATTCATTATCACATGAAAAGCATGACATAAAGATCTAAGCCTTTATTTTAATGTGAATTTTTCCAATCTATAGCATTAGATAAATAAAAAACATTACTTTATTAATTATGTAATTAGACGACCTTTCCCGACTGGACTCCCATCATCCTTTGAAAACTTGGATGGATTTCGATGGTTAATTTCAACTTAATCAAGCTCATTCTTATATAACGTTAATTCAAGAAATAAAGTTTATTTTTTTGTTAATAAGGAATACTGATAAATTGAGAGTATTTGTTTACTAATCATACAAAGAAGATAATTCGCGTTAAGAGTTTTACATAATCGAAAAATGTTTTGCTTTAAATTATTTTGTTGTATCAGTTTATTGTAGATAAATGTTGCTTCTTCTACATTTATACAAAAATAACAGTACTTTGATGTACTAATTCATTGGCTTGTGTTTCCTTTGTTTATTATTAAAACGAAAATCTGCCTTAGTAATCCACACGAGTGCTTCGAAACAGCTTTACTGCAGGAAATCCATCCAAGTTTTGTGGTGCTTTCGACTGACAAGTAAGAACAATATCTGAAATATTTCCCTCGCTGTACAATTTCACAAGGGTTATATAGACTTATAAATTATCTATATTAGGAACGAGGGTCATATAGACTGACTGACTTAAAGGAAGGCGGAGAAAAGGGAAACTTTTCTATCGGACCCTATAAATTCGATTTGTGTTATACTATATTATTATAAAGAAATGTAATAAAATATGTATAAACAATTTAATTTGTTTTATTGGGATAATTTAACAATGTTTTATTGTGTCATGAGTTGTTGTATTTTGCAGAAAACAGAAAATCAATTCTAAATCTTCATTATTTAAGTGATTCCTGTTTTTTTTTTTTTTTTTTTTTTTTAATTTGTTAACAATGAAGTAAACCATAAACTCTTTTGAGAAAAAGTTTTACAAATCTTCTCTGAATCCTCTGAATAAAAGTTATACAATGTATGTTTATCTAAAAAAGCTTGTACATTTTAATGCATTATATAGGCATAATATTAAATCGAAAAGTTTAAATTAATAAATTTTCTTGATTAAATATGTTTCGTTTATTGCTATTAATGTTTATAATAAAGCACCCTTACCGTGATACTATGCTGAAATGAATTTTATAAATAAGGTAATAATTTGTTTTAAAACTGATATATTGGCATTCTATTTTAAGATAAAATGTCAGGTATTAAGAAAATAAACTTAACAAGTATTCAAAATGTATGTTAGGCCCTTTTAAGTAATAATGCTTCTTGCGAAGTAATCTTGTTTTGTAATGTTTCTCTGATGCTTTAATGGAGAATGTTGTCTCAGTCTCACAGATTATAATGGACTTTTTCGTTTTGAGAAATGTGCTCAAAAGTCAAAGTAAAATTTTGCGCAGCAATTTTGTAAATTGTTTCTATGCAAAATGTGTTTAAGCTATAAGGCACTTTTTCGTTTTGAGAAATGTGCTCAAAAGTCAAAGTAAAATTTTGCGCAGCAATTTTGTAAATTGTTTCTATGCAAAATGTGTTTAAGCTATAAGGCACTTTTAAGAAATATTTAGAACCAGTTCCTATTATTAATGCTTACTTCTTTACTTTAGCATAGCTAACTACATTGTGACATAGTTATATATATATATATATATACAAATATTGTTTTCCTTTAAATCCTCTAAAATACTTTGTTGTATGATATATGCTATTTTATTATTTATTCTCTTCATTTTTAATATTATTTTGATTTATATATGATTATATTTTTCAATCCGTTTATCTGTTGTCTCGTGGGGTATCGCTGTATAGTGTCTAATGATTTTGGGATTATTACTTACTTTTAAAAGCCTCGTGTCCTACTTTTGTGATGCACGAAGGGATTGTCTATGATTAAATAAAAAAAAAAAGGATTAAATCGACATCATCCAAATATCTAAAGGAAAATGATCTATGAATAAAGTATTTTGTATACAAGAATTCATTACTTTGAGATCAAAGTTTTTCAAAATGTCTTTACTTCAAGAAATACAGCAAAAAGTACGTGTTATTTAGAATTATAGAATTACAATTTTGGCCAATTTATTTAAATTTAAATTTAATTCAATAAAAACCATTAGGAACTTCACGAAATTATCAAACAAATTAAAAGAAGCAGATTAAGACTAAAAACTTTGCTTATGCCCAGAACTGAATAATTGTAATTGACCACAATAATTATTTCAAGGGCAATCTTGAATCATATTCCTTATCCCCAATTTCGTTCATCTAGTATTGCACACATTAAAATATTTTAAACCTATGGATTATTTAGTTCATAATCAATAATTCAGAAGCAAAACATGAGCATGTAATATCTATTAGTACACTTTATTATTAAAAATGTCGAATGTCAAATTTAAAATTAATTTTACTTTTAATATATTTAAATATGTTTTATAACATAATTTAACTTTTAAATACATAATTAAAGGGGATATAGTACCTTGCGAGTCTAAAATTGATGATTTTAACACTTTTTTATGGCTCATTATAAATCATAAAATTTTAGTTTTTCGAGTGAAATTTTGGTATGTTTCATAAAGAAATTAGTTGCAATTTTGTAATTCAATTATTGTATTACTTAAAGTGAAATAAAATAGGTACGTAAAACAATTGACAGGGTTACCTTTTGTTTCCCACCAGATAACTTTTGAAGGATAAAATGTACAACTTAAATTTTTATATCGAATAGAATCTAAATAATATTTTTATTCTTTAAACATAAAATTTAAAAGATATTTAATACTTAATAATTCCTTAAAAATAAAAAAGATGCAACAAATTGAAATTGTTAAAATTTTTAATATGCATCATGTTATATATTGAAATTTATTGGTTCTATTAACAAAACTAAAGTTTCCAAAATAAAGGTAAATGAGTATAAATGCAAATTTTTATACCTCTACTGTCATAAATTTTTTATTAATCTTGTGGAAAGTGTAAAAATCGGAAACTGAGAAAATCGCATTGAAAGATTGAAAAACTCATTAAATGGTCCTTTTTGGCTTTTAAATATTTTGTAACTGTAGCTGTAATTTTTGTCCGATTAAAATGCAGTTTGTTTTAAAATGTTTTCCATATTCCAAATTATTTTTGAAAATATTTTTGAAAAATTGATTTTTTGAAGATAACAAGGTGTTGTGCCCCCTTACCTATGAAGTAGCAAAAAGTGAACATTCTACAACAACACTCTAACATTTTGAAAACGTTTTATGAATGAAGACTTTTTGTAGAATGTAAGTAATAATTAAGTTAATTCTTAATAATAATTCAAAAATGAAAGCCTTATAGTTTTTATATCTTCTTAAAATAAAATTAAGTAAAGGTAAAAAAAAAAATAATGGCCCATTTAAAAGCAAAAAATGTTTAATATGGAAAAGATATTAAATTGCCAGAATATTTTCTTTAAAGTAAAATAATAAAAAGCAAATAAACATATATTTATCAGGTGAAATAATATGCGATTCTATTAGTTTTTAAGAAAATCTCTTGAAACCTTTAGATTTATTCACAGCGAGCTATTTTCTATATTTATTTAAATTCCTAAGAATAATTGTATTATATCTTCTAATACTAATACCTATATCCGAAGTCTATTTATAACAAAGGAATTCTAAAATCATTTAGTTCATTAGTATTCTCATCTGATAGCCCACATCTACTAACATTCATTACGAACACCATGGGGTGCATTTAAATTACGCTGCATCTGTCATTGAAGATGGAACGACTCACTAGAAAACATAAATAAGAGTATTCGTTCCGAAATATTTACAACCTCCATAATCTGTTTCATTTACAATGCACGTTCTCCGCTGTTAAAAAAAAAAGACTTCCATTCTGATCAACTCAAAATGTCGTGTTAATTACGAAAGAGCAACTTCCATTCCGGAAAGCATATTTTGGTAATTGAGAATTGCTTGATTAATTTCGAAGATGATAGGTAATCGGTGAAGCATGTGCCGCCTTTAATCAAGTGAACATTTCAAGCTGAAGATGGAGTAGAAAATCATTAATTAAGAGCAACACTGAAGTCTGAACCAGACCGAGTTTCTACTTCACTTGGTCCTTCCAAAAGAATCCTGCTCCTGAATAGTTCGTGCTCCCATTCACAGCGAAATAAGTCCCATAAAACTTGCCAACCGAAGCTGTTCAAGGAAGTTTCGGTTATCGTTCTGAGCAGGGCATATTTACTTGGGGAGAGTTCAATAAATTAGTCTCCGAACTGCACTCGAGGTTAATGTGTTAACACGTAGCAATTAATGGCGGGGCAAATTTCGCAGACCGGAACTACACATTTTTTACTGGAGGTTATTCCAATATAACATGAAAAGGTAGGGGAAGGTTTTCGGAGGAATTGGAATATTAATTAAAATGTTCACATTTCCGAAAATGTGACATGACGTACAAATTGCCTCATCATATTTTAATTTTACCTTGCAAAATAAGCTTTAAATATTCAGATTTTGATAAAAATCATTACATGGAACAAGATTCAGCTTGAATATAAAAAGAGTAAACAATTATATACTGGACATGTACTAACATATTATATACTAATATATATATATATATATATATATCATTTCTTTGAATAATAATATAAAATAAAATATGTAATAAATAACAAATAATATAATATAATAAAAATAAATTATACTTGATATTGCATTAAATGTATAAGTGCTTTAGTATTTGGTTCAATTTTTATAATAATATAGTATATTTTAGTTGTATAATAGTTTTTTTTGCAATAAACACCACATTTTGAGTTGATCAGTGGGTAAGTTATTTTTTAACAGCAGATAGTTTGATAAAACGTTAATTATTATTCACTGAATATATATAATAATTATATACAATTATTTCTAAATTTCATTTCTTTATATAAAAAAATAAAAATAAATAATATAATTAAATAAAAAAATTAAGGCATTGATGCATGATATTACATTAAGTTAATAAATATTTTAGTATTGGGCTTGATTTTTGAATTGATCAAGCGTAAAAGTGATAAATCAAATGTTTTTTATTCAAAGCACCCAGTCAAGTCAAGTCAAATGTTTTTTATTATTTTTTTTAATATTCATGCCTAAAAAAATTTTTATTCATGCCCAAACATGTGGTGATTCAAACAGGCTTGCGCTTTTAAATATATTATTTAGTAAAAACTAAATCTAATTGTTGACCGCAATTTTAGAAGGAAGCAGATTTTAGGAAATAAATATCATAGAAATAAAAAAAATTAAATAGATAGGTGTCAGGCTAGCACAATACTAACAAAGGATCTTCTAGTCTTTACTTTATTTTAGCGCACATCTCACCCCTGTACTCAGAACTATTTTGCCCTTAACCAGTTAGAAATGTGTGGGTGCAGGAAATAATAAAAAAACTAAATTACAGAATTATTCAAGTACAATGAATTACATTATAGAAAAGAAAAATGCACTACGGTGCTTCGACACTAACATAAGTATGAATGTAACGAAAAATATACAATACAGATAGAATAAATATTGACGGTAAACATGTGGAAAATAAAGTCATGGCATGGGATACATAACAAAGGCATTGGGATACAAAATATTATACGATGGCTTTCATTCTACAAATGAACGCCTTCATAATATTTTGAAGAATACTTTACTGAAGAATGAAATACTTTTCTTTGAAGTGAAAGAATAGGCAAAGTATTTCGGAATAATGGTTTCTTGGGATAATTATTTGTTCAGTTTGCTCAATAAAGTTTATTAAATTGATAACTTTACATCTGGTGAATGGTTGTCAATTATATTTCTGTGCCACTGCATGTAAAAAAGTTGAGAAGGGATTTAAAGATGGCATGATTCTGTAAGAGGAAAAAGTTGTTGCATAGTAAAATGGGTCTACAGTTTCACCACAGGAGCAAAAATCATCTGAGAGGTTGAATCTTTTGAGGTATGTTGGTAATGGACCACGCCCACTTGTAAATATAATTTCTACTCTAGAAAGTGATATGACTATATGATATTGAAAATATGGTTGACTATAAGATTTTGAAAATGTTACATCTTGTGTTGCTATTATTCCAATTTCGTTGCCAGTCCTCTAACACACAATTATTTCAGTTATTTTTTAGAAGTGAAATTGGTTATTGAAGACAAATTGTATCTCCATTTATAACGCTTGCTTTAGCAAGGCTATCTGCATACTCATTGCCAAAATAGCCTGCATGTGCTTTTATCCGAAGTAATTGGATGGAGTCATTGTTTAAGATTTTTTGCTGAATTTCTCTGGTCGTTAGATAAAGAATTTTAATTTTTTTAGAGTTTCCGAATACTCAAAGGCTTTTTTGATACTAAGAAGTTTAGTTTGGAAGTTAAAATTCTTTGGGAAATTTTTTCCTTCCATTTGTGAATTATAGTTTTGTCATATTTGAAACAAAAAAATGCACAACCTGTGACGATTTCAAATTTAGAACCCTCCGTGAAAATATTAACTGGGGAATTATAGTGGAAGTGGTTATGATTGCGACTTTTGAGATCCATGTCAAAATTTGCTGGATGTATCTTGAAACCTTTTGTTTTTCCCGCAGTCATTTGGATTAAAATTAGTGCAATGGATTTTTTTTTATTAAACATTTTTCGATTTTTAGTGAATAAAGTATTTTGTTCAATATTTAAATGTTTATGTTTTTCTTAAACTAAAGCTAATGAATGAATTGTAAATCAAAATTTGAAATAGCTTAAAAAAAGGACCCTACAACTTCCTTAAACAGCATGGTTAATTGAGAGTTTTTATTTCTTCTCTGAGTGAATTCATTAAAATAATGAAGTGATTTAGATTTACTTCACCTTATTATTTTAATGAATTGTACTGTACGCATAACCAAATTAGATTAATTTCTAATAAATGTAGCGATCCTTGCGACTGAAACAGGGTGTTCCTAAATATCTGGTTGTTCTTAACTTAAAGCAGAAAGAATTGAAGAGAAAATTGGTATAGACTTTTTTAAGTCATTTGGAATTATAGTTTATTAATTATTTGAGTGGATACCACCGTTCTATTAGTTTCCAAGGATATCACAGTTCTATTAGTTTTCAAGGATACCACCGTTATATTAGTTTTAAAATATTTGCCAATTATAAATATTCATCAGTAATTTTAAAAAGTACATTTATATGTAACTCTCAAACTACCTACTTTCGTATTGATTTAATACTACAAGAAGTTAAATCTCGTGATACAAAAAATAAATCTGATAGCGAATGTGATATAAAAATACTGCAAAATTTATGAGCTTTCCTCGTTTTTTTTTAAATATATATTTCAACCAGCATTTTTAACTTTGAACTCCGTTTAATATTTTTAACATATTTTTTAAGTTTTATATCATTTAAACATTTAACAACAGTTCATAATTTTTATGTCATAAATTTTTACTTTTATGACATAACTATTTTGCCAAAACTTCTTGATAACAATTTATCTATTTTAGTCTTACATAGAACTTATATTTGAAATATTTAAAATCAATTCCCTTTAAAATATATAGAAGCATATATATTTTTAAAAATTTTTATTTAAGAGTGCTAAAAAATGAGAACATTGCTTTTCAATTTCTATTATGATGGATGAATCAAAATTTTATTATTTTATCTGTATATCCTACATTTTTAATTGAAAAATATTTTGGATTAGGATGTATAATTTACAAATAAATAATTATATGGTTTACGACATTTATAAATATAATTTGGTCAATAACAATTAATAAAATATTATCATTTCATCTGATTACAAAATTGACATTGTATTTTGAAACCATTAATCGAAAATTCTTTGCCAGCATTTAAATATAAAATTACCTATATTAATAGAGAAACCCTCACCATAATTAAATAATTCAAATAATGAATCACTAAAACACCTGTTTTACACTAAAACTGTGAAAGAATTCCAGTAAAATGCACCTTGCACCGATCTAATTTGCTTGCGTTGACCGCTTTGCAATTTCTCTTCCATAAATCATGAGCTGAACGAACATCAAGACATTTTTCGAGCCGCAGGTGCTTAGTGTGGGAGGAAATGCTAATTTTACGGACCTTTTCAATGCCCAAAATCTTTTAAGCAAAGTTTCATTTAAGAAGATAAGTAATCATACTGAATAGAATTTCTCCTCGGGATATTTGGGATTATTCGCACGGAACAAGAAACGTTTTGTGAAATCATGAAGCATTATTTTGCCCAAAGAAATCTATTAGGATCAGGCACTTTCTAGCTGTTCTTTGCGGAAAAGAAAATAATGAAACAAATATATTTCACTAAAATTAATTGAGCAAAAAACCTACCTGTCTGCTCTGATTAATGTTTTACTCGGTTTAAGAATCGGACTAACGGTTTTCTTTGTTGTGGATGCAAAAAACATTCTCAAGTCAAAAGAACTTAATGACTCGAAAGGATATTTATCATAAACCTTCTTTTTCACTAATTCTTTATTCTTAGTTCTTGTAACTACTTTCATGTCTTTCATTTTTATTCAATTGCTGTTTTTGACATGCATTATATCACATTTGGTGAAAATTGAAGATTTATTTGCATCTGTCATTTTAGTTTATTACTAAAAGAGATAGCTTGGTGGATACATTTTAATTCTAAAAAAATGTGGCGGACTTAAAAAAAATAAAATTGGATCTCCAATTACAAACCTCTCTAGATACCAACCTTTCCAGGTAATATATATTAAAAGTTTACAATATTTTTAATTTTTCTTACATAGTTTATGGGGTTAAGGTAGGAAATTCGGTAATGATAACTTATGCTTAAAAGGTGTGGTGGTTAATAATTCTTATTTTTTCTTTAAAAAAACATTTAATTTGGGAGAAAGTATAAAATGTTTTATTCAAAGTATGCACTATCACTAGTTACATATTTCCTTCATCTCTTTGGAAATTTGTGGACATCCTCTCAGAAAAATTTTACATGTTTTGAGGTAGTCTAATCATGAAGCCATTTTTCGATATCTTCGTAATTGTTGGAATTTTTCATGGAAAGTGTGGGACATATCTGGGAAAACAAGTGGTAGTTGGAAGAGGCCAAGTCTGGTCAGTACGGCGGGTGGCTCAAGTGCAGAAATGCTGTTTCTGATCATTTTAGCTGTGTTTGATGGCACGTTGTCATGCTGCAAAATCCCTTTTTTGTGTCTTGTAGCCTATTCTGGTCACTTTTCGGTCAAGATATGGTTCAAATTGATAATTTGTTGGCAGTAGAGAAAAATATTTAATATTTCACCTGGTGTCATGAGCTCATGCCCATTTCGGTCATTTTCGATTGAACTGGGTGTTCTTTGACTTTCATGTAGAAATCACCACTTTTGAACCATCCCAACCAACATATATATGCGTCTTGCGACATTATCACATTGCCACAGTACATTTTCACCTTATCTTGGGATATTGTCACGTTTGGGAGTTTCCGCAAGTATCACACACATTTTTTCTTTTAATTAAACAAGAAAAACAGTATGTGTCACAAATTCACTTTCTGAGGCTAGAAACTCGCCCTGTTATTACAACGAGAAATAAATAGGACACTAATTCGAGATCTTTTTAACATCAATGGCGTTCAAAACGGGATTGTCATGGCTACAAAATGACATAAGGGTGTTAACCAAACAAGGTTTACAACGCCATCTCTTAAAACAATAATAATATTTGACCGCCAAACATGGTAGCTCTTTACTTCTGAGTAAACATTATTGTTATAATTATCACAAGCTAATGTCATCTGCAGATTGGATGAAAGGCCCCATTGTGTTGCCGCCATGATTACTAGATCTGACTTCTAAGGACTTTTTTCTATGAGGACATCTGGCGGATTTAGTATATCGAACTCAGTTACTACAGAGTTAGACTTAGTTGATCGCCTACATGCTGTCTTCATTTTTGAATGCTCAAAGCTGTTTGATCGTGGACAGTTAACTACTGTACGACGCATGTATACATATCTCGATAGGAACGTGCTCATTTTGAAAACTTTCCTATGTAAATACCCTGTTATATACAACTACAGCTGTTTTCCATTTCTGAAGATTTAAATTTATCATATGCCATTTTCCATGCGCCTGATGTGACTCCATACTTTTGAATTCGTACTTTTCTCGAAAACTATGTATCATAGAAGTGTGGTTCTACAAGCCCCATTTATGTACTCCGAACGGGGATACTCGCACTGTGCAGTATATGAGGTATTGGCTGAACACCTTGTATAATTTAACACACCGATTTCATATTTACTTTTCAGTGAAATCTATAAGACAGATTTTTTTCAATTAATAGCAATTTTGTTACTCTAAGAAGGGATAAAAAAAAGAGATTAAAACTAGCATAATGCTGAATCAATATACTGTCTGAAAATGAAAAAAGGAAAAAACACTTTATATAGGTCTATGTGTATAAATAATACAAATATTGAAGACTTTTATATCTATATGATTAAAAAATCCAGATTATTACAAAGAAATGAATGTATTATATTTAAGTTTAATGAAATTATCACGATCCAATGTCATCTGCAGGTTGGATGAAAAGGTCCCATTGTATGTTACTAACTTATTCAGTAATGCAATGTGAAGGAAAATTTTCATTTAAAAAATGCACACATAAAATAATTTTAAATACGCCCTCAAATTGAAGGAAAACTCTACGAATGCCAAATAGTAAAGGTTTTAAAGAGTATCGCTTTACCTCTAGTTTAAGATTTATTTTTGAATCTGGGAATAAAACTTATAAAACACTTACTGTTGCGAATTGCCATTAGGGACACATTAAATCAAGATACAACTGTATTACAATAATTAAAGTGTCAATTAATGTTTCCTTGCTAATTTATGTGACTCAAAAAAGAGCGAAAAAAAATTTAATGCTAGAAGGCTCTGATATCATTGTTGGAACAACATATCGTTTAACGGATTTTCACAGTATATTGCAAGTGTGAATAATTATTATTATTAATCAAAACGAATAACATTAAATTAAATTAATTGACAAGATTTCATAACGAATTTTATAATATTATGCCTTTAATAGAAAACTTTTATCATCTATTTACTAAAATACATTAAAATTGATTAAAATACAATTTTTTCTTATGGTAAGTGAGTAGGGAGAAAAATGTATCCTTTCATTTAATTTATTTGCACTTCAGTCAACGAATACAAACATTAATAGTATCAAACATTCAGTAAACTAATATTTTTTTTCTCAGTAGTTTTTATTTATACTCTACTTTTTATTGATCGTAAAACCGCGTATTCAGTATCTTCATCCATCATTTTTACTGCAGTGTTAACACGAGAAACAACATCAACACGTCTCTGAGCCAGAAATGGATGAAATGTGGAAATATATCCGGCGCGGAGAATTGATTAACTCAGTAGTTAATCAGGGACTGCAAGAGGATTTTCGTTGCCACAGAAGGCCAGGCAGATGATAAATTTCACACATTTAGGCGTAAATTTCCTAGCATTATCCCCAAAGAACAGCTAGTGTGTTCATAGTGCTTGCTTGTAAATATTTGTGTTATTAACCAGAACTTTAGGATTTATAAGCCGTATTTCTCAAAAATATTTAGTTGTCGAAAGACATCTATGACTGCCTTCATAAAGTTCATATTAACGTGATTAATATTATCATTAAAAATCATCAAAAAATTACACTAATTTAAATGTTATATATCAATTGTTTTAATGCATCACTTATCTAAAAGATAACGTGTTACATAGTGTAATTTTGGAATCATACAGTATTAAAATAAAAACACAGTAAAATATTAACAATATTTAAGAAAATAGTAAAATATTTAATATTTTAGAAAATATGTATTTAAACTTTCTGAAAATGGAGTCTGAATTATCAACTAGTCTTATTTATTCCAGTAGGGGTTATGTAGAAATGAACAATGAAAAATTAATTATTATTTTTTAATCATTTTTACCCATGCATAAGTGTTTTAGAACTTTGTTTACTGATCACCTTATATTTCAATTAAATCATGCAATATTAGAATTTATCTTTTTAATCGATATTTTAAAGATATAATAAAATTGCATATGTAACTAACTAATTATTTATTTTATTGTTTGTAAAATTACATAATTAAATTTATATAATTTCACTGATATGTATAGAAATTAAAAAAATATACATTGTGTACACATTAGAAGATCTTTTGTAATATTATCAAAAGAAATATTTTGTAACAATTATATTTATAACAATGTATTTTGCATCAAAATAACTATTTAAAAGAATTATTCGAAGGAAAATCATTATTCATACGATTTAAAAAAAAACATTTTTATGTCATTTTATTCATTTTAATATAAGCCTCTATGCTTATCACATTAAACAAAAATGCCTATCAAACAATACAAATCTTATCTATGCGTTAAGAAAATCCTTTTATTAATTCTGAATTTCTTAACCCATTAACTGAGATTCAAACACAAATGAAGAGAAGGCTATTTGAGATGCTCCCATTGGCGGAGAAAATCAAGTTGATTTTAGGGAAATATTTAGAAGACTTGTTGTTTGGCGCAGATAGATATGACAGAGGCAGCTGGTAATGTGATAGAACCATTTTGTTTTGAAAGCCTCATTAGCTCTCATTCACCTAGGGTAAGAGATTCAAATGAAGAATTTTAAAATTCTAAGAACAATTAGTGATTGTGCTGATAGAATTTTTAATAGAATTGATTATTTGAGAAAATGCTGGCTTTCATACGTGCTCATAGTTTATTTTCTATATTTTCATTTATTCTTGTGTTACGAAGTTTTCTTATAAACCAATAAATATTTAATTTTTATTAGTCTTCATAATTATTCAAATAATTATTGACTTTGGTACAAAAAAAAGGCTTTTATTACGCAGAGACAATTGTCAATTCTATTCCTCGAGCACAACATATCGTTTCTTATCCAGTTTTATTTATTTGCAATGTAGAAATTTTGCTTTTTCATCAAGACCCACATCCTATTGAGGAGATTTAGACATAGACGAAATGCAAGCAAATTATAAAAAATTGTTCTGGTAATATAGTCTATTGTAATTTACTGATATGGAACAACAACATAATACCAATTTTTACAGCCATAAGTGATTGATTTTATTTTATTTTTTGAATTTGTTATATTAGAGTGAGAATGATGGGAAAAAGTGAAAGGAAATACTTCGATTTCGAATAGTTAATTTAATTACTGTTCTGTACTAATATTAATTAATAATTAATTTAAATATTGTCTACTAGAAATCTACCAAATATAATGAATGCGTTATTGGCGGTCTATTCAGTAGAATTACTATCACAAATTGCAGTCTCAAAAAGCTTGCTTAATATAAAAAACCCCAACAAGAATTTTTATTATTTCTCTTTTTTGTTCTTTTTCTATTCAAAAGATAAGACCTTAATTGATATATCTCATTAGTTGAAGTTATAACCCTTCTTAAATATCTATCTTAATTGATGAATAAAGCACTACATACATTCTTGATTATTTCTCACCAATTCATTTTAAAGTGTTTCTTTTTTTAACTTTTCGATTTAACAGTCATTAAATAGTGAAAAAACGAATCTTCAAGGGAAAGAAATATTTCTCCTTTTAATCTATCGCAACACTAAATTTTCTTGGCATTTTAATAGGCCACAGAAAATTTCTTCGATTCTATATACAATCTAATTAAACATCTGGCGAAACTTCACGAATTTTGAGTCGTGTTCTAATACGAGAGTTTATCGTAGAGAATTAATCATTGACTTGTGATTTCTTTAGGTCCGTATTGAAAGAATAGTTCCGAAGAGGGATATTTGATCCTTGGTTTTATGATGCTTTTAAAAGCGGTCTGTGACACATTTACGAGCCTTCAGGCTTGCAGAGGATGAGAGCAATCTGCAAAAATTCCCGCTCTCATTCTTTTATGACGTCATCACACGTCCGATTTCGGTAAAGTACCTCAGAGAGGCATCGTAATTTATCGGAGTTTTATTGGTTATAAATGCTCTACTGAGCCCTAAGGATTTGTATCCGAATAATAGGTTTGACTTTTTGTTGTATTCACTGGAGAGATAAGCGACGGTAGCAGTCGGAAGTTTTCTTCTGGTGTTGTAGGAGATTCAGGAAAAGAAAATCTAGATAATGGATAGGGAAATAAAATAAATATTTATATTAATAATATATTTTTTAAATTTAAAGCAGATGAACAATTGTGAAGATTTCATTTGCGTTACAGATAAAGTTTACTCTTCTCTTCCACATCTATAAAGAAAGGAAATCTCTAACTTATGCCACATTTTCGAAAAGTCTTAACACTAGGACGGTAAAATTTATGTATAATAATACCTTGATTAAAAATAATAAAGAATGTTAAGCTGAATAATAAAATAAAAACATGTAATTGGTAATGCAATATTCCTTTTTCCTTAATTAGAATTAATGCAATACTCAGTATAAGATGCCCTTCGATAATTTTCACAATCAACGCTTAAAATGGCATGCTGAAAGTCCCTTAAGTTATAAACATGAATTCCCACCATATACTGAGATCGTACGTTTGCAAAACGTCAGCCAATCAGAACCTGATTATGAACAAGAATCGTCTGCAAAGAAATAATATTTGCAGTTTACAAATTGGAGAATAGATTTACATAATGAAAAAGTAAGGTCAAAGCATATGGCCATACTTATTTAGTCTTATGGATACAATGTTTTATACATATTCATTTCAATCTATTTATGTTTATATCTTCCGATATAATTCAAATTTATCATGATTTCTTTCTATGTTATTGAGATTCTAAGATGAAAATTCTTCAGACATATTTTGCAATATTTAAGTAATAATGTTGATTTTTTTTCAAACTTTCGGCTTTTTTGTTTTGTGTAGGTCATTGAAAAAATAAATATTCTTTGGTATTTTTAATTTACTTCGATTTCTGTGTAATGTGTTTGAATTAATTGATCTAATTAGTGTGTTACGAAAGCACTATTTTTTATAAAATTGTTGAGAAAAATAGAAATTATTATTTCTATTTATTTGCAATTCACATTAGCAAGGAACCCAAACATTGAAATTATTCGAATATGAAGTTTAAATAGTGAGGAAGTAAAAATAATATATATATATACATTACGAAAAGTCACAGTGATTAGTAGGCTTAGATTTTTAATCTTAAATTCAAACAATTTTAATAAAGAATGAGTAAAAATAGTTTTAGGAGAAGATTTTTTCTGTATTGTTTCTGATCGTGCAATCATTTTGTATCTATAATAGTTTATTCTTACATTGAGGAAAAATAGTTTCCCTGCCAAAGACCAGTCCTGATCAAAGTGATAGAAATCAACCAATTAATAATTTTTTATTGATTTTTCCACTTACAAATAGCAACCAAATAAAATCGCCTGCTAGGTGGCTTTAGAAAAATATTAAACTAAAAAAAAATGTGTAATCGCATTATTAATAACATATCTCAAATATTTCGTACAAAAATTAAGTCAGTATGAGAGAAATTATTTTTATAAACGTTCGTTATCTTAGCATATGAATTTTCAAGAAAATATTTAAAGTATATAGAAGTTCAAAGGACAACCATGCATATAGAATTACAAGTTTAAGTTGAAATATTTGAAATTCATTTTAAAAAGTCGATTTTATATGCATGGTTAAATAAATAGTTTTTGTAATGCCTTAGATAGTTATCCTAAATACTATTTTGAATAAAAAACCTATTTAGAGGATTGAGCGATATTATATGCTATTTGATGGAAATTTATTTTTTTAAAAATTTTTTGAAGTTGGATATTAGGCAGTTATCCTACATATATATATTGAATAAAAAATATTTCTAGAGAAATATGAGATATTACATTTTATTCCTTAAAACATTTATTTTTAATAAAGTTTTTTAAAATATTCCGTTATTCTCCTTAAACTTTGGTTCATAGGAAAATTGGGATTCCTAAACTATGTAAGCATTAATATATTCCTGACAATACTGTGTGAAAAGAAAACTTTAGTTTTAGAAGTTATAACTTAACTCATTTTATTACTTCATTTTAAAAATGTATGTGATTAATACAGCATTACTATTTTAATCTAAATATATTTAAATAATACATTATGAAAACAACATACATGTTAAAATTGTTTTTCTTATTAAATGTGTAACGTAAGGGAAGAGAAAGAATAATTAGAGGGAATATGAAGAATTCGAGCTTATGTACATGTACAAATGACCTTAATTCGTTCCATTTGTAATTCCAAACTATTTTCCATACTATCCTTTGGGAAATTTGTTAATCCAGTCCCACAATGAAACAATTCCGGAATCATTCCGAATTGTTCATTCCGAACTGGGACCATTATGTCAACTAGATAATAATATAAGCACTCTTTTGGACTTTAGTCGACTTTCGTGACGCTAGTGCCTATGGTGAGCTTATAATATACTTTACTCACATCAAACCTGTAATATTTTCTCCAATCTCTTTCCGTAGGGAATTTTCTTCTTATTTTTTATACAATACTGAAAAATCAAACGATTGGATCAAATCATTGGAAAAGGCTCATAAGTTATTTAAAAATGAATGTGAAACATTGGGAAATTTTATAAAGTGTTATTAAGAACAGAATGCGAAAAGAAATGAATGTTATTATGCCATTATTTTCTTTATAATAGTAAGGAATCGACAAGCAGTTTTGATTTTTCCTTTTTACAAATGTACAACTTAAAATGAAATTACATTTAATTTTCAAGTGCATTTAAAAAAAAACTGTTTTTACATTAATTTTTCTCGGTTGTATAAAGTCATGACTTTATTTTATATTATATTTTGCAAATATATAGGGGAGAACGGGGAATACTGCGCAATGGACAATTCCGCCCACCGCTGTTTTCGATGGTTAAAAATATAGAAATTGGCCTATAGCATGCCAAGGAACATGTAACATGAACAAGGAACATGGCCATGCAAGGCCAAACCTGCCTATAGCATGGAAGGAACATGTGTTAAATTAAGCCTCCACACTCTCTAGTTTCTCGTCGCTGTTAGAATATTCTCGTACCTGAAAGGAATCAGCGCTTTCCTTACAATTGCAACCCTTCGGCTTTTAAGGTATGTCTCTTTTTTGTAAGCATTAACGCAAATTTAGTAGACCCGGTGTATTTTATTAGAATTGGCCATTTTTTTATGTCAGGCCAGCCCTTTTCAATCGATACAAGATCTGTTGAATGTATAAGTTCTGTTTGGGGAAATTTCGCACCCCATGGCAACTGGTGTACAGTATAAACCCATATCAAAAAAAGGTAAGCAGTGTTAATATGTATCAAAAATCCTTTGCCTAATGTATATTTTGTATATTTAATATATGCCTGGAAATTATACACGACATACTAATTAGGGATCTTGGAGTCAGGCGCAGGTGGCAGCAGGCGTTGAAGCGCTTTTACAACGGAACTGAAAAATCTGGGAAGTAGGGAGATCTTTTGGAATACCTGAATCCACCTTACAAGACAAAATTAAAGACACACACTCAAAAAAACAGTACTCGTTGAACACTATCTGAAGCTAGCGAGGTTATTTTATGGAATGAACCGTTTGAAATCCGAAAATTGGTGTATAATTTTATTAAAGACAATAAAATAAAAAAGGGTTTCAATAAATCAACAAAAATAACCGGTAAAGATTGGTTGGCATCCTTTTCTAAACGGAATCCATCTATATCATTAGGAAAACCCGAACTGAAAAGCATACATCCCGTCGCTGTTTTTAACAAGGAGGTAGTCAAAAATCATTTTAACAATTTACAAACACTACTTAAAAAGTAGTGTTTGTAAATTTTTAAAAAATCAGCGAAAAGTGAATCTACAATGTAGACGAACTGGAATAAAAACCGCGCAAATGTTTGCAAAAATATTGGAACCAAAAGGAACGAAATAATTATGTGCCTTAATATTCTGGAAAGAGGTTAAACCTCATACTGGTGTGGTGGCAATGTAGCAAGAACCTACATTTATATTCCAAAAAAGGTTCTATACATAAATACTAGCACATTACGATCATTTTTAAGGTTTTACTTTTTTTTTGTTACACTTTATTTAAATAATGATCAGTATTTTACAAATTATTTTAATAATTTTTCTATTATTGTAATAAAACTATAGAATTTTTCGATTTCAAAAAGAACTATCTTTTATTAAAATAAAACGTTTTGTTTAAAAATTTGAAGAAACAAAAATATTTTTATTCCTTATTCACAGAATTTCAGCCTAAAAACACATGCGTGGTATTCCTCCACATAATGAGCGGAATTACCCGCCATAGTGGGCAATACCACGCAAATGAACTTTTTAGAAAACAAATTATTTAAAAAAAGTAAATTAGTTAGACAGGAAAAAAAACACTTAATGAAAATTGAAAGTTGAACCGTGTAAAATCATTATTAAATTTACTATTGCGAAAATCCTTTAGGTGAGTGGAATTTCTTCACTGGTTGCTGGGTTTCTTCACATGTCCATAAGTTACTGGTGATGTTGGTGTCCCAATTCCAGTTTGCATTTATTAAAATATATTAAGAAATGTTGGTATTTCAAAATTTTCTTACCTAAAAAAATTAAAATAAGGATAGATAATAGTAAAATACAATCTGCTTTCTGTGAAAAAAACCCCACAGCATTGACTTTATTATTCATGTATTTTGTTCGGAAAAAATACTTTTAAAAAGATTTGAAGTCATGGAGTAGTAGTAATATCACTCTATGTTTGAAAGACTGTTTATGAGGAATAACCCGTTACGATCAAATCATTGCCTTTTTTATGTCTTCTTTTGGCTACTCAAGTTCATTCCAACGCCTTGATGGCGCAGGTGATAACTAGTGAATCTATTCCGGGTAATGGAAACACTATCATTTTATCGTTTGTAATCTCAGGTGGTATCGGTTTACAAGGTCTCTGGATACAGAATAAAATCGAACCTGGAAAGAAAACTATAGGATGATGTGAAACATTATTTTGTGTTGTTATTTATTCGTTGGTCGTTCCAGATTTGCTTCTGCCTATATTTATT
This sequence comes from Caerostris darwini, assembly GCA_021605075.1. Taxonomy (NCBI): domain Eukaryota; kingdom Metazoa; phylum Arthropoda; class Arachnida; order Araneae; family Araneidae; genus Caerostris; species Caerostris darwini. Next base: position 605,503 of record BPLQ01013598.1, on the reverse strand, counting down.
ATTTATAAGAGCTGCATAAAATGGCTTAAAAAATTTCACCTTGAACTTAAATTACGTACATTTTGCCAGTCGTGATAAGTTAATCGTGATAAATCTCATGGTTGTGTTGATTCGAATTCAAAATAATTCTTCAAAAATAATTATGAATTACTTATTGCTTTTCAAAAATTATTACTATTACATTGTTGTGTGCTAAGTTGACGATTTAGGTTTAACTATCAAGTTACTTTTAAAAAAAAACTTTTATGATTTTATTCTATATTCACAATGTTATGTTTGAAATTTAAATAGTTAAGATTTGCATTTTTCAATTGAAAATGAAAAGAATTAAATACTGAAAGTTCTGTGGTACTAATAATAAACTCTTTTTGTTTAAACACACACACACATATATATATATATATATTACTATTTTCCTCGAAGATATATATGTCTCAGAACAAGTGATTTAATGGAAAATATTTAAGTGTACAAACGCTATTATAAAACAGATGCATTTACTATGGTTCATACATGAAAAATTTATAATGATTAAAAATTACTGAAACTGTTAATTTCTAAGGAAAAAATATTTAACTAAAGAATTCTATAATCTACTATGTAAAATCATTTAAAAAATATATCTTTATAATGCTTATTAAGCTTTCTATGTATATTGATTAGGAAGAAATTTCTGCGAAATAAAAATTACCGAGAATATCGCTTTATAATATTATATGATTTTTTTTTATTTTTATTAATTAGATAATATAGTTTAGCCCTGATTTTTGTCTGATGCAAAATGAAAAGTAAAAAATTAAACCAATATTAAATATTTTTCTTTTTACTAAAAAAAGTTGAATTTATTTTTATAAATTTCGAGGGGAGAAGGAAAAAGTGTTGTAAGATAAAAATTCTGTGAAATAAAGAACAGTTGGTGGAGATTGTAACTTTCTATAATGGAATTTCATACAATATGTTATGGAATTCCATTATAGAAAGTTGATTTTGGGATAAACAAAGTTTTGGAATACATTTCTAGATTTCTTCTAAGTTAATCTATCTAAAAATTGAAAGAAAAAAGAATTTTCTTAGAACTGAAATAGGCCAACTTCTGAATTATTTTGTGTAAAAAAATTCACAACATTATTCAATAAAAATAGCTAATTATTAGAATAAGAAAGCCATAAAAGCAAAATTATTACAAATGCCGGTTGAGTAATTTAATACAATGTAGATTTTTATCTTATAGCTCTTTAGGTTTATGTAAATCCTGCTTTAGTTCGGACAACATAAAGATTGAAAACAATTGCCTTAAATGTGACATTCTGCAATGATCAATGTTAATGTGATTAATGTTAATACGATTAATTTATTATATTAATATGATTAATGTTTAGTAAATGTAAAATTATTTGCTTCTTTATTATAAGAATTGTGTGACAAATCTTTTTTAAAAAGAAAAGGTAATCGTCATAGTAATTCCTTTCTAATGGATAATCATGAGTAAAAGAAAATTACTCCTTTAAAAGAAGATTATAAGAAAATAAAAGGAAGGTAAAAGAAAATTATTCCTCCTTTAGTAATTCCTTTAGATTTAATCATGGGTAAAAGAAAAGTAAATCCTGCTTTAATATATTAATAATAAAACATCATTGTTTTTCATGAATATTTCCTTTTGTTTTATAAATTTTAATAAAAAAATTAAATCGTAACTCTTCTTCTCAGTCTTTCATTAGGTTTCGCTGTTGGAATTTAGATTTATCTCTGAAAGATTAAATGAAATTCATTTCATACTGTCCATGGCTTACTTTGATCACTCTCTCTCTCTCTTAGCATATAAATTCTTCTTTAAGTCTCTGAAGTTTCGAAATCAATTCCTTATATCCAACACATAAAATTGCTAAAACAAATCTCTCGCGAGGAAAGTCATTTTAGGTTATGTACGGCTTAGCGTCTGTCTGCCAAGTCGTACCAGAGGATTTTCGAAAAGTGAATGGAGCCAGCATCTTTTAATCCAGTAGATTTCTGCAACTATTAATCGCCGTCAAGAAAGTGGAAGGTTCAAGACAGCTTTAAAAGGTCGATTAGGATTAAGTAGATTAGAAAAGATTTGTCGCCAAGAAGCTTCCATCAGATATTAAGGATTCTCTCCCAAGTTGTTGAAGTGCTGAACACTAAGGAGTTAAATGAATGGATGGATGATGAGAGTATTGGGAATGGGAGAATTTTAAATGAACCGTGAAATGAACATGAGCGAATTTCGATAAAAATGAAGCTCAATTAGCGTAGTTGTTTTATTTATTATTTTAAAATAGTTATTTCTAAAGTAAAGAAAATTGTATTTGCCTGGTACTTTTTTTTAATTTCCTTCTCAAATGTAAGAGTACCGTTCATTATTGAACAATAAATTTTTAAATGCATTAATGATCATTGTTAAAGCATATTTAGAGTTTAAAAATGGAATAATTTTAAATGAGCCTTGCAACAGATAAAGAGGAATTCTTAAAAAATGTTTGACTTGGGGTTGAACTAAGCGTCTTGACTACAAGGACAGGAAGGCTCAGTTCAGGCTAGGAACAGTTCAGCCTAGTCTGTTTTTTTATTGCATTAACTTATTACGTTACTTCAGAGACAACAATTTTTTTTTGTATCTAAAGATTATTGTGACTGTGTGCTGTTAGTGTTTTTTAATTTTGAAATTGGGGAACAGTTTACTAAAAGCTGTTCAAACTGTTGAACACTGTGCAAGAGTTAGTCTTGTGATTGGAAAGGGTTGAAATAACATAATTTGGAAAAAACCATGAAACAGGCTAAAAGGAATTCAGATAAAAGAGAAATAATTAAGCGTCATGAACAATAAAATAATTTTTTTATTATTTTTGGTTTGCTTTACGTTTTGTTAAAAGTTTTATTCTGAAAGATAGCTAAAGGTAAGGAGAATTAAGATCATTATTTGTTTCTGAAATCTTTTCTTGAATATTTTGCTTCTAAGACTAAGTTATTATTTTTTTTAACATAAACTCAATTTTACTGCTTACATTATCTAAAAATTAAAAATTCGCAATTCAGAATGAATATTTCTTTTCATATCCATGAATGCTATGAGTTTTAATTTATCTAAAATTTAAAAATTTAATGAGATGATCGTTTATAAAGAAAATTATAGATTTATGAAACCTTCATGGCACAAAACATTGACATAAAAGACAATAAACACGTAATATTTTCGTAAAATGCTAAAATAACTATTTTAGCATTTTTAACTATTTATTTACATTAAATATTTTATTTTATATTATATTTATATAATATTACGTTTAATATATATTTTTATATGCATTTAAGAAACTCACTTTCTTGTGAGAGTGAGTTTTCTTAAATGTTCTTAAACTGTGTATGACTAGATTTTTAAAAATAAATGAAAAATATGAAACTGAAACTATTCTAAAGAAACCGTTTAACAATTATGCAGAGCTAATAATGTTTCATTCAATTCTGACTAACTACATAATATGGAATTTATTTGCGATTTTACGATAACAACGGTTAACAACAAATTAAATATTTACAAACATGTTTCCTTTTTAAGTAATTGCTTATCAATAAATATTTGTAAAAAAATAATTTTAGAAGTATATGAAATTATTTGCGTGTTTATTGACTATTATGTCAATGTTTTGTAACCATGATGATTTCAGAAATCTAAAATTTTCTATATATTCTCATTAAATTTTTATATTATAGGTGAATTAAAACTCGTAGCATTCGTAATTATAAAAAGAAATATTCATTCTGAATTGGGAATTTTTAATTTTTAGATAATGTAAGCAGTAAAATTGAGTTTGCCTTAAAAAAAAACTTAGTCTTAGAAACAAAATAGAATTTTAGATTATGCCAACATAATGACCATCAGGTAATCAATATTTTCGTGCACTTTGCTTCATTTTTCATTTTGATCACTTCGCTTTACTTGAAAATTATTACTATTTCTATTGCTATTCGTTAAAAATGTAATTTTTTTCCAAACAAAAATGGTAATTTCAGAACCTTTATTGATTTAAAAATATAGAATATAAATTATAAAAATATTTCATTTTAATAGCTCAAGAATTTAAATTTTGTTTTTCCCTATTGACCATCGGTGGTCCCATACTACTTATGTATCCCACAAACAACCTCACCGACGGGTGATGAGGGGAGGATAATGTCTTCTGGGAGGACTTTTAGGGGTAACTGTCCGGATTTGTTTGTCGATTGGGAGAAAACTCGGAAACTCCCAACAGACAGCTTGAGTATCGATGCGAGACACTTTTATACATAAGAATTTTAACTTGTACTTTGAAAATCAACATCAAGTGTCAGACATTCAAGATTTTCAAAACACTCAGGGTTTAGAAAAAAAAAATTATGAAAGTTAAAATTTTGTAATTGTTTACAATTCAAAATTTTTTTTCTTTCTCAATTCTTATGAACCATATCCTCAAAATCTATTCCAAAACGGCTTGTCTTAAATAGTTTTATCCACAGAATAGTACATCTATTTCAATGTAGTCAATCCTTTTACTTTGGACAATTTTTTTTCCAAGTCAGAAATTGTCTGCCCTCTTTATTATTTAAATTTTAATAAATTTGTTGATGCCAGATTTCTGGTATGTACAGTATAATTTAGCATTTTATCTTCGTTCTCTGTATTGTTCCCCTATATGGAATTATTTCTAACTTTGATAAAAAATTTGTAACTTTTGGTAATTAAATTAGGTAAATGTGCTTTCACCTTTCAACTTTTTGCTGTCTTATCACCAAAATGTTTAAGTATATTTTTGTTATTTAAAGAAAAATTTAATTAATTTTTCCCTAATTCAATATTAACTATTCATTTAATATATACCCCTCAAGAAAACTTATCTCGATAATAACTCAAAAAACGATTTCTTGTTATCTTTTCTTTTTCAAAGATACTTAATTATATTTAATCTTTATAAGTAGAGTTCCTTTTTCTCATAATTATACTATCAGAAGTTCATTAATTTGGCCCACAGCTGATATTTTATTGCTATATAAAGATTTTCAAAATAACATTCTAAAATCTTCAATTATTTCGAAATACATCTGATAATGATTTTCACGAATGTTTGTCAATTTGATATTTATCGCAAACACTAATCCTAAAATTTAGTTTCAAATCACTGTATTAAACATAATTAAAGAGTAATGTTACTATTGCTTCTATAAAAATATAACGAATATTTTGAAATCTCTTTCACTTTGTTGTTGAACCTTTGCGTGACATTTTATTTATAATGATTTTATGGTCGTTTCTGAATAGAAAGCAAATGTCACCCAGTAGATTTTGAATGGTTTTGGAGTGCTTCTTCCCAATTCTTTAAATTTTATTTCGAAAGATATTTTCCTTTCAATCAAAATAAAAGACAGATTCTCGAGAAAGAATTTCCTTTCGATAGATTTGAATTTAGGTGTTTTTTTTTCTCTTGTTAAATCATGAATTTTCAGCAGACATTTTCGCAAAGCCCATTTTAGATAAGTCTTCATCAAACTCAGATCTTGCACAAAGTCAAATCTAAAAAAAAAAATCCTATTTCTATGCAATAATTTCCAACGGTTTTGAAAATAAAATCTTTATAGAAATATAAACATTTCTTGCAGAGCAAATGCATTTCTGTTTGATGAAAATCATGGAATTCTGTTGGATATTCGTAGGAGATCTGAGAGATTTATATTGCTATGAAATACTTTCTATTGAGAAAATTGCACGAATAGCTTTATTATTTGTTTTTACTCTATGTCAGTCTCGTTGGCAATACAAAAATTGAATTGTTATTTAATTTATATTTTTTTACAAAACTGTATTTCACTTACAGTTAAAGAACTAATGAAGATTCTCGAATATCCTGGAATAAGGAAGTTTCAATGATGGTTTTTATAATATTTCTTCTATGTGAGGAATGCATGCGCAATCGAATGCGATTTCAAGAATTCAACGCCTTTAGATGAAATGTCTAAGCTATCACATACCATCATTTGGGGTGCTATTTACAATTGGCTTATAATATTACTCCAATTTGTATTATATATTACTCCATTTGTAGTTTGTGTACTAGTTATTATTCTTAAAAGGGACAAAAGGACTTTTGGTTTTTATCCAAAAGCTATGGATTTTTTCTCTTGAAATCACACTTGTAAGGAAACCAAGAGAATCGCAACTAAAAAATATAATTTTTCAAGTTGATAAAATAAAAATTAAAATAATAAATCCTCTAAATAATTGCATTTGCTTTTAATGACCATTTTTGTCCTACCAGTTCTTGGTAGTTCTAAGTGTTAGCTGGATGAAGATGTTAATATTCCGATCCCCATCTTCTCCTTACTTATCTTAATATGTACTTTCGCAACATAACATACCTTTGTCGGATTGGTTTTGTGAGTGGTTTTTCTTGCGTGTTTTTCTGTCTATTATCTGTGACATAAGTGTGGCGAGATCTCTGTAAGAGGACATCAGGGAAATCATCCCTTCTTCTTAAAGATGGCTATCGCCACAGAATACTTGGTGAAATAGGATTTTGATATTAAAGAATTTACCTTTTTTTGTCAGCTATTATCTAATAAATAAGACTTCAAAAATAGGATTTTATATTTTAAGGAAATCTTAAAAGACAAGAACAACCTCAAAATGGGGTTGTACAAGAAATTTATTTCTGTATTCCTGTAAACTTCCAAATAAATTCTTATTTTGTGTGGGGGGAGAAGAGGAGGAGATGGAAATATATAAGGCATGATGTAAAAATTATACTGTTATAATAATTAATGAGTTCCAACAAGTCATCTTACTCATGTATATTTAAAAGTTAACTATTTCGCTAATTCTAAATTTTTTGTTAACCCAGAGCTTTTATTCCCAGAGTTTTTATCTTTCTTTTAATGTATCATTTAATCATCTACGCCAATGGGAAGTATATTAAAATGCCTGTTTTTAAAAGGCAAAAGTAATTTAAATAATCATCTGAGTTATATTTAAATTCCGTTTTCTCAAAATGTGTAGATTTGAATTGCAATGCACCTTTTCTAGAAAACTACTGAACACAAATCATTCATTTTTTTTGCCCAATAGTAAATAAACTTTATTTCAATCTGAGATGAAGTTATTTAGAAATTTATTGAATTTATTTATTTATTATTTATCATTTTTTAAAATACACCTTCCATATTTTTTTAATACATTCCAAGAAAAATAACCTCACAAATTTAATATCAGATCAATTTAAAAATATTTATTTCAAGATAGTAAGTTTAGTAGTTTTTGAGAACAGTTACATTAAAGTAGGAAATTTTAACATTTCTTGTGTAGATCGAGTCCCCTTAATAATATAACGAAGGCCAAAAACGTATTGAAGTATATTGCGAATCAATTTTTCATAGATCGTAATTTCAAAATTGTATAAAATACTAAAAAAATTCTTTGTGGGTGATACGTTAAAAAATTTCTTTGTGTCAAAAAGTTTCTTTTATGTGGATTAACTGTAAATTAATTTAACTGTAAATTAATTTTAACTGTAAATGTCGTAGTCAGTCTTTTATCCAAACTGAAACATTAGATCATATTTCTCTTTTCCACTTAAATAAATATGTAATGCGTAAAATATTACATCCAAATTCTCTGATAGTTTCGACGTGGATAACATAAAAATTTATGAGACTTATAATTAAATAAAATTTTAATTTTTAACATGCATTCGTGAAATACTTTTATTCAGTAGAGAAAATGAATACTATTTTTATATTGAATTACGTCGTTACAGTTCTTGTACGGAATTAGAAAGTGTTCGTTAAACTAACGCGAATTTCATTATAATAGTGTCTCATTTTTCATATTGAAAGACTATGCAACGACAATAAAAATATTTTATTGCTTTGGTTTTAATCTCAAGGGAAATGAGAAAGATGCAACTGTATAATAATTTTTTACAGATCCGATTAAAATTTCTCAAGTATTCCACGATTGTTGTGTTTCCTTCCCGGAAAATATTTTAGAAGAACTGGTCCATATTTGGGTTGTATGAGTACTACTTTTGTTTTACTTTAACCCCCCATCAATCTTGTACCAAGGGCTACGTAGGTGGAAAAATAATATTAAGCAAACTAATTACAGGAATAGAATGGATTATAATACAGAAACGAAAAATAAGTCATAGTACTATGCAACGAACTACTATGCGTGGAACGAAAAGTATACAATATAGATGGAATAAATAATGGTACTAAATATGTAAAAAATAAAGTATAGAGTGGGATGCAAAATATTATGACGGCTTTCCTTCTACGAAAAATGAAATACTTTTGTTTCAAGCAAAAGAATGGGCGCAGACACCTCAATTAGTATTTTAGGGGTAATGGTGTGTTAGATAATTAATTGTTTATTTTCTTCTATAAAGTCCATTAAATCGATGATTTTCCATTTGCTCTCTGGGTTGTCAATTATATTTCTGTGCCACTATATGTAAAAAAGTTAAGAGGGGATTTTAAGATGTAATGATTTTGTAAGAGGACTTTTAGTTTCATAGTGGAATGGTTCCCCAGATTCTCCACAGCAGAAATCATCTTCTGAGAGATTGAACTTTTGTGGTATGTTAGGAATAGCGATTTTTAAACACGATTTCTTCTCTAGAAAAAATTATGTGATTTTTTTGAGACTTTAGGTAAGATTTCGAAATTTCTGAATCCCCCTTCGTTGCTGTGATTGCATTTCAACGCCAATAGAAGATTATTTAAGTTATTTTAGAGAAATTAAAGTGGATACTGAAGAAAAATTGTGTCACCATCTATAAGTTTGTTTCAGCAAGGCTATCTGCGTATTCATTGCCAAAATAGCTTGCATGTGCTTTTATCCAAAGCAATTGGATGAAGTCATTGTTTAAGAGTTTTTACTGGATTTCTTTGGCCTTTAGATAAAGAAGGGTTTTAGGATTACTGATGGCAGATAGACTTGATTGGTTGGCTGTCCAAATTGATAATGAAGTATTTAGAATGTGTAATTACGTGTGTAGCTTTTTTGATACAAATAAGTACAGGTTGAAAGATAAAGTGGTTTTTGGAATGTTTTTGCTTCATTCGTGAAATAATTTGTTATATTTAAAACAGCAAAATGAAGGTTGCAACGAGCGTTGCAACCAATACCTTAACAGATCTGGAAGGAGCGAGACTCGAGGAGTCATAGAAGTTAAGGTTTGAGAGGGTATGCAAGAAAATAAAATTCCTTATAAAATGTTGACTCATCAAATGTGTGAATATGCTCAACTCTTGGTCCAGTGGTAATGTGCTCAATTAGCATGCATGAGGCCCGAAGTTAGACTCCGCTAAAGTTATTGTTGTAGACACTGGTTTAAAAAACAAGGTGACTAAATAGCAATTGTAACAATGTGTGTCAGCCATCTTTCGATAATCAGGCGGGTGGAGGAAGTTTCCTGGTTAAAATAAAAGATGTGTAAGTACTCATCATTGTAATTTGTCATTGTATGAACTGAATCAATAGAATAATGCTAATATCCAAATTAATGTCAGAGTGAGTCGGTGAAGACAGAATGCAGCTTAAACAAAGTTAAAAGTTATGTCTGATTAAGTTAGAAAAGTTGAAAGTTACTGGAAAGTTATTTCTAAGATATTGAATGACAAGTTTATACTAAATTATACAAACTCAATTGATTTCAACATTAAAATTAGTAACTGGTATGCATATGATGTACATTAACAAATTTCTACAAAGTTCGTTTACCTTAAACCTACTCTCATATGTACACCATAAAATTTAAAAAATAGAGACAAAAGAAATCAATATTCAAAGGAGCATCTTAACAACTTGTCTGGGATTATTAAATGTTAGCTTTCACATACATGGTTAATTGTATTTCGAATTTTGCATTTAATTTTGTATGACTTTGAATTAAATAATGTTATTCTTCCATAGATTAATATTTGCTTCGAAAAGTTTCTTCAAATGCCATGATAATGTCAGTAGACAGGATATAAAAGAGTGAAGTGGGTTCCCTTCTTATGCACAGGAAAAAAAGCTTTAGTCTCTCAAGTTTAATCCTTGCAGGTAGTGTTTCGAAACAAGCCTCATTTATCCATCGAATCGAATTGTCGAACTTATTCTGGCTAATTGCCAAAGTTGGAACTTTAGTTTCAGTTTGTATTTGTATCGCTGGGGTTGATGTTGTATATCTGAAGCTGTATTTTTTAATATGTTTTGGCGTTAATTAAATGTTAATTATGTGGAAATGAATTTCATGGTGAATTATTTTAAAGACTAGACGGTTGCTAAATATCGGTTAGATGCGCGTGAGCCCCTTTTTCTGATTTTACATAAAAAAAATTTTTTTGGCGCCCGAACAGGGACTCCATTACCAGTTGGCTGAAAGCATCATGGATATTAAAAAGAAATTAACGACGAAACACGAAGGTCTAGGAACAGCTTTTTCTTTTTTTTGAATAAAATAAAGACTGAAGTTTCGCAAAAGAATCCTGATGTAAATGAATTTTCCATGTACGAAACTTTCTTTTCTACATAAGAAATTCTTTTTTATATAAGAAACTCAGTTTGAAAAACTGGAAAGCTGGAAAGCTGGAAAGCTACCAAGAGAAGGTAAATGCTGTGTAGAATCTGCTGAAGGAAGAGATTTATGAAGAGGATTTATCGACAACAGAAGGATATAGAGATAATTATTATCAATTGACCTCTATAATTAAAAAAATATGTAAGTGAAGACAAGGTTATTGAGTCGTCACTGGCTAAGTGTTTTGTGGAATAAAGACAATTCAAACTACTAAAGAAAACTTTTAGGGAAGTGCAAGACGAAGAAATGGTCAAACTTTCTCTTACTAGAACCAACCTAAACATCAAGAAAAAAGAACTTTTCAGTGAAAGTTTGACTACAATACCTTCCACTGCTGTACTGGAAAGCGTAACAAACCAATGTAACTAAGTTAGACAATATTTTATATGTTTATTTTGTGATAAACATCATCTTAGTCAGGGATGTTTTATGGATAGAAACTTAGTCTTGAAGATAAGGAAAAAATTTTGATTACAAATAATATCTGTTTTCGTGGTTTAGGAACAGATTATTCATCTAAATATTGCAAATCGAAAAATAAATGTATTCAATGTAACAAAAATAGTTACATTTTTATGTGTCCTGAAAGGGAATCAAATGTAAAGGAAATCAAAACTAAAATAGTTGAAACCAAAACTCTATCAAATGACTGTAGTATTGAAAAAAAGAGCCTTTAGCTCTAAGAATACGAAATCGAAACTATGACGGAACAGTTAGGGCTGTGTGTAGATTCTCAAAGCTCCAATTTGAGCAATATAATAATTAAAGGCGTTGGAATTAAAGCCTAAACCTAAGCAAAAACTCATGGCCTGTTTACATGTTACCCTGTTTATATTTACCCTGTTACCCAAACCTCGTTGAAGTAAAAATTTGTAACTTACAGAACACTTTTTTCATGGATATGCATTGTCATAAAACCAAATTTATGGATTCGTTCTTAAATTAACTGATATTACAACAATAAACAAAATGAGACAAGGTTAACAATATCCGATTTAAATCTTAAAGATTTGAAAATTAATTTGCTCCTGGGACCGATGTTGCAGGCTTTGCATTAACTGGTGTATGAAAGAAATTGAATAGCAGACTGAAAGTAATTGAAACCAAGTTTGGATATATATTATTTGGAAAACAAAATATGTCTCAGGAATTAACAAATTGTGAAAAATCTGTGGTATATGAAAATAATTTTCTTAATATTTATTGTGTTATATCTTGCATTCTGTAAATTTCAGTATTTGAGAACTGTGGAATCTTGATGCCGCTGCCATTAGGAATCAATTTTAAAAAATAATTATTCTTCCTGATGGGAGTTATGAAGTATCCTTACCATTTAAAAATGAAATCCCTTTACCGAGTAGCATAAATTTGACTTTGAAGAGACATATGATAACGTGCAAGCTTACTGCTAATGAAGGAGATCTAGATAATTATATTGCTATATTCAAAAAATGGTAAAGGCTGGAAATTAGTGAACAGATTCAAGACGAGGGGGTAAATTAATTCGGTCTCTATTTACCTGATCGCTCTGTAATTAAAGAGAACAGTAAAATTTCAAAAAGCAGACCAGCCTTTGATGCCTCTCCGAAAAGAGCAAATCTTTAAATGATCCTTTAGTTAAAGGATCGGACCTTAAGGAAGTTACTTCCCGAATGATGGACAGGTTTTAGTTTGTATCCCATAGGATTATCATCTGATATAAAAAAAGATTTTCTACAATTAAGTATTGATCCACTGCATAGAAGTTTTCTTAAATTCTTTTTTTCCTTCTGAAACTGAAGACATTGTCTATAGAGATTGTATAATTGCTTGGGATTATGCAAAGTCCATTTCTTCTTATAGCATATTTGAATCATTTGTTGTAGAATTCTTCAAAAGAATATTCTGATGTTATAGCAAGGCTTCAGCATTGCTTTTATGTCTATAATTGTGTAATAGAAGTGTTCAGTTAAATGAATCGGAAAATTTACTGACAAATGAACAAAATTTACGATACATGTTTTAATTTACAAAATTGGTAAAGTAACGTGTCTAGTATATTTCTAAATATACTGGGATAATATTTGCCTCTTTTGAGGATGATAATTTTATACAGCTTATTTTTGTTGATCCCTGCGCTGTTTTTGCCATTTTTGAAAATTTTTATCTATTTAATTTTGAAACTTTTTCTACGTTCACCCTAAATTATTAATGAAAAACTTGATCAATGGGTTTGAAACGTTCATCTACGGTAGGGAAGAAAAAAGTGCCAAAATATTTCTGTCCTTTTTTCGAGTCATTTCATATTTCATTCTTCCTGTCTTTCGCAAAGAGCTTCTTTCGATTTCAAAATGGACTCGATATAGAGTCAAACGATGTTGGCCCTCCAGAATTTCTGATATAAATTCATTCAAAATCTCTTCAAGTTTGATCAACGTACGAAAGGCACTTTAAATATTAAGCTCTATCACGTCTTTCGTGCAATAAAACCATCAGAATCTGGGGAAACATTGAGAAATATGTGTCTGTAAAATAAAGTTGTTTTGCTTTGAAAATTGAAAAGATCTTTCTTTCCCCAAGGAAGAAACCCTTGAAACCCTTATTCTTTCTACTTATTCACAAATTCAGCTAAACCTTTTTTCAATTTATTATTTTGTTGTCAATTTTAAATTGAAATATTTGTTAAACAAAAAAGAAAGATTAATTAAAGGATAATTATTTTTAAGGCTTTAATTCATTCATTTTTTTTTAATAACAATTAATGAGAAAAGGGGCGAAAAATGAAAGAAATAATAATTAATGAGAATTGGGATTTGGACGTGTGCTCCCTTTATTCTAAACAAATCAAATTATTTTAAATGAAAGTTTTCCATAAACTGGATTCCTATGCTTATTTGGATTCTTATGTTTATAACATTTTTAATTAGATCTTGTACTTTTACAAGTTCTGATTAAAAATTTTATAAACACATTTCCTAAAACTCTAAATATACTATTTTAAGAATATTAAGCTTAAAATAAACTATTATCTTTTAACAAATTAATTTTTTTTTTAAATATCATATTTTTTAACTTAGCAATTGACAAAAATTTCTAAAAAACATTTTCAACAGCTAAACTTTTTCAAATATTTCTCAAAATTATTTTTTGATAATAGTCAATGTTAAAGCAATAGTCATATTTACATAAATAAAAACAAAAATTGAATTAATGTAATTATGATTTTACTTAGTAGGGATTTGTTATTTGTTTTTATTTATATCTCTTGTAGTATCTCTTTATTTATATCTCTTATTTATATCTCTTTTATGTATATCTCTTGAAATTCACAAATATTGCAGACATAGGAGAAATCTAAATTCAAAACCAAAATTTTTTTAATTTTTGCTCATTTTGTTATTTGGTGGTACAAATTAGCAAAAAGAAATATTTTAAATTAATTTTTTTTATAATTAAAAAATGCTCCGAACACAGAAAACATTCTTTTGAAGATGCCAAGTGTTTCACGAACAGTTGTAATAGCAACTAAAAACTTTGCAATGAGGTCTTCGGTCAATCTTGTTAATTGGAGTCTCATAGATGAGTGTCTTAAGGTAGCAAATGATCTCGTAGATGTGCGCCTTGATGTAGTAAAGGATCTCGTAGATGAGTTCCAGTGAAAAAATCAGTACTTGATAAATCGAGAGAATGTGCTGGCCAAGTAACTGGTCTACTTCAACAGACGTGGTATTGAGATAATTACGTGCATTAGCGCAGAAATGGGCTACAACCCATAGGAACTCATGGACTCGGTTGAAATCACATAGCTTTTTAAATATCAAATAATTCTGGTTATACCTCTTCCAGAAAGATGCAATACGTCGGGCAAATACGTCGATGTGTTATCCAGTATGGGCCAATAAGAATGTTCCCCCCTCTTCATTAATAAGGAATCGCTCATGAGGAGCGTGGGTTAGAGGTGGCCCACATATGGCAATTGTGCAAATTAAAAACTCCGTCACGCTTAAAGGTAGCCTCATCAGTGAAAAATACATTTGCAGAAAAACTTGGAGTCAATGTACTCTGTTGTACAAACCAACAACTTTTTATTCCATATTGTTGTACAAAAATGCCTCTTTATGTATGCTTTACCTTCCCAAGCCCTGGAATTCAAGCACACTCTGTGTAAAGTTAAAGTTTTTTATGCTTGCTTTTCTTTTAATTTTATATCACTATAAAAAATTGATCCATACAATTCGATTCTACTTGATTCATACAATTTCGATCAAGGTTTTATTTATTTAAATAAGAAGTGCAATTTTTTCTAGCAGAATCCTGACAAAAGAAAATCGACGACATTATTGTATTTGCATTCGTATTTTGTATTAAAAATATTCTTATATATTTAATTAATTCTTTATAAAACTCAGTTTTTTATGAATTAAGAAGAGTTTATGTGCGATGAAAAGTTATTGTATTGGACAGATTGTTTATGTGCTTATTTATATAAATGCCCAATTTAATAGGCAAGTGATTGTGGGAAATTTTATAGTATGTCGAAAATTTTTTCATTCAAATTTTACTGATTTCTTAATCCAGAATTTTCATTTAATGTTTTTTTTAAAAATAAGTAAAATATAACTAACCATTTGAAAAAAAAAACCAATATAATAATTAAAAATGGCAATTCCTCATGGATTCCTATATTTAGTACAGAAAAGATTCATATAAAACAAGATAGACAATAAATTCTCATATATTCTGGAATCATTTAGTTTCAGAAGTAAGAAGCTCGAAAGTATTAGAATCAAACTACATATATTTCTTTCTTGCTTGTAGACTGGGATAACAGATATTTCCCCGCTCTAGCTGTCCAAGTTCTTTTATTTCGCCTTGCCTTCGCTCGAGTCTGAGTGCGATGCAATCTCTCTACTCGAAGCATTCAACATTTGGATTCACATTTTACGATACGGTTTTCTTTCAGGGTCGTACATTTTCTTCAAGGGAAATTTAATATCTCGCATCTGAAATATTTCTCTTCGTTGCGGTGTTTCTTTCAAAAAATAATTACTCGTAAATCGAAGATTATATTATTTTGCAATATTTCATCCTATGATGTGAAATTATGAAACACTATTTTAATAAAACGAAACACTAAACTTTTAAATAGAAATATTTTTTTTTTATTATTTTCTATCTTTTAAGTGCATTTGTTGAAGAAAATATTCATCTTAGCTGTATTAGGCCAAAATTAAAATTCATCACGAAAATTTAAGAAAAATACAAAATATGAAATTTTTACTGTATTCGTTCTAATAATTTTTAGTGCATCTAATATTGTGAATATTTAGAAGAAACAAAAAATGTTTTTAATTAAAAATTCGTTTATTGTATTCGGCCTTAAATAGATAATAATTACTTCATCAAGAATTTTTCAAATATAAATTGAATAAAATGAACAAAATAAAATTCTTTATAATGTAAAGTAAAAGAAAATGATAAATGTTTTTTTTTAATATTTAATTTCTTATTTTAAAAAATCCCTACAAAGTCGAAAAAGAGAAGGACAACTTCAAAGGGTTTTTAATAAAATTCAATTTTCTCTTTGAACCTCAAAAGGATTTTCTTTTAAATCTATACAATGTGGCAGTTTATTCTTGTTTATCGCCTGCGAAAATATTTTCTTATAAATATATTTTATCAAGAAAATAACTATTGCAAAGGATGGTTTATAATAGATATGGTATATGTAACAACAATAATAAACAAATAAATAAACAAGAATAGTTAAGCATTGCATAAAATAGCTCTTTAATTAATTTAATTGTTCATCTGTTTTCGTAATTAGTTCGTCTTTCTTAATTCCTTAGTATCATTTAATCAAAATCAAATAAATCTATCGTAATTACCCCAGCAAAAAAACTATCGTAAGAGAAGCAATTCTAAAGAAGCTGTGAATTTAAATGAGACTAAAGTAATTCGCAAGGTTTCATTACCAATTCATTATCCCAACAGCAATTCCTTTAGCGGTTTTTTAACCTTTGTTAATTTATGAACGTTTTTCAAATCGAACTTCCTTTCAAATTAGATTTTCAAAATTATGCAAAATTAAGCGATTCCATCAGATTCTATTAATGATTCAGGTGAGGAAATAAGAAATATACAGTTAAATCTCCATCGTTTTAACGGTAACAAACTAATGAATAAAAAATTTATTTAAAAGCAAAGGAGCCAAGCAAGGAAAAACGAAGATAAGTTATTCACAGGTTGTCTTCATTTCTATTCCGGTTTATTGAATAAAAGAAGGGGAAATGAATTTCGAATACTAAGCTTATCCAAGAAGCTCCTTCAAGGGGCCGTTTCTCCAAGTCATAAGAGCACTTGGAATGCATAACTAAAAGCTTTTCAAGGGATCGCAATTTAATTTCTTTACTTTAAACCAAAATGCAATTTCTTCCAGCAATTAACAAGAAAACAATGGGGCTGCTGTCATAAATGAAATTAAAAAAAGAAACTTTTGTTTTACGAAGACTTCATTTTAACAAACCATTCACACAGAACGAACCCTCGATGCAAACTTGACATACGCTTTTTTTTAAAGCCAGTCGTTTCAATTGGAGGTTTTAATGAGTGGAACAAAAGATTAATTTTCGTGGGTTTTTTTTTTTTTTTTTTTTTTTTTTTTTTCGGTTCTTGAATAGTTTTTTTTGTTTCCGGGGAAATTCTTGATGCACTGTTTTTGTTTTTTTGGATATAGACGGTTTTAAAAGACCTTTTAGACTCACAAATGCAGATCTCGAATGTAAATTTAAACTTAATGTTTTATTTAAACTGAAAGTATGCAAACGTTTAAAGAATCTGCTTTCTTATATTAAACATAAATCTTAAAATACAAATTTTTTATATTACTATAGCAAGTAATACGAAAACTTGCCCTTCCACATTTTAAGAAAGAGTAAAGCAGTTCTAATTTTTAAATGATATCGAACAAAAATGATTCGTTTTTCGTATACTCTTACTAAATATTTATTTATATCTAATAAAATGTTTTTCTTTTTTATGCTTTGATTAAATTTACAACCCATTAGCTTTCTTGATTAAGACAACATTATTTTTTTTAATTTATCCCTGAACTCATAAGTATAAATAAATTTATTATGAATATATAATGCTTAAACTTAATAGGTTATTAACGAACATTGAATTTTGCATGATAGAATCGAATAGATCAATGATATAATCTTAAGAATAACTCAAAAGTGAATGTACTTTTTTTTCACTTTAACTTGTAAATTGGATATATAATAATCGTAGTTACATGAATAATAAAAAGTACTACAGCTTTGTTATTAATCTTATAGTATTAAAATAGTGCAATATATTTTTGCAATAATTTTTTTTTTCCATTCCTAATCTCTTGACATGTTTCATTATTGAAATGATAAAAAAAACATTCGAGCATGGGAACTATGAAAAAGTTTAAATAATATTTTTTAAATTCTTAGGTTTAAGTTATCGGAACGTAAATTTCATATCGTGCTGCCATTGTTAAAATCACATATGGTTTTTGTGTCTCAAATTAAATATTTTAAGGACTTATATATAATTTTTATAGCTCTTTTATTTAACCTGTTCAAAATGACTGTATGGAAAACAAAATTTTCAAAGGTAATACAATTAGTTCTCAATTCATTATTATGAAAACCTTATTTCTCATGATTCTTACAGGGGAATTTTGCAAAAATATTCTCATACTTATCTTCTCATACATCTCCTTAAAGACGATAGTCAATAGAGAATGTTTATGATATTGTATATTATATTTTCTTAAGCAAAGATATTATTTGCAGAGACAGTTGGTTGAACAGAAGCAGAAGCAGAAGAGACAAATCCCTGGCATGGTCCATGCATCGGATTCCAGGCCTCAAACTGCCAGAGGGTGGAGAGGCAAAGAGGAATCAAAACCTTTGATGTCTGGTTACAGTGTACACAGGAATAATCAAGGCGTAGTTCTCTGTGAGTTTAAAATAATTTCATTCTTAACATTATATTATTAAATTTGTCTTATCAGCGTATAAAATAGTAAAGTTTCAGCACATTCATATATGTTTGGTTATGCAATATAAGGTTAAATTCAATGATACATTGAGATGCTTCCTTAATCCATTCCAGTTCCGGGTAATTAAATTAAACGAGATTTCCTTCTAAAAATTAAGGTACAATGATTAATCTGTTCCCATGAAAAAATGGTTTATTGTTATTAGCATCCATTGATGAGATTGCATAAAATAATTTAAATACTACTTAGTACTGAAATACATAAACCCAAAAGCAATTGGAGGAAATACATTCATAAATAAAAATTGACTCAATTTATTTTTTTCTTTTCCTTACTTGGGCCTGATTGATGATCACCAGATTTTAAGTTTGCTAAAAATCTGTCAAAAGAATTTTGTTTTTGCCTCAAGATGTGTCTGAAATGTGGCGTTGTCTGCTCGTTCCAGAGTTAATGACTGCTTGTTTGGACTTTGTTGAAGTAATACTTCACTGAAAACTTTTTGAAATCCGTCCATTTCACACACATTTTGATGCAAATATATTATTTGATGCATTAGTCATATTTTAAACAAAGATTGTATGTCAAACAAAACGTTTCGAGTTCAAACAGTATGTATATCAAGTTGGGCTCATTCCAAAGCTGTCGTATAACGAGATACATCTGTATTCACTTTAAAACATTGTTTGAAACAGTTTTCTCCTTTTGCAATTGACTTTCGCTGTTAATTATTATTTCTCCATTACCCACTCAGATTTTGATCAAAATTGAAACGTCACATAAAATTAGTTTTGCATTCTAAATAATATTACTTGAAACACTTTTGTGTATGTTTTAAGAAGTGTACCTTAAATGATTCAATTTATTTCCAACTGTAATATTTAATTAAATATGAACATTGATATTTTTCTGAGGAAATATGGATTGTAAATCTTAAATTAAACCAAACAAAGTATGTTTTATTTAATTATCATTATATATGTTTTTGATTAAATAGTCCCAAAGATTAAAAAGATTAAAATAGTCCCGAATATTTAAATGACATTCTCGTATTTTGCTGAAATAATTTTAAAATTATAGTTGATAAGATTCATTTAAAAAAAACTACATTATTTTCAATAACATAAAATGACCCAGACTGAAAGCTAAATAATTTTATTTGTACATGTTTTTTTAGGTTATGATGGACCGTTGCAATACACCATGTCACCTAATAATCCGGATGCAATGCCATCCATTCAAGTTAATTCACAACTTTCTAAGACAAGTGGAAATGAGGAAAAAGAGGCTTCTCCCAAACCAGAAGGTATCCATTATTCTTATGTAAAATATATAGAGTAGGATTTTCACATTATATCACTAAAGAATATGTAACAGTCACTTTAGAAATATTTTCGAATGAACCCTGGAAGCATCCAAGGTGGGCTGCACAAAGTTATTTAGTCATTGCCGTTGGAAATAACGCTGATTTACCGAAGTTGAATCAGCAACCATTATGAACAACAGCTTTATAATGGAATTGCAAATCATTAATAGATTTCTTATGTGAAAAAAGTGTCAAATAATCATAATTTAGTTCCTGACCAACAAGTTTAGCGAGTTTGTAGGCCAACGTGAAGAAACATAAATGCCTTATTACAACAAAGAACAAACAACATAAAAACACTGTATTACCTAACAATCCAAACACGATATCTTTCCCAACTGGTTCTTTTCAAGATTAGTTGAAATGATACAAAAAAAAATTGGTAAGCACCTGTAAAGTTAACGCTTACAACATTTTGCAACAACAACAAGAATAAAATAACACCATGAAGAAAGTAATATAGTACCATGAAGAAAATGTAAATTTGCATTGAAACTAAATATGCATAAAGCACACACACACACACACACACACACACAAATATATATATATATATATATATATAGGGTAATCCAAAAGTCAAAGCAAATTTCTTAAAAATAATAATCTGGGAGCTAATAGAGATAAAAAAAAATGCCGTTTGCATTAAAAAAAAAACGGAAGTAAAGTTGTTTTTCTTGCTTATAATAAAAAATTAAAGCAATAATCGACAACTAGATGGAAATCTCATTTGAACAGCTAAGTGTTACATAAGCTAATACGTCAGACGTATTAATGGTCAAACGTTCAATACACCTTCCACCGTTTAGAAGCACAGTTTTTAGATGAAGCACCACATTATTTCACAGGATTATGCACCATTCCGGATGGTATGATATACACCTGTTTCCAGAATTTATCTTCGAATGCTGGCAACAACGCTAGGTTTTCAAAGTGCACTTTTGAATTCAAATATCCCCACAACCAAAAGTCACAAGGAGTGGTGTGGGGAGTTCTGGATGACCATAAATAAGCAAAGGATCGAGTTGAATAAGCGTAGCAGTCGTTTACAGGCGCATCAATATGCAAGGATGCTCAATCCAAAGGTGCATACTTCATTTTTAAAAACCGCCTAAAAGATGGAAAGAAACAAGTCTCAAAAAGGACATGAATAGCTCAAGCTGTTCTTTATATAACACCGTCCACTAGAATGTATCTTGGCAATGCCATCTATTGGTAAAAAATTAACTATTTGAGAATTTTTTTTTTTTTCAATTCTCAATGAACTATTTGAGAATTTGAAAAAAAAAAAAAAAATCTCTTTATTTCCGTCCATTCTGTGCAAACATCTTTTTATCTTTATTAGATAATGAAATTATTGCATTTTCAGGCCTTCGCAGTTGCACATTGAATATTGCAGTAATTGGTATAATCCTTTGCTGGTTTGCATGCTTGTATATGGCTAATAGAGTCCTATTGTTACCCTGCGATATATTCTGGCACACATTTTTCATCTAAGAAAATGAAGTATTTGCAATTTGAATCATTTCAAACCAAACTGATTAAAATGGTTTTATTAAAGAATAGTTCTAAATGTTTATGTGGTATGTATTGCATAAAATAATATGGTAATAAACCATCTTCTATGTTTGTTGAGGGTAGAAGTTTGAGTTCTTTAATAGAAAACTGGAGATTACTTTTATTTATATAATAAGTATCCTATTTCTTGCCTTTTTAAAAGTTTCTATATGCTCGAAATTTTAACTTTTTTAAAATGACTTATTTGAATAAAATTTTATTTATGGAAGAAAATGATAAATGTCTCTTTTTTGGAAGTTGACAATAGAAAGAGAAAATCCTCTAATCTATCAACTTCTTTTTATAAAGAGCAAGATTTTACATAAACATTAGATTATGAGTTTCAACACAAAATGAAGGAAAAAGATAAAATCAGTTTTCAATAATAATACAAATGTAAATATATTCATTATATTCTTTTGCACGTACTTTAGAAGAACTAATTAACATTAAAAAATATAAATACTACTTTGAGGCTCTTAATTTTATGTACTTTTTATATGAAGAATCATAAGCAAAATTTTTAATTCAGAGAAAAATAGAGTAAAATTAAACGAGGACGTAAGAATTTTAAATTTTTTTTATGATTCACTTGGTACATCAGAATACGATGTACTTAGAATTCCTCCTTTTTAATAGGATGCTATGTATTTGCTTAATAGTGTCAGATTGATACTGAATTGTTGTTTAATCAGGCAGAATTCTAAGACTCAAGAAATTGTTTAAAAACATTCCTTCCAAACAAGGAAGGAATCCTTCAATTAATAACGAATCATTTGCGGCTCAAAATAGTGAAATTTCAGAAGACAGAAGCAAACCGCTGTATATAAATCTCTAAAACTGAAAATTTCCGAGTAAGGATATTTGTATGCAAAAAAATAATAAAAGTAGAGTTTGTTCATTCGTGATGACTTCAACAGATGGCGCGAAATATTTTACGAAAAATAAAACTTTCGGAAGAAAAATTATTTGTTGGCGAACTTCTTACTCCTTGGTTCAGTTCTATAAAAAAAGTGGGGGAAGGGAGCTAAAGAGTTTGCATTTTCTTATTTTTTTTTTTTTTTTTTTACCAAGGGCGATGCGCTGGAAATATTAAATGACTCTCGGTTCTGAGAACATCTGCCATCATAGCTCAGAAAAAATTAAGAAATAAAAATAAAGTTAAACATCTAAAAAATTAGACGTTCCTATTTTTGTCTTTGAGTCAATATTGATTCTCTCCGTGAGCTTCAGAGCAAAGAGAAAGACAAAGGAAATTTAAATATATTCAATAAAATTTCTTGCAATTTATTCTATTTTATAAACTTTATTTTTTGTTTGAACTTTCTCCAAGCTTAGCGATTTTTTTTTTACTTGTGGAAAGGAGCATTTAAAAAAAAAATGATCCTATAAATTTCATCGAAACTTTTCTGAAAAGCAAAGTATACCTTCCATCATATTTTGGAGGAAGTAAAACTTACGAATAAGTAAAAATAAATATTAGTCGTGAGAAAAATACATCAATACCGACCGCTGACAGCGCTGATGTAATGGAATATCTGGATGCGAGCATCACAGAATCTTTTTAAACGAATTGAATTCTTTCCTGTTACTAACATCTCCGATGTACTGAAAAAAGTTAAATATGTGATATCATAGATTTACAAAAAATGTATTTGAGTTTTGGAAGTGTGTCGTTCCAAATTTAGTATTTTGTTCAACAAATTATTTTATTGAAGTTATAGTTGGCGGTTTTTAATTAATTTTTCGTGCAAATGTTCAATCAATAGTTTCGTAATTTTTGTTTTAACTTCTTAAAACATTTTGTATAAATATTTTTCTCATCTTTCTCTCTATATATAGAGGAGAAAGATGAGAGAAATTAAAAAAATATAATATAATATATATATATATATATAAATAAAATAAAACTTATTCTTATATTATGATTAATTTTTAAATACGGTAAGCTCTTATAATTTTGCAAAATTATAGTTATATTATTTTCAGAAGCCAACCCTAATAATTATGACTTTCTATTCATAAGTATACTAACAGACACAAAAAATCACTGAATTAACAGACTAGAAACAGAATAGCAATATCAATAATCGCTGCTTTCATAGCATTATCAAAAGAAAAAAAAAGTAGATCTATCTGCCAGCGATTTCATTGAATTTTATTTGTGTAGATCATCACTAGGACGTTAAATTGCCACAGTAACCTCTCAATAATTTTCCTGGAGATAAGAATTTGAACATTTTTACACCTTTCATAGTGTTAAAGGATTGTATTGTCCAACAACATGATCTTGTGATGTAGTGGTTAAAGTATAACTAGAAATCTAGAACCGGGTGTTCTACTCTCCATAATAGAACTCTACGTTACACTCACTATAAATGATACAACAAAATTAGCAAGTATATTCTACTAGAAATTTATATATATATATATATATAGGTTCTTATGCGCACAAAAGTGAACGGAACGTATACAGCCGTCTTCTTGCAAGCGGACTGTTCTCGTATAGTTTTGTGGAAATAATAAACCCTGATACTCGGGTTCATGTAAGTAACATGGAGGTAACAATAGAGCTGAGAAGCTGTTTCACTCCTATTACACCTTTTTGTAAGTGATAAGCATCTATTTTCATTGAGCGACATTGATCGGGCTTTCTGTGAATGGATCTTTTTTTTTTTTTTTTTTTTTAAATTTATTTATTATTATTTTTTTAATTTTATTTCTAATGGCAGGCTACAATAAGCAATAAAATAAAAAGAACACAAGGAACAAGAAATCAACAACAAGAATCGAAGGAAATCACATAGTGACATGTTTATCCCATAAGGGCCCTAGTCTCCCAGTAACGACCCTACACAGTAGACACTGAACTGGATCTAGTATACTTAAATTCTGTATACTGGTATACTAATATACTGGAATGGATCTAATATACTTAAATTCTGTATGGTATACTAATATACTGGAATGGATCTAGTATACTTAAATTCTGTATACTGGCATACTAATATACTGGACTGGATCTAGTATACTTAAATTCTGTATACTGGTATACTAATATACTGGAATGGATCTAGTATATTTAAATTCTTTTGTTATATTGGGCATGACTCTACGCGTCATATTTCAGTCTGTAGTATTCTGTACTGGAGATTGCTCTGATTTAAACATTCCAATAATTTGTCACCTCCTTCCAACAATCAAACTTATTTTATTAGTACATTTTAATTGTTGGCTTTTGAATTTCACTGAATGTTGAAGAAAAACGCCACAGAGTTCGTTGAGGTGTCTTAGTAAAAGAAGAGTAGATATCGCCACGTGCGGATCTAAATTGTGTTCCTACATATGTACCATAAATACAGACAAATACGCTTTTGAATTCGACGTTAGAGGTTTGAATCTTTGTCTGTAAGCATTAGCCATATCTTTCGTTCAGTACGTTTCGAGAAAACCGATAAAACTAATTTTAAACACCTATATACATCTATCTATCTATATATTTTATAGCTTAAAAATGGTATTCAAATTGCATAAAGTACATATATATATATATATATATATATATATATGTCATACTAATTCGTTAATTTGATTCTTTCCCATAAACTGCTACCATATGTTTATCTGATAACAAATAGAATCAATGATCATTTTAAGAATTAATTTTATTTATTGATTTCACTCTGAAGAAATCATAATAAATGTTAAAATTGATTAGAAGAATAAATAATAATATATTAAATAAACAACATTATTAAAATAGTATGTGTTGTAAATAATGTGTATTTTATCATTAAGAAACTAATAATGTATGAAGATCTAATATGTATATTAAATATTTCATGCAACGTGATTCTTAGAATATTTGCATCATGAATATACAGAAACATTTAAAGCGGTCGTTATGAAACCGGACTATTTTAACCATTGCATCATTTAAGGTACAGAAACTGGTTGCATTGAAATCTTTCCCTAATGCGCTTAGTAGTTGGCTCGGTGAAACTTAATTGCACTGTTTCCTCAACTAACACTTGAGGCGCTCGATTTGAATACAATTAAATGCCGTATCTATCGAAATCCCCTGAGATAACTAGCATTTTGGTTAAAGATCCGATGAATACTGCACATTCAGTTGGTGCGCTGATAACAGCATCCAAACTGAAATTTGCAGCAATAGTACAAAATCTTCTTACTTTATTTCTTTTTATTTATGGCTTATTTGTTTTGGCTTTCACTTACTTAATTGGAGAAGGTGTTTTTTATCAGCACATTTTGAGAATTGTGAAGTTTAAAGTTTATAGTTAAAAATAGGTTGAAGTTAAATTCTTTATAACTCTGAATTAACGACTCTTTTTGATTTTAAAAAAAAATTACATTCTGGGTAAAATGGTCAAATTTCTTTAGAGGATTTCAAGTATACAAAAATTAAATTCCAAGATAAAGAATAACGAATTAAAAGAATAACGAATTTCTTTTTCTCTTTCTTATATCCGAATTGTAGTTCTCAAGCTGTTTAAAGTTATTTTCTTAAACTTTGTTTCCCTTCTCATCCAAAGTGCCACAAAAATAATACAAATTTTCATGGCTTTTTAGTTTTAGTTTGAATTGTTTGGCTCAATCTGACCAACATGTTGTAGCAAAAAGAGAAATTTCATTAATTTCTCTTTTTGCTACAACAAAAGTAACTATATATTACTTTCATATATATATTACGAAAGAAATACTGAAATGTTGACTCAAAGAAGTTAATTTTAATTTCATTGTTCGAAAAAGTTTACAATTATATTACAATTGTACCAGCAACAGTTGTAGATGATATGTATTAAACATAGGTAAAAGAAAAATGTTCAAGATTTATTTTTGTTGAAACATTGATATATATCGACCATTGTTGCAATTTATAAGTTTTTAAAAACACTGTTGCCAGGTATACAATGTTAATTGTTAGTACAGCAATGTTAAGCATTGTTATATGTTGTTAAAAATTGTTGTCATTTGTTCATCGTTAAAAACATTATATGAAAAAGGTTGAAGAAATATTATGGTTAAAGAATCGATATTTATTAAACATTCTTATTAAAACATTATTGAATAAAGAATGTTGGTTGATGTATTGTTGCTGTTGAAATGCTAAAGTTTATTAAACATTATTAAAGCATCGCTAAACATCAAATGTTGAATAAACATTATTTATGACGAACTATTATTATTTTAGAACTATTCTATGACGAAGCATTATTATTTTTACTAAGCATTGTTATTGTTGAAAAATCATTATAAAATGCATTGCCGACTTAAGAATATTTACGCATGATAATATTTACGTTACTGAATGTTCTGTGAGGTCGTATATTAAACATTGTTGAATAAAATGTCTTTAAGTAAAAAATTCGGACTTCTGAATAGCACGCAAAATCGTCCAACAAAGAACTGAAGAATTTTAGATTCATATTTCTCAACATCACGGATATCCGTATGAAATACACTCTCCGAAAATTTTAATCTCCCTTTGCGTGCTCTGCTTTATCAATTCTTCTGTACTTGCCTCTTGTAAATGTGCATAGAGATCTACTTTCACTGCACTTGAGTCCATGTAGCAGCCAGTGTCGAATATCAGACGTGCTTCCATTTTACTCCCAAATGTGCTAGGACTGAAGGATTCTTTCCTGGTAATTTTTAAAATGAAGAGGATAACTAAGCAAATACTACGTGTGCCTTACGTGATACTTTATCACTTTAAAAAGTCAATTAAATCACTAATGGGTTGAGCCTGAGAAACTTGTCCAAATTCGTCAACTATTTTTTCACTAAGGTTATTAAAAAATATATTAATGCTACAATGATAGATGTAAATAAAATATGTGTTGCTTTATTTTACATATGAAATTAGTTCTTATTAGGAAAACTAGTCTGATTTTCAAAAATAGGGCACCAATTGATTAGAAAATTAAATAAAATGGCTAAAAGTACTTATAAAATTTCATTTCAAGTGTGGCTTTGGTCAAAACATAAATGCAGCAAAATATTATTAATATCAAAAGAATATCAATTAATTATTTAAAAAATTAAATATAAATTAGATAACTTTATCAAAATGTCATTATTATAAATTATTAAGTAATTGTTTAAATATTAATTAAATACATTTAGTAAATTATTAATATCACTATAAATTATTAATTAATTAATTAATTAAATATTTAGATATACTGATTAAATTCTACCAAATAAAGGAATCTCCATTTGGTGATAAAAGTAAACTCCTTTCTGTTATTGTTTCTTTTAATTAATATTATTTTTTAATATTTTAAGTGACTAATGCGTATTAATAGTATACCGAAATATTAATTCGTTGTAAGAATCCGAAAAATACTTATTAAATGATAGTGCATTCTATTCGAATACAGAGTTAAATTTTTTAAATGCTATTAATAATTGACAATAGTACAATGAACAAGAATCTAAAATATCAGACTTTACTGATGATAAAAAGCGATTTTTTTGTCTATTATTTAATAAAAGCACAATTTCGCGAAAAGCAGTATAATACTTTTGTAAGAAAAATGATACGTTTAAAAATTTTTTAATATCGCAATATTTAGAAAACTCTAAATAGTTTTGATCAAAATAAGCATAATATAAATAATAAACAAGCAAAATTCATAACAAATATTTATTTTCCCTTTTTAAAATTAAGATGAACATTTTCCTTTGTTTCAGAAAAACAAATAAAGTTTTTCACAATAGAATATTAAGCAAGTTTTAGAATATTAAATAAAATCCATTACTCGTATACGTAATTCCTCAGAAATAAAAAATAGGATTCATTATTGAAATGAATCTTAATGTGCAGATGCAATCATTTAAAAAGGTCTTTACAGGTTTCTATGATAGCCTTTTTAGCTCTTCTTTTTTATTCACATAATTTTTTCTGTGCAAATGCGATTCCATTACTAAGATACAAAATATTTTATTTTAGAAATACACAGAGACGGAAGAATCTATCAAATTAACATGAAAGTAAAACAATACGCACAAAAAAAACATTGTTTAATGTCTAAATTATATTAACTATTTCTACAAATACGTTTTTTTTTTTTTTATAATAGATGGTTTTCCTTTTTTCTCTTCCCAATAGGATTTTTTTTTTTTTTTTTTATTTATTTATTTTTTTTTACAAAAAAAAAAAATATATATATATATATATATATATATATACCAATCCTATTTTGAATAAATTTAAGTCACTAATGAAAACTCATTCACCAAGACTCTAAAATATTTGTTTCAAACTATTGATTTACTTTAGACAGTTACAAATCATTTGAAATATAAAAAAAAGAATGCAAAATATTACAACAATATTAGCCTATAGAAAGATGGAATATATGATATGTATTAGATATAATATTGAGAGTTACTTATTTGAATCCCAATACGGGAATCACATTCACAATAATCAATCAATCATTTTAATCTAATACAATTATAACACATAATTCAATTATTTTGCCGATTTATTTGTAAAATACATTTACTTTTTACACGAATGTCTCGGCCTCTTCAAATCAGAGACACCTTTATTAATATTCACATTACGCAGTATTTTCAATTTTTCAACGGAAAAAATTAAAATAATATTTATTTTTGGCTTTATTTTGCGGCATTTCACTTTAACTATGCTTTCATCAATTGATACAATTTATTTATTGTGTTGCAATTAATTTGAACCCAATAATGATAGCTATTCATCTATTATAGAATAGAAAAATAAAATTCTTTTGGAGGTCACAAGTAATCGGCCAAAAGACAATTGTGTGAAAATCTTCAACATTTCATTTTAACCATACCTTCATAAAATGCTACAAAACGGCTCTGTCTTCAGTTCAATCAAGTAGTTTGAAGTGCACAAAATTATTCTGGGCAAATGATTCAATATCAACAAGGAAATTTTAGAAAAAAAAAATAACCTGAAAAATAATCTGTTCCTTTAATTTTGGTATCTTTGAAATAAAAATAACATCTACGGAAGTAAGATTTTAATAATATTTTCCTAGGATTCTAGGATTTGAAAATAAAGCATCAACAGCTGTCACAAATTTATTTTTTAAGAAGAATAGAATAGCATTATTTAAATTAGGGATAAAAAGGAATACTTTTCCTTCATTCCCTGAAAAGAGCTGTCTTCATTTCAGCCAACTAGTTTAAAATGTTAAAAAGTATTCTGAACAAATCATTCTTTTCCACCAATAAAATCTGTAGATTTGGCGTTGATCATTTTTTTAGGGAAAATAATTTAATTTGAATAATTAGTGTATGTAGGAAAAAGTTCTTGGGCGTAAGGCTTATCCCGTAAAAAGAAACATCGCTTGTCTCGAAATCTGCCAATAGGCAGACGGCCTTGACACACCATGCGGCTGTTGTGCCAATAAAAAAGAAGAAGAAAATGTTCATTTACCTAGAAAATAATATGTTGTCAAAATATGCAGTCTTTACTTTTGAAGAAAATTGCTTTTCCTATAATACAATTTTGAACTTTTTTTGTAGTTTTATAAAAATAATTGGAAAATTTTGATTAATTAGAAGTTATTATTGTAATACATTATACAGTTCATATTATACTGTAGCAGGTTGCTAAAATATTTCCAATTATTGATAAACGCCGTGATCTTATGGGCAAATTTAGCGATGTTGGAGACTGATTTGACGAATGTTCAGGAAACTAATATTATTTAATATCAAAAATTTATGGTAAAATATCTCTTTTTCAATCCATTATATGAACTATTATATGAAATTGAACTCTCTCTCTAAAATATATCTTGAACAATATTGCATATAATACCTTTCGTTCTTAATAGTGGATTTGATTATTATCATCACTGTAAGCAATTGAATTGGGTTTCTTTAGTTTGCTTTTAAAAAAATGATTTATATAGAAACTACCAGTTTAAAAGACTTTATTGTTAATGGGTTACCTGAATGGGTATTTCTACACGTGTAAAAACAAGAATAAATAACCTTCGAAAAATCTACTGGAAGGACCTCTATTAAATGAAAGTTAGGCAAACCCCACATTCTGTCTAAAGTTGATTTTGCTACAAAACTGCCATAGCACAGAAAATAATGACTAATCAGGTACCTAGCTTCGATAAAAAGATCAAAACACAACGGAATTAAACAAATCGTCTTTGGAATAAAATTAAGTGTTCCCAAAAGTTCTTTCAGTTTTATTTGAAACAAGTCGAAGATTTCTTACTGCGTTTAAGGCATGCTATCTTTCATTCATTTTATTTTTAAGTTTTACTCTTGATAAATCTAAAATACTCCTGTTTATCATCAATCTTTACGTTAAATAAATACATGGAACGGGAGAAATATAACGGAACTTGGTTTTAGCCATCTCTCACGGTTTCCAGATTCAGTATTTCCGACTATCATTTATTATTAACTCGAGAACAATTTTTAATGGAAGAATCTTTCATGAAGAGATTCAAAAAATATAAGGGGAGTTTTTCAAATCAAAGAGAAGTACTTTATCAGTATAAAATATAGAAGCTATTTAAAAGCAATAGAAATTATAGGGTGATAAAAGTATATACAGACGTTTATTTAAACAAAATATTTATTTTACAAAAGCCTCTTGTCTGTTTATGAATGGAAAATAGTTTTAGCTTCCTACATTACTTTAGCTTTTAAATTATATTTAGTAAAAAAAATTGTATTATACGATTTTAATCTTACATATTGATTATTATTTTGTTTGTTTTAATATAGTTTTGCTTTTGTTATTAAATTTGTTCTATGTAATTGCTACCAAAATGCATACAGAGAATTGCAGATATATATTTTTTGGAATTTCGCTTTTGTCAACTATATTAATTAAATAATTATGAATGTAAGTCAAACTTATCAATCACTTTATAGTAAATCTTTTACCTTATTTTCATCATCATCATCATCATTGGTGCAACAGCCTCATTCTGGAGCAAGGCCGTCTGCCAACTGGCAGATTACGAGACATTTTTCTTTTTACAGGGTACGGTTGTCAGCCATACGCCCAATGCTCAACAGCCACATTGGAC
Organism: Caerostris darwini; assembly: GCA_021605075.1. Taxonomy (NCBI): domain Eukaryota; kingdom Metazoa; phylum Arthropoda; class Arachnida; order Araneae; family Araneidae; genus Caerostris; species Caerostris darwini. Next base: position 573,874 of record BPLQ01013598.1, on the reverse strand, counting down.
CGGGACCTACAGTTTAAAGTGGATTCTGAACCACTACAAATATCCATGGCACCGCCGGAGTCCCAGAGAGCTAGTCACTCGTCCCTTACCTTATTTTGTTTTGTTATTATTAAACACAAAATTTGTTCTTGACTATTTTTTCCATTGACGAATTGTTCACCCATCTCAAATTGTTCGCCACAATTTTTCACCACAAATTATTCATCTAAAATATTGTTGAATTAATCTTAAAAACAAACTTATTTAGTCTTTATAGTAGGGAATCACAATTTAACTCCTGTCTTATGAAGTTAGTAAAAAAGAAATTATTATATTTCCAGAACAAATACATCTTAACTTTTTTTTAATTGGATGGTTCCTTCTATTAAACTGAATTTATTTATTAAAAATCCATATCTAATAATTTTCTCAAAAATCATTCTTTGTTTTGTTTTCATTATAAAGCCATTTTTACGCAATATTAAAAATATTATATAAAAAAAAGAATGAGAAAGTTTTTATGATAATAGAGAAATGTAATTAAACTAGCGCATTATTTTCAAAATGACATAAATAATTTTCCAAATTGTTCGCATCTACAATTCTCGTTTCCTTTTAATGCTTTTGTATTTATTCTTTGTATAATTTAAATTTGTCTAAAGTTATTAATAGTGCAATTTTTATGAATGAAAGAGCACAATTTTTTTGTGGGTCTGTATCTAACTTGCATTTATGCCGTCAACTCATCAAACAACTTATTACCTTTTACAGAAGCAAATATAAACACCTGCGGTCATAGAAAACATCTCATAAAGTGTCTGAACTTATAGAGAGACAATATTTGTTTATTAATTTACGATGTTTACCCTCCGTGCTGAAGAGAAAGGTTTTCTGAACAACCCTTCAACATCAAAGCTTTTGAAGTAGTTTGTACCTATCTTAATTAAAGTCTGCCAACTGTCGGCACGTTCTTAGATAATGTCGAACATCTTCAAGTTTTTTTAGTGATCTTCTGAAACAACTCGAGAAAATTTTGGTGCGTCGGCAAAGATTTATTTTTGAAGCTATTTCGTCGAACCCACATAAATGAATATTTTGAGGCATTCTACGTCTTTCTACCACCAGCAAAATTTGAAGAAGCCTGATTTCTCTCAATTGTATGTCGAAGATCGATTTTCAAGCGCAAATAATAATCATTCTTTGCAAACAAAAGAATATGAAAGGAAAAAGGGAGATCGAAAATGATAATCTACTAAGAAAAATATTGTATATCGTAGTAATGTCTATTTTTATGCAATTGATATACCTCATATTTTTTATATATCCTTTTAATTTTATGCCCTACAACTGTATGATGTAAAATTATTCATATTGTACCAATTGTAAGTACAAAAATTATTTCGTTTTTAAAAATTCTAAAGTTGCTTCTTGCTGCTGTATATGTATATTATATAACATTTTGATATGAATAATTTTCGAGAAGTTTCATTTTATTTGAAATTAGGATATATATCTAGCATGCCAAAGTTTAGATAGTTTTAAGCACATTACTTTTTAATAAAATTACATTAAAATAACCTTTTTAACATCGTCATTTGACAAGCTTCTTAAAAAGAGTTGTCAATTTAAATAACAAAAAGGAAAGTAGTACGCAAAATGCTGCTATCCTTAAGTGCCTTTTTTCATTTCCTCTATGAGTCTGTTAAAAAAAAAGATAATTTTATTTTTGATTCTTCATTTATTCTTTGAAATGTAAAATTTCGATCCTTTTTCGATACAATTAGTTCTTTTCTCTTTTTAAAAATCAATTTCATGTATTAATGAATATTATAACGTATACATTAAAAACCCATATTTTTATAAAAATATAATTTAATAATAAATAATTTATAAATAACTATCAGAATATATTAGAATAAGAATTTTATCTTACTGTAAATATATATTTAGCTGATATTATTCGATAAATCCGTTTTAACATTAAGTATTAATATTACTTAATTGCATATATTTTTCAATGATGATGTGAATAGTAAAATTGTATTGATTTTTCTATTTGAATTATAATAAAATTTAATTAAAATAAAAAATAATAATTTAAAAGTGTAAGGTTTTGAAATGTTGTCTTTTTAGTTCTCCAGACCAAATTGGAAGCTTTGAATTTATCATCCCACGTGGATTTCGATGCCAGTGACGATGAAGACATTGATATATCACCCGTAGAATCTCTATCATCTCCTGAGGCAGACCCTGGACCTAGCTCCATTGAAACTAGATCAAGTGAAAACACAGTCATTCGAAACGGGCGACCACCCTTGGTGAGTTGGCTTTTATCCATTCATACTAAACATTGTGTTACATCTTTCCCATTACAAACAACTCTGAAGTAATGCATTTTGGTGCATTATCTGTCGCGAGACCTTTTTGGCTGCAATTGAAAAATCAGAAATGTCCTAAACGGAATTCTTTTACACTCAGCAAAGCTTATTTTTTTAGTTTTTAGAACATTTTTTATTGTTTGAAAGGAAAATTACTTCTGGATATATGCATAAAAAAGAATTAAAAAACATTGGTCGAGAAATATTAATCTGAGTAATCAATACTCACGACAAGAAATAAGAAACGAAAAAAATTTACAGTGTGTTTCAGCATGAGGTTCTTCGATATATAAGGTGCACTTCAATGACTCGGTATTATATAGCCATGCTGGAATGCTTTAAATACGTAGTAGATGGCGTTGCACGGGGTTTCAATCGTTCTCGTAGAAATTTTTCATCTGACACGATGCAGCTGAAGATAGATGGGTGATTATACGAATGTAGAGTTAAACGATATGCATGGGGCATACAGCATTGTTGAATGTAATGAACGAGCCCCATGTTGCTTGTACGATCAATAATTCGTACTGTCAATCATAAACTTCTTACATGCTTTCGCCCATTTCAGCAGTAACGTTCATAACCACTTAGACGCCACATTTGACCAACTGTGAATTGACCATTGTCCGGTGGATTAGCCCTCTAGATTAACAGACATATAATAACTTGATTACTTCATCTGAGGACACAATAAGACACTGGTGTATGATATCTCCATTGGCAACGCCGAGGAATAGTTGCAGGCTTTCCATCGGCTGTGGGAAAAGTCGGAGACATGCCTGGAATTCCAGATTTTTATGTGCCGGAAATATGAGCCTTACATCATTAGCTAGCAAACGACAGTCCGATAAAATATGTGAGGCATGCACCACGTCTACTGAATGACAATTCGAACATCTCCTTTGACCGTACATGTCACTTTTGTTGATGTACATTTATTAAAAAACGGGCATTCACTTACGTGATTGATTGACAATATGAATTATTGGTATTAGTGTACCATTCACCACTTGAATGATTGACCATTAGTGTACCCAAAATATATCACTTAAGTGGTGTCCTTTCATTTATAGTGTTTTTGGCATCAAGAATGCATTTCAAACCCTTATTGCCATGTGTATCCGAGTTATTTAGGTGTACTCTTTCCTAGAAGTATGCCAATCTGGTGCCCTGTATGAGTCAAATCGATAAAAGTAGAGCTACTGAGAGAGCAACGTATAAGAAGATTGAATGACAAACCAAATGAAATACATGAGTAAGAACTGCTTAAGAGGTTTCTATAAATAGTACACAGCAATATAAAAAATTTTAACTTTACACACATAAATAATGCTTAGTATGTATATAATCATTATTTCAAAAATTCAAATTCAAGTGGAAATCATTTTACAATCAACTTTTGTTTTATTTGGATGTAGAAAGGAAGTTATGTTAGAAAATTATATTGTAACACTAAAATTGATCTAGCTTTAAAAGTTATTAAGCTTGAATAAGTTTTTCAATATCACTCGCAAAAACTGTACGTTGCTTGTTTGCTATTAATATGTTCATCAATATGTTTTTCTTTCCACTAACGTAAATTAGCAGAAAAGTTTTATTTCAATGCTAAATTATATAATTTATTAATAAATTTTATAACATGAATAATAAATTTTTAATCCTAAATGTTTATCAATATTCTGCACTAATGATAAATGTAAATTATCAAAAATGATACATATAAATGTTTAAGAAGGATCAAATCATATGAATGCAGAAATTTAGGAAAATAAATTCAAGAAATTCAAGCATAATTAAGAGACAGATAACTTTACAAACTTTTCAGATAAACATTCCAAAACAGTAACAAACAAAAAAATTTGTTATCTTAGAGCATGTTAAAAACTGTAGATATGTGTTAATATAATTTTTATACTAATATAAAAATTTTGTAAACTCCAAATAAAAATACTGTATATATCAGTATAAAAATTTCATTACTTTTAGAAAATATTTTCATTATGTCCTTAAATGGGGTTGATAGCAGATTACTTATATTATTATAATGTATAAATATTTCAATTGAAATGTGAAGGGAATGGCAATATATAATAAAAACCTTCTAAACTGAATTGTAATAACGGTATCTAATTAACTTAAAATTACTTATTCAGTGAGGTACTAAGTTTAAAAATTTTATTCTTTAGAATAAGCAAACAACGAAATTTAAAACCATTAACGAAATAACACAGTTTTCACAGTTTTATATTTAATAATTACTCAAAAAGCTTAGAATAAAAGTGAGAATAATTTCAAACTCCAGTATTTACTCATTTATTGCTATGCCGACGATGGTAGAATGCGAGCTCGAAATCTCCTGAACGACATTCACAAAAGACATTCCGAAAGAATACATTTGTATGCCCCATTGCATCCCAAACAATTCCATTCAAATTCGTCTCATTTTGATATTTAGTTACGCATATGGGGAATGGTAATCGCATTTCCAAGTCTGAAATAGGTCCCCCTATCCTGACACGTTTCCTCCGTGGTAACTAATTACCATACACTGCCCTCCTCCCCCAATGAATGTTGCCGTCGAGATATCGATAAACGCTTTTCTGCTCTTTAGCAACTATGATAGGAGATTTGAAAGTTGAATCCTATTCAAAACAGAAATGGCTCATTTTGAAGTCATTTTAAAGTAAGAGATATGAATAATCATCAAAAAGGAAACATTTCATTGGAAAAAGGCTCATCAATTTAGCAGCAATATCCATTTAATGACTGATTCTCTAATGTAAACAATAGGGAATGATAGAATCTTAAAAGTTGAATTATTTAGTTTTGATTTTGCTAACTGTTTTAATTTCGACTATTGAAATCTTATCGCTACTGAAATATTACTCATTAGCTTATTTGAGCAGTCAAAGATTTTTAAAATTTCTTATGCTATTAGGTATACTCTTATTAAAGTATATTAGTTGGAATGTCGAGTGTCCGTGCTTTTGATGTTATATATATTTCAGAAATATTCAAAATTCATAGGTGCTTGTTGATATTCATATGCAACTTAGAGTGCACTGATTGCTGACGATTATTAACCTTTTTCCTATTCTGACCATTAAGAATTATATATGGATAAAGGATGTGATGTGAAAAATTATTATTAATAATCAGATAGGATTCTATTTATTTATTACTCACTTTATTATGAATTTATATCCTATAACTCCTACAAAGACTTTGATAACATTCCATTAGTCAACATTGCTTAAACAATGATTTTGTCCATAGTGTCAAATACACAGGGACCACGGAGATACCAAATTTGCAATGAAATTCTTTTCAAATGATTCTTGTCACTAATAATTCCATACCTCTGTCATCCACTGTGTCGCAGTAGTGTAATTTAATCCCATTATAGGCGATTTTTGCTAAGTAAGTACAAGGATATAAAACGATAGCTGTGTGATAAAGCTTTTTTTATTGAAAAGGTACATTTATTCCCTATGAAGTTGTTCTACAAGTTTTAGAAAATACTTAAGTCGCTTTTCATATTTTTATTACCTCTTTCAGTATTACAAACGATTCCTGTCCCCATGTTCCTAATTCCATGTTTCTGTCATCCAAGTTGGATATAACAATATAATTTTAATACCATTTTATAGGCCATATTTTGATAAACAAGAATCAATATTCCAAAGCTGTCTTTATAGTAAGCAAGTCAAAAAAGTACAATCGTTTGAAAGTCCAGTTTTGTTTGGAATAAGTAAAATCTTCCTTAGTAAAACAGTAAATGACGTAGAGATAATTCAATCGGAATAAGTAAATTAAGTAATTCTGGAAATATAATTTCGCTACCTTATGCATTTTAAACAATTTTTGCTTTATATATTATATATATATATATATATATATATATATATACTCAAGAGCCAAAACATTATGACCATCTGGTAATAACGAGTTGGCTCACCTTTGGCGCGCAGCACAGCTTCAACCCGCCTTGGCATGGATGCCACAAGTCCTTGGTAGATGGCTGGAGACAGATTGTACCAGATGTTTAAGCAACGGTCACGCAAATCCGAGATATTGCGAATTGGTGGTCTTTGAACTCCGAACTGCCGTCCCAGGACATCCCAAATGTGTTCTATCGGATTGGGATCCGGGGAGTTAGGCGGCCATGACATTAACTGGAATTCAGCATCATGTTCCTGGAACCACTCCAACACAATTTTAGCCTTGTGACAAGGGGCGTTGTCCTGTTGGAACATTCCATTTCTAGCTGGAAAAACAGAGGCCATGTAAGGGGGCAACTGGTCCGCAATGATGTTCAGATACCCTGTAGCATTCATGGTCTGCTCTACCACAACCTCGGGTCCCAGAAACGCCCAAGAGAACGTCACCAAAGCATAATACCGCCACCACCGGCCTGTGTATGACCTACTGTATATTGAGGGAGCAACTGTTCGCCTGGAAGACGGCGTATCCTGACACGGCCATCGGCGTGATGAATGACAAACCGTGATTCATCTGACCAGGCAACTCTCTCCCACTGATCCATGGACCAGTCACGATGTTCCCGGGCCCAGCGCAGGTGCAGTTGGCGATGACGCTTGGTCAGCAAAGGCACACGAGTGGGATCTTTGCTGCATAGCCCCATATCCGACAGTGACCGCTGAACAGTGTGCTCCGATACTATTCTACTTGGCCTTGCATTGTATTGGGCTGTCAGCTGAGCCACTGTCTGGCTCCGGTTTTGCTTCACCATGCGAGACAGTCTCCGACGACCTTTTTCTTTGATAGCGTGTGGACGTCCAACACCATGTCGTCTACTGCTGGTTTCACCGTCATTCATCCATTTTGCATAAGTACTAACAACTGTAGATCGCGAACAACCCACGAGTCGTGCAGTTTCGGAAATATTTGTTCCGAGCCTTCGAGCCATTACAATCTGCCCTCTATCAAAGTCGCTTAGATCCGCAGCCTTTCCCATCACACACAGAAGTAAGTGAAAGAATGATTCTTCAGACTCTCCAGCAGCAGTTAAATACCCCTTCCACCTGATCACGTGCCTTCCACGTCATCCAGGCGAGTTCATTGCAAAATGTAGGGGTGGTCATAATGTTTTGGCTCTTGAGTGTATACATATATTCATATTTGCTGCTGCGAGGTATTTGGAGAATTAAATTCATATTAATAAAATTAAATTAAACTTAATGCTAATTCAGACAAAAGTAATAGATAAAAATTTTGTATTGTTACTTCTTTAATTGATTAAGCATCCAGGTTAGAAATTTATGATTTAAATTATTGAGGTGTGTTTGTTAAATAATAATTGGGTTAATGATCGGAAAAGTTTTCATAATAATTGAGTTAATAATTTCGATATATAATAATTGGTTACTAAAACATTCTGAAAATATTTTCGTTTGTTTTGAATGATTTTTTGGCAAAATTATCAGACTAATTTATAGAGAAAAAATAATATAAGTAATCATAATTTATGAACTGAAAGGAGAATGCAACATGTATGAGTCGAATAATGCAAAAAAAAAAAAATCCCAAAAACTTGCATATAATAACAGAAATAGCAATTTTGAAATAATTTTATTTCCTTGAGTAGAAATCTATTTTAATAATATGTACGGTAATTTAAATCTTAAATTCATCCTTAAAACTTATTGCCGCATTATTCATCAGTATTATATTTCATCTTACTATATTTTTCGCTAATTATATTAATAAGGCAGGTCGAGTCACGTTAATGTGACCCCTTCTACTTAATAAATAACTAATCGCAGAAGGCATATATCATCAACAGATCTGGTGAGTATATAAAGTGCGTTATTTGCATTCGAAAAACTTTTCTATTTTTATTGTGATGCAGAAATGGAGCGATTTATCAGACATGTAAAAAAGATAGACGATGTGACAAGATACATGTTAAAGGAGCCATAAATCAAACACAAGTGCCAAATCTTTGAAATCAATAAAAGTAGAATAACAACCAAAACAATTAAGAACACTCAATGACAGATGCATGAAAATCGACTAAGATGGAAGGAACAGTAAGTGTAATAAATGTCTCTTCGTTCAGAAAATGTTGAAGATACTATTAGGACACAATATCATTTCATCCGATTCTGACTCTAATCGACACAATATCATCATCAGATAACAGTTCTGATTTTGAAAAAATTGTCACTGTGTGTTATTGAAAAATCATTAAATCTTCAATGCGAGGCTTATTAAATTAAGTGAAAAATTTCTTCATAGTTATAAAAGGATTAAAGATCTTACAGAAATTTATCCATTATAAACAGACATGTACGTTTACAGTACATTGGACACAATTTTTTCTTGCAATTTTGGGGCTCTGTCTATTTGTTCAAAAACTCTATTTGATAAAATGTATAAATTTTTCGTCAGTAGTCACCATTGTACTTTATTGCCCTTAGATTGGTTCTTTTTGATTGGCGCTATAAAATGTCTTCGGTTATTGATGTAGTTACTTTCGAGATAAAACAATATGGAATATTTCCGCGGTTTTTGAATTTTCAAGTATAATTCAAATAAATGCAACATGTTACAATGAATAATTTAAGAAATTTCAGCTCTAGATCTTATTTCATTTCTTGTTATTTTAAATTGACGTTTAATGCAAATACTAAGCATATTTTTAAGAGCATTTAAAAGATTTTAATTTACTTTTCATACGTTATTCATATTTGAAGACATTTTTAACTTTTATATAAAAAAATAACATTTTATTATTGTGTATTAAAAAAAAATTTTTAAATACTTCTTCAAACACAATCTGTATAAAATATTCAAAGAAGAAGTTTCCCTCGTTTTTTCATAATTCCCTTTCAAAGTTGTTAAATTAATCACAGTAAAATAATACTTTTTACCTATTTATACAAATTTTTGTTTCTCAAAAATGTTAATTAAATAACTACGTCATTCATAGACGTAAGTGGGTTCGCATCTGCCTGTCAAGCATTTTAAATTTTTCTGTGTTTTCAAACAAAAGCACTCAAAAACTATTACTTTTTTATTTCTTTTCAAGAATTAAAATTTATATTTATGTTTTCAAAGGTAGGTTGATTTGTTTTTATTTTTCGACGAAAATAATTAAGTTCATTCTTCAAAAATCAAACCATTAAAAATTCAAAATCGTTCTCTATTTTTTTCCCCATCTTTCAAAAGAATAAAATTAAAAATCGTGTCTTTTCGTAATGAAAAAGGAAAGCCAGATAAAATTAGAAAATTAAAATCAAGGTTTACATGTAAATTTTTATTAGGTTTCATCTTTTAAAAGAAAAACGCCTTTCAAACAGTTAATTACGTTCCATGTCTCTGAAATATTTAAATAGAAGTGTGAAAGACTTTAAGGCTTTTTCTGTATCAGTCTTTATCGAAGACACCTTTTATAAGAAACTTGACATGAAAATATCCTCCAGTTATTGAATTACAAATGTTGCATTTCTTGAGCAAAGAAATTGCTGCGAGTCAAATGTGTCCCACTAAAAACTGCCTTCTTTTGTTTTACTGAGAAAAGAATTTCTTTTATCTGCAAAGTACCACTGATCTGCTCAAGGAAATTCACAATTATTGATAGTTCTGGAGAAACGGTTGGACAAAATGGCAGCTCCGTAAAGGAAGTGGGATAGAAACACTAGATGAGGCAGAAGATATCCTCGACTACATCAACCCGATTACGCGGCTCACTTGAAATGTAGGGAGTGGAAAACTTCAAGGCAGCTTACAACATTTTTTCCCCTAACATTTTCGTTAAACTAGAAAAATTATATCCTGTATTTATTTAAAAATGTAGATTTGCACAATGCACTCAGTTTAGTAGAAAAATTGGTACTCTAATCTACAATTATGATTTTCTTTGTTTAATAATTATATAATTATTAATAAAGAACGTTGTAGAGAATATTGGTGATTTATCCCATTTAAGACTAATTGCGGGAAATGCAATATAACATATACTATAGAGATTATTCAGAAATTTTTGTAACCATTTTGACTATCTCCATGATTTAAATTTAAATGAACGGAATCATTTAGGAATAGGGTTTAATTATCGCCTGTATCATTAAAATTATTCTTTGCTTTAAAATTTCCCTGGAAAATAAACAATGGATAGAAGGCTATAATATTTACACTTTACAAAGAGAAACACAGTTATTCAAACATTAAGAAAAAGGTCAAAAGCAGGGTTTTAATAATTATTCGTGTAAAATAAGTTACATACATAATAAAAAGAAAAGAAACGTAGAAGTTTACATTTGACAACGAAAAAGATAAAAAATACATATCCAATGAAGTTAGACACAACTCGTTTGTATAAGCAGCGCCATCTCTATGACGCTTCGGAGAATCCCCGAGTCGAAGCAGAAGTTCAGTATATGCGAAGAGAGAGGTTGTGTGGTGAGATGTTGCCATCTTTGAGTGAGATGGCGGCCAAATAAATGAGAAAATTTACAGTGCACATCTTGTTTTATTTGTATTAAATTCATGTGAAAGAACTATTGATCAAAATATAGTCCAGTCTCCAGGAGTGAACATTAGTGAAATCGCGATCCGTTGGATGTATCTCATGGATGAGTCCAGTAGGTGAAGTGTTTAGTATTCTTAATTATTAAAGGAACATTTGGTTTAATTTAGTGTCTGTTATAAATATTGTGAGTCTTATAAGCGCTGAGTTTTTTGTGAATTGCCTTTGTTTATTGCATTAATTTTGAGTGAAAACAAGTGTGAGCTTTGTTGGTAGGTTGAGTGAAATAAGGTGTTGAGTAAGATGCATAATTTGATAATTTTTAAGTTCCGGAATGCATTGTTTTGGTGTAATCTTACTAATTGAGTAAAAAATGGCTCTTACTTTGAATCTTAAGAAAGATGAGCTAATTGAGGTTGTGGAAGAGATGGGTTTAACGATTCCAAACGATTCTAGAAAAATAGACTTGATTAACTAAATCAAATCCAGTGATGTCTAGTAAAACAAAATTGAGACAGTGTGCACTCTTGTTGACGAAATATTGGAAGAAAGGAGGGAAAAGAAACGAGAGAATGAAATAAAATTAGAATTAGGGATAGAAAAATCCGAGAGAGAGAAATGTGAGTGCGAAATAAAATTAGAAAAGAAAACCATAGACAAACGTGAAAAAGAGCTAGAACTTATGAAAGTGAAAGGAAGAACTGAGTGATGACTTGCAAAGTTTAATCAGAAGTGCCAGAACACTTATTATAACATGAAGAACTGCAGATCAAAACATACTTGCTCGGAATGTGGAAAGAAGCATGATGTTACCACCCATTTCAATCGGAACCCACAAAACCAATTATGCCAGAATAGAGAGAAAAAAGAATTAAACGGAAAATGAACTTTTTCCTTCTGCAACTGAGTTAAGGTCGGATATCAGTCATGAGAATAGTCTTTTAACAGCAACTTATACTTCAAAGAGGAAAAATGTTTTATTGAACACAGCCATCTGCTTCATTTCTAATGAGACCGGAGATTTTCCAATCAAAACCTTGCTGAATTCGGGAAGTACATCTTGTTTTTTAATAAAGGAATGTGCGGACGGACTGAAGTTGAAGAAAGAGAAAATAAACATAGCTGTTTCGGGTTTGAACAATTTTCAATTGACGATTAAATCAAAAGAGTTGCAGCATCTATTAGCAATAGAGAAAGAAATTTCTCTCGTGAATTGGATTTTTTAGTAGTTCCAAAGATCACAGAAAATTTAGTCCCATCAAACAAAATAGAAATAAGTGAAGATGATTTGTGCAATGTTAATTTGGCTTTGTAAGAGATTTAAAGTTACTGAGCTCATTCAAATCATATTGGGAGAGGATATACTTAATTATTTACTTAAGCCAGATTAAAAGAAAAATGGAAAATTTAAAAAAATGGAAAAACGATGGAAAATTCGAGTCTTATTTTTAAAAATACTGTGTTCGGATTTGTGGTATTCTGATGCAGCACGGCAGAAAATGTAAAAGGAGAACATTGTGGACTATCCACATATAACCTTGATTGTTAAGTGAGGAAGTTTTGGGAAATCGAAGTAGTGGAACCCTTTACAATCTAGAATAGCGAAATCGATATTTGTGAAAACATTTTTAGAAAAATCACAAAAGAGATGAATCTGGAAGATTTACAGTAACCATGACTTTTAAAGAAGATTTTTCATGTTTTGGAAAATCCAAACAAATTGCTCTGCAGTGATTGAATTCCTTATGAAAATGACTTAGTAAAGATCCTGTGTAATATAAGTTCCATCAGTATAAAACTGTGATACATCTAAATCTATATTTGAAGCAAATGAAATAGAAATTTAGATTATTCCATTTAAATGCATCCCTCTCAAATCCCTTGACATGTCTTGTGTGGATTACTGTGTATTTGAACTATTAAAATATGCTCTTTATAACCCGCATCTCAAAGCATTGGATGGACTCTGAAAGATTGTGGTGGAGGAGTGGAACAAATTCAATCTTAATATTTTATGAAAATCTTTTATAAAATATTGAAAGAAAATATAGAATTGAAATTCTATTTCTTTTTTCTTTTATCTTAGAAATCATGATGCAATATGATAGTTAAAAAAAAGGCAGTCAAACTGAACATTTCAGAGAATAAAATTATTATCTTTGTTTATAAATACTTTTTTTCTAAAATATGTGAACACCCTCTGTATTTTTATCAACACTAACTCGTTTTATTGAAGGATTAAACACAATTTCGATTTATACATATTTACAATTTCATTATAAATCTTAAAAAATCATTTGTCCGTATAAAAAGATCCATCTACCCTCCTCATGGTCCGAATATGTTTTGCCCTTCGCCAATCTTTTTTGTTGGAACTACCCTCCAGGTGATTCGATAACCCCTTGGGTTGTTTGGACTGTCCTAATGAGGAGTGAGAGCAAGTGTTCGTTGAACTTCACAATTTTTTTTTCTATTTTCTGTCATCAAATATTCTTTACTGCATGGTATAGAAGAAGCTTTCCTGATTGCGAGAAAAATATATTTAGTCTCACTTCATAATTTTTTATAACGATGAATCTTTCTTTTTTAGACAATTTTACAGATTTTTTTCCTTTACCTTTGAGTTATTCTCATAGATGGCAGTACCAGTCGAAAAAATTAATGAAGCAATTTTTTTTCTACAAAACTATAACTACATGTAAAAAATATGTCTTTATATAACATAGCTTTAGAAATTTTCATGTATCGGAAAAGTAATTAAAGTGACTGAAAGAAGCAGCTCAACGTTCTTGAACAATGTTTATTACACGACAAAGAAAAAAATACATGCAGCAAAACATTTGGCGACTGAAGAGCGCCTTCTTAGGAATAACGAAATATTGATATAGAGTTACAGTCTAAACAGTAATCGTTTGGAATCGGGCATTATTATATTTCTTTAATTAGACTCATATAAGTGTAAAAATTGAATTTTATTAATTTCGTTGAAGTGGAAAAGCATTTGGTTCTTAATAATAAGATAATAATGAATAACCATGGGAAAATAAAACATTTTTTTTCTGCAAATGTTATCTAAAAACGATTGGAGTTTAATACGTAACATTAATTATTGGATATAATTAAATTAAATAAAAAATAGTGTGTAGAGCTATAAGATGAAAAAAGCCCAAAACTTACTATTTTGAATTAAAATTGATCTTTATTGTATGCTCCTCTTATGAAAAAAATCATGTTTGAAGGTATGCTGTATAAAATTACAACACAGGGATCACTTCTATTTTTCTGAAATCCATTTTAAGATAGGTTTAGAAAAATTTGCTTTTTAAAGAACGAAATTTGTTTCAACGCATGGAAAATCCTCTAGAAATGTTCTGAACCGAACCATTCTTGACATGTCTCGCTAATATCGTGCACTAGAGCAAATTATAAAATAAAATGAGAGCTGACTTCTGTCTTAGCTTGCTGACTGATTCTAGCTACAATTTCCCTCTGGCCTTCCTTCCATTCAATTTTATCTTTTATTGCTAACTTTTTCAAATCTCGTTTCACCACACTATCTAACAAGTTTCATTCAACTTTTCGCCGAAAAAAGGCGAGGGACATTATTAAAATAAGTGTTAATATGTTGTCTACAAAGAAATCATAGTAAATTAAAGTTTGGTCATCAAGATAGCCCTTTTATTCAACTGACAAATATTTTTTGGATTTAAATAACCTAGTTTCATTAAATGTTAAGAGACTTATGTAAGATATTTAAAACTACCGTATCTTCTAAACATAAAGTAAGAAACTTAACTGCTTTGAAATGAAAAGAAGACAGGCGCTTACTAAATTAGACAAAATCCATCCTACATCGGTATTTGCAGGAGGATAAAAAAATCTGGAAAGAAGTTATGAAAAGAATTAAAAACACTTTACAAAAGCTAACTAATTAGCAGTGATAATATCTAACGTTTTTCATCTCACTAGCCAATATGAAGATTACAAATATAGCCTTTATTTATTTCGTCATTGTTCATAAATGCATATCTTTTTTCGGTCCACTGTCTTAAATTTATAGCATATTTCTTGATTTGGGATATGTAAAGGGAGTTATACGGCACAGAGGATTACCGGCAAGAAATTACGGTACTTGTTAGACCACTATAGAAAAAGATATATAGCACTAAAATATATATCAAGAAACTGTAGGTTGAAAGTAATATCTTAAAACGCTTAAAGAAATACACATTAGCTTCAATGTCTTTGCAGACGTCTGTCTTTTTAAATGTCTTTCTGTTTCTTCTTCAATTCCATGGTAGGAGGAGCTCTCATCAATTGTAATATTCTTGATTTGATTCTTCCTGGGTTGGGAAAAAAATAATCAAGTCATTAGTCATGTGAGACTAGATTTCTGAATTAATCATCTCTTACTCGATTTTAGTTTCATTTTCATCGATTTCAGATACATATAATAGTTCATTTATCACTATTTTAGTGACTTGTCTGCATTCGTAATTTCCTTTAGAAATATTCCCCTCTAATACCTGCTGAAATGTGAAAATTTAATGATCGTTGATCTGGTATATTCAATTCTTCTTAGGAATTATTAGTTATTTTAGTAATCCCTTCGGAGTAATACACATACAAATTTCAGAGGTTTCACTATTTCGTTAACTGTTGTTTAATCTTTTTTTTATTACTAGAAATAACTTTTAGTATATTCATTATAAATTCTACGTTCATATAATATTGATTGGGAGGAATATTACTGAAATATTCATCGAATAAGTAGGTGTGGCGTTTTTATAATCATGCGAATCATAGAAAATTTGCATACTTGTTATGCTAAACTTACATCTCGGCTGTAGCTCTATTTTGCTTTCAAAGTTGTGACATAATTCGCTTTAGATTTAAATGATATTATATTATTTTATAGTGTATGAGTTCTGTACTATTAGCTACACCACATCGCCGGCTTAGGAGCTGAGATGCCCAATTAAGTTGGATTCCCACCAGATATTAAAATCGGCTGTCGCAGAATGTCAGCCAGTCAGAAGTCTGATCTCCTACTCATTACGTGTAATGATTTTCTGACATTCTGTACCGTGCGATCTTAGTATCTAGGAGGAAGCAAACTTTACAATTTTTAAAAAATAATGTGGGTAAAGTTGGGCCACAGCAAATTTTGAACGATAATCCCCTCATATGCCCCTCCCTAGCATAGACACAAAAGCTGTCGTTTCAGTATCATTTTTTGAATTTCGAACTGAACACCCTTGGAACTTTACACCTCAACTCCATATCTATCAAGTCACTCCTGCCCAACAATCCTAGCGGTTAAATTAAATTTCTCATAATTTCTAATAAATTTTAATGAATCATGATAAGAACTCCAAGTTATGGTACATGAAGATTCTCGAAGTTTGTTTATAAAAACAATGCATTTTCATTTGATTGGATTTGATCTCTCATAGCTTTAATCCAAAGAAATGTGGCTTGTACAAATCCATTACCTAGAACATATTATCGTGTTTAAGATACCAAATTGGAATCTTTAACTTAAACCTAACACTATCCTTTTCGATTTAGTTGAAGTATCGCTAAAAGCGAGACAATAATGGTTTCTTTCAGCAAAGACAAGACTCGTCAACCGGATCTGACACGCCTAAATTGCAAAGTTTGGAAATGGATGATTGCTTGGGGAAGTTGGAGAACTTTTTGGAAGATCTGCCCGCCTTTGCCACAGAGCCATGTCCTCAGGGAGTGACGGTCCGTTGCAGGATCGCGAGGGACAAGAAAGGCATGGATCGTGGCATGTTCCCCACTTACTTTTTGCACTTGGAGAGGCAGGACGGCAGAAAGGTATGCATGCCTATTTAGCATCGATAGTAATTATATAATTAATAATAATTGTGAAGTCACAGTAGCTATGACTCTATTCATTAACTAAGATGAAGAGTTTTTTGTAATCTAAATTAAATGAGTACTAAATAACTGATACATCCCTACTCATTGAAGTGAAAATTTAAGACAAATGCTTTAAATATAAAATGCAGAATACACTCATAATAATATATATAATTTACGAATTTTTTACACTATTAAAAATATAATTTGCTACTATAATTTACTAATATAATTTTACTATAATTTACGTACTTGCTAAATTCAATACAGTATCAAATCTGCACAGTAAAATATATTCTATAAGCAAACTTACAATTTAGAGATCGGTATTTATGCGTAATTCCGACACTGGATTGTTATAAACTCTCTCAGTGCATTTTTACTGACCCCCTATTAATTATAATAATTATGAATAGGATGAATTGCCTGGCGAATTATTTAATTAAAGAAGAAATTTGTTGTCTTTTAGATTAGCATTTAATGCAAAAAGTAATCAGAATAGCTGAAATAATAGAAATAACGAAGAAAATTAATCGTACGTAAATTTGTAAAATATGTACAATTTTCGTGAAAATTTAATATATATATATATATATATGAAAATAGGCAAACTCTATTCCATAATGAGAATGATATCTACAAGAGAAATATATATCTGATAAATTATGCGGGGTTTTTTTTCTGGTTCTATCTAGGTGTTCTTGCTCGCAGCCCGGAAGAGGAAAAAATCTGCAACATCCAACTATTTGATATCAGTCGATGCAACCGATTTATCCAGAGGAGGTGATTCATTTGTTGGGAAATTGAGGTGATCATCATCATGTAATATTTCTGAAAAAATTACTTTTCACAAAACCACTTATGAAATTGATTATATGACAGATTTTCTAGCTTTAAATCAGTTTTGTTTAGGATTCACTTTTTAAAAAAAACATCATGTTTTTTTTTACAGTAAGTCAAATTCGACAGTTCTGGCGATTTAACTGAGGCATACATACTTTCGAAAGGTTTACTTTAACGATATTTATACAAATATCCATTGTTTAATTACTCATTTCAACAATGAGTAATTAATCTTAGTTTCAATTTTTTTTTCCAAACAATATGACTCAATACAAAATTGATTCAAGTGTACTGTTAGTTAAACTAAATAAACATTTATTGCAAACTAAGTGTCCGTAACTCAGTGAAATGACCATTTGAGTGAAAATATGTAAATGTAGTATTTAAAATCCTTAAAGAGTAAATAATGAAAGTGAGCTTTTCATGTCTTTAAATTGGAAATAAGCAGCCCCATTCCCCCCCAAGTTTTTTTTCTTTCTTTTTGCAAGCAAATATTTTGCAATGGTTTATTGCTAGAAATTCGAATATCCTTAACAATCAAACGCATTTAATTTTAAAAAGTTTATAAACTAGTTGTATGTTGCGAAAAATATAGGGATTAATAATTAGATTTAATCATTTATTTATAATATTTATATTCATCTACATATACGAGATTCAACGGTCATTGGACAAACTTTAAAGGGGTTTTACAGCTAACTAAAACATACATTTTTATATAGGAATGTATGATCGCAAGTGACGAGTCGAAACCGGAACCCAATTTCAAAGAAATTTCTCGCAAAAGCCAGGCACAATGTGCCAACTGATACCCGTTGCGTGACAAATTCCAATATTCTGGCTGTCATTGATTTGAGCATTTATTGTAAACATTGAATCAAAGAATCACTTTACAATGATGCTGTAAATAAATAATGTTTTTCTTTTGATGTCTCATTTTTTTCTTTTCGTGCTACAAGGCGTCACTTCCGAGTCTGCATTCCCATACAAAAAAAAGTATGTTTTAGTGAGCTGTACCAATCCATAAAATTTTTACCATGACTGTTAAATGACCCTGTATATATACATATTTTTATGTGTCTATCTTTGAAATTCTATAACCTTTTAAAGTCCTGTTTTTCCCTTCATACGTAGAATTCGGAATCAGTTTGCGAAGAATATCTTCATTTCAGGAAAAAGGCATGAAACTATTTTTCTGTTGCAACATATTCTATAATATCTAATACATTTAAAAGTAGAAAAAATATACTACGTATATTTCTTTTACGTATGTAAAAATCATGAAAACCAGTGTTTTGTAGCTTCCCATTCAGCCTACTTTTATTATTCCAGTAAGCATATCATACACAATCTACTTTTGAGTATTCTTTGGCGACTAACATGGAACCAAAGTGATCCATTTCTACTATGTAACAGAATAAAGAAGAGAAAGAATAATAAAGAAATATCTTTAAGCCAGAATGACAGGAACATTAGCAGTCTTGCAAATGATTGATTCACTGCAAGCAATTTTTATCTCCAGGCGACAAAAAGAAACATGTCCCTGTCAAACACAGGTAAGGGAGCACCGAAAAAATAACTCAAAACATTAAAGTAGGAAAAAAGCAGGTATAAAATCGTAGCTGGATGCAGATATAAAAGTTCATTGCATGTAAATGTTATGTTGGGGATGTTAACAAACTGCAACATAGAACAGTTACGAAAAAATGTGTAATATCTTTACAGCTATCACATTGAATTTTTAATGGCACGTTTTCATAATTTAAAATGTTAAAACATGTTTTATTCAATGTTTTAAGTAAAGGTATTTATTGGTTTATTTAAATTTTGTAACTTTTTAAATACTTTTTATAGTTGTGATGAGTTTTTTCATGACTTTGCAAATATTTTTTTTGTGGCATTGAATATGCTAAAGGGTAGAATGAAAACATTGAAAGTAAGTAAGTGTGAAAGTATAAAAGGGGCATCCTTTTTCCTTCTATCATGCTGAAGCGTAAAGAAGAGGCAACAAGTTCTGCAGAGAAAACTTTGAAAATAAAAGTAATCAAAGCTCAAAATGTATTAGTTAATCATAAAATCATAGATACTTCGAAGTTTTTAAGTATAATTAAATGTTCTCACTACATAAATTATTATTCAATAAGTTAATTTTTTGTTTTAAAAGAGGGAATTTTTTTTTGCAAATTTATTTATGAGTATTTTTTTTTTTTTGGCATGCTTATTATGAATGGTTTATTATGGGAAATACGAAATATATTTAGATATTTATTGAAATTTATTTTAAAAAAGCCCATGTTTGCACATTCATTAAATTTCAAATTCTTGAAGGATCAATCAATATATCGTGTTTAATGATATCTTTATGGTAACAGACTACAATTCCCATCTTTTGGAAACAATACGGGATGGTATAAAACCTTCTCATATTAAGCCAACTGAATGACAAGGTATATTATTCAAGATCTATTTTTTTATTTTAATGAATATTTTTGTGAAAAATTGCTGATTTGCATTTCGAAATTACTTACAATGGTCAATTCATTACAAATTACTTAACCAATCAAGTACTGTGGTCATTTACTAATCAATAGGCAATTGGTTTTATGTAACTTTTAATATTATATAAAAAAAGTTATATAAAAATCAAATCCATTTTATACTAATGGATAATATGGATGGTCCAAACTAATTAACCATTTACCTTTTTTTTCCACTTTATCATTCCAGTTTCTGCTAAGTAGTAAACTGTAATGATAAAATGGTAAAATCTTTCAAAAGAAGCATAAGTTTTGCTTCCTTTTCAGTCACTTTTCCTTACAACCTTTAAACTTCAAAATGAAACTTTTTCTTTGTTCATTACCAAATGCCCATCGAACGTCGAAAGCCTCTTGCGTGAAGAAAACAAAAGCTCACTTTTGTCAACATCCCGAAGCATTCGAACTGTTTCAGATAAATTCAAAGAACTCTGTTTAATTTCGGTGTCAATAAGTCTTCATCGAGTGACAGCTCAAACTGCTGTTTAAACCACAATTATTGTGGAGGGTCGCATTTTTCAACTACTTAATCGAAAAAAAGTCTTGACCTGATTCTCCTTTGAGAAATGACTTGCCAGTAGGGTCAATTCTTTACACTCTCTTGAAACAATATGTTTTCCACTTTTATTTGAGGATAAGAGAACAGTTTTTTAATGGCAGTATGGACAACTTTAAGAATTAATATTACTTTAAAGGGAACAGATTTTTAGAAGAGGTTTAGGTTCTTTTTAAATTACAAGTTTTATAAAAGAAAATATGCTTTAATTGAAAAAACCCCACAAAAACTGCCTTTTTTTATTACCATTTTAAAAAGCTTGAAACATTTTCTTTATAACATTCTTAATGACAGTAATACTAACTTTAAAAAGTAAGTTAACTTTACAGGAAATCGATATCGTTTTTTTTTTTTTTTTTTTTGTTTTTCATTATTATTTCTTTAAAAAGTTAAATGGATTAAATTATATTTCAAATATATAGTATGTAAGATAAAATGCTGTAATAAAAATGGCATGGAAAATTGAATTGTTCATCGATTATTATTTTACTACTGGCAATTTTTTTTAGTCTGAGTTTATTAACTATCAAGATTTTAAGATCAAGCAAGTAGAAAATTACCAAATAATTACGAGGTTTACGAATATTATATCTATTTCATTATATTTTCGTTTAAACGTTATTTTCTATAATTTTTTAACAATGACTGATGAAAATAACGTTTTTTAACTAGCTAATTTACTAGCTCGTTTTATGACTGCTTAACCGAAGAGAGAAAAAAAAAATGTCTTTTGTTGATTTTCTTTTGAGAAATAACTTGTTGATTTACCTCTAATAACAATATTTTGTGAATAAAAAGAATAATTTTCATTTGAAAATGAGCGAAGAGTGTTTAATGATCGTATGATAGCTTGAAAAAATAATATTACTTTAAAGGAAATCGGTGTTTTTTTTTTTAATTTTCTTCAGAAGGTTAGAAGTATATTAGATTACTTTTAAGTTATATTATTTATGAAAAATAATATGCTTTTATAGAAAGTAGAACGGAAAATTGCGTCATTTATACGGAACTGAAATTTGCATGTTGTTGTTTTAAAATTTTTATTAATGAATATCAAAATTTTAAAATCAAAGCAATAGAAAACTAGAAATAAATTGTAAGATTCTAGAATATCTTTTCTTTTTCTGTTAAAAGTTATTTGCAATTTTCTTTTTGTAGTGACTGTTGATTATCGCTACTTTTAACTTCTTAACCGAAAAGAGAAACTGAGAAATATAGAATAACATCTTTTCCTGATTTTCCTTTGAAATAGCTTGTCGATTCACCTGCAATAACAATGTTTCTAGAATAAAAATGATTTTCATTTGAAGAGGAGAAAACAGTTTTTTAATGACAATACGAACAGCTTTCAAAACTAATGTTACTTTAACAGAAACATATATCTAGTTTTTCTTTAGAAGTTGGGAACTTTAGTAGCTATTAGATTTCTTTTATGTTATATGATTTGTGAAAGATAATATGTTTTAAAAGAAGAAAAAAAAATTCATTATACTTTGAAGATTATTTTTTAAATTGTATAGTGCTTTGAAATGGTTATTAATAAACATCAAAATTTTAAAATCAAAGAAATAGAAAACCAAATAGAAATTTTGATGTTAACGAATATTTATCTATTGAATATTATCTTTCTGTTAAGCGTTATTATTTTTTACAATGATTTTAATGGTAACGATTAAAGAGCTACCTAATCGAAGAGAGAGAGAGCTAGAATCTTATTTTGATTTTTTTTTGAGAAATATCTTGTTCTGTAATAACTATAAATTGAGAATTAAAAATAATCTTTTTTATTTGTAAATGAAGAATAAATATATTTATAGTGGTTTGTAAGGGAGAATTCTTCGAAATAAAATACTTTAACAAGTAATGCTCTTCAAAGGGAAAATATATATATCTATATATATATATATATATATATGTATATATATATATATATATAATTTTTAAAAGTAGGTTTCATACTCGAAAAATGTATTAATTGTGAAAAATTGCATGTTTATTTGAAAACAAGTATGTAAATTACTAATAGATACTGATTTTATAATAATATTTAAGATATTATTTCAAAATGTGAGCCTAAATATCAAGGAAATGGAAATGTTATAATGATTCTCTAATATTTTGAGTTGCTTGTTATCCATTTTTGTGTATATATAAACTGTTTCTGTCAAGCTTAATATTTTTTACATTATACTAGTTGCCTTAGTTTTTACATTATACTAGTCCTAGTTGCTTAAACAAATAAATCTAAAGCACAATAAAAGCTTGTTGAATGTATTGCATATTGAATATAATAAATGTAGAATATTATTCGGAAAAGATTGTTAGTCTAAAGACCTTTAACACACTTTTCGATTTGTAAGTATTCTATAATTATTATTTTTATTTCAAGTTAAAAAATTATATTATATTTAACTGTCTTTTAGTTGAATTATTTCATTCATTTATAATTGTTTTTTTTTCACTCTTTATTAAATGGAGTGAGAATAAAGTGTCTATTTGAAAATTTGAACTGTAAATTATAATTTTCTCATTCTCTGTTCCTTTCAATCGGAGAATTCCTAATAATACATTTACTCAATTCTTTAAAGTATTGAACATCTTTATTGCTTCATAATTCAACTTAGTCCTGTAACTAGCAGAAAGTGAACAGCAGAATATTTTAATACCTTTAATCGGAATGTCCACTACACTGGGTCATTTTCGGCTCTCGCATACCTTTAATCCGATTTATTAATCGCATACCTTTAATAAATCGGATTGATTTTGGCTTTTAAATCCCAGCATTCAATTCAGTTAATTCGCAATGTTGTCTCATATATTAAAATATGCAACATTTTTCAGAAATTTCCTAGAATATGTTTATAATGAAATTTAATTCAACCTTAGAAAGTATTAAAGTTGATACTAATAATAAAATTTAATTCAGCCTTAGAAAATATTAACTTTGATAAAAGTAATGAAATTTAATTGAACCTTAGAAAGTATTAGGTATTATAAAATAATGAGGAATTTGATATTTTTATTAAAATAAATTAAATTAAAGAGTTTTTTGTACTTTAAAGTATTGTTAATTATATAGGAATAGTTATTTTACATTAAATACTATGCAACTTTAAAAAAAAAGGCTATTCCGTGGAAACTTTTCGATTCTGGAAGTTGTTTAATTTAACTTTATGTTTTAAAAAGTGCAATGTCATAGGGTAATTTATCAATGTTAGGAAAGTGAATTCTTGACATATAATTTGTTCTCAGCTCTATATTGATTAAAAATAATCGATTTATATGTCAAATGGAATTTTTTTTATTCTAAAATATCATTCAAGTCTATTTTGAGAGATAAAAGATGCTAAAATAATAGAAAAAAATGGCCTCAAAATCCTCAAAAATTTCAAGAATTGCTCAATGTTTTCTATTAAGCAAATGATTATTTGAAAGATAAAAATTCTACTTTCTCTCTCAGGAGGCATTTAATTAAAAATTTCAATTTTGTGTCTCGAATATAGAAACTTCCAGAAGTTGAGGGAAAAATCTTGTAGAACAAAAACTCAAATGTGCTGATTAAAGGTGAAAAAAAGCTTATAACTAATTATAAGGGGTTGGAAAGAAAGTACGTTTGGTTTTTACCATGTACTTAAAATTGTGAGAACCAAAATTACTTTCTTGCTAATCCAATATAATTAGTTATGCATAAAGATCATTCTATAGCAAAAGTTTGATAGAAAATTGGATGTCAGATTACAAAATTATGTTTTTTAATTCACTGATTTTTTTAAATTTAATTCTGTTTTTAACATTTTTTCTCATCCTTTTCAATTCCATTGGTCGCACATCAACAAATTAAATTCCAACTCGTGTTATGCAATGGGTTCATTATACTACAATGAAGCTATCATCCAATGTTTTACAAAAAAATATTTTAAGTCGCTATTGATGGTATTGGATAAAAAGTCGAATAATGAGATCAAGCAAACAGAATCCCTTCAGAAATATAAACTGAAAAATTTAATTTTAAAATAACATATTCAGTGAAAAAAGATTTTTTTTTTTTTCATTAGAGATACATTTGTCATGTTTTTGTCTGAAAATCATTAAATATAATAGTTCTCGATCATATGAATCTAAGGCCAGAAAATCACTATAATGCTTATATATAACAGAGGAAGAAAAGATAATTTAAATTATTGAATCAAAATAAAAAGATTTTGACCTCATAACTATGAATACATTTTTTCTTCCAATTAGCTTAAGATATTTCAGATAATTCTAAATGATATGAATCTCAAACTAAAAATACTAAGCTGTAAGTCCTAAGCCTAAAGTTCGCACAAAATGACCCTAGAATGACGAACCAAACCAAACCAAATCTCAAACTAAAAATAGAGCAATTGGTATTTACTGCTTAATCGATTTTATTCCAGCTCATAATTTGTATTCCTGTTTCCGTTGAAAATGTTCTTTATTCCGAAAAAAATATGAGACTTTCTTAATTGAGAAATGTCCGTATATCAAAAAAAAAAAAAAAAAAAAAATCCGTTTCCAACAACTAATTCTTGTTATTTTTGTATTCTTCCATAGATCCAATCTCTTGGGTACTGTCTTCACTGTATATGACGCTGGATTTAATCCCAAGAAGCGCATAAGCACCGAGAAAGATTCAAGATGCGAAATAGCTTTAATATACTACGTAAGTGTTTCTCGTATTTTCTATTTTTCCTTTTTATTGTATTGTATTGGATATTGGAATATTTCAACCACATTTTCTGTGAGATAGTTATCTAAAATTAGTTTATTATGATAATTTTGCGCTTACTAGAATTCTCAGTTTTTATTGGTAAACTAAGCTATTTCTCTAAAAAATATTAGTTTTAAAAATATTTTATTTAAACATATATTAGTGCCTTAGATTTTGAAATATAATGATTATTAATAATAACTAAATAATTTCACATTTTCAAATTTTTATGTCTCTTCTCACTAATATCAGTTCTAGAACATTGCCTTTATAAATTTAGTGGGAAATCCATTCATTATATTTTCAATATTATTTCATTTTTTTTCTGTTAGTTTAAAAACTGTTGATTAATTTATTATTTGCTGTGAATTCAATTAGATTTATTGAGGAAAAGGGGGATTCCCTTTATTATTCAAATACTATTAATATTTTCTAAGATAATAAGTTAATACTTGGTTATGTTAATAAAAAAAATCGAAAATTATGCAATAATTTCTATGTTTTTCACCACGAAATAAAATGAAAGAGGTATTACCTTTAAAACTTCATAAGATTCCTATTGCTGAGCTGAAACATTTGCTACATAATATTGCAAAGTTTTTGCTCTGCCCTATTCAATATCAAAACTATTTTAAAAGCTCTCTAGTACTGAATCCTTTTATAGTAGTGCGAGTGTTTTCCATTTTATCTTTTAGGAGACCAATGTTTTGGGATTCAAAGGCCCCAGAAAGATGTCAGTTGTTCTTCCTGCTCTCAACAATGACCATAAAAGAATTGAGATGAAATCTAGCGCTGTAAGTACATTCTGAGTTTGAAAGGTACCATGCTTTCTTTATTGAAAAAAGCAGTTCGTCATTTCAATGTTCAGATCTTTTCCCTAAAAGAATAGTAATTTTTTTTAAGGATTTCATATAGCAAAATGAATAGAGACTTTCTACAAAAAATTTCACTAACATCCACTTGTGGTGAATTTTTAAAACACAATACCATTTTAATAAAATTTTTGACTCTTATACAAACTTTCCAAACTAAACAGTATAGTTGCTTAGAAACCTTAATAATTTAATTTTAATGGTGCTCATTATATTTTATAATAGATGTTATCAGGGTGTTCAAATTTAGGGAAATCACTAAACATTAAATTGCTCTTTTCTGAAACAAACTTTAATATTCCATTATTTTCTCATAAAATATATTATGAGAAATCAGACAAAAATGTATCAAAAGAAATTATTATAGTTGTTCAAATATTTCCTATAGATATGTTTGATTATAATTCATTTTTCTCTTTAAACGATATTGCTTATATATTCTTTGGCAAAATATTTAAAATAAGGTAAGTAGTCAGCTACTTTTTATTATTTTATACTAACCAGGAATTTACAAATGGCATGCTGGAAGTTGTTATATTCGTAAGTAATACATTTCACTATTTTGTGATTTTTTTTATGCTAATATTAGGAGTGCTACAAAATATTTTAATATAGTTATACATTATTTTAAGTATTATAGTATAGCTATACTATCAGTTTAATCTATTATAATGCTTAGATTAAAGTTAATTAATACGATTAATATTAATTAATAACATATATATGTATGTATATATATATATATATATATATATATATATATGTATTCGCTACTTAATTTTTTTCAGAAAATCCTTTATTGGAAAATTATTTTGTAGCATTTTAATACGCTTAGAAGGAAAAGTATTTTTTAAAGTTTAGGATCATTTTAAAATCATTGCTTATATATATATATACATAACCTATTAAAATGCTGCAAAATAATTTTCTAAAAAAGGACTTTTTGGAAATTTTTTTTCATCTTTCAGTCATTTCAATCTTTCATTCATTCAATTCAATCAACTTTTAATTGTTCTGAACCTTTACAAGTTGAAAAAATACTTTTAATCAATATCTAAGATTATTTTACGAAGTTATCTTATTTATTTAAGTTTGAAATTTCCTTTTTAACACAAATCCACTAACTTTTGATGCACCCGGTTATTCTATAAACAGCAAAACCCAACCCTGTTTTGATTTCCCTAAAATCAGAGCGAAACCAATTTTAGCAGATTACTTCAGAATAAAATAAAATAAACTACACCCCTCCGAATGGGTCAGGAAAGCTTTCCGTATGATCCATTAGAGTAGATTATGTTTGGATGCTACATAAGACTGGAACAAACTTTTCAACAGAAATCCTGTAGCTTTTGAGGCTTGCTGTCCTAGTTCTTCTGTAAACAGAACAACACAATCCAGTTTTGATTTCACTTAAAGCAGAACGAAACCAAATTACGCACATTACTTCAGAACAAAACAAAATGAACTAAGCATCCTGAATGAAACGGGAAATCTTGCAGTACGACCCATTAGAATAGTTTGTTTGTTTTTCGCTAAATAAGACTGGGAGAGACACTTCAACAGAAATCCTCTAACTTTTGATGCCTGTTGATACATCAAGTTCTTTTGTTAATAAAAAAACGCAATCTTGTTTAAAATGTCGGCACTTCTGAATATGGGTATGTTTAGGGGAGATAAAAGTAACAGTGTATGGTGTGAAATGTTCCAATTTGTGAAATGTATTTTCAGGAAGGTGAAGGCATATTGGAGAAAGTGAAGAGCCGTAAAATGGAGAATTTGTTGGAATTGCAAAATAAAACACCACAATGGAATGATGGTAAGAACCTTTTAAAATAATAAATATTCCTCATGTATTTCTAAAAGAATATAAAATCACTTTAATTCTTCATTCATTTGCATAAAAACATATTTTTAAATTCATTATGAAATTTTTTTGATTTCAAAATAGATTAGCTAATAAAAAAGTAATTAAAAATATGCCTTAAATAGTTTCATTGTTACTAAAATAACAATTTAACATCCTTTATTTAAAATGTAAACAAAGTTTCTTTATCAGTTAATTAAAACTGTCTTAAATTGATCAAACGTGATAACATTCTTATAATATTTTGTGGCATAAATGCTTTAAACTCATCAAAGAATTTCAAGAAGCTTCAGGAGAATAAAAAAATCTGCCTTATTGATAGCTGTTTACCCCTGTAATTAACGATCCCTTTGAAATTTTTCCTAGTTGAATTTAGAATTCCTGTTACTATATTTCCCCGAAATTTCAACTCATTAAATCTCTTTCTCAATTTGGTGGCTAATGATGGAAAATTTAGAAGCTGATGCAAATCATCCATTATTTTTCTTACTCGTTCAGCTTGGAAAAGTAATTCGAACGCATCTGACACCGTAATTACTTCGTAAAAATGCATCCAATAACTTGCTTTGCTTTAGAATTTTCCAATGGAACAATTATAAATAATTTTAAAAAGTGCACCATTTCCTGTTTAAGTAGGGACATTAGTATGGATATTAAAAACTTAGTGATGCTTAAAGAGCGAATGAACCATAAACACATGTAACATTTTAGGTAATGTTTAACAAAAAGCAATTTTCATAAGCATTCTTATTATGGCTTATAATACATTTAATTATTTAGTTTTATAAATTATCGAGTTTTTGCAATCGAATTTTTTAATTCATATAAAAAGTCTTTTGTTTCATATTAATTACATTTTTTATCGACTTTTTACATGTAACCAAATGAGGAATTAGGCGTGGATGTAATCATTTAGTTACGCTACTAGAATTGAAATATTTTCTGACTGTAGTTAAACTGTTTTGGCATATAGTCAAGCTAGCAAAAAGTAATCGTTAATTTTATGAAATTATTGTGTATTCCGTAAATATTGGCGAGAATTGCATGACTTAATCACTGACAAATAAATTAGGATTTTCATCAAATTTTAAATTATTGAATAATTATATATACATTTTCTCCGAATATTTTAAATAATAGTGTTTATAAATTTAATCGTATTTTATATAATACAATATACCATTCAATTTTTCAAAATATTAAAATATTACACCCTTTATTGTTGACTTTATATTCTGCAAATAATTTCTTATGAATAATTTCCTATTTTTTATATCACAAAGAAATTTAAAATTAGCATATACTTATAACCTAATAATGTTGCAATCTATCATAGAATTGGATACTAAAATGTTTTTCATGCTTAATTTTGTCTTTCATTAATTTATGACTTGAATCACTTACATTTCCCTTTTTTTATCGTCTTATTTTGATTTAAGTTTTGTTATTATTGTATATCATGTGTAACTTCATAAATTTATTAGAAGCTTTCTGATTCTAAAAAAGTTACTTGTTCAAGTAGAAATTTCAAAAGATATCTTTCTAAATTTTTTCTGATTTTTCTTTAGAAACTCAGTCGTACGTTTTGAATTTCCATGGGAGAGTGACTCAAGCAAGTGTGAAGAATTTCCAAATTGTTCATATTAACGATCGTAAGTAGAAACCTTTTCAAACTGAATGTTTTTTTTTTTACTAATTAAAGATAAAACCTAATTAAAAATATTTAGACATCGATTTCATTTTTGTATCAAGATTTCTTGCAAACTTATCACACAATTTCAAAGAAATAAAGCAATGTATTTTTTAAGCATTGTTATTAACAAAATAAAATTAATCCTTCTTTATATTTCACAAGAAGTTAAATTGGCCTTTTTTGATAGTATGTTCAGCTTTTGTGTCCTTTCATAATTATACATGGTATAATTATTATTTAATTATATAGAAAATTTTATGTACTTTAAAATACTATATATATTTGTATTATTTCATAAAGAGATGTTTTTTTTTTACTGTTAATTTTCTGCTTTTTAGTTTATTTAATATAAATGCACCGTATTCTTATACAGATTGTTTGGTAAATATTATCTAGCTCTCTTTTAATTATCTTGAATCATGAAATAAATTAGCCAATATCAAAAAAGTTAATAAATTTCAACCCACAAAATTAAATTAAAAATTAATGAAGGACAGAAATTCATGTTTAGATATTATGGATATAATGGATCTATTAGTTAAAGAATGTTTGAAGACAAAACTTTATATTTTTAAGGAATGATAATACAGTATGCTAAATGATTTGACATTTTCAAAGAAAAATCTAAAACTAATACGAATATTTTAGTTTTAAATCCATTTAGTCAATAAACTCTATACCTAAAACAGAAATTAATTCATCAAAAGTTAACATTATTTTTGTTTGTTAACTAACTCGGGCAACATCTTACTTAAAATGTTTAGTTTACCAATTTTTATAACTACTTGAGATTGAAATCCTCATGTAAGCATATTTTTGAATTGTGAAATATACGCAGGTATGCAATGATTTTTTTTTTTTTTTGCTGTAACTTCAACAGAATTAATACTATATAGCCTGGCATTATCTTTTGTAAAAAGGAAATTTCCGCCAGTGGTACATCGAAATAGACATTGATGGGGTAGAATCACTTATTGACGATAGCAATCTCGGTTAACAGTACCTTCGTTGAAACTGGGGAGCTCAATCCGCCCGTTCATCAGAATGCCTTCCAGAGTATCATTGTAACCTCAGTATCATTGTATCATGCCTTTCCCTGACGGTAGAGGGTTAAAGCTATTCTCCTCGTCAATTGGCGTTGAGAATCGCTGACACTTAAACGACTCTCGTCTGTAAGCAGGAAATGATTCCATCTATGAAATGCCCAATCTTTGTATTTCTTACACCAGCCGAAACTGTGCCAAGCTATCAATGGAATACAGCATTCGGGACTGTGTGTGAATAGATCACCTTTATGAAGACGTCTGGCCACAGTAAAATGTGGCACTTGTCATTTCTTTGCTGTACGCAACTGCCGAGCTGTTTGGTATCAATTTCTTTTCGGATGAAGTATGATAAATCGGTCATTGATCGTCGTTTTCTTTCCTTGCCGACTCCAACAACATTTCAAACAGCTGTGATTTCGAAGGCTTTCTCAGATCGTGAAATAAAACTTTTGTCGATCCGAAAACTGGCTACGCTTGAAACATAACACCCCTCCCTAAGCTTACCGATCGTTTCACTGCGTGTAAAGTACTCCAAATGGTTTCTTCTAGCACCATTGCACGTGATCTTGCAGTAATATTTTTGATACTGCCTTTTATTGTAGTGTTGCGTTGCCCGTGCTGATTGCACGCATTTTGCTTGTCCTCATGACATCTGTGACATCTTGTTCCTGATATTTGCATACCAATCACTTTTCTTTTGAACTGGATATTCATTGTACTGACAGCCTCAAATTCCTTTCTACATTTTCATGGTTCGTCCCGTTGATTGGTATCAATCTCTTTTCACCTGCAGGACGATTGCCGCGGGCTTAACAATTACATTTTCCGTAAACTTTGCATGCCAATGTAAATATACTATGAAATTGTTTTATTTTTTAAGAAAAATGAAAGTGATTTTAGAGTGAATTTAGTCGCATTTAATACACTTACTCAGCAATTAAAGCTGCTTACAATGACATGTGTTTAATGACTAAAAAGCTTTCAAATTTGAAATCTTTTATTAGCGTGTTGAAAGGCGTCAACAATTTTTACGATGCTAAATTGACTAATGCAGAGTATTCTATCTAATCTCATTGATCACCTCTCTACTTTTAGCCGACTACATCGTTATGCAATTTGGCCGAGTATCTGACGATGTTTTCACAATGGATTATGGATACCCTATGTGTGCCCTGCAAGCCTTTGCTATAGCACTGTCGAGTTTGGACAGTAAATTAGCATGTGAATAACGTGTGCTGATAAATGGCTCATTTAACAAGGGAGATTGATTTCAATGGAAATTGATACTGTGTATCGGTAACTGTCTGTCACTTTATATAGTTTTTTTATTTCACATTAAATAAATTGATAAATATATCAAATTCCATTGAAGATATAATTTTTATTTAAATAATTATTTTATTTCTTGATATTATGTAATAAATGTTTAATAACTATAAGTGCAATAAAGTCTCTTTTTATGCTGTAGACATGTTCCACAAAATCCGCGTGTAAAAATAACATAAAATTTAATTTACGTAAAAAATATGGATGTATTTAGTACTTAATGAAAATTACATAAAATAGAAACTGTAAATTGATGTAAAACTTTTTTTATATCAAATATGTAAGTATTAACAACAAACAACCACTTAAATACAAAAGTCACATTAAAATACATCTACATTCACATAGAAAGTCATTTAAAAGATCTGAAGGTTGAGAATGCATAAATGTGTTTTATAACTTTATTCAGTGAAATGGATTGAAAATTCGGGATATGTTCACATTTCTTACTTCCTCATCCAAAGAAAAACAAAAGTACATTTAATCTGCATAGTAAAAACAAGGATTTTTCTCATGTACAGTTCACTCTCTCTCTCTCTGTGATTTATTTTATTGATCCTGCAATAGGTTTCACCTTGCGGTTAAAATTTTACTAATGATGTACACTTTTTAGCTCATATGGAGTTTCAAAATGTATGAGAAAATAAAATGATTTCCTCTTTAATTGAAATATCAAAGCCTTCTTGGATTGTAATTTGGATCTCCTGTTTCATCAATGCTTTCCAGGAGACGCTTAAAAAGTTCGACGAATGTTCCAATATGCCCCGAACATTTCTTGCATAAAAAGAGACTCCCTCATAGTGTTTGAGAAAGTCAATGAAAATGTGTTTTTTTTATCAGAATGTGTGCATAAATTTTATTTCTAAAATATCCATTCATTCTAATATATATAGTTAATCCTAAAATTATTGCATTGATAAACTTCGTTTTACTATGATTTCTCACACTTTTTCTTAAGTTGTCGGTTTCAGAAAGAAATGTAATTCTTGTGCAGAATTTTCTTTCACGAATGTTTAAATATGTCTGTACATACTGTTGTTCTTGATGTTTATTTATCTCGTCATATAACAAAGTAGAATTTCAAAGATTTACTTATATTTAAATACAACTCAATTAATTAAAAGTATCTGGAACCGTATTTTCTTTTTCATCTTATGGTGACCATTTATTAATAAGATAAACAATTATAAGAACAATTAAAACATTTATAACTGGAATAATGGTAAATGAACCATGTATAGCTTCTGATAATATGAAATGTGTAGGGAATATCATTAAAAATAATTTTTATCGAGGATTTACAGAATAAAAATGTTAAATAAATTAAGTTAAATTTATTGAAAAAACACAGCTATTGTAAAGCAGCTCTATTCAGTTATCTAAAGTTTCAATTTTTATTTTTATTCATTCAGATATGTTTTAATAGTTTTACAAAGATTTATTATAAATCTGAATTGAAGTTAAGAAAACTAAACTTCAAATGGACTAAATTATTAAATAGTTGAGTAGCCATGTATGTAAATCGATGCCTACTTACTATTGAAATCTCAAGATAAATTGATAAGTTTTATTTCATGGTGTTTTGGATGAATTTAAATTACCTACCATTATATATATATTTAAAATGCCGTACGAATTTTTTTTGATTAAATGAAATGGATTACTATTCATACATTAAACTCGATGAAATACAAGCGAAAATCAGAAAACATTTTTTTGTTGTACGTACAATTTAAGAGTTATGTGTGTAAAATAATTGTCTATAAAACATATATCAAGATTTTTGCTTACTCAGTTTACTGATGAAACATTCAATGTTTAGTTAAATTATGCAACTAGCCACATCCTGGTCTTGTGTGCACTAAATCCCTTTAGAAATTGATTTCTGTATGTTTGCATGTGAAAAATTTTAATAGAAGATTTAAATATACGTTCATTGCATTTGATGTTTAAAGATGTGTCATCAGTCTATCGTGTATATCTTTGTTTGTAAAATTTTTTAGTAAATATGTCTGGTAGGTGTGCTATTTTTCATTAAAATGTTTCATGGTATTAATTATCTAGTCTAAATCATCGATGAAAGTGATAAAGTATGAAGATGGGAATTGGAAAAGTGAAAAATTAACGTTCATTGTGTAGAATGCTTTTCTTGTCGTATTTATAAAACTATGTATTTATTCTGTCGTTGTTCATTCATTAATCTAATATGTGTTACGATGTTATATATATATATATATATATGATAAAACTTGGATGTGATCTTATATACACTTTTTGTTGTTCAGTTATATCAAAATGTATCGTTGAAGTTCTTTCGAAATATTTCTTTCTTGAAAAATAAAATTTTCAGACGATACCATCAGTTTCAATTGAATTTCTTTGCAAAGTAGTTGCATTATAAAACCAACACAAATATTTTCAGATAAAGGTTTTATGAAAAGCGTAAAAGTTTACCCCTGATACTTAGTCACACCGTCGGTAAAATAAGAAGTGAGATTCTTGATTTCTTTTTTCTAGATCAGTGTTCCCAACCTTTTTTGTGTCATGCCCAACCTAAGTCTTTCTAAAATTCTCATACCCTATATGTAACGAATGCATAACTTTTGATATTCAAAAATTGAATTGTTCACTGAAGAAACTTAAATGAATATGTTTTAGGAAATTACTGTGAATGAATCTCACTACCTCATTTAGTTGTAATCAACAACAGTGTAGAATTGTTATAATCAACCTAGGAAATCATCGTAGTAATTAAATTTTTAAAACATATAATGATGAACTTAAATTCAATTACAAAATAATTTTATCGAAAGATTTTTTATATTTTAATTATTATTATTTATTTTTTTTTTATTTAAAAGTTTGTTTTTCACATAAGAAAACTTAAAGAGACGCTCACATTTGGCATGAGCTTTAATAGTATTGATACACTTTGTAACTGAACAATCGCAATATCTTCAGCTACCTATCTTTTCCTATGAATAACACCACTCACAAGAAGCATTTCTGGATTCTCCTCATTCGTCAATTTTAAGCAGCCATTTTTCTTACCTAACATATTTGGAGCACCATCTGTAACATAACATGTTATATATTTCATTGGTATAATATCGACACCTAAGTGATTTTTTAACTTATTACATATATCTTTGAAGGTAGTGGGTTTTCTAACGAATTACAGGACATTTCTACAACAAAATCGCTTCATCAAAATATCTTAAGTAAGTTGTCAATCACTGTCTCTCAAAATAAGTTCATTCCTTTGCACTGACAATTTTCTTGTTTTCAGCTTTTCAACAAGTCGTATTTCAATATATTAAATTCTTCAGCTAACAATATTATTACGAAGTGGCATAATTTTCATGTCGTGGTCATCTTTTTGAACCACTTTTAGAAATGCCGATATTGATGGTTTGATTAAATTCTCTTTTATAATTGGATTTTCCCCAGATTTAGCTATTAGTAAAGCCTCAAGAGTACGATTGATGATCGGTACGAGCAGTAAATAGAAACTTTAATATTGCTCTTTTTGAAATTTTTTTTAAAGGTTGAAAGTAATTCAAATCTGAACTAATATGAGCACTATATTGTCTTCAAATGCGCCTCAAGGCGACTTCGTTTCATTGATTCGTTGGTCAAGAGGTGTTAGCATAAAAAACTAAAAAAAAGGTGACTGTCCATTGAGGACAGCGTGTATAAAACCAAATTTTCCGAATATTAGCGAATTTTTTTTCTTGCTTGCACTATTCATTTAACTATGGGTTGAAATAAATAAATATCAATTAAAAACTAAAAATAAAGTATGTGTTAAAATTAATTTAAGATGAAGTGGAGTAAACGTAGACTACAAAATGTATATTTTAATGTACATAATAAATTAATCTCACTTCAAAATAACATATTTTTTCCATTTGACAAATGTTTCTGGAAAATGTGTTATATGCTTCTAAAACTGAAATTTATTATATAAAAATGTCATTTTTTTCTTTTCTTCTTAAAAACATTTACAAAAAAAGTGTCTAATTAATAATTTTTTGCCAACTGAGACTATTGAGTATTTCAAAATGTATATATTTTTTAAATCAACGGGGCTTTTACGACAATTTCAACAGACCCTTATTTCAAAGTATTACCAACGATTCTTCTTTTAGCTCTTTGCACTCGGCAAGCGACTGTCAGTCGTCTCTGAGTGCACGGATACAGCTCGAGTAGCGACTGAGAATTGTCATACAGTTATGTGGGATTGTATTCGGAGGAGGTATCAGAATAAAATTACGCAATATAAACATTTTTCAGAAGGTTGTGGGATTAAAATTTTTTTAAATTTATTTTTGAAATTTATTCATCGAGTAGATTCTTAAGAAAACTTTGTCGTTTCTATTAGACAATTTATATTTCCCAGTTAAATTACAGTAAACTGTTTTTAAACTGGATGAATCCATTTGTGAATTACCCTCCTTAACAATCAAATTGCTCTTGTGGGTGTGGGCCCCGTCACTCTAGATCAGGGGTCTCCAAATTACGGCCCACGGGCCAAATTCGGCCCGCCAGTGTCATCAATCCGGCCCGCGACAGCGAATAGCTTATTGTTGCTGTAATAAGTTGGATAAAAAAATACAGAATGATAATAACTCGGTTTTATTTACTTGCTAAGTAAAGCTTAATGACAATCATAATATGCAGAAAATTTAACTTAAGTATAACAACTAACAAATAATTGAAATGAATCCTACTAATATTATAAACTATTGAACATCCCGCCGTACTCTCCGACTAATTTAGAAATTATAGATAAAGGCAGAAAAATTAAAACGGTTTTGGCCCTTGGTACTTACTGGAGTAAACAGTATGGCCCTAAGGCTGGAAAGTTTGGAGACCCCTGCTCTAGATTGTATACACTCAGCTCCAAAATTAAGTATGCAGAACAGCATCCTGGTGCAATTTCAAAGAATAATACTGTTTCAAAGAGATGTGTAATAGTTCTTTAATATTAATCAATCTTTCAAAAAGTTCCTAAAGTTCTAAATTACACCCAGAATGCGTAATTTTCAAAGTTAAGAATTCATTAAGGTGATTCATTCACTCAAGAATTCATTAAGGTGATGGAGGGAAACATAATGAGGGAAAGCATAATGATATGTGACTGCATGGTGACCAAGAGTGTTGAAAAATTCTTCGTTTACTATGCAGGTCAAATGAGTATTCAGATTCGCATCAAGTCACCAAGCTCAATAATTTGCAAAATATTCGATGTTATTAACACTAATGTCCTTATATTTCATCCCGTTAATGCAATAAACCATATCTAACGGGCTTGGAGATTATTGATTTAAGCAATTGACATTAATATTTTTGCTTAATAACGCAATAAAACATTTACAGAAACTTCTATAGTTGAAGTTAAGTCATCATTCGATAACATGCAAAGAGTCTCTTGCGAATATTTTCCTAGGAATATGGAATGATATAAATAGGAATATTGTAACGTTACTTTGTATTGATTGCTAGAATAAATAATGGAATTAAAAAAATCTTCTAAGGCATCATGACAAAAATTGTTCATGGCGAACTCGGTAATATTATGAAAAAGGTACACAACTGATATATCTTGAATATATGAAATTTTGGCATCCGTATGTTGAAATTGATACCTACATTTGTTAAAATAATTTTTGTTCATTTGTTTTTATTTTTCTGGCTTGTCAAATTGCTTTTGATTCAAAGTAATGAAAAAAACCTAATGAAATAAAAAATTAATTTTTCTACAATTTCAAAAATTTGCTTGAATTTTAAATCTTAAGTTGAAATTAATTCTTGAGCTAAATTCTAAATTGGAATTTGTCTACAATCCAAAGATGGAATTTCATTTTTTTTCATTATAATAGATATTTTATAATGCTTTAATGTCTACAGTTATATCCTTCTCTATTAGCAAAAAAAGTGATACCGACTTTACAATTTTTGTGTATGCTGTTTTGTTTTATTATTCTGTTTAAATATGCCGTCGTTCTAGTCTGATATCCATGACGTCACCAAAAATGTGAGGGTAACATACATTTGTAAAACGTCGGTAAAGATCAGAACGTAAAGCCACTGAAATGATGAAAAACTACACAAATCCATGATTTTATGAATTTCAATGTGTGCTTGCATGTGGTGTCATCAGAAACACTGAAGAAAATATGGTTTGCAGTTGAACCCAAATTGGGAGTTGAATCAACTCGAACCCCAAATGAAAAAAAATGCATCAGATCTTAGTTAATAGGAACTGTGACTATATTAGAATTTTTGTTTATTCGAATATTCCAATGGCTATGTAAGGTGGAGATATTTTTGCAATATCATCACTTCTGTTTCATGCTGCGGCTATTGAACGTTGGAATATTATTTAATTCTGTTAATGCTCTTAAAATATAATGACTAACATTTAATTTATGCTTTAAGAAACAACGTGAATTATTACATAACTACATCTCCAGTTGCAATTTATAATAGATTTTACGATGTTTCGCATTATGCTAGTGCATATAACCACTGCCCTTCATTATTTATTTGAATTCAAATAAAAGAGCCGGTCCATATAAGATTAAATGAAATTCGTAAGTGGTTTTTGTTCTTTTATTTATTTATTATTAGTTTCTTAGATTTCCTTTCTTTTCTTAATGCTTCCATTACTATTGTTACTAAAATAC
The DNA here is from genome assembly GCA_021605075.1 of Caerostris darwini. NCBI lineage: Eukaryota > Metazoa > Arthropoda > Arachnida > Araneae > Araneidae > Caerostris > Caerostris darwini. Next base: position 534,976 of record BPLQ01013598.1, on the reverse strand, counting down.
AGTGATGTACATGATCGTCTTTGTAATGAAAAAAAATCACTTTTTTTTTTAGATACAAGGAAATATATTTTGTTTCCACTTACTTAAGATTACAACTATTTCCAAATTTAAAAATATTTCCTAAACTCTATGTAGAGTTTAGGAAATATTTTTAATTCAATTTGCTATAAGGCTCAATTAAATTTAGAATTAGTTACCAACAACAACTGTTAACAAGAATGAGGTTTGGTTTTGGATTGGATAAATGGACTGGAAATTTAAATTAAAAATTTCTTCGCACAATCAAAAATTATATTTTAGAGATTTATTATTTTCATAAATAGCTAAAAATTTCAATTTCTTGGCTAAATTAGATTAGAAAAGAATACTCCACACTTGAAGAGACAACAACTTTCGTATTTTAAAACTTTCACTCTTCAACAAGAAAATGTCTTACCGTATTATACGTAAATGGTTTCCATTTCCCTTCCATAACCTTTAAGAGATATCTGAAGACGATGAACTGAATTCAATGGCACTTTGATGGTTTGAAAGAAAGATGTTTTTACGTATATTCTAAAATACAGTTGTCTCTAGATTTAGGTGATCGAAAGAAGGTGCTTTTCAAGTCGTAGATCCAATGCTAAATATAGTTCAGATGTTGAAATTCAATAAAGTGTTGAATATACATAAAATTCTTTGAAGAGAGACGATTTCTGTGCGTTTTCGAATAGTATCTGAAATAGAATGAATATATTTTCTACAGTTCAAAAACTGAACTGAATTGAGTGAAGAAGTTCACAGAAATTGAATGTTTTTTCATTCTTCATTTTGCATTTGTATTTATATGAAAAGGGAAAATTTGAATTTTCACAAATATGAAAGAGATTACAAGGTGATTAAATTAAGGCAATCATGCAAGTCATTTGATTGAAAGGTTCAAAAATTTGAGCAACAAGTAAATGGAGATTAGGTTTTAGAAGATTACAGAAATTATAAAAAACAAGAAAGTAATTTTTACATGTGGAAGGATATGCAATTATTTTTTTAATATTTAAGACATCTTTTAAACAAACTGAAAATATTGTCCATAGAAGGGAGAAGAATTTATACCGCAGTGAAATGAAAATAGAATAAATCACTTAAAAATAACCTATGTACGTATAAGTCATTTTTAATTCATTTATTGTATTGATTATAATGATGCAAAACATATTCAAAATGCATCTGAAAATTTTGTGATTTCTGTATTAAAACCACATTAGTTAATGAAATGCCTCCATATTTAATTCATAATAAAAAAATTTGCGTGTATGTGTATTTTTAAAACTTAAAGTTTTCAAAACTGTGAAGTCCATTTTTTACATTAATCCATTATTTTTTCATTTGGTGCATAAAAAATCATCATAAAAAAATAAATAGTTCTTTTTTAATTAAATAAAGCTAATATTATTGATGGTATAAAATAAATTACAATTTCTAAAACTTAATTGGCTAAAAATCATTAACTTTCGATTCGCTTAATAAATAATCAAACAGAAATTGAAATTGTATAAATGTTAAACATTAAAACCAATTAGATTTAAAGTCACATTATTTATCAATTTATTCTCTGGAAAAAAGCTCATAAAATATATAATCTTAAGGGAATTCTGAATCAACATTAAAAACCAACATAATTTATTTCAAAACAAATTAGAAAAAGGGAAAGGAAAACAATCAATATTTTATTAGCCGTTTTAATAAAAAATATCTATCTACATGTTAAAGATACAAATAAGGGAAAGAAGCTTCCGAAATGATTTTTCCATTGATTGCTTTATCTATGCCCATATTTTTCTATAGGTCTAGCCGAGCGTCTGAAACTCAATAAATGACAACTAGAGAAAAATTATGCCATTTATACGACAGATCATGTCGACTTTAAGAAATGAGCAATCAAAAATCTATAATCATAATATATTCAAGGTACTGATTGTATCATTTGAAATTTGGATTTTTTACATTTCTTTTCATTCAATATCGGAAGTTTTTTTTGGGGATGTGTGTTTATTTCTTATAATTTATTTAAAAATTTTTGTATTGAAACATCAATTTTTTTTCCTATAACGCTATAATTTTTTTTTTGTTTGGCGTAAAAGTCAAGAAAAAACTCCAATTTTCGTCTACTAAAACCACAACTCGTCAAAAAGCCACAATTTTTTTACAGAAAATTAATGATAAAAGGACAGGAAAGTTTCAAAAATTCCATTTATTCAAAATTCATCTGCTTTCTTTTTAATCTGTTTAACATTTATAAGGAAATTGAAACATCATAGATGTTAAATAATAAAACAATTATATTAGATTTCAATACATATTATTTACTAATGTATTTTTTAATTAAAAAGATTTTTAAATATTTAATTACCAATTTATTTTATTAGTACCTTCAAGTTGTAATATCAAGTGTGTCTAAGGCAAATAGACATGAAACAACAGGAGTCCTTCTTGTATAAATCCATTATTTAGAAAGTTATGAAATTCTGAAAAATCATATCAATCACTGATTGAAAAATAATTAGTTAGAACACAAATTCAACCTTAGTTCAAAATTGATTTATCACTTTAATCCCGTCAGATGTCTACATCAATTTTATGCTATTTTTTAAAAGATTAATAATGAATTAATTACCATGCCATAAAATAAGGCCTCTTCTCTTTTGATAAAGGCCTGCTCATTGAAATTCACTTTACTGGAGCCTTCTTTAGGTCACTATTGTTTTATTACTCATTCAGATAGGTCGAGTGCTTTTTTTTTACGAAAAAGAAAGAAAAAATTATTAAACCTACATAAAGTCGCCTGTTATATTTTTAGTCTCTTGTCATAAGAAGGATTATAATTATCTTCGGTTTTAAACAAAATTCTACGTAAAAAATATTTATAAGACATAAAAAAACTCTTAAAAAGCAGAGTAGCTTTTTTTTTCATAAATAAAATATTTACAACTAATTTTCGAATTTTTCGTTCCAAAACAATAAAGTCTAATAACCTCATTCAAATAATGAGACTAGTTTTGAATGCGAACATTAAGATGCAGATAAAAGGAAAAGGAAATCATCACATTTTATTGGTCAACAAAAATTTAAAATAAAACACATTTTATTGCTTAATTTTCAAAGCTTTTCCATGCCGAATTTAAAATCAAACCTTTTTTTTTATTACATAAGACTCTTTTGTAACAGTTATGCAAGTGTTTTGCATTTACACTGAAGAAATAAATTAACACTGAACGTAGTCAAAATCTCTTAGTTGGAAATATATTCCGAAATACGTTCCTTAAAGAAGGTTACTTATAAAAGTGCAGCAACCATCTTCCTGCATATCCAAACTGCAATTTCTTTTTCCATGCTTGAAATGTCCCGAAAAATGTACACCGGCTTTCATATCTTTGGGAAAAAAAATCAAAATATAAGGAAACGAATCTTCAGAGACATATTGCAGTCTAAGTCTTCATCTGCTTTCATATATTTCTTGTACTTGTCAGAGCTTTTATTTGCTTAATTTTTTTTCCATTACATTTGAAAAATGCATGAGAGGTTTTTTTAGGTTATTCAACCCTACTTCAAAAAGAATCACTCAAACAATTCATGGTGTTACGAAAATTCTATCTTTAATTTTTAATTCAATAATCGTGGAGAACGCTTCCTTCAAGTAAAACAATTCTATCCATGGCTTTATGCACAGAATTTTTTCTGTCTTTCATTCCTTCTCATGGCTTTCACCAAATATCTCATGAAATATTATATAAAGAGATGGAAGACGGATATTTTGAAAATCGACTTCAGGAACATTGCTACTATTTTTTACTAGGTGTAAGAGATTTACATGAATTTAATAGTTTCATTTTAAAATGTCGTTCACGATCCCTGCTGTCCCACTCTCCCAAAGAACAAAAATTTGCTTATCCAGACTGAGCAACATAATCTTCGACTTAATGTTTGCACATATGTATTGTATCATTCAAGATTACATAGAATCATTCAAAATTAATCTTCATTTTCATTAGTTTTCCTCATATGAATGGCATATGCTAGTGGCCTTTGTTTCAGATCATAGTCGAACAACATAGTCTTCTACTTAAGGTTTCCACATATGCTTTACACAAAAAATTTTTTCTGTATCTTTCTAGAATAATTTTCATTATTATTCTATAATTTTCATAGAATAATTTTCATTATTATTCTATAATTTTCATAGAATAATTTTCATAGAATGTCATAGAATAATTTTCATTGTCATTTTTCTTGTATAAATAGCATATGATAGTGGCATTTATTTCTATTATGCAACAGAACGTCTTTGAAAAATTAATTATGCCTCTATGTTGAGAGTACTGGTGAAATACACTGTTCAAAACAATTACGAGATTCTATAAAATAACAATACACCCGAAAGTTTAAATAAATGTAAGAAAAAAACTTTTTACTTTTTGAAGTCCGAATAGGTAATTGTCTGACACATTGGAAATCACGTTATAACAGACAGCGAATAAAATTTGGCTTTCTGCTTACTGAAAAAAGGTGAAAAGATATAATTGACATTTTTTTCGGTGGGCGCAATGCCGCCTGTAGTAAATGGAATTATTAATGATATTTTGTTTGTATTTTATTTGTTTGTTTTTATAACTAACGGCTCTTTTGCATGAAATGCGTCTCGTCTTTATCTATATCTTAATTTACTGGTCTTAATAGTTTAAGTAAAATAATTAAGCATTTATATACATAGAAATCTAACCAAAGATTTCTCATAAAATCGTATAAATCCAGTTGAATAAACAAACCAAGAAGAGAATTCAAAATAGACGCAGTTGAAATTTTTAAACGAATATTTTCTCGACACTAAGTGTGAACTAGTAATAAACATGTAAAAAAATTATTACAAAATCCGTTATACAACTTATAATACTGAAGTCATATTTATTGATACACGAATATGAAGAGCTGCGATTAAATAACTGTATTCATAACAAAAGAAACCAAAGAAATAATTTATACTCTCATAAATGAAAAAAGAAAATCACATTTGTGAATTTTCTGTAACGTGCAATTTGTCCGAAATGATTGAACAGAATACCAAGAATGTACTTGCTGCAAAGTTTAGAAGAAATTAGTTTTGCCAAAAAATTTTTTAAATTATCATAACAAACTTCAAAACTTTAATTAAATAAACAAGAAATCATATAGAGGGTGATCCAAAAGTCAGGGAAAACTTTAAAAATTTATATTTCCGAAACTAAGTAAGATAATAACTTACTATTTGCATATAATGAAGCAGTTTTTTTTTTCAGTTGATAAAAAATTAACCCTCGAATAGTTCATTCTTTGACCATCAGAAGTGTTACATGAAATAAAACGTCAAACAGATTGATGACTAATAAATGTCCATGACGCCATCCGTCAAACACAATTGTCAGATGAGGTAGCACACTATTCACATCATTAAGGAATATTCCTTGTGGTACTGTATACACACCCGGATACCTCCTTCAATGTTGCCAACGAAACTAGTTTTTAAAAGTACATTCTTAAATTTAAGTATCCCCACAACCAAAAGTCACAAGGGGTCAGATCAGGAGATCTGGAGCGTCATACATGAGCAAAAGCTTAACTGAGGAGACGATTTTCCCGATTGTTGAGCGTGTTATTCGTATAAAGTAGCAGCTGTATATGAGAGTGCTCAATCCGAAGGTGTATTCTCCTTCTGTAGAAACTACATATAGGAAGAGAAAGAACGACAACTGTGCGACAATTAAAGCTGCTCTTTATATATAGCCGAAAAACTAGTCTGCATCTTGAAAATATTGACAAAAATAAATTATTCTAACGTTAACTTTTTATTATTTAAAAAAAATCGTTTTATTTCCCTTAATTCTGTGCAAAAAGGAAAAAAAAAAAGGTTTTTAATCTTTATTAAAATCCTTTAATTTCCATAAGTTTTCGAATTATTAATTTTTAAAGTTTGCCCTGACTTTTGGACCACCATTTACATATAAAATGAAACAAATTCGTAAAAACTAATTAAATGTAGCGATACGATTACTTTAAAAAAATTCAGGAACTACTCCTATTATTCAGAAAGTCCCATGAGTAGGGATAAATAATTTGAAAACGATATTTATTCGACATAGAAGCTCCAGCTTGTTTATTTATTTATTTGTTCGGTGCTTCAGTTAAACGATCGCAAAAGCAGATAATCGGAATTCACAAGGGAGGAGCACTCTATTTCCATCCCAGAAAATAAATATTTGTTTTCAATGAAAAATAAAATCATTCTCAACTATCGTTAGTTTAGACTTGAATGTTAGGTAATACAAAAAGTGCGATGAATAAGTAAGATTTAATTTGCTACTGACGATTAAACTACTTAAGAAATGAGGCTTATGATAAGAATTAAAATCAGCAATAACTTATAGGAAGAAAACAAAAATTTGTTTAAAAATAGGATGGCTTTATTACAAATAAAGTTCTGTATTGACATTTCTGTAATTTTTTGAACAAAACTCAAAAAACAAATGCCACATTCAAGGCAATTTGTTTTTAAATAACGTTTTATTCTAATATGAAAAAGTACATACTATATTCATTTTGTTTGTTTGATTTTATTGATGCAATTAATGTAAGAACACGCACTTTACTAACAAATCAGTTTGAATTCAAACTAACATTATTTAAATATGTATAATTTCAAAGAAAGATATATTTCAAAAATACATAAAATAAAACAATATTAATTAAGAAACCGTATGTAGAAAAGTATACATTTTTTCTAAATTGCAAGGAATTTCGGAAGTACGATTGTTATGAATGAAATGGAAAAATAAAACTGTTAAACAGCCTTTGAAATACCATTTATAATACATTTGATTTAAATTTCATATTTATTTCTAAGAATATGTGGTACGTAAATTACGAAAGTATTACAAAAATTGCTGAAGTTAAGAAGATTGTTAAATTTGCTAATTGTTTTAATCTATAAAAATTTGTGTAGATAATTTCCCCAAAATATTGACATTAAAAAAAAACATGTTTATAACTTTTTAATTGTGTAAACATAACAAATGGTAACAACTAAAAAAATGGAGTTCACCTAGGTGTCAAATTTTATTATTGTTGTTGTATTCAAATGTCAAATTCATTGACCTGAGGTCATTCGCCGTTGGAATGACAGATATGTTGCAGATTCAGCGTTACCCACAGGCATAATGAGGCAATAATACTGTACCACCGCACTTTGAAGATGTAGCGTCTGCATATTCTCTGCATTTTTTCCGACAAAGGAACTTGGTTAGACGTTGCTTATAAATTTTCAAACGAAATTTCCTTTGTATAGAAAGCCAACGTTCTATCCATTAGGTAAGCTTCACTATTGTGATAAAATAATGAGAATGAAAATAATTTGATGAAACAATATGTACCGTCAAATAATGGTATTTAAGTTTTTCCTTTGTAACGCAATATTTCAGTTAAATTCATTCACATTGTCTCTAAAGCCATTGCTTCTTATAACAATGTACAGGAAAACTCACAGCCAAATAATTTATTGAATAAAAAGTAAATAACTTTTGTATTCTTTTTTGTAAAGTTAATAACGTTTGTAATACTTTTATAAATTACATACCATACATTCTTAGAAACAAATACCAAGTTAGAATTATACATATTAAAAATTGCAACTTTTTTCAAAGGACATTAGCAATTTCATTTTATTACTTTCCAAAACATCGTTGCTTAAAATTTAGAAAAGTTGTATATTTTTCGATATCAGGTATCTTAATAAATATAGTTTTGTTTTATGTATTCATTTAAATATTCCCTTCTACTTAAAAATTTTGCACATTCAAATAACGTTAGTTTTAATTCAAACTGATTTGTTGAAACGAAACTATTTTTCTACTACGAAAACTTTCTATTTGCCTAAAGAAATGGTGAATACCTATCTTTTGAAAGGATAAAATGTAATAACTACTTCAATCCTTGAAAAAACTAAAATCCATTCAAACTTGAATGTATAGTTTTTTTTTCTTATAGCCAACAATCTGTAAAGGAAGGCTTCTTCACTGTAGGAAGTTGAGGGATTGCATTCAAATGTGTTTTTGATGTGGGTACCCAGCTGGGACAAAATGGGGTAATATTATGATCTAATTCAAATCACGCTCCGGAAAACTGAAAAGGGATCTGAAATGGCCCAAAAATACTTGCCAAGTAAAGCCGTCAGTTGGTTTATACATGCCCCATATTGAAACGGAAAAAGTAAATTAGTCTTGCATAAAAACGATTGAGTATACATACGAAATGCATACATCCTTTATTTCACTATTCTACTCTTTAGATTTAGCTTACTAGGATAGTTTTATTTTGCATTTTGGGAACTTAAATCTTTGGTGAATTTTAAATAAACATAAGGAAAGAATAAAAATACTAAATAATTAATATTTTTTTCAGCTCCATTCTGAAAAAAAAAATGTTTTCTGAAATTCTCATAGTTTTAGTTCAATTAATATTTTATCAATTCTTATCTTGCTAAAAAATCTTTCCTTTTTCATCGATTAGTAACAAATAACCCGCCTTTGTTTGCTCTCATTACAGTCCTAGACTTAAAAGCCATTGCTAAATACAACTGCCTTAAATCAAATCTTTTAAGTTTTTAAATGTATACTAGCCTAATTAAAAGCCAATAGCATATTTCATTATTTGTTTCTACTTGTATGCCATTGCTTGAGAAAATGTAACACGCCTGCAAAAAAAGGTGTAAGTTTATAATCTGTTGTTTATCTTGCTTCAAAATGAGCTTCGAAATGTATTATAGTGTATTATTGGTGAAAGTATCCGTTTGTACAAAGTGAAAAATTGCATGTGCACTATCGCCATTCAAAATACAGGAAAGCATGATATCAAAGCTGATAAGCGCAAGCCTGTTCTTTATGAATCATCATGGAGTTCAAAATATTCCTGAAAATAAATTCATTTATAGATGGGATAAATCGACAATTTAGGTTAGGGTTTTAAATATAAGGTGGCCGTAATTAAACTATCGGTGTTTAGAGCCTAATTACTGGACGTACTGTAGCAATGTACTGGAGGGAGCGCAACACCATTTTGTACACATGGGAAATCGATTTATAAAGGAAAAATATCTTGACATTTGACCACAGTTTTGACGCTAGGGGCAAAATTAAAGCTGCAGGCTGATTTTAAGTATACAGTAAAACAGGCATAACAACTATTAAAAAAAAGGAGCGTTTTAAGTGATTGAGTAAATTTTAATGGGCATTTTGTCACTGAAACTTTTCGTATCAATTACGCCTGTTTTCGAACATTCATGATAGATCTTTTGCAAATACGTTGTGTGTAATTTTTTGTCAATTGGAACCGTTGACTCAAGCCATTAGTCATCATTGTTTTCATCACTTGTGATCGAGTTTTCGGTATATTAGGGAAAATTTCGGTATGTTAATGTACCTCGGAATATTTGACTGCGTGTGTAGGAAATTTTATGGTAGCATTTTAACAATAACCACATAATCAGTCATGTATTTCTCACGAAATGGCCAGCCTGTTCGATTGAACTTACTGTTTGTTATTTCTGATTGTGAGATCACTTAAAGCGGCTTGTGTATTCCAGAAATGTGGATAATTTAACCGATTTAATGCGCCAGATAACATATAACGCCAGGCAGCTACATTTGGCAAAGTTAGTTATTCTTTTTGAGAATGAAAGTGGTACAACATGTGCAAGGAAAGCATATTGAATACATTTTATAAATAAAATTATGAAATAAAATAGCAAAGTTGAAAAAAATAAATTCTGAAATGTAAAATCTACAAGTGAATTGAAAATATGTAAAAAAACAGTTAAATGTAAAAAATGAAATATAGCTGCTAAAAAAGCATTTCTGTCTTAAAATATTATTTAAATGTTGGTCAGTTAAGTAATGTGTTCTTTTTTTGTTAGTTTTATACCTATTTACTGCTCAGAATCAGTCAACAAGGCCACTGATGTAGAAAAATTAAACTATTTTTAATTTATTAATCGATTTCTCGTTATCTAAAATAGTGTGTATATGAATTAGTTCTGCATTTGTCCTAATACATTTGTTATAATTGAAATCTAAACACATGTACTTTAATAATGGTCACCTTATATACTAAGGCCAAATGTAAATTGTTTTGAGGGAAATGAAATCGGTATTGATGAGACATCTTGAAAAAAATACACTCCAAAACTCTAACCATTAAATTAATAATACACTTATTCAAATTATATTTAAAAAAAAAGCAATTGGATAAATTGTTGGAAAATTTTATTTGCATTTTTGTGTCTAATTTCATAGCTCAGCAATTTTCATACACACGTTAGAATTTAGTACTAAATTTTAGTGAAAAAAATAAACAGAACCTGCTTTTTCTTATGAAACTTTTGATTTGTTCCAATTTAACCTAATTGAAAAACAAATCTTAGATAATGGTTAACCTGTTGCGTTAGCAGTTATTTGTTCAAGTTTTTAAAAGCAGTGCGCCTTAAAAATGAGGTTATTAAAATATTTTAAATAAATATACCAGAAAAAGAGTTATTTATTTAATGAAACGTTATTTATATAGTGGATTCATTAGGTTGTGACATGTATAATGATTTTTATGACAATGCACAAGTTAGATTTTATGACATGTATAATGATTTAGTAAGGCAACACTTAAACAAGTCAGAATAAAGTTGTTGTTTACAAATACAAAATAACTATAGATCATATACACTGAAGTGACAAAAGTCATGGGATACCTCTTAATATCGTGTCGGCCCTCCTTTCGCCCGGCGAAGTGCAGCAACTCGACGTGGCATGGACTCAACAAGTCGTTGGAAGTCTTCTGCAGGAATATTGAGCCATGCTGTCTCGATAGACGTCCATAATTGTGAAAGCGTTGATGGTGCAGGATTTTGGGCACGAACAGACCTCTCGATGATGTCCCATAAATGCTCGATGGGATTCATGTCGGGCGATCTAGGTGGCCAGATCATTCGTTGGAATTGTCCAGAATGTTCTTCAAACCAATCGCGAACAATTGCGGCCCGGTGACATGGCGCATTGTCATCCATAAAAATCCCGTCGTTGTTTGGGTACATGAAGTCCATGAATGGCTGCAAGTGATCTCCAAGTAGCTGAACATAAGCATTTCCAGTCAATGTTCGGTCCAGTCGCACCAGAGGACCAAGTCCATGCCATGAAAAAACAGCCCACACCATTACGGAGTCACCACCAGCTTGAACAGTGCCTTGCTGACAGTTTGGGTCCATGGCTTCGTGGGGTCTGCCCCACTCTCGAACCCTACCATCAGCTCTTACCAACTGAAATCGTGACTCATCGGACCAGGCCACGGTTTTCCATTCATCTAGGGACCAACCGATATGCTCACGTGCCCACGAGTCGCTGCAAGCGATGTCGTTCTGTCAGTAAAGGCACTCGAGTCGGTCTTCTGCTGGAATAGCCCAAGAAAGCCAAATTTCTCCGCACAGTTCTAACAGACAAGTCCCTTGTACGTCCCACATTGATTTCTGCGGTTATTTGACGCAGTGTTGCTTGTCTGTTAGAATTTACGACTCTTTGCAGACGTCGCCGGTCTCGGTCGTTAAGTGCAGGCGGTCGACCACTGCGCTGTCCATGGTGGGATGTTATGCCTGAAATTTCATACTCTCTGCACACTCTTGACACAGTGGATCTGGGAATGTTGAATTCCCTAACGATTTCCGAAATGGCATGGCCCATGCGTCTACCTCCAACTAACATTTCGCGTTCAAAGTCTGTTAATTCCCGTCGTGCGGTCATCATCACGTCAAAACCTCTTCACATGAATAACTTGAACAGAAATGAAAGCTCTGCGAAAGCACTGCGCATTTATACCTGTTCTACGCGATGCTACTGCCATCTGAAAATTTGCATATTGCTATCCCATGACTTTTGTCACTTCAGTGTATTATAAACAGCAAGCACTAATATAATTAAACAGGAGTAGTAATCAATGTGTATTCTCATCTCATGTTGCTGTCTGAATATTTGAGAACTGTGTTTGGATGTTATGATGAAGTTTTTTTTTTTTTTTTTTTTTTTTGGTGATCGGTCCCTCTCTATTTCTTTTATTATGGGAAATAAACGTGACTGTATTATTTCCCCCACATTTACAATATATTTCTTTCAAATTGCAAAGTAATTTGCGAGACTTATGGGAAGGAACACAATTGTTTCGTCTACCTCATTTTATTTCAGTTTGCTGTAAGAACTATAGTATTCAACTAAAAAACTAATTCGATTTGTTTGATTTTTGGTTATGCACGAAATAAGATAAAAAATATATTTCTAACTGGCATAGCTTTTAAGTAATAAAAAATATATATATAAGTACATGCAGGGCCAAATTTTTAACATTTTACATAGATAAGTTTTCAGAATAAGCTCGTATATTCGTTAGTATAAATATTTAAGTTTCTTTATCTTGAGGAACGCCTGATTTCCGATAAAGAAAATAGACCCATCCATAAAATCTACGGAAAGGAACAAATCTGTAGAAACTCTTGAATCGATTTCTGTGATTACAGTAACATTGATCTTTTGCCAGAATAACTGAAGCGTCAAAGGGATTGTCCCATTTGCTGAATAGATAAAATCCTGTTTCTGTTTTGTTAGCCTACCTCACATGGTTTCCAAAACAAAGAATTCCCCGGGAAGTAATATTTAATTTCTACTCGTAATAAAAACTTGTTCCCTATTTGAGGCAATCAATGAGATAAAAGTAGAACAAAATTAATCACAGAATACAAAGTGAAAGAAAATCAACTGAGAAGAAATAAAGCCCAATAATAAGTCAAATGACTATTTTTGAATGTAGTTTAATTACTTTTTAGATTGGAGTATAAAGCCAATTTGAATTTGCTTCTGTAAGACAGCATATAAACCTAAAATCACTCGAAACTCCAACAGTCAGTTAACCCACCAAATTTGCGAGCCAGTATAATGCACGTAAGTTAACATGCAAACTGATTTAGGTTCGATTAACCACGCATATTAAACTCATTGCTTTTAAAAACAAAACGATGGCGGCAGCAAGTGTCGACAGCTGTTTTTTACTGAGAGTAGCTGAACTTATAAAAAGCAGCTGTTCTTTTACTGGGTGATTTTTTGATCAAAATTATTAAATAATAATAATTTGAGAATAAAATAATTGCCGAAGGAAGGCCAGTTTTACTTTCCGAGCTTTTACTGAACTTGATTTTAATGTAATATATTATCAACATTAAGAGTATTGTAAAGGAAGAACGTAATATGCATAATTCCCTTAAAAGTTCTAAATCAGCAAAAATTATTTCCACTACAAAAAAAACTATTCTTGAATTAAAAAAAAAAAAAAAAAAAAAATATTATTCTTCCCATTTCATTAATTACTACATGGAGTTTTAGTACCTTATTAATGCTGCATAGGTACTACTTAAGGAGACTTCCATTGCCTTTCACAAATTTCTTGCCATATCTATACACAGAATCATATTTAACTATTTTTTTCAATGCAAAACAAATAAACAAAGCGACGTGTCTATCCCCCAAATCAATGGGAAAAGAACCAAGTGGGTTGCTGAATTTTCCAATCATCATGTGAAGCACATGTAGACTTTAAATTGGCAATTCATATGTGCGCTATATTACATTACTGCTCTATGTGAAGAGCAGGGTCGGGGATGAGTTGTCAGTGCTTTTATGCAAAAGGGCGCCGCCTTCAAAAAAGGAAAGATAAAAGAAAAAGTGATTATATTTGCATTTTAATGTTTTATTAAAGTTAACAATGAAAACACTTACTATTACACTATTATAAATACATTTTTTAACTTTTTGTGAAGTAAATTTAATTATAATACTAATATTGAAAGTATTGAATACGTCATTATCTATAGTATCACTAATAAATTTGAAAATGATCTGTCTCCATTAACTGCACTTGTGCGAAAAGTTAGCAATATTCTTAATGACATATTCAAACGTGCGAACCAAATAATCAAATCCTTCTCCTGAATAGAAATTAGAACATAAAAAGAATATTTAAATTTAGGTAATTCCCTTAAAAAATATTTTATAAACGGAATAGTTCTTTATACAATTCTCCTCTAAGTATGTCTTTATTATCATTGTCGTTTTAGTGAATTTGTTGATCAAAATAGTCTTCTTTGAGGGTTTTTTTTTTAAATCAGCTTCAACGAGTTTATTCATAAAAGCAAAAATTCAAACAATATGAACTGATCATTATTTTTACGAAATAATGAATTTGGTCGCATTAATTAATAATGTTAGCAAAAATATATTCTTAGTTTTGCATCATTTTGGGCACTCTCCATCCATTAGATTTGCCTCAAACATACTTACAGTAGCAACATGTGAAAAAAAAATCAATAATACTTTGTTATATCCCATCTAAAAATTTAAATTATACATTTTTTCGTATTTCCATTTATTACTGTATTGCATTCATTTATTACTGCATTGCATTGTATTCCTTTTTTTATTTGCCCTTTAATAATACGTCTTGAGTCAATTTTATTCATGATGAAGTCATCCGTAGACATGCTTGTTGGCCGATGAAAAAGTCCTTTCAGTCATCGGTCGTCCCTGATGTCAGGTAACTCACCGAGATGACCACCCAGTCTCTATCAACCCAATGATTCTTCTCCTCTCAAACTCAGAAAGCTGCTAGTATTTGCTTCAACGGCGGTATATGAGCATCTATGATGCTAAATCTACTTTCTGCAGCAGTTAAACTGACTGCATATAGGGTCATTGAGAGCGATTGTTTCTGGGCGAGCATGGATGCACATCAAGAAGACCCTTAACTGGCTTTATATACAACACATTAAACACAAACATGCTGCAATTTTAATCATTTGCATAACAAACATATCAAATGATGCTTTTTTATTTAGTCGTTAATTAACTACTTACCATTTAAGCCATTAAATTTGTTACAATATAGAACAATTATTAAAGAAGAAGTCTGCCCTGTAATGGAGTACAACACGCTTAAGACAATAAATTTATTGTTACAGTATACATATACACATTGATTTTCAAAGTAGGCCAGATTGTAATCAAGTACTAAGTACTTAAGCCGGTAAATTTATTGTTACAGTACATAATACAGTTATTTTGATTAATCAATACATAGTTAATCAGGAATCAAATATGTTTATTTACATTTAAAAAAGTACAGTGATAAATTATCAATATGATTTGTACAAAAAGTATTTTCATACTGGAACAACAAAATAAATAGTTTCAGGATAAAATTCCAAATAATGTAAAGCAAAACAATTTTCGCAGTGTTATGTAAGGTTTCTTATGCACAAGATATGCCGAAATGCATATTTTAGAAAACGTAATAACATACACTTTATTGCACAAATCTCATATCAGTAAATAAAAATATCACAGTCGTTTCCTCCACCAGGAAGTCTGCAAATATATTTGAAATGTTTTCACCATTACAAAATAATAGATTTAAAAAGATCTTCCTTATTTTGATAAGGTCAAAATAAGAAAATTATCAATGGAATCAAATATAATATCGAATTAATGAAGTCCTCCGATTCCGAATTTGATTTCATTTTCAAATTGCTGAGCTGTAAGGGTTCCTTTAATGGCTTCACAATTAGGATTAAATACAGAATAAGCACTGAGTTCATTCGGTGACTTTGAAGTCTTACGAAAATTTGTGAACATAACATAAAAAACAGACACAACAAAAAACACTGCTCCAAACTCTAAAAGCACAAATAAAGTCATTAACAAACACCATAGGACTATTTTCAAAACAACCATGGTAGTTTCCAGATAATCCCAGTCATCATTTGAAGATTCCTCTTCATCATTTACAGGCTGGTATTGAATGTTAGATGCTTTCCCCAATTTTTTATTAGCCATGATGAAATCTCTCTTTTTCTTTCTGAAATTTAAAATTGGTGTTTAAATTTAGTAAACAATATAATAAAAAGGACAATTTAACAAGTTTTTATGAACTGTTTTAATTAGGTAACTTAAATAATAGGAATTTTTGTCATATTGTTATCAGCATAAAATATGGCGATTTCCTTTACTTAATGATGAAATATTTTTAAATTATAATTTAAGCAACATTCAAAAAATTCTTAAAGAACACAAAATAATAGCAAAACACAATTTTTAAGCCAATTATTCGTACGGAAACGTATTTTGAAAGTTGAAATTAAAAAAAAAAAAAAAAAAAATTACTATCGAGTAACAAGTATAAGTTTTTAAAAAATAAGCTGCAAAATTGAAACCATAACAAATAAACAAATGTTCATATAAGAGAAATAATAACATGAGGCGAATAAATAATTATCAAAACATTTATATTTTAGTTCATACTTAATCAATTCTGGATATTGTTTAACTGATCATTAGAAACGCATTTTAACTTAGGTTTTAAGCAACAAAGCAGATAACATTTATATTTTGCCACATAATCTCGAATTTCTACTAATTGAAATTTCAAAAGCTTCTTTTTTACTAAGTGGAGTATTAAGTTGATGGGAAACGATCTTTTAAAGAAATATAAATGATTTTTTTTTTCTTCGCAGTTTCATTTAAATGTATTCCTGAAAGTTATTCAACAGCTGCATCTAAATTTGAAATAAAAATTCGCGAAAGAAAACTTACGACAAAAATTAAATTAATAAAGAATTCTTTCATACATAATAATTGTTGAATGATAAGCTAGAGACTCCACTAAGATTAATTTTTTAATATAATAGTTTCAACATAGTACATTTTAGAAGTCTTTGTGAGTTAAGTAAACATAAAATATTTTTCATTTATGCTTATTTTATAATAAATAAATTATTTGCTACAGATAGATGCAAAATTCTGCCAAATAGTATTTGAATTTATATAGAAGTATATTGGATATAACTGTATGATTCAAGGCATTTTCTTTTTAATAAATTCCAGAAAATGTAAGCAGTATAAAATTTTCTTTCGAGATTTCTTTTTTCTTCTGTGATTAAATTCTGTTTAATCAACAATCGACACGGATTATAATTCAAAACGAAGAAATAATTGTTTTATAATAGGTAGAAAAAAGTCTATCATTTTTCTGCATAATCTGAAGCTAAAATGTCTAAAAAAGAGAATTTTTTTATTGAAATTAAAACATAATTACAAACAAAGACAATATAAAATTGATATGGGAAAAAGTGGTAAACTGAAATCAGTTTTTATTAAATAATTAATTTAATCAGTGGTATTACTCGAAATAAAAGAAGCTGATAACCTGTCGCAGAAGAAAAATTTTGTGAATATTACTCCTTCAATGATTCCACAAATTTTATCAAATTAAAAACTGCAAAATTCTTAAGGTGATATCTTATATTTGTTACTCAAAAAATTTTATCCGACATTTTATTGAAGCAGCAACAGCTTTATAAAAAATATACAACACAGTAGATAAAATTATGAACGAACATTAAGTACAAAAAACGTGAACTAAAGATCTAACCTTATAGTTATACAGTTAGTTAGAAATCTCATATTTGCACCCTTTTGTAATGTAGCAATTTATATAAACGGATATATATTTTACAAACTTAAAATTCTATTCAAGGAACTAATGCGCTATTCTAAACAAACAAAAATAATACAAACCACATAATCTAAAAAAAAATCTAAGCGTACAATTGAAATGCAATTTAAAAAAAAAAACATTTACTTAAAAAATTCTTCATTATTATTCATCTTTATCGAAGTTTCCATGTGAAAGAACTGAATTTGAATCAATTAGTTTGAGATAACGTCAGGTATACACTTAAGCTATAAAATAGCACACCAAGGAGTTGTTGGAGCACTTCGAAACTTGACATAAAGGTTTATGTCAAGCATATATGTAAATAATAAAAACTGCAGCATAATTCTACTTTACATATGGCAGAAAATACGTTGATGTGCGTCCACCATTGTCCAAATAATCACTCTACGGTACTCTATATGTAGTTTATCTGCTGCAGAGGGACATTTTAGCATAAAAAAATGCCCTATTAGCAACTGAAGTTTGAGAGAGGAAGAACAAATGGTATAATAGACGATGGGTGGTCAGCTCGGCAAGTTGAGACACCTCAGCCATTCTGACAATATTGTAAGGGCGCGTTGATACCAGTAAGCGAAAGTGAATTCAAACACACGCCACCCTAGCTCACGTCTGTCTTGAATGATCAATTACAGGAAGACCACCCCATGGTCTGACAAGCACGACTGCATCATTTTCTGACATTCGCATACAAGCATCACGACCTGTACGGATTCATGTGTCTGAGCGTATCTTTACGAGCACCCGACTGATAATCACTTGCTATCGCAGCATCTATTAAGCGTATTTCTCCTGACCACTCATCATCACTTTGTTTGGAGTGGTACGTCACTAAGAAAGACTGGACTATGACGGAGCAGGACAGATCGTTTGCAGTGGAAATAGCGATTAAATTCGGGCTCTGATGACATATGTATTTGGAAGCCCCTTGGTGAACACTTTCATGCTACTCTTTGGTGCGGCAAAACACACCCACACCTGGTGTGAAAACTTTGGGTGCCATAGCATACGACACTCGCTACTCTCTAGTAATGATTCACTGCACAGTGATATCCAGATGCACGTTCATCACATCCCTCAGCTACATGTGTTGCCTCTCAAGGCAGAGCAACCAAAAGGATAAGCCACGCACAACAAGAATATCACAGGACTGCTTGCTCAATGCTAATACACTTCCTTGTCCGATTCCTAGATTTCTTACCGATTGAAAATACGTCGTATGATCTATGTTGACAAAATGGGTAGCGTAAGAGCTTGATCGAATAAGAGACATGCATATGGTAATTATGGAATGAGATGTTACAAAACATGCACGTCTCGACGCCTGATACTACTACATAGCTAGAAGTGGTCCAACGAAGTGTAAGACCCTGTATTTCTTTGTAAGTTTCTATACATTAAATTCTTCTTTCACTTTCATTTTGTAATCAACGTATCAATTTTGTTTTCAACGTTACAAACATAAATGCCAAATATCAATAGGTTCGGATAACTTCTTGCTGCGCTAATTTTGATAGCAATGAGTACACATTAAAAAAAAAAAAATGCTTAAAGTATTGCTAATAGGCAATATCGTTTATTTATATATTCTCTCCGACTCCTGCCGCCATGCTTAGCTTGTCCACCGCAACGATTCTCACTACGAGTTCATTTCATGTGCCCTCAGAACTCGGGTGAGCATAAAGGCTAAGTCACAAGCCCACCATATTTAATCCCGTCCGGGATATATGGCGATTAGAATATGTGATGTTATTACATTATAATCTGAAGCATCGAGGATATGTCGCTTCTAAAGAACTTTCGCTTCAGCTGACTTTCTACTGAACCTTAATAAGCTAATCATCTGCAACTGCCCATACTGTTTCTTTTAATAGAAAGGCCAGTGCTTGAAGATGTTTTAGAAAAATGTTAATTTTCTGTAAAGACAGAAATGCTGTCAAAAGTGGCAACTAGAGCTTGTTGGAGAATTTACTTTTTTATGATTCTCTGAGTGGAATAGCACTCTTATTTTGTCCAACTCTGTATATATAAAAAAGGATTCATTTAAAAATCTAAGTAGCTGAATAATATCACTTTGGATAAAACTCAATTTTGCCATACATGTTGACAATATGTTAAATTTCAAGTTATTTAGATAATTAATAAAAATCCTTTCATTAAAAATTCATTTTTTTATTCATATAGTCATAGTGAGCAATTTTTAAACAGTTTTCATAGAAAATAAAAATTTTGATGCTTTGTTAGAAATTTCACAATAATAAATACAATGTATATAATGTAGCATTATTTTTTTAGATCGAATGGCTTACGATGATTGTTCAAAAATACCAGTTTAAACTCGCTTTTAACTTACATAAAGAAAATATGGTAATTTTTATACTATTGATTATAATAAGGCATATGCAATTAAACACATTAGGTTATACTTCAGAATGACGTGTAAAAAATTTCATAGTTGAATTCATTATGCGAGTTAGTAAATCTAATTTAAACTTATCTGATCTATATGGTCGTAATAAATGGCTTAAAAACTAGGTGACTAAACCAACTTAAATTATGCTTAATATTAATGAAACTGTTCACTTTGTATTAATGATAATTAGCATCGCCATATACAGGTAAAAATAATCGAAGTATAAAAATGCTAAATTATTTAAATGCAGCACGGTAAAGGAAGAATAAATTTATTGTAGATTATGTAATTGTTTGATGCCAAAAAAATTATTTATTACAAACAAAATGTAATTCCGATTCAATCACTCCAATCATCTGAAGAAAAATAATGGAGCATAAGCCATTTAGTGTTCGAAACGAAATTGGAAACGCAATGTTGCATTAGATAAATCTAATATATCAAAAATTATAACTTAGAAAACCATTAATGGTAATGAAAATAGTTTCACAGAAATGGGGAGTGATTTTACTTTTTACTTGAATATAATGGAAGTTCAGAAAAAATAAACATTAATAATATAGATAAAAGCTATTGTCTATTCCATGATTTAAGGTAAATAATTACTTGTAATTTAAAAAAAAACCAAAAAAAAAAAAAAAAAAAAAAAACATTTGTGTCATTAAAGTGATAAACATTTTATTTGTCTATAATATTCTTTAATCAGTGAGATAAAAAAAATGAATTTTTGCAATGACATTTTTATAACACTAGTATGAAATAAAACTAATATATATTAATTATTCCCTTTTAATAGTATTTTTCATTGCAATGAAAATAATAACAAGCATACATTCGCTCTTTTATTCAATATAAATGCTTTAAAGAGAGGAATATATGCTCCCAATCAGTTATGCATAAATATTTCACTTCGTTTTTTTTAAAAGTCAGCCTAATTGTCGACATTGAACCATTGTCTCAATCACAGTACATCATCTCCGATCATGTGATAGAAGTGACTATTGAAATGTTGCTAAGGTAATAAAATGAGAATCGATTAAGGCTGACAATGTTTAGGTTCCCCTCTGCCCTGCAAACCTTGAGTGCTTACTTAAAATCTTAAGTTTTTATTTCGAAAATTAGAGAAAATCTTGAGTCATACTTAAAGAGAGAAATACAAAAGAGCAGTTAAATGAGCTGTTTTATGTTGTCTTAAATTAAAGTTGAATATAGAATTTCAGTCAAAGCCTTTAAAATTGTATGTTATATTCAATGGTATCCTGAGTACAAAAATATATATAAGTTGCTTTATTAAAAATGAAATTCTAAAGACAGCTAACTGACGTAAATTAATCCTAGCATTCAAAACATCAGCGCATTTCAGTAATGAACTATTTGAAAGAATATTTTAAAATAAATCTTTGAAATTCTAAACAGAGCTTTGAAATCAATTCAGGAAAAGATTTTCTTATAGTGAAGATAACTTGGTTGTAAAATTCAATGCATTTGATCATAAAATAGCGCATAAAAAAAAAAATAATAATCATCATTTATACTTCTACTTGCAGTTCATTTTCCCATGCTTATAGGGACAGCTGTTTTAGAGAACAGTCCACAAAATCATTAAGGAACAAACCAGATAACTTTCAAAATACAATGGTTTGACAAATTTTATGACTGATCAATTGGAGTAGGAAAACTATGCTAATTTCAGGATGCTAGACAGATCGTTTAATAGAATTGTTCGAGGTCTTTTTAGATTACAGTAAAAAAGGAATAAATATTTTTTACACATCTCAAATAGTGCATTTTTATGAAAAAGTTTGAGAAATTTTTAAATTGGATTTTGTGAAGTTATTTTTTAATTCACGATTTCTTGCTAACTAATGCATATTATTTATATATTAGTTAGCCCTTTATATTATTCGTATAATCTTTCTTTGAGAAACTTCAATATATGATTTAACAGCATATGAGTAATTCAAATATTGTTAAGATACTCTGAATTTAAGGTAAATTCAAATCTTTTTTATGCATGTTACACCAAATAGATCCAATAAGTTTTTAAGAAGAGTCTTGAATATTTCTGTTAATTATTCACAAATAGTTGAACAAATATATATATTTTTTAATTTTACTTATTTTTTATGAAATTTTCATCATGCTTGTTAAGTGATATTCTTGGAAAGTCTTATTTCTTTTAAAAGCTAGATAAATTCTTTTCTACAAATTATTGCATCACAAACAATAATAAATCTTTTTTGCTCTTACTTTGCAACCTTAAATCGGTTTTGGGATTTACAAACAGATATTGTATCATTTGTTTTTACTTCACACATTTTTTCAAACAGAATGTAGTATTTTCAATGTTTTTGACTTTCATTTCCACACATAAAAAAGTATTGTTAGTGGAAACAAATAGCATGTTAATATCAAATTATTTTATTTTTCTGGATAATTATAATAAGAGCATACATTTTGGAACTCAAAATATTCCACTTAATAACATACTACAAGTTAACTAGCAAAAACAATTATCTCATATAAGTCCAGTATTCAGTAAAATATTATCACTTTAAAAATATTATGATCCAAAAATTGCACTGCAAATAAGTTATGTTATGAATGGGATTAATAGAAAAACTCTGTTATAAAATATTTCTCCATAAAATTCACATATAAATATATCTAATAAATTCACTACATATAATAATTCTTTTAACCAGAACTAATATATCTATAAGAAATATTATGATGTACAGGTACATATCTACACAAAAATACACAACATTTCAGCATTATTTTAACTAACAGATACAAATTGTTGCTTTCTTACAAGAAGCAAAATTACAATTTGCTCTGTACTTTTTAAATATATATAGAAAAAAATCCAGTGATATATTTGAAGAACTTTTTTAGTGATCAAATGCAGAATGTATAGATCAAAGTCCATAGCCTATAAACAAAGCAGAATGTATTGCAAAATCAGGGGGGAAAAAAAGTTATGTTAAAATTTTTTTAAGTCTCTCTACAAGCAAAATTAGTTCAATAGGAATACAAGTTAAAAAATGAAGGATTGTTATATTTAACTATCTGAGAGAAGGTCATGGCACCCTTTTCGGGTTTCTGAACAAAGGAAAAACAAAATATAATAAGTAAACTTAAACTACAAATTCCCATGCCTATGTAAGATATGGGAACAATGAATTCATAGGCTCAAAAGTCTCCTTTTCAGCTTTGAAGGTGGTTTTTAGTTACCAGCCTTGGGGTATATCTTCAAAGTTGTGGTGGAAAAAGCAAAACGGGTATATTGTATTAGTTTCCCCCTGTGCACCCTGAATAACAATGAATTTCTAACACATGTGCAGTTCTAATGGCAAATGACATAAGGTCAAATCTGAAAAAACTAACTAAAAGAAACAGTTAGTGAATATTTTAATAGAAAGATCGTAATGTTTCACATATTTACCAGCCTTTTTATTGACTAACTTTTTAAATGTGGAAAGTGAGAATACAAAATTTTTACAGAATGATCGATAATTTTAACACTTGCCAAATGTAAGATATGATTTTATATGAAATTCAAAAACACATTTTAAAATTTATTTTAGAAGAAAACACTTTACTGCCAACTGGACAAATAAATCATTTAAATGTTAATTAAAGAAGTCAACAAAGTTTTTTTTCAAAAATCAATTTTATCAATGATGCTATTCCATATCTATTAACTGCAAATTAGTGACAGCATGAGATTTTCAAGAATTTTTTTAAAGCTACATTTATTCATCTTGCGATTTATTACTATTCTATTATCAATGATAAATAAAAAATAGAATAGATTAAAAAATTATAGAACTTAAATAATATTCATATGAATACTTGATGTTATACAACAAAATCCCCAAAAAAGAAAACAAAAAAATTTAAAATCAATACTCACACACACACATTTTTCAAGGTATGCTTTAACTGGAGTAATTATTACAATTTAAATTAAAAATTTAATAATTTATCTATTTATTATAAGTTATTTTAAAATAAAATTATAACTTTAAACACTACAATGTTTTATTTTTCTTAAAGATACAAAATTAGATAGCTATGGATGAAAATACCTTCTAACAAATTTTTTTATAAGTATTATAATTTATTGTATTTAGATTACTTTTAATGCATTCTACATTTTTTAGAATACTTTCACATTTCTTATTTTAAAAATATCTCTATATTGAAATACACAATAATAATTTATAATCACACAGATTATTTGATATGAATATTTTTAGCAATGAATTTTGGAACATGATGTTTAGTGAGGATAAAAAATTATGAATTGTGTAATAGCAAATTTAAAATATTGAAGAGTATTACATGACACATACAAAATTATTACTCATAAAAAATTACCCTGCTTAATATTTTATATCTCTAAATATAAACTATAAAATGAAAGAAATACAAGTACTATTCTGTTAAATTGATTTTTTACTTAACATAATTCTAAACATTACATAAAACCAAGGAAATTTACAATGAAGTTATTAAGTTAACTAATCAAGGATTATTTCTGTCAAACACTGTTTTAGGGACAAAAGATTTAGATTTCAAGCTTTGAGTTGTTAAATCACTATTCTCCATTTCCTTTAACTGTCTCTCAAGTCTTTCTTCTTCTATGCTGAATTTTTTTGTAGGAGTAAATTTATCTGAAATCAGTCCTTCAATGTTATAGCCAATTACTCCAATAGCAATAGAAATTGGTAAAGTAATGTATGGGACATAATTCCTCATAAGCACTAGAAGAGCTGGTAACATATCTTCAATGTAATCCAGATCAAAACTAGAATGGAGAAACAAATCATCACTCTTCAGTAAAAAAGAATCCTAATGAAAATGATAGTTAACTTTTAGAAATAATTTAATCAGAATGATAATCACTCAAATGACAATGAAATGAAATAAAATTTTGTAAAGTAATTTTAAAAATAGCAAATAAATTAAAAAATTGGCCTCAACAAGTGATCCATTATAGAAGGAGCATGAATAAAAGCAGCAAATATTAGCAAGCTTATAGACATGTGAATAGTAGATAATGCAATTTATAAAACAATACATGTATTAAATTGCATAATTCTCAATTTATATTGCACAATATTTTTTCTTAATACTTTTTATTTTATATGATTTCTTTGCAACAAAGAAGTCAATTCACTGAACATTAACGTATAATAAAAAAATAGGGGGGAGGGGAGGCAAAATTTTAGTGAAATAACTAGTTAGCAACTAAAGTATTTATCAAATATTTAACCTTAATATCAATAAGATTAATAGAAATAATAAAATTTAACAGTCACTATGTAAATTAAAATTTCAGATTTGCAATAGAAAACTAATAATTTTATAGAATAATATAAGGCAGTGAGCAACGATAATGTGCTTGAAAAAAATATTGACTGATATCAAGCACCATTATTTGTTTAAGTATATAACAGAATAAGTAAAATTCTTTTTAAGAAAACAGTCTACTGAAGACTGATCTCAAAAGTTCTTTTACAGTTAACTATAAGTTAATTGTTTCAGTCTAACTACAAAATAAAATAATATAATGTAGACTATGTTCAATAATTAAGTATCATTTTTTAAACATTAAGATTTCAAATCAATGCTAACACTAACTTTCATTTCAGATACAATGAGCGATTATTACTTCACTGTTTGAAATCAAGTTTTTTTTTTTTTTTTTTTTTTTTTTTTCAAGAAATATACACAGAATATCTTGACAATTACAAACAAAAACATCAGAATTATTATCCTTTTTAATTATTCAAAATCTCTTAAGCTATCTAATTTTTACATTAACAAGTAGTTATTACAGATTTTGAAAATAAAAAGGCACAATAATAAGCAAAATTATGCAGACTAAATAAGAATATCAATAATAAAAATAATTACATATTTTAACTATTACCAATGAAGGAAAAAATAAGTTCGCTGATCTCATGAAACAATTATTAATGATAATAAACATCACTACGGAAAATGAAAAGAAATTCTATTTAAAGCATTTATCAATGGAAAAACAAGATCTAAACAACTAAAGTAATTAATTATTTTGATAATTAATTATTTTGAATGAAAGACAAGTGCAAAACCGATAGAACATGATTTGGAAGTACAACCAAGTGAGAAAACACTAATTATGAAATACTTGTGTAAAAAGAAATCAGAAGAATAAAATTATATTAATAAGATTTATTTAATACATTTAAGCATTTTTTAATTTGCATATCTTGTATATTATTTTTTTACTGAAAATTAATTTTGATAAAAACTTGAAAAATAAAATTCTAATCCCTGCTAAGTATAAGAGAGATCTTAATGATCAAATAGAAAAGTGATGTTTTCAATTTAATTTTGTAATATATTACAACCAAGAATCTTATGTTATGAAGATGAGACCTGGTTAGGCTGAGCAGAAATGTAGTTGAAGAATTTCATATATTCAAAACAAAATTTGTTAGTTCAGTCGGTTAAAAGTGAATTTCAGCATTAGTTTAGATAATATTTTAAAAAGACAAATTTGGAATAGAAAAGATACAACACAAAATTTGTTTCAAGAAAAAATTTATAATTAAGGTAAAAAAAAAATATTTTAAATATGCTCAACTCATGGAGTAAAAGTCCAAACTTATTAAAAAATGGAGTAGCAATTTTAATAATAGGTTTGTCAATTTCTACAGAAAAAGTACAAATAATGCGGTAAGATTTTTAAAGGAATAATTCTAAATAAAAATTGTGATTTGATGTCAAAGTGGTAGATGATTTTGTAAAAAATAAAAGTGTTGCATAACTATCAAAATGCTTAAAAATTTAGTCATCTGTAGTTATATTATCTATGCAAGATTTAGCATCTATCAATGGCAAAGAAGGATATATTCATCAATAGTTTCATTTAACTTCAGAGCTCTGATGTTTATATCACTATACTCTGAGACTGTAGCTTATAATATACTATTAGCTTGTAAGTGCATTGTTTAGTCAATATGATTTTTTAATATTAAGAATTACTTGCATATAAAATAGGTTAAGAAATTTAAATTTATGAACATTTAAATTTGTTCATTTTCTATGAAATCTGTATGATTGATTTTAAAAGAATTATAATCATGCTTTATAAATCACAAGTGCTCATTGTAAACAATAAAGGAGTACAAATTCATCGATGGAATCTAATATTTATGTATGGTGATATGTATTGAGATTTGAAGGCTTCGAAAAGGAGCAAAACAGTTATCTATGAATTTGAAAATTACGCATTGTACATCAATCACTTAATTTCAGAACAAACATATAGAGCAAATATGAAATATCTAGGAAAACTAACAAAATATAATTAAAAACTAAGGAATTAAAATAAAAATATTCATTGAAGTAAATAATTAGTCCACACATATTCAATGAACCATTGGCCTGATAATGACTAAATCTGCAGATGTTACAGTACTGCAACAGGATTTAGTGTTAAGAAACATCCGCCTGGATGAAAAGAAATCAAGATTTTTTAAAGATAATTATTAATATCCATAAAAAGCACAATTATGTTTTATCTAATTATATTTCTATTCAAGAAACTACAACAGAACTAGGTTAAACAACTTAAAATAAGTATAAAGATTTTTATTCAACTCAGTATTCTAAAAAGCTCATCTCTATATACCATACTTAATATAAGTAGTATAATATAAGTAAATACATCTAATAAGTATAATATAAGTACATCTAATTTAGAATCCATTCAAATGCATAATGTTTTGATAACTCTATTTAATAATAAAATCAGAAAAATTTGATGCAATAAATTCTAGTATATTTATTGCAATTATTATCTTCACAGTTGTTCTTAAAAAAAAAAAAAAAAAAAATTAAATGCAGAAAATAACTCTATTATAAGGATTTTTGTTAATAAAATTAAATCTCTCAAAATATATAAAATAAAGAGAAGATTGAATACCAATTTTTTAAAGAATATTTAACATTTTTAATTTCAGTGATAATTAAAAAAAAATAATGCCAGAACAAATGCAGGAGATAATTATAAATCTTTTGAAGGCATTGAAATACCCTTCTATACATAGAAATTCCAAATATTTTTTCAACTAGAAATAACAGATTTTAAACCTTCTTAATGAAATGATATACTAAGATTGCTTTTTACACAGCATTGTCAAATTCCAAACTAAATGTTAATTTAACATACTTTTTATAACACATTTATTGATTTTTTTTTTAATTAAAACATTACCAAGTATAAAATGATGAGTAGAAAAAAAAAAAGTTTAAGGATATATAAAATCACATTATTTTATGCTTCAGAGCATTTTAAATTTATTTCAATGATTTGAAGGTTTCCTAACAATATTATACATAACTTTTCAGGTTTGAAAATGTTGAAAGTATATAGTTCTTAAAAATTTAAATTTTACAATGCATTAACTGAATAAGTTTGATGGAGACTTAAAAAAAATCATATAATAAACAATATTACATGTGAGTTGACAACATAGAAAAACAACTATTTATCTAATTAAAATAATATTCACACAAATAACAAGCCATTGATTTTTTTTACTTCATTTCAATTTTGCTTAAATTTGAAATATTTTTTAATAAATCTATTTTTTTCTGGAAAGTTTTAGAGCAAACTGTAATAGATTGTGCTAGTTTATTAGCTATTTTACACAATAATCTCAAGGGAATTTCAGACAAGACAAACTTTTTCATAACTTAAAAAATTCATCCAAACAAGAAACAATTCAAATTATATAATGATGAATTTACCTGGATTTTTTAATAAATATTAAATCATGAGAAAAGAAACACTACATGTACTTTAAATTATTCAAATGTGACAAATATACTCATATTTTAAACCATAACTATTGTTGTGATTATTGCAGTAATTTGTCAACAAATTTTTTGCCAGTTACTGTAGAAGAATCCATACTGATCAAGCTATGGACATCAATTACGTAACAAACAATGTATTTATTAAGGGATTTGCTTGATTATCAAGAAAACTAAAACCCTATAAATGTTAGTATAAAATATTCTTATAAAATAGAAGATCCTCATTTAAAAAAGTACCTTTTTAAATCTGAAACTACGTTGAGCACCGACATTGAAATCATATTAAACACTCTTTAAAGTGAAATAATGCCCGCAAGATTAAAAGTAAATATGTTGAAATTATGGATTAAAATAACAACTATTTATCTATTATTTCAGAAATTTTTTACATCTATCTAAAGATTACATTTTGTATATTAGGTACTTTTATCAATAACTGATGTATTCTATAATTTCATAAGGTAGAAAAACAATAGTTCAAGGGAAACATTTAAGGTATATTAGATTATTCTTAGTAATGATAAAAAATAAGCTTATAGTTTAAGTAAAAGCTTACCTTTGATAAAAGAAATGAAACCGAGGAGGATAACAATAAGCAATATTGCTAAAATTTAAAAAATAATAATAAATTAATTTTTTTACACACACGCACAATATACAAACACTATAATACAATATTTAAAATGTAAAAAATAAATAAATTAAAAAAAAAAAACGAACTAAAATATTCACTATGAACATGTATTTTACAAATAATTACCTTTCAGTAGCAGATTTACTAAAATGTTAAATGCGTGACATATAATTACGTATTAAATATAAAATATAAAACTAAGACACAATACGTCTTCTTTCGTGTAGGAGACAATGAAATGATAGATATTTTTGAATTACATAGCTTTCCTTAGCAAAGGCTAAGAGATGGAAAATGGAAATGCAGCGGCTAAAACGTAATTTTATTTATTAATAAATTCATAACTTAAGTATTTACATTATGATCTAACAGTAAGCGGGAATTGTAAAAATAGAACCATCAATATTTTATATAATCACGGGCTAACTAGATCGGACTTGACTAGTAACTTAGAGGTTATTCTCACTAACTTTACTTAATATCAACTTATCCGAATTCTATTAAAATAAAATTGCCACCATGATGAGAATCGAAAAATTATAATCAAATAACTTTAATTACTTGATCAGTATGTTACTTTGTCTTGTAACTTGAAATTTTACTTCATCAGCACCTGTTGGAACATAGTCAACAAAATACAGTAAACAGACAATAATCAGAGAGTAAAACTGATTACGATAAATTTGATAATCGATAATATTTTCACATATTTAAAATTGCATGTATGAAAGAAAATTCTTGTGAAAATCAAAATAACCTTATACGTTATTCAATAACACAAAATATTAAGATGAGAAAGAAATTCTTAATTGGAATACATTTAACTATTTACATGTGAAGTAGAAAATACTGACGTGGGAAAAGTGAATGGCAACATGTTTTTCTACTCCGCACCGGCAGATTTGCTTTCGATTTTGCGAAGGTCGCGAAGGTGTTTATGTTTTGAGGATGTCCTGTTGTTATGGAAGATGTCTCTAAAAGAAAATATATCAAGTAATCACCATGCTGGTAAATTTCACTCAACGATTTCAGATCAACTGTTGTCTTCCTGTGTGGGATCTATTTTTACTTCTGCCTTTGGTAAGAAGATTTATTTTGTTAATTTTGAAGTTACAAAATTTCAATAAAAATTATAAGGGTAAAATACTGCAGAAAAACAATAAATCAAAATTAGCAATGTATTTCTAACTGGGGTTCCCTCACATAATTCAGATTGAATTTCCATTATTTAATCAAGAGAAATAGAAACTGTTTACACTATTAATTAAAATTATATAAGACAAGAAACTTCACTAATATCTGTGTTAAAAGATTTTTAACTTCAGTTTAGCAGTTTATTTAGTTAGCATACTGAATTTCAAATTTTTTTTAGAAGTTCTGATATTCTTTTGATCAAATTTTTTTTCAGGGGAGAATTATTTTATTTGTGATAATTGTAACTTGAAATAAGCAATTATCATTCTTAACAGGTAAATATTAATTAATTGCATAAAATAATTCTATTTATTGAGCTTATAATAATATATTTCGTTTTAAAAAATCAATGTGAATTCTATAAGCCAATGTCAATGATATATTTGATTTGTTATATGGCATTCTAAATAATAAAAAATATGATAAGTTTTTTTTTTAAATTTGCTTGATTTATGCTTGCTAATGCTACTTTATCTCAATTAATCAAAATAAAGAAATCACTGTGATGAAGATTAAAATATATATATGTATATATAATCAAAACAACTATAATGACTAAAAGTCATTAACACATGATAGTCTTTTGAATTTGATAGATCTCATGTTCAGATTTGAACATGATTTTTAATTAAAGGAATTATTGCTCATAATTTCTGGCAACCAAAAGAAAATAAATAAGAATAAAAATAAAGAAAATATAATATATGAAACTATTGATTGCCTAAATCACAACACTATAAAATTGGAAAGTGAACAAGAAAATTTGAATAACTATCACAAAAAACATAATAAACAGAAAAGAAAAAAAAATGAAATTGCCCATTGCTTAGAAGACATTACATAGAAAATTAAGTATTATTAAAGTTATGTTATATTCCTCCTCAATCAATATCACTTAGAATACAGAACCTTATATCAGAATAGCTGAAAGTCAGTCTTTTTCTAAAACAGTGTTTGTAATGAAAACATTAAATATCTTGAGTAAATTATTCATCGAGAATCTTTTCTGTCGTGCTAATTTTTTATACATATTTTTCCTTTAACTGGTCATGTATAATAAATGGCCAAATACGATTAATTTTTCCTTCTTGTATTTTCATTTTATACTCAATCCATATAAATAAAGTAATTGATTTATCTAAATAAATGGAATACAATTATTTTTTTTTCTAAGATGCTGGAATTTTTCATGTTCTTTTAAATTTTTGTTAAAAAGATCTGGTTGCTTCTCTATAAATTCTGTGAGATTAAAATTGCAAATTATTGCTCGTTCTTGTTTGTTCGTTTTTTTTCAATTTTGCTATTTAGCTTTTCTCCTGATTCATTCAATATATGTACTTTATTTTTTGGCTCTGCAAAGTTGTAAGCTTTAAATTAAAATTGTGAAATCTTTCATATTCTCGAAGTATATTGTACTATAAATATTCCATGGATCAGAATAAATGATTGCTTCTTCATTCATATAGTTCTAAAAAGTTTCTGTTATAACATCCATCATGCAGTTGAGTATTGATCATACCTGGATTTCTTTTCTTTTCTTTTTGTTTTTCACGATACTGCAAAATAAACTTCTTTTACATAACTTCTCTACTCTAGTGGGGGTTTTTTTTTTTTTTTTTTTTTTTTTTTTTTTTTTTTTTTTTTTTTTGTATTCCATTTCGAATTGTTTTTCATGCTATTTGATCGCTGTCATTTCTTTAATCCAAATATGAATCAAATTCGAAGCTATAAGAAAACTCAATTTCCATATTTTAACTCGGGTAACATTGCATATAATTTTACTAGAACTTAGGGATTTGTTGAGTTCCATCAAATACCATCATTAAAATATAGATCATTAAATAGGTCTTATGATTAATTTCATGTAACAAAATTCCATTTTTTTTTTCACACAAAAAAAAATCTTTTCAGGTAAGTTTGATATTTTCTTGACTATAAATTAAACTTGTATTTGATATTTAGATATTTCATGCCACTTTTTAAACATGTGCTAATAAAATAAATTCTGATTGAAATGATGAGCAAACATATGCATGTCAATGGAAATTTTTATACTTTGAAAGAATTGTTAAATTGGAATTAAGTTTATGGAGGATACAGAATGAATGTTCATGTCTGTGTTAAGCAGATACATATAAATATAGGGCTATTGAGCAGATGGTCATTGTCATTGGTAATCAGAAATTTTATTATGTTGGAGTCACTATTATCAATGACATTGGTGCTCATCTAAACAATGTAAATTATCTGACTTTTTGAGTCTGAAGTCTATAAAATTTGAACTTGAAGTTTTGATCAGCCTTTGGGAAAAATGATATTCTTACTCAGATGTTTCTGCCTGTATAAGGCATTATGACTATAAAATTTTACAATACTTTGTGACCTGTCTTAAACTTATAGAATTTATTTTGAAATTCTTGGAAAAAAAATAACAAAAAAAAAATATGAAAGAAAGCTTTAATTTGGTGTTTATAGAAGAACATTTGCAAAGTTTATTTCTAAAAGAATTTGAGTAATTTAGGGGTGCATATTTTTACCAACATTATTTAAACATACTAAAACTATAAAATTCCTCTTTTGAGTTCAGTGAACAATAGGATCAATTAAGAATAAATAAAAATTCTTTGGTTACTGAATTTAGTATGCTTCAAAAGCTAAATTTTTCTATATTCAGACATGGTAAATCTAAAATACTTTTCATGCCCGTCACAAGCATTTTCTTAATCTGTCATTGCCCATAATAATTTTTTCTTCTTTTTTTTTAAATTAAAAAAATATATATATATTTATTGGCACATAAGTTGCTTGAAACTGATTTTAGTTTTTGAGATTCTTTACTTTAAGTTAATATAATAAGGGTTATTTCCATCATCATAACTGAATGTGTTATAGTTGTCAGAGGCTGCAAAAAAAGAAAAAAGAAAGAATTTCATGAGAACTCGGAGGTAAAATAAAAATTTTCATGTTTACTAATAATGTTTTTAAAGAAATAGAAGAAAAATAAGTTCATTATTTTGTGTTATAATTATGATGTCAGGTTCATTTGATTTAGAATCAAATAAAACTATCTGATATGGTAGTCTTATTAGTTCTAAATATTTTATTAGTATAGGCATTTTTCAAAGTTTTTTTACAAGGATTTGTAGTTCTGCTAGAATGACAGGAAAGGGAGAAATGTTGTCAAGGAAAATTTTGCCTCTAGTCAATGTGGATACATAGGTTAATAACTATCCTCTTTGAGATACTGGTATATATTGTTTCATGATGAGTTTGTTTAGTAATTAACATGATGTTATTCCATATTAGCTGGTTGAGTTTATAATAATGTAATAAGGATTTAATTTTATAGATAAAACTTTAGATTTAAGCTTCTTAGATAGCATCACTTTTTTTTTAAGTAACTGTTTTTTATTTTCTACAGTTACTCCATTTGATGTTGTGAAGACTCGTTTGCAAGTACAAGTCAAGCCTCAGAGTGATCCCAAAGCATGTTCTGTTTATGAACTATGTATTCAAGAAAATCAAAAACTTATTAAAGGAGGTATACAATGTTGTGAAGTTCGTAAAATTCCTTACAAGGGAACTGTGGTAATTATTTTGTTTTACATATGAACAATTATTTTATCTTTAATAAAAATATTTATCACAAAACTGCTTTGAATTAATGTATTTTGTGTTAAATTATGTATAAATTTTAAGTGAAAGGTAGCATTGATCACTCATATGATACTCCTTCTGAAAAAGTTACTCAACAATTTTACAGATTTTAATAAATGAATTTAGTATATAGTATTTGATTAATCCTGTTGTAAAGGCATCTGAATCAAATCTGTACTCTTGGATTGAGACATTGCTTATCACAAAAATATGTAGGTATGTTAACATTGTATGTAGAATCACTTTTAATTTCTTCCAATTATGTCAATTTAATCCAAAATCTTGATAAGAACGTGTACCACTTTTCCATACAAAATATCCCAAGGTGCACTGCAAAGAGGTAGGGCTATATAATTTTGATTTCTTTTTTTATTCATAAATTTAAGACAGCTGTTTTGCTCTCCGTTTCAAAATCAAGTATTTCCTCAGTACAGCTTACTATATTAAATGATGTTATCTCATGTGAGAGGCATCTTCACCTGCTAAAAGCTAACTATATATAAGAGTCATGTTATAGTGCATTTGTGGATAATATAATATTTTTGGGAATAAGCAAGCTGATTTTCTTGCTTAAAGTGAATCGTCATTTTAGTAGCCTTTTTACTCTGTGATATCTTTTAATTCATTTGAACCATTTATATAACAAATTTTGAAAAAAAAAAAAAAAAAAAAAAAACTACAACATATTGCAATGCAAAATCGCGACAGAACAATGAAAGAGCATTTATCTTCTGTTCCAATAATCTACGATAAGTTTTGCCTAACTTCAACTATTGTTGAGTCATGATTCTGCGAGAGCATCTCTATCATTTTAAAATTTATAACCAAGGACAAAATGAATTCAGTTAATTTTTTTATTTGTATTGTGATTGTCATTATCGAGCGTTATATTACTCTATATCTGTGTATTACTATGTGCTCCTTTCCTTTATTTTTGTCATTTTGTTTTATTTTTGTATTTTTACTTGGATATTGGAAAAAAAGTATTTCATTAGTTTATTTTACTTTTATTTAATTCACTGATTATTTGTATGCCTTGTGTTATGTCATAAATGGAGTGAGTATTTGAAAATTTCTTATTTTAGACATGACAAAAAGTTTTATCATTTTAGCTCATCCAAGTCTTTACAAGAAAGTGTAGCAATTAATTTTTTGTCTGTACATTGAAATTAATTAATCTAATAATTTTTTCCTCCTATTCATCGATTGTATACAACTTCTTAAGATTATTATTAAGTTGCATTACAATGCCTTTATTTCTCAACAAAATTTTTAATTCCCATATAACTAACCAAATTTCTTAGTTTAAATGAGATACAGAAATTCTTATCTTTATTAAAAGATACAGAGGCCACAATATAATATCACAGTGCCATCATTGCTGTGGTTTCTACCACAGCAGAAATATCTGTTATCTTCTAAAATGTTGGACTCAAATATGCTACAAATTATTACTTTCAGAACTATACTCTTGCCTAAAAAATCCCTCTGAAATGTACAGACTGCTTGGGAATTTAGGCAGCAAACTGGCTCTATTGCCCACATTACATGAAGAGGAATCAATGCTCACTAAATTTGGATGATTAAAACAATTCTATATCTACCCAAGCTCCTAAGCAGACAATGAGACTTTAACCATATAAGAGAAGTATCAAGCATGGTCTTTCCAGCATTGATATCACTTTTGCCAAACTTCCTAAATCTAATCCTCAATCAGCCTCTTTCAATTGACTGCTTTAGCTGGGAACTTATGAGATCAGTTATTCTTATCTAAGAAGAGGAAGTCAATAGCTCCTTTCTACTTAGTTTTTAGATAATTTTTTTCTTTCCAATTTCATACAAGTGGAAGACTGCAATGAAAATGCATACATAATTCTAGAGCTTTACTGTCCTTAACCTTTAAATATTTTAATTCTACCCCTATTCCCATAGTGTGACAAATTATGAGTTTCTACCACATTTTTTTTTTCTTTTGCACAGTAATGTAATAGCCCCCTCTCATTGTCATTTTTCAACTTTCTGATAATCTCCTTTTCTTACTCCATCCAATCAAAGAACATTCTTGTCATTTCTACTACCCCTATGATACATCATTCTCCGCTTCCCTTCTTTCTACCCAGTTTGAGTTTTGTATTTAGTAATGTGCCAAATTGTTTTTCAGTTTTATTTCACTTTTGACATCTCAGAGAGCACTTGGTGCCTGCTTAATTATAGCCCACTTTTTCATAATGTATTTGTAAATTATTATAATTGCTATAATTGTGTATTTTTAATTATGTAATTGAATGTTAGAAGTAATCAGTTCCCTAAGTACTCCATAAATTCAATTTATTTTTTGTTTAGCTGATACTTTTGACTTGAAATGAAATATTCCATCTGTATTTTGCATTGTTAATAAATAATTTCCACGGATTTAGGATTCGAATCCCTGTAGTGCCATGGATGTTAGTAGTGGTTAGGAATACACTTTAAACAGTAGATCCCGGTCTAATTAGATCTAGTG
The DNA here is from genome assembly GCA_021605075.1 of Caerostris darwini. Classification (NCBI taxonomy): domain Eukaryota; kingdom Metazoa; phylum Arthropoda; class Arachnida; order Araneae; family Araneidae; genus Caerostris; species Caerostris darwini. The sequence continues at coordinate 498,043 of BPLQ01013598.1, read as the reverse complement.
CGCAGAAAATGACCGTAGAGTAACAAACCAAACCTAAAATTTATTCAGAATTACTTTAAAAAACCAATAAATTTAAATAAAAGTCTAATATTATAAATGTTTAATTATTTTTTCTCATCTATGTTACATCTTTTCTAGGCTATGTATTGTTGTTTGTTACCAATAATCCACAAAATGTATGTTTTTAATGGAATACACTTTAAACAGCAGATTAGAGTAGTACAGTTAGTATTTATGGTCTTTCTGTGTTACTTTTTTAATCTTTTAAGTAACTATATAGGCATTTTAATTAGTTAAGTTACTTAATTCTCTAAGTCAGGAACTAATTTTAAAAATAATTTTTGTCGAATATTCAAAATTACCATAAAGTATTTTAAATTTCTAGGATGCTTTTGTGAAGATTTCTAGATACGAAGGGGTAACTAGTTTGTGGAGTGGTCTTTTACCCACATTGTAAGTACTTGAAGCTATTCTGTTTCACTTTTCTGTGTTCTGTACTTCTGTCTTCTTGTATTCTGTTTTACTTGTAAGTACTTTAAGCTTCTGTTATATGTGTATTTTCTTCTGTATTACTGTACAAATTTAGGAAAACTTTATTGTTGTTAATTATTTTATTGTTCTGATAGTTGACAATATTGTTGCTGGTAGTATAAAGAATGTCCAGTATGTGTCAGATTTAGAGTAAAGAAATAAGCATTTTCAAAATTTCAGTGTAAAGATGATTTTCCCATGAGAGAAATGCACACACACACACACACACAAAGAAAAGGAGCAACTTCCTGTTATTAGTTGATTGACAAGTAAAGGTGTAAAATTTATCACTGAGTGAAAGCATAGTATAGTGATGGATTTTTATCACTGCAGAATGTTTATGAATGGAAAATTCAGAAATCTGTAAATGATGCTCCTCATCCTGTTTAAAACATCTAGTTGTGATAATAGAGAATTTTACTAATATTAAAATGTTAAAAAAAATAATAAACTGTCATGTGACTGGATAAAATAGCTACAAATGTGAGTCTCAACTGAAGGAAGAGGTTCACCAAATAATGCATGATTTGTAGCAGCACATCAAAATATATATATATTTTTTGCAGAGTATTGGAGATCTTTTATTGAACATAGTAAAGATGTAGAAAGAAGATGATGTACAAGTGTTTCTCATTTGCTTAATAAATTATTTCTAAAAAAGTTTTTCTTTTTACATTACATGCTATTGGTTTCCCAGCAATAAACCAATCATATTTATCTCACTTCTTATTAGATGCCATAAACAGTTATGTGACTCAATTTTTTTTTTATAAAATCAGAACTGCACTTCTAAATTGTTATTTGTTAGTTTTATTCCTTGAGGTTTCTAAATGGAAGGATTTTTTGTTCCTGCATATTACTAGAATATATAATTAGATTTATTTTGATTGCAATTCATTCATCTAGTAAGCTGAATTAATATGATTTATAATGTTTTGCTTGATAAAGCTATCTTCATCATATTAAAATTAATTTATATATATTTTTTTACTGTTTTCTTCGATGACTTGTTTCTCATCCTGTTTTTTTTGTGTGTGCATTCATATTCTTAATTGCATTGTTGATCTTCTGCTTTATCTCATTATAGACAACAGAATAGGGCAGGGACAATTAGCAGACAGTCGATCAGCACATTCCTTGATAGGGACCCATTGTAGGGTGATGGTCCAACTATTTATTAAAAGTTTATGAAGAAAAATAAGAGTTGCTTTCACCTTAGCAGTATCATTTTGCCGAAGGGATCACAGAGTTTGGATTGCAGCACAGGGATCAATAAGAAAAAGAGCCTTGTGGAGAGTTTTTCGGCAGCTTGGCCGATGGCCTCTATTTCGTCATCAAAATTAGTTGTTGGGGAAACCACGGCGACATAACACTCAAAAGTTTTTCTACAGTAGAAACCCGAACCACAATCACCACCATCAGAAAGAGAGCCGTCAATGTAAATGTGAAACCAATCATCTGTAGGATAGAGGGTGTGAATTTTCTCAAGGCAGTAGGCCAGCAGAGCAACTAGGATAGAATCAGATTTGCTTTCTTTCATGTTAATGGAGAGATTATAATCCGGGAACAGAGTCTTAATGGAAAGGGAGGAACCACACAAAAAGGGTTCCATTGCAGGCTGTCCAAGAGCTTATTTTTTACTGATCGCAATAGCAGTGCCGAAAAGGTACCGTGAGTCTTCAACCTACACACACTCTGGGTGCGTGCGTACTACAAGCGAACAAATAAAGGGATATGGCTAATATCTAACAGATGACAGCCATGATATAGCGATAAATGCGATATATCACTTGCACATTTCTGTTAGTACAATATGCAGAACTAAGCTTAATAGGAGTATATGCTATAAACTTACTTAACTTTTTAGTTATACACTATGTGGAAGAAAGTGACGGGACACGACACTATAACGACATAAACCCATATTTATTAAAATTAATAGGAGGTAGGGCCTCCTTTGGCTGCGATCACAGCTGCAACCTTTCTGGGCATGCTTTCCACTAAATTAGTCATAGTGGCAAGAGGAATTTCCTTCCAAATGTTTAACAGGAAGTTAAATAGTTCAGGCTTGCTTTTGGGGAGTGCAGGCCCTCAACCGACGGTCCAATTTGTCCCAGAGATGTTCAATTGGGTTAATATCAGGGCTCTGCGCCGGCTACTCCATGCGTTTAACGTTGTTGTTCACATACCAATCAAGAGTCCTTGCAACATGGCATGTTGCGTTGTCGTCTTGATACCAGCAATCATCCATACTGTACGTTGCCCACAAGGTAGGAAGGGCATGATTGTCGAGAATATCACAGTATCTATCGGCATTCATCGCACCATCAACCTTCACCAGTGGGCCAGCCCCATACCAGGAGAAACAGGCCCATACCATCAATCCTCCTCCACCAAACTTTACAGTTGGGACGACACACTCGGGCAAAAGGCGTTCTCCTGGTAAACGCCATACCCAAACACGTCCATCGGAACGGAAAAGGGTAAATCGTGACTCGTCACTCCAAAGGACGCGTTTCCAGTCATCCAGAGTCCAAGTACGGTGGTCTTTGGCCCATCGAAGGCGCGCTTTCTTGTTGGTTTTCGTAATCAAAGGCTTATGGGCCGCCGAACGTCCAGTGTAACCTAACTTATGGGTCTCGATACGAAGAGTCTTGGTCGAAACGGCCACACCTGTGGCTTGTCTAAACTCATTAGCGATGTTATCCATGCATGTTTGACGGTTACTTCGAATCTCCCTGCCGAGCACCCGCCGGTCCCTGCTGGTGAGAACTGTAGGTCGTCCACTTCGGGGTTTGTTCTGACAGTGTCCGTCAGTCTTGTAGCGACACACAACACGTGCTACAGTTGATTTTGAGCAGTTACAGAGACGGGATATCTCCCTAATTGACACCTTGGCAAGGTGCAATCCAACCAACACACCTTTCTCGAACTCAGACAACTCTTCCCGTGGCGGCATCTTGACAAAAAACAACTCTAGTCGACTCCACAGAGTATTTATAGGATATGGCTGACACGTGATACCTATTATTGTGCATGTGTCAGCTGTATTGTCGACTTTTCTACTTTTCGAGGGGTGTTCCGTCACTTTCTTCCGGATAGTGTACATCAGGAAAGGCACAACGGGTGATCGAATTGTAAGTCGGACTCATCACAATATGGAGAGAGAATTTTGAGTTAGTACCCATAAATGATTTACAGAATTTTTCTGAAAACATAACATAATTCAGTGAAGAACTATTGAAACGTACTATTTCAATAATATAAAGCATAATAAAATATCGAGTAATTAATATTGAAGCAGGAGAGATTATAAGATTAGGTTTAGATTATAAGAGAGTGAATGATGAAAAATATTACAATTTCAATCATAGAATAGTAAAACATTTTTCTAATAAATGTTTAACAAGAGCAATATGAAAAAAGGAGTGAATATTCGTTCTCACTTTCAATATTAAATTAGTTCGAAAAAGTTAATGGAATATCTGTAAATTGCCTTTGGAAAAATGTAAATTTTTTGTGAAAGGTTTTCAGTCTCTGGTAAGGTATATAGAACAATCAAAATGTATCTCTATCTAACATCAATGTGCCGTGTAACATAACAAAAAGATTATTTCGTACTTATCTTTTACAAAAATAAGATAATATTAATCAATTAATGAATTGAGCTCAACTTCAATATTGTTGACAATTTGAAGATCTACAATGGGATGTATTTTTCCTTGGGTGTCGTTAGAAAGGTGTGCTCAGTGATCTTATGCATCTTCATCATCATAATTGCAAATCTTTCATCAACTTTCAACAGTGAACAAATTATATTCATTAGTTACTTTTTTTTCTCATGTTGCATATTTGCATTTTTACTTTTGACATTTTATTAACAAGTAAAAAAAAAAATACCATTGATTTACAACTTTATTTACTTTTTTTTTTTTTTTTTTTTACTTTGTTTAATTAACTTTTAATTTTTATATTTATAATACTCCGTAAAAACATAAATTAAAAAATTTTACATCAAAATATATAAAATCATATATGCAGTTTAAAAAGTTTATTCACTAATGAATTTAAGAAAAAAAATAGGAAATTGGTAAAATATATGAACCCATTCACTCACTGTTTAATTTTGTGTGTGTGTGTTCTTTGAACTATGAACTAATTTAGGAGTCACAATTACGCATTCAGCAGAACACTTCGCGCATATTTTTGAAATCTTAAAATATGAAAATACCCTGTACGCAAACGAGGGGATGAAACACAGAAGAGCAGATATTTAGATAAGACATAGAACTGCAAGAATTTATTCAATGGAAATTCCTGGAAATGGACAATTCTGGAATGCAGAAATCTTGAAGAACGACGAACTGGACAGTAGGGATCGCAATTGATAATAGCTGCAGAGGCATATATGACTGAAACACAGAAAAATGACTTACTTTATTTTATTAGCATTTTTATAGCCGACAGCAAAGCAAAAAGTTACATTCACTAACTAAGAATGTTTGAAAGCATCTGTATCTGAGCGAGCAAAATTATATGCACATCATTAAAAGTGATATGATTAATATCTTGTAGATGAGAGTGCTGAGACCCATGAGGTAATGATAAATAGCAGTTAAAAATGGCTTTAATGGTTCGCAGTAACTGCAAGTATAGCAGTTACAAATGGCTATTTCTAGAATATGCGAAACTAAGTTTAATAGAGGTTAGGGTGGCAACTATAAGTTCGTTATAGACCGGGAATTCAGGAAGAGCAAACAGTATTTTTACATACACATATTATAATAAAAATATACAAATTGAAATTTCTTGTGAAAGATAGATTGATAATGGAGAAAATATAATCTGTTCATTCTATTTTAATTTTCAATTTGATTTTCAAAAAAATCATTTTTTATTTGATATAATTATTTTTTCCTTTTTATGTCTTAGATTAATTTCTGTTCCTTCAACTGTCATCTACTTTACTGCCTATGATCAGTTACGTGAAGCATTTTCATCTCATTTTGTGGCTCCTTTAGGAGCGGTTTCTGTTCCATTCTTATCTGGAACTACTGCTAGAAGTAAGTAAGAAGTTTATATTTTTGGAATAAATTTTTTGATTTGTTCCTGTGTAAAGAATTTATTTCGAAGAATTAGAACAAGATATATTTTCCTTTAAATTTTTGATTTTATTTCATTTTAAATTATTTTTAAAATTTTTATTTAATTTTAAATTATGTTTTTAGCTTTTATTTCATTTAAATGGATTTTATAAATCACTTTCTGAAAGTTTTTTATGTGTATTTTTACAATATTCATGTTATATGTTAACAGAATTACAGATGCCTGTAATATTAAATATCATGCAGCACAATATATTATATTTTAATTTTTCAGATTATTGTGCCTTCTTTTGAAGTTACTTTTTAATTTAAGTAATATGATCATTTCTTAAAATTATATAACATCTAAACGAATACCGTATATTTCTGAATGTAAGTCGATCTTTGTATAAGCAGTTAGTACGTTTTTCGTGAAAAATTTACCCAAAATTCAAAATCCGTATGTAAGCCGGGGAAAAAAAAAAAAAAAACCCGACGTTGTATATGAAGAGAGGGGAAATTGTGCTAGTCCATCCAAATATTCAAGTGAGTAAACTTGAATTTAATGAAGTATTCAAAAACGCGGATTCTGACAAGTATATATATGATTTTTTTCCCATAAAAATTGCATTCAAAACAGCCAAAAAAGTAACTTAAAAGATTAAAGTAATTTTTTTTTCCATTTTTATTGTTATGTGTTTTTTACGTTATTCTATTATTATTTCTGTTGTATGTTTTAGTACTTATATTTTAATTTGTGTACGTTATAAGAGCGCAAATTTCGTCAATATCAAATTTTTCATTATGGCTACGACGCAACAAACCAGCAATATAAGCAATTTCTATAATAAAACAACTCATTTTTATAAAACGAATAACTCAATTTTAAATTAAATAACTTTTTTTTCATAAAATTGAATAATATAAACTAAAGAAATAGAAATGTGCAACATGTAGCGATTAATCGCTTGCTCCCAGGTAACGGACAGCGGCCTAATGGCCAATTGGCTAGCACTCTGGCCTTTGGTACCACAGACTTCAGGTTCGAATCTTGGCGGTGGCAGGGATGTTTGTTAGTGGCTCGGAGTCCACGTTTAGCTTTAGCTAATTAGCCTATAATGTTCACAAAATGACCTTAGAGCGACAAACAAAACCATTTAACGGAAAAGTACCTACGTTTTTTGCGAGATTAACAGATCTTTATATAAAACCTATCTCTAAAAATTCTCGGCTTATACACGGAAATATACGGTATCTATTTGAATAATATTTATAATTATACTTTTTATCTGTTACTTTTATTAAGAATAAGGTCACATGTTATTAGTATCAGAGTTTTTTGTAGGTATTCATGAAAAAAAAAAAAATAATAAGACTTGAAGAAAGAAAATGGCTTAAGACATTGATTCTTAAATTACAGTTGTCTAATAAAATGTAGACTTCATATCATGCACATTAGTTAGGGGTCATTAAAAATATACATCTATATTTTAATATTTAAAGGAGGTTATAGACAGAATATATATATATATAAGAACTGTTGCTATTGAAGGCTATATTATATATTATGAGAAAGTTGAAGAGAACTTTTATGAGGTGTGCTAATCTGTCATAGACCTTATACATAAATATTTTTTCTGTAAGCTGTAACAATTTTTCTTGACATATATTCTTTTAATTTGACTTAGATATTTTTAAATGTCCTTTGTCATTTTCCATTTTCTTTCTGTCAACCCTATAGGACCAACAATTTTTAATTTTAATTAGATTGTTGCTTTTTTTTTGTTCAAAAGATTTGTTTTGATTCTGTAAAGAAAGAATATAAAGGTAGGTGTTAGATTTGATTTTTAGTTATTTTAATATACTTGCATGCATTTTCTGTAAATTCTTTTGTTATATATGTTATATGTTGTGGTTCAAGTAAAATATTACATAATTTATTTTTAATCAATGGTCACAATATTTATAGTATTTTGCTTGTCTTTGGGTATTGATATGCATTAAAATCAAAAAGCACTAACAAAAAATTGTGCAGCTGCTTATTTTAATGTTCTAATTTTGATATGAGAAAAAAATTCCAGCAATATACCTCCTTTTTCTTTTATACGCCAAGTTGATAACGAAACACCAAAACATCATTCATTTCTGTAGCTAATTTTTTAAAAATAAAAATAAAATCATATAAAGTGATAAGTAAGTCTCATAGTTATTATTTTTTTTTTCATTTTTGAATTTATTATGTAAAAAGAGAAGGTTTTGATAATTATGATTTTGAATTTGTTTTCTAAAAAAACAAATCTTTTTTTGCCAAACAGAAATACTACATTTTTCATTTAGTTTGAAGAAAGAAAAATATTTATCTGGCTTTTTACATTCTTATGAATGCAATATTTACCCTCTTTAAAAATACATGATGTACTAATTGTTTCTGAATTGAAGCATATCCTTCTTTCTGAGAATAACGTTTTATATAACATTAATTAAAAGTTTATTAAGTTTATTTTTAAAAAAGTTAATTTTTTTTTATTTCATACTTCTGAGAAAATGAAAGTACTAACTTTCAATCTCTGATTCATAACAACTTTGCTACTTTTCTCAAAAATTGTTTTTGCTTTTTTTTAACTGTTTATTGTTAAATGCTTTTTAATTAGAATTGTATTTTTATCCTTACCCATGGCCAAGAACTCTTGTTGATTTTTCAATATCCCTTCATACAAATTCCTAGAAAGTAGCCAATGAAATCGAAAATATTAAAATTTTTATATTTTTTTAATTAGTGAGAAGATCTTTTATTTATAATATTTAATTTCTGTTTTTATAAGAATGTCTTAAGTATAAAGAAATTAGATCATAACATTAATTTTAATATTGCTAAATAAAATAAAACTTATTATGAATATTTTCTTTTCTTTTATATAACAAATTAGATGATTTTAATTTCATATTCATCTGTGAAATAAATAAAAAAAACATTGAATGATCATTAGTTACTAGAAAAATTTTGAGATATCTGAAATTGAGAAGACTTATTTGAAATAGCTTATAATTGAAATATTTTTCTTTGACTTTTAAAATCAAACTATCTTTTCAGAAGTCATCTGAAGTTTCATGATCCATATTTAAAACTTTTCTAAATGTAATTTCCTTAATTGTTCTGTGAATTATCTGAAATCTTTACATTTATGTAAATAGAAAACAATGCATTTTTTTTTTTTTTTTTTTTTTTTTTTTTTTTTTCAAATTTGGAAGCCAATGAATAAATAAATATCAGTACTTAGATGAAATAATTGATCTTCATTAATTATTTTATTCTGTAATATTTGTATTCTTTATATGGCTAGATATTTTAACTCATTATGTATAAATTTAAATTATGTTAATTTAATTTTATAGATATATGCAGAATTAATTTTTAAAAGCATTTAAATTTTTCATGTTGTTTTCAACAGAGTGCATTCATTCTATTAACATTCTTTTAAATTCTAGTTTTAACTGGTACAATTACAAGTCCACTTGAATTTTTACGGACCAAGAAACAAAGTGAACAGATAAAATATTCTGGTGAGTTAATTTAACTTAGTTTAAATTTTTCAATTATAAAAAAAATTTATATTTTAAGACAAAAATTTTTTTATTTGTAAATTAATTGGAAATCAAAGTGAAAGCTATATCGCTGATCAAATTTTTAAATGATGACTTAACTGAAAATATTTTCAAGATAATGAGACATAAATCACAAAGTTTGCTTTTATTGTTTCTATCAGCATAACTATTTTTTTATTATTGCATTATTAGGTCTGTTATCTGGGATCTAACAATCTTGAATCAATCCTAATTTCCTGACGATTCTCCTCAAGTGTTATATAGTTGGTATTCGACATAAACAGCCGTAGTGATTGTGCTCCGAAATCTAGAAAATTCCAAAAATTGATTATTACGTTCTAAAAATGTTATTTTACGTATTCCAAAAAAAAAGAAGAAAAAAAAAGTTGCGCGCTAAAGCTTGATTCTTTATCTCTGAAATAAAGTAATTTTAAAAGTTCATAAAAGTTCTGCAAGCTGTAGTAAAATATAATGTACTTAGAAGAACATATGTTTTCTTGTAAATCATATTTATTTTGCGTCTGCAATTGTGCTTGCTTTAATTGACAGATATTAATGTTTAATGTAACATGATTATTTATTTGAAATGTAGAATAGTGTTTACTTTACATGTAGGTTAAGTTAATAAGCTATAAGCTTCAATTTGAAGTGTGTGGACAAATTTTATATTGCAGCTCTGCAAGGAAAGGAGTCTAATTTTCATTGTAGGCAGTATTATTCTATTCATAGGAAATCTTCCTGTTCACTATATATTAGCAAAGACAAAAGTTTAACAATCGAACAGCTCTGCTGAAACTTGTACTATCTCAGTAATAAAATAAATGTTAACTTGTACCCTATCTTGTATTAAGTGTGACTGCTGATTGGGAGAAACTTGTAGCATATGCCTTTCAGTTGGACACGTTTTAATCGTTTAATCATTGTACTGTTGAGAGTATACATTCCAGCTTTGATTCTTAAGGTATTCTGCAAAAAAAGAAATATTCTGTAATCTTTATATTTTCACATTTCTTTTGCTTGTGTGGAAAAATAGTTAAATTTCTAAATGAGTTTTAGTTCTTGCCTTTCAGTTAATAACTGATGGGAATGATCAAAATTGCATGGTATTTTTCCTAAAATCCCAGGAATTCTGAGATTTCAAAGTGCAAACACCTCTGCAATATTCTGCTTTATAAATAAATAAGATGTTAACTTATGAACTGAAATTCAGCATGTGAAAAACATGTTATCAAACTTATCTAGGAATTTTTGTAAGTTTATCTGAATTTGTGCAGCTATTGTGTAGGAAATTTAAATTCTATGAATGTTGGATATTATATTGAATATTCTTCAAAAAGAAAATATAACAATAAGTTACATAATATTTTCCTATTATTAAATCTAAAAGCAGCATAATAAAAAATTATAAATTAATCTAAGTTAATGTTAATTATTGTTGCTCTCTTATGCTCGATGTCTTTTATAAATTATGTATTCAAAAATAAGTTTTAAATTCCTCTCTCATAAATATATCCTGTTATTGTCAAAATTGAATTTGTTAAATATTAAATACAATTTAAAATATTTATATTTGTTATGTTTTATTAATCCCCTTATTTCTTTATTATGTATGTAAGCACAAAAAAATAAATAAATAAATAAATAAAAAAAATGAAAGCCGTTTTAGGAAAAGAAAGTACTAGTCTAAAATTTTAATTATTTGAGCTGTCAATAGCAGTTAATTGTTAATGCAATAACTGTATTTTTTATTCAAGGACAGTTTTTGGTTTTAGTATTTGATTATTAATATTTAATCTCTATTATTTGGATTATCATACCTTTATTAATCTAGTTGTTGCTTTTCTCAGTCATTAGTTACAGAAGCATGCTTCCAACAAAAAATATGTATGCCAATAATAAATAACATAATGCCTTAAATTAATAACAATTTAAATACAAAAGAAATAATTTCTTAAAATATTATGAAATATAACTGTTCCTTAATGCCTAAAAGTTATATTTTGTAAAAAAAAATTTCAAACATGAATTTGTAAAACACAAAACAATCCATTGCTTTATGATCAAAATTGGTAGAGTAAGGTATTTTAAAATCATTTCATTATTTAAAAGTTTAATAACTGACAAAGTAGCAAATTCTTCCTTGAATACATTTTTGTGATAAGAATCCAGTTATTGAATGTGTCTTGATTTTAAAACCAAAGATTTCTTTCTTAAACAAAACCAAAACTTCAACAAAGAAAATCCCTTAAATAAATATAGCAATTAATTACTTTTCCTCATAAATAAGTGTTTCTAGTTGAATATACTAATAGCTGTGAAAGAGAATGGAGTTAACACTAAATAATCACTAGTTTCAAGCATAGACTTTTTATTGGTATGCGAATTATTGTTAGTAATTTTGTTGTTTTTAATGTTTGAAGCCTATATACATAAAAATTTAGCTACACTTTAATGTTTTGCCATCTTTTGATTTTGATCTGTAGGAAATGTGTTACATCTTCTTTTTATTACATTTGTACATACTACAGTTTTAAGGTGACTGGTTTAAGTGATATTTTTTAGCTGTTTCACTCTCGTTTTTAAATTACATAATAAGGTATGTCAGTTGTTCTTTAAAATATTGATTTTGTGTTTGGTCGGATTATAAAAAAAGAGCTTTTTGAAGTAGAAAATTCGGTATTATGTATTCCAAAGTTCCCTTCTTTAAATTTACCTTTCAATCTATGCCATGTTTGAAGTGTATCTTCTGTGTAGAGATGTGGAGTAGTAAACAGAGAGTATGCAGTGAATTTGAAGCTACTCTGGCTAATAACTGTATTTGTTTTATGAGAAGTACAGTATGTATGAGCAATTAACTGGGTTGCTGGTAGCTTTAGCATTGCTCTCCGAAGGAGGGTTTAAGAAGTTGATAATATGCCTAAATGAAAACATCAACAAAGTTTTAATCATAAACTTTAAGTCTAATTTAATTCTATGTATAAGGAATGCAAATGTGTCAAATTTTGAAAAGAAAATTTTTTTTTAAATGTGTTCATGTAAAATTTTCTCTTAAAAATGTACTTATTAAACATGCTGAAGTAACAAATGTTAGTATGAGGGCTAAAGCAAATTTTAACTCTATAAAGAATTTGTATGGCTTTTAATGCGAGTTTTACCAAAGATAAGAATATATGTAGCAGAATTACCTCTGTACCATTTCAATAAGTTAAATTGAGTGCATACTGAACTATGATACAGCTGGTACAGTTTTGTGAAAAATTAAACCTTAAAGATGATAATATGATAGTAAAGTATAAAATGTTGCAAAAGTTAATGCTAAATATTCTTTTTCTCACAGTAATGCAACATGTGAACAAGTGTTTAGCACTTTGTGGAAAATTAAAGTGAGTTTAGGAATTAATTTATGTAGTAAAATCATTAATGATAAAGAAATTAACTTTTTAAATCATGATTTACGTTACCATAAGCAAACTTTTCCTCATAAAGATTTTGTAAAAATAAATAACATATTAAATACTTAATATTTCCATGCTAACTTATATTTTCTGTTATGAATTGTATGATTTTTTTCTCCTTAATATTAGATAAATAGCTAACTTCTATTTTTCGTTAAAATATTTGTTTGAAAATTATAATTTTTCTATGAATTTTTTTTTTTCAAGGCACTGATGACTAAATGTCTGTGCCCCTGATATATGCATTTCATATAAAATAGCTTATTAATACGCTTTTATTAGCTTCACCTGTATGTTTGTATGTATGTATGTAACTGACTTTTTCCCCTGGAGATCTGTTTCTCCTCATATACACTATTTAAGCTGCAAAGAAACATTTACAGGCATCTTTCAGAAAAAAAAACTGTTGTTTCACCTGAATGTTTGTTTGTCTGTTAAATTAAAAAGTAAAAAAATAAATGAATAGTTTAAAAAAGCTAAAAAACACGCTTTTAGAGTTTAAAAAAACTAAAAAAATCACGCTTTTAGAGTTAATCAAACTAAAAATAAAAAATTAATTAATAGTTTAAAAAAACTAAAAAAACACGTTTTTAGAGTTAAACTGAAAAGTAAAAAATAAATTAATAATTTAAAAAAGCTAAAAAACACGCTTTTAGAGTTAACTAAAAAAATCACGCTTTTAGAGTTAATCAAACTAAAAAGTAAAAAATTAATTAATAGTTTAAAAAAACACGCTTTTAGAGTGAATCAAATTAAAAAGTAAAAAATAATTGTTAACTTAAGAATAAAATGACTGACGAACAAATGAATGTCACTGTTCTAAAAGCGTGGGGTGCTTTGTATGACATTTTTAAACTAACTCTGCATTTCGGAAAGAAACTAGTGAAAAATTATAACGATTGATATCGAGCACCCCACGCTTTTAGAACAGGGACATTCATTTTCTCGTCAATCATTTTATTCTTAAGTTAACAATTATTTTTTACTTTTTAATTTGATTCACTCTAAAAGCGTGTTTTTTAGTTTTTTTAAACTATTAATTTATTTTTTCAGCTGTGTTTCAGCATAATAAATGTACTCCTCCTGACAAGGTCACATGAATGTTTATGGGATTGAAACCTCAAAACGAAACATATTCCTTTTAATAGTTCCAATTCCGTCCTCTTTAAAGTATAGGCTGACTTTTGCATGTTAAAAATACTACCTTCAAGTATTAATTAAATTTTTTTAAACATTTACTTAATGATACACATATGTAATTTTGTAGGTTTCATTTTTTAATTTTTAATTTTGTAGTTGTTTCCTTTATTATTTTAATTTTAGAAATTTTTATATTTATGGCCCCTTTATAGTTTTTTATTTTACATAATTCATTTCATAGAAATCACTTATGATTATATGAGTAGAGTCCCATATTTAACAAATTAAATGAGTTAAATATTTTCTGTGGTGTTTTTATGTCTTTTAGTGTCAAGTTATAAAATAAAATGTAAGCAAAGCATATAGGTATGCTTTTCAATTTTATTGGTCATTTATAATTTCTTGTACAAATTACCAAAACTTATGTATTCTTATATGCTGTTGTTTAACTCTTAAAATTCCATGTTTTTGAGCTTAGAAAATTTTGGTCATTAATCTTGAATCTGAATTTTTAGTAAATTAATAATAACAAGAGTATAATATGTTAATAAGTTAATGTTGAAGTATTTTGTATATTGGTGAAATTTTGAGAATTGTTCTTTACATTATTTATTTATTTATTATTTTTTAAATTTGAAGTTGGAAATAAATATATTTAGAGAGAGTGAGTGATAAAAAATTTTCTGCTATTATATTATTTAGTTTTTTAATACTTCAATTTAAGATAAAATGGTTTTTTTAAGGAAAAAAATAGGAAATATTACTTGCTTGATTATGATTATGAATGTTTTATAATATATTCATCATCTAAATATTTTTTTCAGATGCCTTTAGAAGTATAGCAAAATTAGTCAAGGTTAGAGGTTATTTATCACTTTGGCATGGTTGGGTTCCAACAACTCTAAGAGATGTTCCATTTTCAGGTTAAAATTTATTTAGTATGCATATGAAACTCATTTAAAAACTTGATAAAAATAATAAAAAGTTTTAAAGTTCTGTAAATGTTGTATTTTAAAAATTTATGGTTAATTGTTATTTCATGGTCTTTTATGAAATTCAAAAACTTATGAGTGTTTGTGATAGAAATTGTTTCAAACAATATTAAGACTATAAAAAAATTGCTTTTTTTAAAAATTTATCAACAACTTTTATTGTTTTATGATATATTATTTGCTGTTTCAATAATATGTTGGTTTAAAACTGCAATTTAAACTATTAGTTTCCAAAATCTAGAGAAACAATGAGAGATAAGATATGTGTAGATAGCATTAAAAAAAATTCTGTCTCTCTCTATCTCTTTTATATAGATCAATAACTGTACGGGAGCAAACACAACAAAATTTCGTAAACATGCCATGTAGACCATGGAGAATCCATTTATAGGAATAAAAAAAATAAAAAAGAGGTTTATATTTTCGACACCAGAGACAAAAATGAGGCTGTATGCTAATTTTGAGAAGTATGCATAATCTTTATTAATCTTCTAAAATATTCTTTTTTTTAATGTTTAATAAACATTTTAGCACAGAAAGTGTTTCTTTTTTTTACCCTAACATTTATTTTTTACATATTTGTTATTTATTTGTGGACTTTACAATTAATAACTTAATTTTACAACTTTGCTTTTGTCATTTCATAATTTAGCTTACAAAATGCATTCAATACGAAAATGAATGGAGCTGTTAACACATGCTGCATTATGTTCATTCTAAAAAAATAATAAAATAAAATTTAAAAACACACTATAGATTGCATAATTCAGTATATGTGCATCAATCGTTTTAATATAAAATGTCACATGGTCCATCAAAATTATCGATATTTCTGTATTTCACAAGCTCTTATAAGTGACCCCTTAACCAGAAATGATAAGGTAATGTCAGGTGAAGGGGTTGGATATTTTGTAAGAAATGTGTAACAAATTATACAGTGATTGGGGTAATGTTGCTGTTACACTTCCTGCACACACAATCTAATGTGAGGAAATGCTCCATCCAACATCAAGATTAGATTGTTGGAGGTTAGATAAATTAAGTTTGGCATCAACAGATTTTGTCTGTACACCTCTTCTCATCAAAAAATACAGACCCACTATGAATAATGAAGTAAACACACACTAAATAGTTATTTATGGCGAAAGTAAAGCAACCTCTTGAACCGCGTGAGGATTTTCAGATGCCTTAATATAGCAGTTCAGGGTATTCATTGTAATTTTAAGATGAAAATGCATTTAATCATTTTTTTAGATGTCACAAGGCTACAATGCATTGACTTCCAAGAAAAACGTCAGAGCAAAGTCTGCGAATCTTCTAAACATCTTACTTTATCTTGTTCAAATGATTTTATTAGGATAACGTTTAAACAATTTTAAGCACACAATTTCAATACAGTATGGTACTGCATATCTAGTGTCTTAGTTACTATCTGACCATTATTACTGTTGAATCCTGCATGGCATTAACAATAGTTTCAACCTTGGTTTGTTGTAATGTTTACATCTACATCACATAACATTTTTAAAGCTGAAAACTTTTCAAAATGCAAAATCATTTTTTGCAAACCTACTGTTGTCATTTTACTTTCATGTAAATCCTTGACCTTTCATTAATTTCACAGAAATATTCATTCTTAGCACAAAAGCATTTAATTTTTTTCGTGCTAAACTGAAAATTTTATAATTAATGACAATATTGATTAATAATAACTCAATTCAGCTATTGCAGTTGACAAAATTTGCTTAATCTTCAACCGTACTACCTTTTTTTGCAAAGAACAAAGATAAATATTAGGAAATATTTCTTGTGTTAAAATATCCGATACTTTTTCGTCGGTCACATAAAATTTCCTTTCCATTTTACTGCTCAGAATAAGTGCAGCATCCCTTTTTTTCCTGGTGTCAAAAATTTAAACTATTTCTCTCTTGCAAATCGATTTCCTATGATTTATGTAGTACATATACAAAATGACATTGACTTTACTCCAGTATATTTTTTATAACTGAGATCTAAACACTTATACATTAGTTATGTATGCCACCATGTACATTAGAATTTCTGTTTTAAGCAAAATGTAAAATTTGCATTTGAATTCCTTATTTTCATTTACTGATTTTAAATATTTTCATTTGATAAAT
Source organism: Caerostris darwini (assembly GCA_021605075.1). Taxonomy (NCBI): domain Eukaryota; kingdom Metazoa; phylum Arthropoda; class Arachnida; order Araneae; family Araneidae; genus Caerostris; species Caerostris darwini. The sequence continues at coordinate 481,097 of BPLQ01013598.1, read as the reverse complement.
GTAATTTTATTCAAAATTTGATTATTTCCCCAACCAAAACTTCTCAGTAGTTTTCACTTTGTTATTTACTTCTGAATTCAATCATGTTTTTTATTTATTTATTATTATTATTATTATTTTTTTTTTACATTATACGAAATAAAGCTTTGTTTATTTGTATATCTCATGACTTTTAAAATTTCGTTTGGCATAAAATACTCTTCCAATTTTTTCATGAACATTTGATATTGGTAAATGAGGAATAGGGTAATTAAATATATATATATATATATATATATTTTATTTAATTTTTAAATGATTATTTTTTGCTGTAGCCATGTAATACAAAACATATATATATATATATATTTGTTGAAAAAGTATAAAACGCTTTAAATATATGTTAATTAAAATTTGTGTTGTAAAAATGTGTGTGTTTGTTATTACTTTTCTCCTAAACAAGTTATTAAATTATAGAATTTTCTGTTCTTTAATTTCCTATGTGTATTTGTAATTTCCGTAATAAAAGTTAATATGATATATAAGTTAAGTTATATATGATAGTTAATATGATATTATGTCGTTGTGATTTAAAAAAACCTTAAATAAAAGACATTTTTATGTCTGTTTAAGTATTGAAGTCTTTATAATTAATAACAGTTAAACTGATAACAACAGAAAAGGGATTCACAGATTGTTCAAAATTATATTTTAATTGTAGGGTTTTTTTTTGTTGTTTTTTTGTAATACTTTTTAAAAGTTGATTTTAACTTTATTTTAGCTATTTATTGGACAACTTATGAACAATTAAAATTATTGACTCCTGATCCAAGTGCATTTAAATTTTTCATATTTGGTGCTACAGCTGGAACTGTAAGTACTTTCATAAAAAGTTTCTTTTGAATTTTAGATATTCTTTTGATCCTCAATAGTAAGAAAATATGAATTTATATTGCCGAACTTGATGCATAAGAATGGGACATTAATTAATGCTATTTTTATTTTCAATTTCAAAAGCTCTAATGTTAACAAATAATTTGCTTTTTTCTTATGAATGCAATGATTTTCATTGATTATAGTTATGTAAGATTGTTTTTCAAAAATTAAGAATTTAAAAATAATAGAACAACATAGTTCATATTTGCTTATATGTGAATTTTTATTCGGTTTGAAAGATGATTATATTGACAATTTCATTTTCTATGTTCTAAATCAGAAATAACTAAGAAAAATTTCTCTGAGGGATAACCATCCTTGATTATTTTAAATTTAAATTTATATCTTGCACAAATCTTCTGTTTTATTATACATGTGTGACATATAATGAAACAGAAGATATATTCTTATTTCACACATGTATAATGCTTAAGATAAATGTTTATGCTTAACTATTCTTGCATTATTCTCATAATATGAAGAAAATTGTTTTCAAATGAAAATAAAATTAATTAAAGTGATCTTTGTAGTCTTTTTTCCGTGTGCAAAATATATGAAGAAATCATGGTAGAAATTTAAATATGCTTTTTAAAGGTATTTCTGATAATTATACGTTTTATAAGTTCTCCAACTCTTCCATTCAATAGGTAGGAGTGTTATCTAATAATAAGATGTAAATATTATATTCTAATTCAGAAACACTTAAATAAACTATTTTATCATTTAATTTGAATGAAAAAAAAACTAATTTTTAGTTTGAAAATATACTTTGCAAAGAAAAACTTGCTTTTATAAATTAATAAATTTAATTATTATATTTTTAAAATATTTCTCATTAAAACTGTTTGTGTATTTTTATGCATGACTTTTATAGTGATTCTAACATCGTAATTTAATTAAAAGTAACATAATCATCATCGTAATTAAAAGGCACATATGAGTTTTAAAATATTCAAGTTGAATTATAAGCATGCTTGCAAGATTGTGTGGTATATTATGTCATTGTGATTTTAAAAAGAAGTCATGTGTGAAGCATTGAAAGTAAGAGCAATTTCTTGTAAATTTTACTTTATCAATTATCCAAAAATAAAGTATTTTCTATTCAGTTTATTAAATATTTTATTTTACATTAACAGATTGCTGCAGTTGTTACTCTGCCATTTGATGTTATAAAAACACACCGTCAATCTGAACTTGGGGGTGGTAAAATAATTACAAGTAAGTTAATTTTTTTTAAAATAATATATGAAATCATTTTTTTATAAAATTGGCTTTCTTTTGTATGTAATGCTTAATGTTTTGTGTATATGTTAAAATTTTGTTGGCAATGTTTATCCTAAAATGTGTGTGCTTTGATAATCAGATTTTATATGTAAAACTGCTTACATTTTATGTCTTTATTAATATATTATACAAAAACAAAATTCTGTTTAACCAGTTTTTTGCAATATTATCATTAACTTAATAATTTTATTTGCAGAAACCTATAGATATTTTTTTCTAAATCATAAATAGAGTATCATATTTTTACTGCAATAATTATATTAATTGTAATACTTATATATATATATATCAGTATTAAACATAATTTTTTTTTTTACATTTTAGAAATGTAATTGCATATAGATGTTGCATCTGAGTTAAACATTCTTGGTTCAAAACTTATTGATTTACTATATCTGTAGCTTGGTGTGTCTTTACAAAAATGTTCTATCATAGTCATACTAGCTATGGCAGTAGTTTTTTTGGTTTGAGCATATAGTAAATGCAGGTCAGTTCTGTTATGAAAGACTTATATGAAGAACATCACTTTTGTTGGAGAACTATAATAAAAAAAAAATGAAATATTGTTTTATCATACTGTTCTCAACTTCAGTTTACATTCTTATGTTTACAACTTTTATATTCTTGAATGTTCATATAATCAATTCTGATATATGCAATCCATCATCCAAATGTATGTATATTTGCACAATGGGTCTTTAATCCATAAAAAACTTAGTCTTTCTCCTTTATCTGATAAAAAAAAAAAAATTTCTTTCGAATTTTGTTCGGATAAACTTTTTATTCCATTCTCAGTTCAAAGCTTTCAACTGTTTTAATATTCTCTGTAAGTCAGTTGCTAAAAAATTTTAACATTTACTTATAGTATTTAAAAATGTATACTTGCCGTGGGGGTCCAGGTTAGAATAGTCCCACCATAGCCCATGCATGTCATAAAAGGCATACTCAGTGGGGGGTTAAAGTCAGACTTCTCCCTCTGGGTACTCCATGACTTTGTGTTGCAAGGTCGAGGACAAAGAAGAAGCTGCATTTTTTACCCATTATCATGACTCGTCTACACATGTTCATGGACTTGGTCTAGATGTGGCTGTTGACCAAGTGGGATTAGAAACAACAAAAATGTATACTTTTTTATTACATTCATCTTCATTTTTAGAAATATCTATTGATTAAAATGATTTAACATACTCACATCTAAGATTCAGTATGAGTATTTTTAAGTGAATTGTAACTGTTGCTTTTTTAAAAGTGAATTTCTATTATTATTCATCACAAAATTAAAAATTTGATTTCTTAGAAGTGCTTTAAAAGTTAAAAGATGAGCTCTTTGGGAAAAATTGATAAATTACTATTTTATCCTTGTAGGGATTACTGCTTTTTTTGTGTTCTAAATTTTTGTTGTCATTGCTTAAAAGACTTTGAGATTTCTTTTAAAATTTTAGGAACTACTCAGCCACGAACTATAGATTTACTTATGGACTTGTATCGTAAAGGAGGAGTGCAATCATTGTTTGCAGGTAAATTTTAGCTGTCTTTAATTTGTCGTAATTTCTATAGTAAACAGTTGCACTGCAATAAAGAAATATAGTTACACTAAGAAAAATATAACCAATGGTGTGATTAAGGCAAAAAATATCCAAACAATCTACTTTAGGTATTAATTTAAATTGAGTGTTTCAATATGTTGGTATATATATATATGAAGGACGATACTATCTTTGAAGTTTGAACTCAAAAAACAATTCCAATGTCTCATGCAATCATTTGGTAGACACAAATCTGATCCCAGTTGATTCATTTCTTAGTGAAGGTACAAAATGGATACCAGTACAGATGAAACAGAAGTGGCTTTTGATGTACTGTTCAATGTTAAAATCTGGATGTTGCTGAGGATATATGTTTTATTGTAAGTTTTAGAGCTAATTTTTGCTCTAGGAGATGTAGCTAGATGATGTTTTTGATAATTTTTAAACTTATTCCCAAGCATTTGATCTAAAATAAAAATTAGAGAGATTAAATAATTTACCTTGCAGTATATTAAAACTGAATAAAGATAATTTACATGTCAATGTAATACTTTTAGAATTCACTTTAATGATCATGAAATATTTTAAAACAAACCATTTTCGTTTTCATATTATAGCATTAAATTTTGTGTATAATGTAAAAATATTAATTAGTTAGTAGAATTAATTGATTTAGTTATTAAATGTTTATCAATGTTTAGTTTCTTTATTATTTCCTTAAAAAATAAACAGAATTTTACTTAGGAAAACTTATATGCCTATAAATGCTTTGTCTTGGTATAAAACATAATGTTTAATTGGTGTTATGGTGTAAGTTAATTTGCACATCATTTTTATGAATTCTGTATAGAAACATATAGTAAGAAACACTTAGATACCATGTTTCAAATGTTTAAATTTTTTTCAATTGTATTTATTTTTTAAATATTTTCTTATTATATACCAAGTTTTATTTTTTTGTGAATTTTTATAATAGTAATAAATATTTTTAGGAATATTGCCTAGAATCCTGAAAATTGCTCCGGCTTGTGCCATTATGATATCTTCATATGAACTTGGAAAAGTTTATTTTAGTGAGAGGAGAATTAATGCTTTAGAAACAGATAAGCATCTTTAAAATGAATGTTGATCGAACAATGTAAAAAGTTAATTGCAATACATATTTATGAGATTTTACATGAATATCTTATTTATTATATACAAATTGTTAAATATTATTTTTTATTTTATGAATAAAATTGTAATAAATTATTCATGTCTATATCTTTGACAAAGTTTACAAATAATGGGTTTCAATACACTTTTATATATATTCATATAAATATGTATCATATATTATATTATATCATTAAAATATATTGTTTAAAGTGTCATCTGTAGTTTTAAAATATGAAAACCTGACATAACTGGAAACAATGTTGGAATTATTACCTTCATTAAAATATATTGTTTAAAGTGTCATCTGTAGTTTTAAAATATGAAAACCTGACATAATTGGAAATAATGTTGGAATTATTACCTAAAAAATATGTCAATATATCAATAATAGTCAATTGCCTAAAAAATTTATATACTTTTTTCAAGTATTTACTTGAAACTTATTTCGATTTTATCTGCTCTCAGAGATAAAAAATATTTAAAAAGAGTTTTAATTAATAATTAGTGAAAATATAAATGTAGATTTAATAACTGAGGCTTCATAATTTTTATTGCATTTATATGTGTGTGCAAATGTTTTCTTTGATAATAAAGTTAAGATTAAAAATAACTTCTTTGATAACACATTGATTATTTTACTTTTATGTGAAAATTATTTATAAATATTTTTATAAGTAATATGTCGGCATTTAAATTATGATTCAGATTTATGTAAATAACTATATGAAATTTAGGAAAATTATCACCTTTTTTAATCTCAAAATAAAGCATATATTATCATAGTGCAATAATTTTCTGTTCGTGGAATTACTCTTGTGTAGATTGAGATTGACTAATTATATGAAAGAGTACAAGTTTGCTACAAAGGAAACTTGGTTTTCTTCAAGTTTCTGCAATAATGTCTTATAGTAACACACATGTTGCTGTCACTGACTATCAATTTTTAAACAGTATTCATATTCTTCTTTTTAATTAAAGTTTGATATAATCTGAGATCTTTGGGGGGCTTTCTTCCTTTTATTATTAAGAAACTTCAGTTTCTCTAAATAGAATGAAAGTACTGAGCTTGTGTTTCTCAGGAAGCAATCTTTAATATAACAATAAATTGATAACAAGTTGCTATCCATTACTTTCAATTTATAACATTAACTGGCATTTGACATAATGGTCTTGTATAATGGTTGTAGCTGAGTCAAAACATTAAACCCAGCTAAATAATCACTAGGCAAACCCATTTTAAACAAGATGTTAATATTTATCTTTTAATTAGTTTGAGTCAAAAGGTAAAATACAATCTGTTATTTATATTTAAGATCAGGCTCAAATAATAATAAAAATAATAAGGCTTGCATAATTTGGAATGTTTATGGAATGAAGGATGGAAATTAGAAAAAAAAAATCCAGTATTTGAAATTTTTTAATGATAAATAATTTTGCAAAAAGTTGTACTGCAAGATTAAAATGCATTTAGATATTTTAGAAAAGTTTTTTATAAGCTGGATTTTATGTAATTTTTTGGCTATATCCAGATCTATTTGTAAATTTTCTTAATTCTAAAATTTGTGTTAATTATAGATTTTATTTTAAACTACTTTTGAAACAATATTGCTTTTCTCTGATGCTTAAAAGAAAATCGAAATGTAAATTTTCTTGTTATAAAAGAAGATAAATTTTATCTTAAATGGCTATCAAAGTTGGCCTGGAAGAACTTATCATTTACAATACCTTATGTATGGTATTTTTCTGAAGGTTTAAATTAATTATTAAAAATGTTAGTTTAGTAACATTATATATTATAGGTACACTATATATAATTTTCATAATTGGTGGAATGAAGTTAATCTTCAAAATCAAAGAGCATAATACATGAAGAAATAATTCTATTATGAAAAAATTCGAATGATTTTTTTTTCTTATATTAGGAATATACATGAAATAGGCTATATAATGTAAAATCATTTAGAAATGAATGTAGCATAAAAAAATTTATTTTGTAAAACTCATTTAAAATGTTAATTTTAATGTTAGCTGCAGTGTTTTAGTATTTGATGTAAACAGAAATATTAGGTTGTATATGGAGCATTTATATTTTGATGCTTTAATCATTTCTGTTATTTTTATGTAAAAAATCTAAGGATGAAAAAATTTCACTGTCATCATCAGTTATTACAGAAGCTATACAAATTGAACTGTAGTCGAATTATGGTTAACAGACATTTTGTGTGCACATGTACTGTTGTTTAAAACTTGATTGAACTACTTTTTCCATATGTTTATTATTCTTCAATAACAATATTTTAATGATGTTTCAAAACTACTTTATATAAAGAAAACTTTATTTTAGTTTAGTGATCAATGATTTAAATATGAATTCAAAAATTTATATTTAAGTTAATAAAATATATGTACCCCAGTTACAAATAGGAAATATTTTAAGAAAATTTAATAATAATCTTGCTAAAGTTTTCACCTAATAAATTTATTTTATTACTATATAAAGGAATAATAAGTAATTTTATTATAATTTTTTTTAATTTGTATAAAAAAGATAATATTCATAGAAATTATGAATTGTAATTTGTATTATTTTTTTTTCTTGTAATTTTGTTTAAATTACTGTCCTAAAATGGAAAATGAAATTTACATTTTAGTAGTTCTTATTAATTAAGATAATCTTTTCAATTTATATTTAGTAGCATTATTATTTTAATCATTAAACACTTTTCAAAAAAGCATAAACTTTTGTCCTAAATGTTACTTTTGCAGATTAGAAATATCTCACGTTAGTTTAATTCATCCTTTTAATAAATGATTTTTTTTAAAGGGTAAATTGTTTTTATGATGATAATTTTTGTATAATGTAAAAGGGGTTTAAAATTGCTGTTACTCTCAACAATATAAGCCTTAACGGCAAATGATGGATTAGCCAAAGAGGAGTGGGGACAGATATGTGTTGTTGACAAACTCTTGCTGTAGGGTCTTCATTAGAGATCTCGTTTACAACATAGTCAATGAATACATTACTGCCAATCCATCGCTCAAAAAAGGGGGAGTTTGTATATTTTCTAAGATTGGCTGAAATGAGAGAGATCTCCATCGTGCTAAAACTACATGCATTATAGAAAAGATTCGAGAACATCATGCAGAGAATCCGGCAAGACATACTTCGCGCAAATCCGATATAGCCGTTTAATCGTTTCGGAAAGCCTCACCCACAGTTGAATACGAGAGCCACGAGCATCTTTCGCGAAAGATCTCCAAATCGGTTTATTTCAGTGTGGGTGGAAAACATGAAGCATGCGAGCCTCGGGGAAAGAAAATATCCTCTCCTGATAAAGTCGATTGTTGGTCCCCATCAAAAGATTAACGACTAGCAGTTCACTGGCAAAGGAATTTGGTTTTCGAAGTCACACTGTAATAATCAGAAAATGTGTTCGAAAGCGATGCTTGCGACCCTAGCGTTCAAATACACACTTTTCTGAAAAAATTTGGGTCCATCCCACATTCGCAACAGTTTTGACTGAAATATTGGCTCATTTTGTCCAATTCACTTTCAAACAAGCAACGCTCTTTAGCTCGCACAAACTGACTTCCTTGCTTACACTCCAGTTTGCCAAAATACTTTCGAATTACTGGATGTAAATTCAACAAGAGCGACACTCCTGGTGTGCGTTTAAGACTTTGATTCATGTAAATGGTCAGTAAGTGACGAATGAGATATTTCAAATGTATGTTTTCTAAAATTATTTAAAAATCTTATACCCCATATTCTTATTTAAAAATACTTTAAAAAAATATTTAAATTTTATATTAAATGAAGTTATTAAAGCACGGTTGTAAGAAGCTGCATACATTGCTAAGTAATTAAATAATAAGCTTAAAACTCAATGTTACTTATATAAATAAATAAACAGATTTATCTTTTCATGAATTCATTTTTTTTTTTTTTTTTTTTTTGTGGTGGGTGGGAGAGGGAGAGTCAGTTTTTTTAAAAAATTTTCAAACGACTATTTTTTGATGATATGATAGTTTTTTATTTTAAATTCTAACTTTGATTTGTCCATAATATAAATAAGATGGAATAAATAACGCTGAAACAAGATTCACGAACAGTTTATAACTGGTAAGATCATATTTTCTTATATCCTAATTTGTATATGATATGAATTAATAGGTTTGGTTTGTCGCTCTACGGTCATTTTGTGAACACCTTAAGCTAATTATTCCGGGACCTACAGGTTATCGTGGATTCCGAACCACTAACAAACATCCCTGATCACATGCCAGTGAATTAATAGAGGAATAAAAATTGCAAATAACTTAATTGTTACGAATACAACAACAAAAAGTAAATGACTTTGGATTATTTTTATTAAAAGCATCAAAAGCTAAACAATCTTTAACAGAACAACATTACTAGGTTTCTCTCAACGGAATTCTTTTTTTTTTTTTTTTTTTTTTGACTCTCACATCAATATGACATGAATATGCGTGACTTTGATGTTTGAAAAATTATCTTTTTTCGTTTACAAATTAATAGCCGCGTGTTGTTTTTTTTCTCCTATTTGAAAGTGATTTTTTGACAAGTATAAATCAGTTTGTGTCTAAATGTCAATAGAAAAAAAATTAATTAATTAAAATCACTCAATTCATCTCGAATATCGATTATTAAATCTGTGAATATCTTACATTAAAACATTTATTTATTTATCACTTGCAATTTTTTATTTGTTTGTTAATTCATATCCTATTTATTTCGAAATATTTTTTATTTTATAACACCTCTAATTCTGTAACATTTTACAAATACAAGATGTCTCAGCACTAAGTTTACGAACTTCTATGAATGGTAGGTTGCAGTTAGACGCCGCGGAATTGAGAGTCTGAAATGCTTTCCACGCGCGATATATATGATTGTATGTTAACATTTTTGCAGAGATTCTTCGTTTCACACGTTGACTCAACAGTAGTAGAATGACTGAGCATACGAATATGGAACTAACGGGTATGCATCTGGCTTACTGGACTGCGGAGTGCAATGGGTCAACCGCACAGCGCTTGTACCCGCAATAGTATCCGATGAGATATACTCCCATTCATAGCCTCTTTGAATGCGTGTACGGGCATTCTCTGAGAAGGGTTCTTTCCAGAGAGTCGTATATGATCGATGCGATTCCGCACATAAGACATTGCAAGATCTCATGCAGGGCAAAGCAAGTTCGAGTATCCGAGCTATCGTGGATTCTGCATGAAAACAACAGGCATGCATAGTTCATCATTGTTACCGTTGACCGTCTTACATTCGTTAATTCCTTTCATTTGTTACATTCGTTGGTAATTAATAACAAACCACATATTCATTTACGTGGCTTTCTTTCATTTTCTGTGTAAAGCCTTTTCGACCCTGTATTGCTATGCGATTTCGTATGCTCCATGCATCCTAGAAGTTTATAAAGCTGGTGCTGAGACATCCGGTATACGCTTCAACATAGTACCAAAAATAAGTACATGATATACTTTTTATTTGGTATTTTAATTAAATATATTTAAATACAAAGTGAAACTTTATGTTCTTGTTTTAAATACGACTTAAAAGTTTAACTTGGTTATACTTGTAATTTAAAGAAAATCATTTAGTCATCACTTAGTCACGGAAAGAAAATAATTTTAAATGTTCTCTACTTAAAAGCGATAGGTTGGATTTGTAATGTATTTAACTAGAGAAAATGTTGGAAATGTTCCATCCCATTTAGTTTCTTTCTAGAAGATCTTTTGTAATGTTTAAAGACGCTAACTGTCAAATTTCTTTTTTTCCTGAATTGTTCTCAAGTCATTTTTTTCCCCACCTTTAGTTTGAAGTCTTTTTAGTTCCATTCGGACTGTTTGGGCCGAGATATATTCTTTCGCTCACAAAGAAGAAAAAAAAAAGAAAAAAACCACTTTACTTCGAAAAAGTGGTAACTGTTTCTGCAAATAGATTCTTTTTTTCTTGTTTAAAATGCTTTCTTAGCACCTGAAACTGACAACTTGAAAGTGTTTTTTTACTTGCTGCGGTCTAAATGATTTGAAGGTCCCTCAAGGGCGTCTTTTATGTTTGCTACATTTATTTATGACCGCTGAAAAAGTATTTTTTTTATTTTTCTAACTTTGAATTTTCTTTATAAGATACCAAATGTATGACCAGATTTTTTTTAAAAAGCTGGCAATTTAATAGCAAAATCTTGTGTTACATCATAATATATTGGTTCAAATATTTGCATAATTTATATATTTTTAATTATAATAATAAATTATTTAATAAAATAACTTAAATTTTCGAGATTTATGTCTGATTTCTGTGACTTTTAATTCTGCCCATAAAAACGTTGTTTCTTGAATCAACCAATAAATGTGAAATCAATGTCCATGTTAGACTAGATTGAAAGATACAATAATCGCGTACATATATTTCGGCCATTTAGTACATGGACATGATATTTCTATTGAAATCACTACGATTGTTCCTCAAAGTTTCAAGACCATGTGTAGTAATATGGCATTTAAATTTGAAACGAATTTCTTAACATTTCAAGGATTGTACGAGTGAATAATATTTTGATTATAAATTTTATAACTATGGACTGAATAACAAAAGAATTCTACTGCACATTTTATATTAAATATACAGAGAAGCATCAAAGCTTTTAATTCCTTACGATATTGCTGTTTACTTAGAAAAAACTTGATCAAATGTTTTACATTTTCAGAAAGGGTACAGAATTTACGTTGAGTTTATAAGACAGTTTTATGCCCACGATCGATTTCTGACAGAAGCACCTCTGTCTTTTTCCTTAAAAATATCACGCAAGGGTATCTATTAATTCTTCTACTCTGGGTTTATCTAAACACTCACTCGTTGTTCATTTAACTGAAGAAAATTTTGAGTTTCCCTCTAATTAATAAATATCTTCTTTTATAATAAATGAAATTACTGTCACTAAAGCTGTATTCCACCAACTTTTATCATTTCATCAATCTATGTGATAAAATACAATTTTATATAAATGTTTTGCTATATATATATATTCATCGTAAAATTAAACTAATACTTATTTTAAAGGATGTTCTGAATATCCGTTTGAAAGCATCTAATACAACCAATGGAAATTTTTTATTAAATAGTAACCAATGAACTTTTACTTAGGTAAATAAGATAAATGCATGTTCTTTGCAAGCAAATATTTCAAAAACAAATATTCATTATTTGCAAACAAATATTTCAAAAACACATATTTTTCAGCTAAGTATTGCAATTGAAATAAGTATATCATTAAATATTTTATAAAGAGAAAATTTTCAAAATGTTGACTGATTTCTTTTAATATACCCCTAGTTTTTGGTGTCTTACTTTTATGTAATTACGATAAAAATATTTATTATGTTCACGAAATAAAACATAATACTTTACATACTGAAATTCATAATACTTGATTTCATAAAATTATTATTGAGGATTTTCGTATGTCAATAATTAAAATATTAAGGCCTGAATTGAAATTTATTGCTTTTCAGCAGCATCTATTCTGGTTATCTCTCAAGATCCATTTTCCACATTAAGTTTTTTTCTGTTGTAGAAAATGAATAACAAAGGTCGTTTAAAAAAAAAAAAAATCCTAAAATTAAAGTTACAGAATATTTGCAAACATTCTTATTAGTTATGAATAGCCATGATATAAAGATCTAATATAATATTACGATATTATAATATATATGTTATAATAAGATATAATATAATATAATAACAATTAATATAAAGATAATTAATAAACTTTGATTTTTTGTTGCCATAACGATCTCATGTTTAAATACTGTAAATAATTAATGAAGCTTGTTATTAAAATTTTTTTTATTTCATGTACAATGAGGAAATTCTTTGCAAAAGGTTTCACGGAATTGATATCAGCCAAATAAATAACTTCATTTTCGCATAAATACGGTGCTTTGAAAGTAAACAGAATCTTAAATATAATCTCAAGATTCTCTACAAATTTAAATTATTTATTTCAAATTCATTTTAATTCAAAAATTATCCAGATAAAAGTTGTTCCATTAAATTTTGAAAGTTTTTCATTTATTGAAGGTGATTTCATTTTGATTTGTAAGAAATACTTTATGCTTCACAATTTGAGAACAAGATTGCGGGCAAAGAATTGTTTCATAAATTCATTCTTAAAATGCTGATTACATTTTTAAGCTTTTTCCTAAATAATTTCCGTTTATGTTTATTTTGTTTTTCAAATTAAAGAAATAAATTGTTGTTATAAAATTATAAAAATCATATGTAAAATAAGGCACATTTGAATAATAAACGAAACTTTTTTTTCACCCTCTAAAAGTAGTTTTATTTTTAACTTTTTCTATTTACTCATTTCTCCATTTACTTAACATTTTTTTAGAAACATCTCACTTTTAAATCAGATTGGTAAATTGTAGAGTTAAAAAAATGAATAATTAATAATAAATAAAATAAAATAAAATAATTTATAAATAGCCTTTTAAAACCAAAAAAAAAAAAAGGTTTTTTTTATCACAATTTTTCCAAAGATGGTAATACTTTATTTATAGGCAAACAAAGGTTTCTTCAATTCTTAATAGAAGTTAAAATAAAAATTCTTATCAAACATATGAGAATAAATTGGATCTTGAAAAAATAGCTTTCCGATTCTAATGATTTCCTGCTTCTGCTGTTAATAATTATGAATAGAAAAATTTAAATATGTAATTTTTTTACCTACAAAAAATGATAGAAATGCGTGCAGGTATACAATCAGAAAGTCGGCTCATTATAAACAAAGCTATAAATAAATTCTGTGGTATTCAAAATATATTTAAATATCTTATATTAAATACTGTGGTCTTTAACTATTAGTATAATAGTTAGCATCTTTAACTATTAGTATACTAGTTAAAGATATTAACTATTATAATGAGCCGACTTTCAGATTGCATACCTGCACGCATTTCTATCATTTTTGTAGGTAAAAAAATTACATATTTAAATTTTTCTATTCATAATTATTCTAATAATATTTAAAGTGATAGTTAAGACGTTGCTAATAGTTAAAGATGTTGCGTGAGAAAATGCAGCAATTTTTGGCTTGCTATTGCTTGATTATAAAATTTTATTTTTGGCGATATTTTTTTAGTAATAGTTCTTTAAAATTATTTAGAATTTTATCAAATATAGTTTTATAGTAACTTTTAGTACATTCATTATAGTACCTATGTACAATTTGTCATTTAAGTTCGTAGTTAAGATGCAAATATATATATAGATTTGTGTTTCTTTCTAGATTTTAATTTCATGTTTTAGATAAAACTAAATGACTTTTTTTAAGTTTATTTTTAATGTACTGATACTTTTTTTTTTTTTTCTTTTTTTCGAAATAGTTGTAGAAATGTTAGTTTATTTCATGTATGAAATATTAAAAGATTAAAATTTAAAAAATAATAAATGAATTAATCACCTAAAGCAAATAATGAAATATTTTACGGTAGCTTGATTAAAAAATTTGTTTACTCTTTGCAAAAAGGGTAGAGTATATGGCATCTAAATAGCTGGCTGTGTTGGCGACTGAGAAGAAACGCCAAGTTGGCGGAGAAGATCTGGCGGCTACACTGTGATCTGCAACTGGAGACGTAGGAACTCCAGATCAGAATATCTCGAGTGATCGGTTCATATCGTTTCTTTGGTGCTTTAGTCATGTGATCGCTGTCATCACCTACTCTTATCATTGCAATGTCATCTGATGTTTATTATATCCATTATTTTTCTTTATTTATTTTAATTTGTAGTTGCTTCTGCATCTGGAAAAGTGATGCGGATGAAGAGAACTCTGATAAAAGTAAGTGGCTATATGATTTATTTGGTACCTTCTTTTGATTATAAAATGTCTTAAAAACCATTAAGAAAAATATCCTTTTTGAAAGCCAAAAGTTATCAAATTTTGATTTTTTTAATTTCTGAAAAAATGTTTGGGTTGAAAAATCTTCATTTATTAAGTTAATGTTATCAAGTCTTGTACTACAGTATTGAAAGATAAATTTATAAAAGAAAAGAAAACGTTAGAAAAAGTATAAAATTTTTAAATTGTATTAAAATAAGATAGCAATATTTTATGAAATTTTAGAAAATAGGTGGAAAAGTAATTATAAAATTAAGTTTTAAACAGATTGTTCTTTAAATGCGTTTATAAATTCATTTAGAATCGGTGTAGAAAGGATATTTTATTAAATACATACTCGTAGCTTTAAGGATAATAATTTGATGAGTAGAATATTTTTGAATAGTATTTCAAGATATTAAATTGCTTAGATAAATTTTAAAATGTGCGTTTTATTTAAAGAAACAATGCAAATTTTACTTAATATATTAGTTAAAGGAATAATATAAATTTATTTAAAGGAATAATATAAATTTTTACTCCTCATTTATTTAAAGTCTTTTACTTTTTATAAGAAAAATATTCTAGAAACACAAAGTATTAAAATTAGTAAAAGTAATGTTTTACTCAATATATTTGTGATTTTAATGTTTCTTTCTGAAAATTATTGAATACTCTCTCTATAATGTACATGATTTTTTAAGCACTATACATTTAAAATATTCAATACTACGAAACTTCAGTAAAATTTAAATAAAAAAAACTATATGGATTTATTTGAAAATTACATTCTAAAAATCGCAGAATTTTAAATTTAAGTAAAATAATATATTATTTAAAATAATTCCTCAGAGAAAAAATAAATCATTGACCACTGTATGTTTTACCAAAAGGCATCATAACAAATCTTAAATTGTTCAGTCGCTTTCTCTATATGAAAATAGAATCACAGTTCAAATTAAAAGATTATTGAAGCTACTTGGTGCCTTTTTTCAGTTTTAAATAAATATCCATGACTTAATAATAAATTTCAGAAAAATATTCTATCATTGTCTATTGCTCATCATTTGTTTCAAGCGATCAATGTATAATTATTAACATTATAAAAGCTAAGAGTTTTGAATAGATATTATTTAGTAAGTAAGAGGTATTTTACTACTACTACTGAATTTGTCAAAATCAAAAAAATTACAAACTGAAATTGGGTATTATTTTTTATAAAATAAATTTATCAATTTTATACTTTGGGTTTTTTAAAAGACGTGTGAAAGTAATCAAATAAATTAAAATATATGTGAAATAATATATTCTTTAAAACATTTACTTAGCTAAAAAATTAATCTTTGAAAACTGTATGTTTTACCAGAAATGTTTCATAACAAATTTTAAATTGCTCAGTATTCTTTGTCTATCAATTAAAACAAATTACAGTTCAAGTTATAAGAGCTTCTTAGTGCTCTTTTTGCAGTTAGGAATATAACGATGACTTAATGATAAATTCCAGAAAAATATTCTATGATTTCCTATTGCTGATTAGTCTTTTCATGCGCATCAATATATGGTTATTTAACGTTATGGGAGTTAACATTTTTAAACAAATATTATTTAATGAAAAAAGGAATATTTTACTACTACCGAATTCGTCAAAATCAAAAAATTACAAACAGAAATAGAGTATTATTTTTTATAAAATAAATTTATCAATTTTCTTCTTTGGTTTTTTAAAAGAGTAATAACAGCATTCGTATAAATTAAACAAAATTAACATTAGAAATTACTCAATAAAATAAAATTTAATATTTAAACTCCTTTTTTAATACTAAAAAATTTTCACAATAGAAACTTGATACTATTTATTTTAACTACTAAACTTGATAAATTTTCTAGTTTCTTTTCATTGTTAAATTGTACGTAAAAGCTTTCACAAATTTATTTAATATTATTATAATTTTTAACAATTCTATATAGTTAAATGTAAAAATTTAACTAAAAAAGCTACGCATAAAATTACAAAAATAATTCAAATTTATTTGAACATGAGCTTCAATTTCTTTGATTAATTGTATTACATGAAATTAAAATAAATCAAAGACTAATAATATTTCAAAACATTTAAAGATATTAAATTAACTTATAATACTGTTCTTGAATAATAACTTTCGAGAGAAGAAATTTTATTTAAAAAGCCACTAGTAAAGTATATTAAAAAAAATGAATTATAAATCATAAGAAAAATATCATCATTTTGATTAAAGTGTTTTGATGAAATTTATTTTTAAAAATGTTTCTTTGTATATTTATTAAATTAATGATTGAAATTTTTCAATTAGTACATTCTACATAATCTAACATAAAAAAATTCTAAACCATTTAATAAATAATTTCGGCAATATTCTTTCTTAAATAGTCAAATAATATGTTATTGCATATGTTAAGAAATTTATCAAATTTTAAAATAAACACTTATTTTCTGAAAATCTTTTAATATAAAGTTCCATTGATGAGAGAACATTGCATTTTAATTTACATTTGCACTTGAAATAATTTTTTCATATTATTAGTTATGAGAAGTTAAAGAAACTGGAGGAAAATAGTAGATGCTAATTTTTTTTGAAGTTTATGCCCATCAAACTTTTAATTTTGCACTTATAATTTTCATTAATAGAAAAATATGTTTATAAAGTCAGTTAAATCATTTAAATAGACAAAGACACAACATAGAATTGAATTAAAATAGAATAAAACAATGAATATGTAGATTATTTTCACATTTTAGTATTTCTGAAACAGACTTTTTGTTTAGAAAAAAATGTTTCTTTTTCTTCTTTTTATAAATTTATTTTATACTCCACTTTCGATTTAATTTTTCAATAAATTCACTTTAATTTAATGCCATGTAACATTTAAGTACATTCATAAACTGTTTGTCTCATATTTTTAAAATTTTGTAAGAAAAAAGTACTTAAATTTTGTTTTGATAACTTAGTACCAAATTAAAATCAAATGATGAATGATGAATCAAAGCAAATCAAATGATCTAAATCAATATTTAAATCTAAATCAATCATTTAAATCTAAATCAATCATTTAAATCTAAATCAATCATTTAAATCTAAATCAAATGATGCTTTCGCACGTGTAATACTAATTTCATACCATATGCAAGAATTCGTTATAAATAAATATAAACCATGAGTAAAGAAACACTTTTTAAATATACAGTAACTACTTATATTGCGCATGTTGGTAAAAAAATGGGCAATATGATTGGTGAATTTCTTTCATTTTATGATTTTATTTTAAAAAGATGCGCACCCATTTCTCTAGGGATTACTATTTTTCACATTTATTTGTTTTTGAAGTGAAAAACGAAACAATTATTTACTTATTAGGATAAATACGAGAAGTTCTATTTATTTTGTAAATAATATACTAATCTGATATATTTTAATTTTTTTATTTAATTTAATTTAACAAGGAGACCATTGATTCAAAGGAAATTTTAATGATATGTTAGCTTTCTTTATAATGGTACTACTTCTAAGAAATTCATAAAGAGTGTAAAGTATGTTTTTCTTATTATTCTAAAACAGAAGTAAATCAACTAAAGTGAAATGTATTAATTCATATTATACTTGATATCAGTACATTGATAAATTTTTGTTGTTATGTAGTATATTTGACAATTTTTAATATTATGCTGTTTTGAGTATTATGATATCTGTTTATATTTAGTAAAATTTTTCTAATTCAATATATTCATCGCATTTTAGTATTTAATACCTATATTAAATTCAAATTTTTTATTAATAGGACATTTATCAAAAGTTTGAAGTAGCATAGAAAAACAAAAATCAAATGATAAGCAAAAATTTTAGATTGAGTTCCAAATGTTTAACAAATTCACTATAGTTTGTAAAAAATAAAAGTTCTTCCAATGTGAATCAATCCATTCTTTTTTAGAATTTTCTTCAAGAATTTGAATGAGAAAAGTATATTATAATAAGATGCATACATGACTATTTGAATCTATAAATTAAATGATAAAATATTTATTAAAAGATAAATTATAAGATATGAATGTTCCATTTTGGTATAATACTATGGATAAATTTAAATTAGTTAAGTATTCTTCGAAAAGAGTAAAATTTTAATATTATAACATTACGAAAATACTGAATAACTCTGCCAAAACTATAATACTAATAGAAAAAAGAAATGCCACTTTACATTCTTAGACGAGTAAAAATAAGATGTATTACAAAATTCAATTTAATTCAAAATTTATCTTCAAAATTGAATTTTACCTCTTGTCTTATGTTCAAATTTTAAAATTCCACTTTTAATACATTGTAATAAAATACAATAATTGTAAACTTTTCATTTTAGTTAGAAGTACAAAACTACCTTTACAAAAATATTTATAATCTTACAACAATCCAAATGATCATAAATATTATTAATAAGAAGCATGGAGAGGAAACATTTGCTCCGAAATTATTGTCTGCCAACATAAATTAAAAAGCAAGCTTAATTGAAATAACATTATGCCATTTCTGCTCCAACTATCAATTAATTCTTTACTATAAATTTCCTTAATATAATACTTGCATATCGATTTCAAAAACTGAATTGTTTCGCACGATAAAATTTTAAAAGAGAATTAGATTTCGAAAAATTGGGAAACTCTAAGCTTTTTGAAGAAAATCTTACTTTCTTTAGGAAAATGGATGAATTTATTAAAAAAAAAAAAAAAAAAGAAAAACTCCATTTGAGAGACCGATAAAAAATATTTCCTTGTCTAACAAAATGTTGACATTATGCCAAATATGACTGTGTTTCAACTTAACATTTCGACGTTTTGGATCGTTTATTAAACATTAAGTCGGTATTTTGACAAGGCCTTACAAATAAATCTCTACATTACATATTACAAATAATACTTCTTTTTTTATCATAATGTGTTTGAACAAACTGGAAAAATAAAATCCAGTGACATTTTTCAAAGATATTGTTTGAACACATAAAACTGACTTTTAAATGCATCACAGATTATAAATCATTTTCAAAGAATAATTTATAATCGATATTAATGTGTAAAAGTTATTACTATTTTAATTTTAATGAATTGTTATTTATGTCTTATTATAATTTCTAATATATTTTAAATACTCACTTAAAATACGAGTTATAAACTCGTATTTTAAGTGAGTAACTTGTAAGTAAGTAACTTATAAGCAATAAAATGAAAAATATACTACTAAATTTTTCCGAATAATTCTATTAAAATTATAATATTAAAACTCCAACTATTTCATTTATTTAACTGTCTGTAAAAAAAGTATCATTTTGTTCATTATTTTCCATAAATATTGGAAAACAGAAGGTTATGAGTTGTTTAAAGATTTAATTCCTTAAAATAAGTAATTTCATCTTTATAGATTAATTTTTTTTATCGAATTCAAAAGTTTTGATGAATAGCAATAAAGTAATTAATGTGTATCGTACTGCTGTATAAAAAAAAAGGAATGAAATATAAGTAACATTAATTGAATTCAAGGTTACTTCTATTAACTTGAAAAGCAGGTGAAAATGTTCTAATAAGATACATATTTTATAGCCTTTTCAATTTTTCCACTTATCAATTAATCACCACAGAAGTTAATTAAGTGTGTCTTTCATGTATTCAAAATAGTATTTTTAAACTAATCTTGCTTAATTCTAAAGATTGATGTTCTCAATAATTAGTTACATGCTTTAATAACTTTTTCTAATTGAGAATTTATATTTTTGCAGTTATTTTATGATGGAAGAACTAAGATTGTATAGTTAATATTGAACTTCTTCAGATCAATAATAGAAAAAAAAACTAGTGTAAATAAAGAAAATTGTGTGCTTTTCAATTGCCTAATTATGTACCAGTAGAACAATTTTTAAGGAAAAAAAATATTATTTTTAAAAACTTTTCTTGAGTTTTACGTGTATTTTTGTCGTGTACAAAATATGCATACTTTTTTTTTGGTTTGTTCTATGGTTCAAAATCGTGTACATTGTAATATATTCTTTTGAATTCGAAATATTTATAATATTTGGATGTATGAAATATTTTTTATCAAACTAGATTTTCTTAAACTTAATTTAAACGTGAGAAAATTTTCGCAGCGTTAATTAAAAGGTATAAATTTTATCATTTTGTTGAATCATAGGTGAAGTTTAAATTTTTTTTTTTTTTTTAATAATGTCATCATGTTATAAATTGAATAAAAAAGGCGACATAAAATGAGTATTCAAAATCAGTCAAAAACATTTCGAATGATATTTCATTCAATTTACAAAAACATATTGACAAAGCGTTTCCCTGTATATTTATGCAGATATATCATTCTCTCTGTGTGTGCATAAATTTCGACATTTCAGTACGAAACCATTTTTCTGTGACTGAGGAGAAATCTTTCTGCTAATATACTGCTCTAAAGGAAAAACTAGTTTTACAGATGCAAAACTTCCTACTTAATTTTCTAAAAGTAAAAGCCTAAGTAAATTAGAAAAATTTCTTGACTTATTATTGTTATTTTTTACAACAAATTGAAATGTAATTGATACTTTCCAAAATATTTTATTATTTCGAGTAAATTTTATTTTTAAATGAAAATTTAACATTTTTTAATCTTCTTATATGAGTTGTAAAAAACACAAACCCAAATAACATCGTATCGCGATTTATTTTTGTTTTTTTCTCAATCTAAAAATGCATTTCAAGATGGAATTCGTAGAGTCAATTATACTAAAAATAACTTTCGAATAAAAAATTGTTGAACATTTACATCTACTTATACGTGTAGTAAAAAAACATAAACTAAAATTGGAACGTATACGTTTGTATATGTATGTAAAATATTTTTTTTTTCCCAATTCAAAAAATGGAATAAACACAGTCATTTAAATTAAGAACTCTGAAGCATACTCCAAAATATCCCTTTCTTTGCACTTTTATTTATAAGAACTCTTTTAGAATATCTTTACAAAATGTATGTATTTATACTGCAAAATTTTTATCAGATTAACATTCAAAGAAATGTTAATGTGATAAAAAATTTAAAAAAGTTAAATTTATAAAATCTTTTCATTGATTAATACAAAAAGAAACATAATTTTATTACATTCATTTATAGCTGTTGTTTTTTTCCTTTCAAAATTACAAAAAAATTTCTTTATTTTATTTTTAAAATTATTACTGACA
Organism: Caerostris darwini; assembly: GCA_021605075.1. NCBI lineage: Eukaryota > Metazoa > Arthropoda > Arachnida > Araneae > Araneidae > Caerostris > Caerostris darwini. Next base: position 459,051 of record BPLQ01013598.1, on the reverse strand, counting down.
ATTGATCTTAACAATCTTAATGTTTTTGCTCTAAGATTTAAAATTCGAAATGTAGGTTCAATGAAAACAATTTTTTAAATTTTCGTGTTCAGTGTCTACTTTTCAACGGCAAAAATAAATTATCAACTCAAGTTGAAAATAGCAAGACTTTTGAAAAAATACCTAATAATTAATATCATCTAATCAAATAATACTATTTTATTGCTTTTATTTTATAAGTTTCTTCTGTTTATAAGTTTCTTTTATCTCACAAAGTTTAAAATTCACCCCTTTCATGTATATTCAACTACAATTTCATTTTTAAAATTAAGAAATTGAAATAAGAAACTGTTATATGTGAATAAATCGATTTAAATGTTATGGCTATCTCATGGACATAAAACTCATTATTTACAACAAATAAAAACTAATTTTTATTTTGTAAATAAATTACATATCTGCATAACTTTTTCGAAAACATTCTTATTGTTCTAAAATGTTCAATATTTATTGTAAAAAATGAGAAATATCTGTTTTATATATAAACATACTTATATAAGAATTAGATTCAGCAAATATGTTACGCTTAATTTTGTTTCATAAATGAATATTTAACTGAATAATAAGTTTTTCTTGTTTTATTAAAAAATAATGCTCAAAGAAAACATTTTTTTCTTGAATTTCTTTCATAAAAATTAAACAAATGTTGTATTTATTTTAATAAAAAAAGGGCATTTGCCTAATTTTTTGTTAAAAGATCTAGTTTCAATTTATTTAGAAATTCCATTTTAAAAATAAAACAGAACGTTATTCATTATTAGACCTGTACATTACTTTTCAAAACTGAAATTCTATAAAAATATTGGATATTTAAACTATATAAGAATTATTTAGTGATAGAATAATAGCTTTATTTGATTATGGTTGGAAATTAACTAATTTAATCATTTCTCTTGCCGAAAATTTAAATGTTTTCTTTTTGAAGTGTTGTCTTTAAGATACCGCGAAATAAAATTTAACATTCTTCAAAAAGTAATGTGAATATTACATACATTTAGTAATGTAAAATGTGTTTTTATAAATGTTATTTTATAGTAATATTTGAGAACAATGCAATTTGTAAATATATTTAATTGAGTAATAAAGTTTATTTGATTTTTCTTACAAAAAATAATGTTCATTTTTATTTAGACATTCCTTTCTTCCAAATTCATTTCATATATATATAAATATATAATATTTTTATAATATACAACGTCTCTATATAACTTAACGATATATAATATAACTATAAAAAGCTCAACGATGAAATCACAGAAAATATAATGAGCTACAATTTTAGGAAAAAATGTTTTGTAGATACTGCTGATTAGTAAAATATTAACATATTCGAAATAGTTCTTATACCAACTAAATAATAGGTTATAGTACAATATTTACACATGATTTAGTAAGTATCTAAAAAGGAAGTTAATAAAATAAAAATTTAGATTTAAAATTAAAAGAACTATCCCCAAGCAAGAGTGAATTGTTGTATTAAAGCAATCTTCAGAAAAAAAATAAAAACTGATGTCAAATAATCCCAAAAATGCCTAATACAACGTAAATTTGCATCTGTTAAAGACGTTCTTTTTTTTATCTTTTTAAAATACCAAGTATTTTATTTATTTATTATGAACAGTATTCTTACGGATATATTAAAATTTTTTTTATCTAAAATATTAATTAAAATTATGCCAATTAAAAATTTTTTTTAACTCTTACAAGATATTCATTATTAAAAAATATATGATTTCTTTTTAATAAATTGAGGAGTTGTTGTTGGAAATATATTTTTTGAAATATAACTTTGGAAATATATTTTAGTTCTTAGCATTTTTCTAAACTAGACTTGAACTGTTCTACTTATTTGGAATACAGTGAATAGTTTCTTTCTTTTCCTAATCTGAGTGAAAGAAATAAAATTTTGATAGAAAAACAAACACAATCTGTTAAAAAAATATGCCCAATGGTAATAAGAAAGCTTTTATGCTTTATTGTTTTTCAAAAGGATTTCCCAACGGATCAGACAAATACAAGTAAAAAGACCAAAGGTTTTTTACCAAGGAACTAAAACTAGAAAGGATATATTTCTGTATGATATACGCAAAACAAACGTTTATTTCTAAACCTGAACTTGACTGAATTTTTTCAGACAAGGAATTGATTTTTTATTGAAGGAAATCTCTATTGCAAATGTCTGAAAGGATTGCATGACATTTCTTTGATTAAATTATATTTAAATAAGTTGTTTAAAGATCTTTTAAACAAGTTCTTATGTTTCAAACTGTTTTATAAGAATAAATTTCATATTTTAATAATTTTTTATGCACAGAAATGTTTTATAAGCATGAAAAAAATAAAAGTTTTAGATATTTCTTTTCAGTTAGATTTAATAAATAATACAAATAATTTCTATTGTATATTCTCTTTTAGTAATCAATAATACAAATCTTTAAAGCAATTAAAATTACCAGATATTTCCATTTCTTAAACTTTTCCATTAAGTTTCGCCATTCGTAAATTTATCAAACTCCTTTTCTAAAGTGAATTTTTTTTTCACATTCTGTATTTCGTTTCTCAAAATAAGTACACTTATATATTTTTTATGTGTGTTAATTTGTTTCTATTTTATGTAACATTGCATTTTCCCATTTCTTCTTGTTATTTTTCTGAAGAGTCTTTTTCGAAAAATAAAATCAAGTTTTTTTTTTAAATTTTATTTTAGCAGTTTTCTATCACTATCTTTTTTAATTTCACAGTTTCCAGGCAATTTTTTGAAGCTTCAGTTAGATTTAATAAATAATACAAATAATTTCTATTGTATATTCTCTTTTAGTAATCAATAATACAAATCTTTAAAGCAATTAAAATTACCAGATATTTCCATTTCTTAAACTTTTCCATTAAGTTTCGCCATTCGTAAATTTATCAAACTCCTTTTCTAAAGTGAATTTTTTTTTCACATTCTGTATTTCGTTTCTCAAAATAAGTACACTTATATATTTTTTTTTTTATGTGTGTTAATTTGTTTCTATTTTATGTAACATTGCATTTTCCCATTTCTTCTTGTTATTTTTCTGAAGAGTCTTTTTCGAAAAATAAAATCAAGTTTTTTTTTTAAATTTTATTTTAGCAGTTTTCTATCACTATCTTTTTTAATTTCACAGTTTCCAGGCAATTTTTTGAAGCTTATTTCAGCACCCTTAAAAGCCTGCTATTTCTTTAAATATCTTCTTTGAATCCTCATATTCTATTGCGAATTAAAATAAAAAATAGGAAAGAATTGTTTACTCTCACGAAATAAGAGATTTATTTCGAGACTCGGAACAGCAAATTACAATTCAAAATAAGAGCCTTAAAGATGAAGACATCTAAAAATGTAAATGAATTTCCCACTTGCATTTGAAAAAAGAAAAGAAATACTTTCCATTTGTTACTAAAAGCTCTACATTTCTATATTCTTTCGAAAAAAACCCATTTCAAATGAAAGTAATTTAAAAGTCTGTCAAACTAAGGCTGCAGGTCATGAAAGAAAATCTAACTTTTAACTAAAAAATCAATTTGATATGAAATACCTCTCACACCAGTAATTTAAATTAAATGTGTGTTTATTAAATTCAATTCAAAGAATTTAATCCAGTGAAATATATCTTTTCGTTTGTAGGTTTTTATTTGTAAATAGAAAGTACTTTTTATCCAAAATAAATATAATTTTGAAAATTCTCAGTTTTTAAAAAAAAATTTTGGATTTAAAGAAGGAATATGTTTGTGTTAAAGAAAAAAATATTCATTGATGTTTGAAGAACTTATAAATTAGTTGATAAAAAAGCTTTGCTCCTTTTAATTGCTTTAAAAAGCTCCTTTTAATTTGATTTTTTTTTTTTTTGCTAGAAAACATTCTTAACTTTCATCTGCATCGAAAAAAGATTGCTTATGATTTTTAACGTAAGAATATTTTGCGAGATAATATTAATGTGCTGATATTTTTTGTGAAAGTATGTTAATAGATTTTGCATGTTACGAACGTGGGATGTTTCCCGTTTTATAAAGTGAGTCAATAAAATGATAAATGCAGAAGTATTGTGCAAAATTATACATAAAAAAAAGATTCATAAAAAAAAAGACAGAAAGCGATAAATGATAAAAATTACTTTATGAATGATTCTCTAAAGTAAATGATTCTTTGAATTGATTATTTGTTAATCATTTTTTTTTTTTTTTTTTTTTTTTTTTGAGATTTAATTTATTTGCTGGATATTTTTTTCGATAATTTCTGAGAATTATTAATCATTTAATGAATATGAACATATAATTTTACAACAATGATTACGAATATAGAATAAATTATGAATTTTATAAGTGTTATATATATTTAATGATACGTTAAATAACATCACTTATATACTTAATGATATCATTAAGGATTATTCCTTTTCATTTCTTTACGAATAATAATATTTGGATGCTGGCATATGTAGTTTTTTTTATATATATGAATATTTTGTTCTTTGGTGTTCAAAATTAAGAGAATTTTCATATTTTATCGATTTACTCAGGAGGTACTGAAGGAAAGGTGAAATTAATTTTTCTAAGCAAAGATGTAAATATTTAGTGTCAAATATGTAAGGGCATATGTGCGTGTGGTCGGAGAATCTAGAAGAACAAGATTTTTTAAGCTCATGGTCTAATTTCCTCGTCTAATGGTCTAATTTCGTTCTCATACTTCATTGATTTTCATGGTATTTTTTAGTAACATCCGGTGAAATTCAAAATCAAACAATTAAAATGAGTAACCGACGTTTGGATGATAAAATGAGGTTTCGAATTGTGGTGAGATAAGAAACAGGGCAACCTCAAGTGCAGAATTTTAGAAAGTGAAATGTAACGCCAGCGCAACTAAAAGAAACAGCTTAAGGATATTGAAGGAAGGAAAGGTTGGTAAGGTCTTCCTAGAGCCATGACAGCTAATGAAGAAAGGCATTAAAGCCTACACATGCCCGTTACCGCAAGGCATATTTAGAGTGTGAAAACTCCTCGTCTCTCTCTCTCTCTCGCGACCTTTATTCTTTCATATAAATCCGTGTTTCAAGGGTTAATGTTTTCAAAAAGCATTATGAGAGAAGTCTGTTAGCAAGAAGATCTTCTGTTTGCATTCCTTTCACAACTCTACTTCCTTTTTAGTATGACACAGAGAACATCAAATTTAGACCAGGGATAATTAGAGGGGGTGCATTCTATTCTCTGAGATCAATATAACAATTGATTCTTGTTGTATATTGAACTGGAAGGAATGAAGAATATTCTTTTTTGATATTCCGAATAAGATAATTCTACGATAGATGAAGTTTGATGGTCTGAACAAGCATCAGGTTGGATCATTGCGCAGACCTACATTTTTTTGTCGGAGTCTTCTCGACTGCTGTGAAATACAGGAATGAAAACTTGGAGCCCTACGTTTGCTTTTTTAAAAGCTGCAACAGGCCCTGATTTCTCTTTAATGAGCGGCAAAAACCACATGGTCATAGAGCTCATGTGATCGACACATTTCTGTAAAATGAGAATATTCAGCAAAGGGATTGACTAACCAGATCGTCACACTTAAAGTCTTTAAAGAGTGCCTGAGAAGTTCTTGCGATGCCATTTGCAAATTCACCTTCTAGAACCATCCAGGCCATGAAAATAGGTTGCTAAAAGAGTGAGACTGGCTGTCTCAGGGACTCATAAATTGCCTGATTAGCAATTTGAATTTACAATGTGAGAGCTGTATAACTAGACATATAGATCATAGCCCATATTAATTCATTTCTTATATACGATATTGTAAACTCTGTTTAAGATTTGGAAGCGCTGATGAGTCACACCTACGGTCATTTGTATGAACCATAACTTAGGTTATTATTTTTATTTAATATCAGTGCAAATCTAATTTTATTAAATCGTTGTCTGTAGTTCTGAAGATAATTGATGAAGAACTCTAAAAAAAATAATGTTTTTTTAAACTAGTGTATTTTGCTATTTTATATCATATAGTTTTTAATTTAAAACTTTACCATTTGGAAAATAACATTTATGATTTATTACCCTCCTTCAGCATTCGCTCAAAAGAATCTAATTTATTTTCAGTTAAGCATTCCTGTCACCCTCATACATTACTTATTACTCTTGCGAAAAAAACATTCACAAATTCTTGTCAAACAGCACAATTTCAGCCATTAAAAATAATTTTCATATTAGAAAAGTTTTCATTTGAAAAATTTCTTCCAATAGAAATGCAATTATTTTTTCGCTGAAACTTTTCTTTAGCGAAGTGAGATTTGTGGAGAAAATAATCCACATATTGATTTATTTCATTAGTGTTTATTCTTCGAGGCTGGTTTCATTTTCTGAAAGCAATTATTAGCTATTGTGTTTTGTTTTAAGTGAGTCATTTGTATAAGGAAAAAGAAGTCATTCAATTGAACTCCATACTTTTTATTTCGGGTTCAAACATTAAGGAAGAACTAGTTCTAAGCAAGCAAGGAAATTTTATAATGACAAAAAATATTCTTATATTTTACAAATTCTTTTAATACATTTCATTATTTATTTCTATTTTTTTATTTATGTAAATGGAGGTTTATTTTTGTGATTAGTGAATTTATGTGTAATGAGAGATGTGTGATATAAATAAGAGATGTATAATGAGAAAATATTTTAATATATAAATATTTATTCTATAAAAATACGCAAGAAAGTGTCTCAGTAGATACTGAATCCTGTTCATTCTTTTCTAAAAACATTTAATTAACTTGAATATAGTTATTTTAAATTTTTGTATGGATAACGCTAATTATAAGCGAGTAAAACCTTTCTTTATAATTTACTTCAAAATAAATTGAAAACATACTTTATAATGTAAACTTTCATAATATTTTTGTACACGAAGTTGTAATTACATGCTGATGTAAAGGCAAATTCACAAATAATCTCTTTTTTATAAAACTAACATGACTTATTATTAATAATGTGCCAGAAATATATCTGACTAAATTGCTTCACTACTTTATTTAATATTGTAGATAATAATTAATGCGTTAAATATTTTGATTATTAACAATATCTAATCGCAGTCTAAACCCCAATCTACTATATAAATCTAAACCCCTAACTTCTTTAAATCTAATCTAAACCCAATCCACTATATAAATCTAAACCCAAATCCACTATATAAGTCTAAACCCTAATATACTTATTGACAAAATATTGGAAATTACGATTTAGAAACAAGGCACTAAATCTTCGTGTCTTATTAATTTGATCAAATTCTTGCTTTGAGGAAAGCTACAAATATTATTGAGTATCTAAAGGCATTCATGAACACAAGCATTACGAATATTAGTATTTATTCTTAAGCTCAGTTCATTAAAATGATCAGTAATCTTCGACTATTGTCTTTAAAAGATAATAATCGAAGATTATTATTCAACGTCTTCAATAAGGTCTTTTACATACTATGGAAATTTGCACATGAAGTTTAATGATATACAAATTCATTTTTAAATCTGTTAATTGATAATAGTTGACCCTTATAAATGAAAATGAAATATTTAGAAATCGATGTATAATAATTAAGATGGTAAATATTAAAAATGACATGAACAAAAATTTAAAAGTTATCTCTGGTTCAACTGTAAAAAATGCAGTTGAACGGATTTTAATTACAAAATGATTGATATATTTTGTTTTGTCTAATAAATAATATAAAAATTCATGGAATTTGTGATAATATTTGATACGATTTTAAAAGACGAGGTTGCATTATTTATGAGAGTTTATAATAATAAAAAAAATGTTGTTGTATGATTAAAATAAAACTTTTTTCAATGCTATGTCTTGTTTAAAATAGAAATCTTCAACATATAGGAAAAAAATTATATTTTATATTAAACAGAAATGTAAATATATTTCTAAATATACCTGAATAAAATAGGTATAATTTTATTGAATTTTTATACATAAATGTTACTCGTAAATATCAAGAACTGGAAATGATAATTTATATTGTACTGTTTAATTTTTTTTTCTTGTAGAAGTTGTTAAGAGAGAATTCAATTTGTTGCCGCTTGGGAAAAAATTCGTTTTTTTTCCCTTATAGGATTTGTTATTTTGATAGTTGAATATACAATTGAATACTTTTAAATACAACTTAAACATTGAAACTCAGTTTTACTGTCTTATGCGATTTCAATTTCAATGTTTTTTTTTAAATGCAATGAAATTATATTTTGATTTTATAAAAATGACAAAAAAAGAGACAAGAAAAACAATGGTAATTCCAGACAAAGAAATCAAAGTAGTTCCCTTTTTGCATTGACTAATGATAATATAATCCCTAATAAAAAATAAACTATATCAAGTGCAACTAGATATTACCTTCAGCATTTGTAAAAAAATTGTTGTTTTGAAAATTATGTTCCCAGCACAATCAAACAAAAGTATTCAAGGTACATTACTACGGTGCAAAACTCCTTTCGTGCTACAATATTTTTCTTACTAAAGGTTTGAACGAAATTGAATGGCCATTACTTTATTCAATTCCGTTCTTTTTTCAGATCTGAGGTAGGAAAGATTTCCTTAAAATATCTCTAAAAAGCAACATCGCCCCATTTCTTCATTTATCTTTTTCCTCCCTTCGTTTCCTGCCTAAGAAACACACAAGAACCGGTAAAAATAGGAACTTTAGGTAACCTCCATATCCTTGTAAATGGCCATTTATCTCGATTGGATATTTCTCTTATTTCTGAGTGGATTGCATTAGACAACATAAGATTTCTTCAGTTAAGTGGTGCCATTGAACGATGTTTAAATTCGATTCGGCGTCTTCTTTCATTTGCCGTGTTCTGTTCGAGCTGTTCCTTCACATTACCAGCTTTCATGTGAAGATTATCGAATGTTCTTTTTAATGGTCTTTTTTGGGTGTCATTAATTTGTTGTGTCTGCACAGTTTTATCCGATATAAACAGTTTTTGACAGGAATGACACTTAGCTTCATTGAAACATTTCGTTTTTGTAACAATTTTATTAATTAATAGAAGTTTTATAGACATTTTAACTCAAAATAACTTGAAGTTTGTTTAAATTTTTGTATTTGTCCTTTATTAATTTGAATCAAGGAAATATTCATTTCAACAATTCATATACACACATGAAAAGAAATTAATTAATTTGAGTTAATATTTCTCAAATTGGACTCTGCGTGGTATTTCTGTTAGCATATGCTTACACACCAAAACTTTCAACGCATGCTAGCTAAATGCTCATTCGTAATATCAGATTTTCTGCAAATCTCCTTTCCTTTTTTTTTTAATTCTCGTTCCCTTTTTAATCCTGTAGAGTTCATTTTACTCCTGTTCATGCCATTTTTTTTTATTCTCGAAATGGATGGAACATTGCAAAATCAATTAGGATAAAGTTTTAAACACTTAAACTGAGATTTTCGTCAGATTTATTTTAATTCAAAAATTGAAATCCCTTTATTTGTTCAAATCGAGGATAAAGCATTTATTTCGTCAGATTACATGCACTGGTATGTTTTTCAAGTTTCACTGACTGAAATTAGAGAGTAAAAATCCCCGAATTATTAAAATAATTTTTAACTTTCAATAATAAAGGATCTGATTGTTTAGCAACACAAGCTAATAAATTTAATGAATATATTACAGTTAATGTGTCTATCATCAACATATATTTAATGTCAAAGCTTTCTGAAATAACTTGTATATAAAATCATCAAACGCCTTTATTATGAAAAAGATTTTTCATCCATACTTATTGCAATTTCAAAATTATTTTCAAGATCGAAAATTAGATACCAATATCTCAACTTATAAAAAATCATTTCTTCACTGTTCTTTATATTATTAATAATGGTGGTGAGCAGAACATTGAGTCCTTACTTCTATAGATTCGAGCTTTTACATCCTTCTGAAAAACTTACTGTAATTATGAAACGAAATGAAAATAAATAAATAAATAAAAATAAAACGAACTAACGTTGAAAAATTTGTAAATAAGAAATTGTCTTTAGACCATTTTGTAAATTTATAGATTTTTCTTCCAAAATTTTTAATCGATATTTTATTCTCCATCCTCTGTTATTTTTAATCTGATGTCCTGAAATAATAAACAACAGGAAAATAGTTCTGAATCAAACGGGACATACATTTTCATATGAATATTTATATATTATAAAAATATCTATATTTATTATAATTATATTTAAAAAAAATATTTATTGAATTGCTTATTCACTCTGACTGTTTTCCTGTTAAAATTTTCTTACCCTGTATGTGCTAATCCTATTTTGAGATCGTTTCAGTTATCTATCGTGTTTTGTATTTCACATTATGTATTTCATGTTCTACTTGAAGATGCACTGAGATTTTAAGTGCTAAATATAAAAAAAAAAAAAAACGTTAAAGAAAGTATGACTATAAACTATCAAAACTAAAATTCATTTATTATAGTAAATTTTTGCAATTTTTTAAAAATGTATTTCTCCTTTTTGATACTTTCATGATATTCTCTTTAACTTTTACTAAAAAAATCAATAATTTTCCCCAAAATCATTTCTGAAACCATTTTATGTTTGATATTTCGAAAAATATTTCGAATTGTGTTATTAATGGTTTTTTTATTTCTGTTGTAATATCAAAATATAAAATATTGGACGTGCTAAAAGTTTTGTATTATTTTTTTATTGTTCAATTCAGTAATCCATTCTGTCCCAAAACTTTTTTTACGCAATTCTGATTGTTCTTGATTCAAAGGAATGAATCGACCTACATATTTATAAGTTTTTCTCAAACTATTTAAGTTATTAGGTAATATATTGTTTTAAGTATTTTTTATATAAAAGTATGGCCTACGAGTATTATTTATAGATAATAATATTTAGTTGCATATGAAGAATCAAATTTAGGTTTAAGTGAATGATGAAAAATGAATGAATTAATATATTGCATATTAGCAACAGCAAATTCCTGAGTTAAAACTTAAAAAAAATATATATTTCAATTTTTTCATTCAATTTAACGAGTGTTAAATTTCAAAAAAAGAATTTCAAGATAACTATGCAAAGTAATCTTACATATTCATTTTCTACTTCTGCCTCTAAAACTAGCAGACAAGAAATAAAACTAGATAATGTAAATGCTGTTAGAATTTCGCTCCTACATACAACTCAATGCAAAATAAGTCTAATCTTGCGAATCAGTAAAAATTTAGAAGATTAGACATTTTAAGATGAGTAAAATCAAAAAATTTTCCTCAGTTGTTAATTGCTTTTCCTAAAACGTACAAAATGACAGGAATAAGTTAGCAATAATGGTGAAGCAGACAATGCCTTAATTACAAAAAGTGAAACAGGAACACACAATGGTGAAGCCTTAATAACTTTCAGAGAAATTTAATCTCCTCCAATGAGTTTAAACCCTGTTAACATTTCGTAAAAGTAAAGCAATGGAAGATTTCAAGTCGAAATAATTCTTTTAATATGGGAAAAAAAACCTAAATTTTATCTGTTAACATTTTTTTTTAACTTTTACATTAATATTAATGTGTCAGCTGTATAATATTGCTGCTCAAAAACCATGAAAGGCAAAATACAATCAGATATAAATAAATATGACATTACAATTTCATTGATAAAATTTGCTTCTTGGAAACGAGTTGAAGGGTGAGAGAATATGTAAACAAAGCTTTATAAGATCAATTTTAGAAAGCAAACTTTTAGGATAACTCACATTGTCTCATTTAATGTTTTTTTTCCAAAAAAAGTTTATAAGAATTTTTTTTTTCGTAAAAAACACTAATGACAATTTTACATGCACTGTTTTCTAACGGATAAAAATATTTTTATTTTTCTGTTAGATATTTCAAACATAAAATAAAAATTCAGACTTGCTTAGCTATATTTCAAGTATAATTGTGATGAGAAGTTCAGCTAACTTGCTAACATCAAACTACTTATATGAAAATTTTCAGTAGGAAAAAATCCTTATCCTCCATGTATCACATTAGTACGACGTAGATGAATGTAAAAAGCACTAATGACAATTTTACATGCACTGTTTTCTAACGGATAAAAATATTTTTATTTTTCTGTTAGATATTTCAAACATAAAATAAAAATTCAGACTTGCTTAGTTATATTTCAAGTATAATTGTGATGAGAAGTTCAGCTAACTTGCTAACATCAAACTACTTATATGAAAATTTTCAGTAGGAAAAAATCCTTATCCTCCATGTATCGCATTAGTACGACGTAGATGAATGTAAAAAGCACTAATGACAATTTTACATGCACTGTTTTCTAACGGATAAAAATATTTTTATTTTTCTGTTAGATATTTCAAACATAAAATAAAAATTCAGACTTGCTTAGTTATATTTCAAGTATAATTGTGATGAGAAGTTCAGCTAACTTGCTAACATCAAACTACTTATATGAAAATTTTCAGTAGGAAAAAAACCTTATCCTCCATGTATCACATTAGTACGACGTAGATGAGTGTCTAAAGACAATTTGACGTGCATTACTTTATAATGACTAGAAATTTTTATTTTTCTATTAGAAATTTCAAACACAAAATAAAATTCTATTCCAAGAATAATTTTGATAGTAAGTTTACCTAATTTGTCAACATCAAACTACTTAAGTGAAGATTTTCAGTAGGAGAAATCCTTGATTTGAAATAAAAATCTAAAACATTCAACCATTTAAATCATTGTGATATCATTTACGTCTTGTCTTAATATCCATCAATTACAATTTGTAGGCAGTAGAAAAATAAGCTATTTGTTTTTCTAGTTTATGTTTTTTTTCCCTTTTTACAATAATAATTAATAATAATAATAATAATAATTTATACAAGTGATATTATTTAATATGATAGGACTATTATTTTAACATTGAATTGTTTTATATTGATTTGATACACAAATTTCATTCTAATCCTCCAAAAAAATTTTTGTAATCCTAATTTTTATCCTTACAATTTTTAAATGATGGACATTAAGACAAGATCTAAATGATATCACAATAATTAAAATGGTTGGATGTTTTAGACTTTTATTTCAAATCGAGGATTTCTCCTACTGAAAATCTTCACTTAAGTAGTTTGATGTTGACAAATTAGGTAAACTTACTATCAAAATTATTCTTGGAATAGAATTAACTATGTATTTTTATTTTGTGTTTGAAATATCTAATAGAAAAATAAAACTATTTCTAGTCATTATAAAGCAATGCACGTAAAATTGTCTTTAGTATTTTTTACACTCAGCTACGTCGTACTAATGCAATACATGATGAAAACCTGGTGACATGGTTTTGTGTAATATATGGTAAAAAAATCAATAGTAAAGTGTGTGAGATAAATTTATATTTATAAGTTTGGTTTAAATATTTTTCATATTAAACTGTGTTTTTTCTATTTATTTGCAATAGAATCATATACAACTCATAAAATATTTTAAAAATAAATGGAACTAAATGTATGAAATACTAAATGAATACTAATGGAGTTTATACGCTATGTGATGCTTTCGAAATCATTTCAAATCCTTTTTAAAAACGATCCAATGCTTTCCACAATGGAAGACGTAAGCAGATGCAACAGCATTAAAATCCATCGTTTTTCAACCTCGTCTTACGCCTTTCAGCTACGTTTCCCGAATTTTAATAGTTGGCGAAAATCGTTCAAAGAGCATTTTGTATGCCAAGCTTCTGATGCTTAATGCATTTTTTCCATCTTTGTTTTGGTACACACAGATTTCCACAACATTCGAATTGCTGAGCAATGAAGTCTGCAATGGTTGTCATGGGAAACTGCATTGTTGCATGTACATGGCGCGTAGGCGTGGCTTTACGTAGAATTAGATCAAAACATTCCAGATATGAGTAATGCTTAAGTTTAATGAAATTCATTTTGAAATGATAATAGTGTGCGCGAATGGGTGTCGGTATAAATTTTCCTGTTTTACATTTCGTCAACCTCTTTCTTCTTTTTTCTTTTGTCACGTATTCTATTGTAGGGTATTGTTCTTTTTTCTAATAGTCTAATTTAGCTTTCAATTTACCAGAAAAAGCAATAAATATTTCTTTAATCTAAAACGCATATTAAGATGCTTAAATGTCTTTTACAATTCATATTGATTATAATTTATTTTGAGAAGTACAATACATAACATAATTACAAAAAGTCAGAACGAATGTAATTTTCAACTTTTAGATGATGTAGATATAAACGAATAACGGCAACTATTTATTTCAGTAATTAAATAAATCAATTCTTAAATGTCTTTTAAAATTTCTGATACCAAAGCTAGTAATGATTTGTTTGTAACAATAATGATTAATTAAAATATATAAATAAATGATGTGACGGTACAATTTTCGCACTGAAATAATAAAAAAAGCGTGTAAATATTTCTATTAAGATCGAGGCTTTTTTCTTAATATATTTCCAGCTTAAAAATAATTTTGTTTTCAATGTAGAATAAAGCAATGTGTTTCTGTACTTACTTAACTGTGTTTTATGATTTCAAAAAGCTGACTTTGAAACGAATGATGCTTCCTCCAATGAGTGCAATTTAAATTTTTTTCAAATACCAATTTCGATACCCTATTATTTTTCCTATATTATTCAGTGGTTTCCAAAGTGGGATATATGTACCCCACGCTTTTGGCTCATGATCATTTTCAAGTGTAAGATCGTATATCATTGGGTGCGATGCTTTCTCATGGGTCGCTGTGTTTGGTTTCAATAGCGTCTGGAGAGTTCAACGTTATAAACAGTTAGGCTCTAAAGCGCATGCGCACGAAAACATGGGAAGCAACATATATGGAAAATTTTTTTATAATTTCATCTTAGGGGCCTACGCTACCAAAAATATATAATTGATATAATAATATTATTGATTCTTTAATGCCATGCAGCTTGTTTCCAGGCATCGTTCTTCTGCTATAGGTTCAGTTTAAGTTTCTATTTACTTCATGATTTAGTTTATAAATATTTATTTTATTTTAAAGCAAATTTTCCAAAATATTTATATATACAATTAGAAAAAATAGAAATATTTATACAATTAGAAAAAAAATTTTGGTTAAAATTTATATTATAAAAACAATTCGTAGTGCTGGATAAAAAATTGATATTTTTTACTAAGATAGAAGTAAAGGAACTTTTTATCAACTTTTTTATTTTATTCTATTTGCTACCTACTCTTCATTTGCGTTTCTCTTTTATTGATTTACGTAGTAAATGCAAACATTTCGAGTCACCAAACTCTCAGTCTAGGCTAAAACTCTTTAAACATAACAAACAAGGTTTTTGATGAGAAGGAATTTGTACTGTCAAGTAATTTAAATGATAAATCATGTGATTTCTACGCACTGAAAAGCTTTACTTTAGTAAAAATATCCCCAAAACAAGGAAAGAAAAAAGAATCGTGCCTAAGAAGTATTCGTTTTAATTTCTTATGAGACATAAAAGCACATATGCCCCAACAATCATTGGAGGATTAAAGGTTATAAATTCCTTTCGTACTTAATAGTTTTTTCTCGTTTACTATATGAAAATTTAATATATTTATTTAGTGATAATGTATTAATAGTATGAAACTAAATTCTTGCCTTCATTTATAGAATTCCTTAAGCAATTAAACAAATCTAATAGAATATCAATGAAGGAATTCCTTAAATATTCAATTGGAGTCGGAACAAATAACGTATCAAAGAATATGCGAGTAAGTTCAAGGTAGACGACTGAATTTTATCTTAATGAAACAAGACCGTTCCTTATTGAAAGCCTTGGTGCATAGAGATTGACTTAGTGAGAGTTTATTTGAGAGTAGATAGTTTATTCTTTTTCAAATTATTAGGAACAAAAATCTTTTTTACAAACACTGATTTATTTCTTTAAGTGAACGCTTCTGATACTTGAAGGATGTCTTAATATGTGGTGGTAGGGAATCGAATGAGTTATATTGATAGGAAAATACTTAGCAACTTAGTTAGAAAAAAATAAAATCTTAGGAAATTGAAACTTATAATGAACTGGAATACTGTCTTATTAAATCATGGATTCCCAACAACTCAAACTTTTATGAATTATTTGTATATATTGAAAAGCATGGAAGTATGTTTAATATATAATTGTTTTAGTATATTGGTAAAGTAATATTTATTAAATTTGCATAGTTTTAAAATATTGTATTTAGATATTTATTTTGGTAATCTTTTTTTTTCTAAAAATATCTATTAAATCAAAAGTTTCAATTCTTATTATTTAACTCAGCTTCGTTCAAAATATATCAGGTGCAAAATTCAAATGTGCTATTCAATTATATTAGTAAGTAACAAATTTGGGATGTAATTAAGAAAAGTAACTTAAAAAATGCAGGAGATTATGTACAACCATTTTATTATAATTGCAATTAGAAGGATGTTGAAAAAATTATATTTTTCAAAAGATTTCAGAAAACTGGTTGTACAGTACCGATTATTATCAAATTAAGCTATCGATCACTTTAACAATAATTATAGAATTAATTAGCAATCCCTAATCTCAGTAAAATACTTCTCTAAATATTAAACGGTAGTTAAATTTGAACAATAAATTTGTGTTGATAAATTATACAAATACAAAAAATATTTGTTCATACCTTGCAACTAATGTTGATTGGTAGCTTATACACGTTAATCTAAGTTATTAATATACTGCTCGACACAGAAAATGCTATACCATAAATGAATGGGTAGAATGTGAGGAAAATTGATACACAGACAGAGAATGCATATGTAAATAAGTGATGTTATTTACGAGAAGTTAATTTTATACAGCGCTGAAGTATATAGTGTAATCAGGAGGATGTAGGACACCTCTTCTAGTAATGCAAGCAGTACCCCTACGAGGAACAGATTAAATTAGCTTGGGGATATTGCCTTTAGGGATAGAAACCCATACACTCTTAACCATCTTCCACAATTTGTCCCTCGACGGAGTCTGGAGCATAGCAAACAAACTGTGGTCAAACATGTTTCAGATATGCTCGATTGATGAGAGATCTGGAGACACTGAAGGTCAAGAAAGCAACTGGGTATGCTGCAAGGCTTGCCTGCTGATGAATGCCATGCGAGGTCTCGAATTTTTCTTCTTAAAAATATCATTTTTTTCAGCCGCTGAATGTAAGGCAGCCTAACTGATTGCAGCATTGTATCAATGCATTGTCGTGCTGTCAATGTACCTCTTAGGCGTACGAGGGGTGAGCTACTATCATGTCTGACTGTACCTCAAAGCCATTATGCCACGGTGACAAGCAGTATAAAATCTGTAAACCTCAAATTTTAAAAATATCTAATATTTAATTATTTTTAAAAATAAAAAAGACAGACAATTGAAATTGCTAAAATTTTCAATATTTATTATACTATATGTTAAAATGTATTGGTTATATTGGCAAAACAGATTAAAGATAAATAGGTAAGACATTCATACAAGTTTGTATAACTCTACAATCATAATCTTTTTAATGATATTCTTGGAAAGCGTGAAAATCAGAAGATGAGAAAATTAAAATTGAAAATTAAATGATCCCTTTTGACATTTACATTTTTTTTACTATAGCCGCATTTTTGCCCTATTTAAATGCGGTTTCTTTTAAAATGTTCCTTAAATTCTAAATTATTTTTTAAAAATATTTTTGAAAAATCGATTTTTTGAAGTTTCTCTGTCCCCTTAAATGCTGATATTTAATTTTTGTTAGCAAATATTTGATTGCTTCCATGAAAAAAATCTCCTCTTAATGAAATATATTCATTGAAATGCAAAGGGAAAAAAAGTAGCTCAGCAAACTTTGAAACTGATGAATTTTTTTCATTTGAATGAATGTACTCTTATTTGAACAGCAATCTTTCGATGTTTTATAGTTCTATTTTCTTTAATAATATACAGAAAGACATAAAATGAGAAGGGCATGAGACGTACTAAAAGAGCAATAAAGTTTTTAGTGAATTTCAACGGGTTTGGTACTAAGAAAAGGAACTCCTTATAGCGCTGGTACTAGTCAGAATTGGAGAGGTTTTTTTTATTTATATGAATTTCACTGCAGTTTCTTTTGAAAAAAATTATGGTGTTTTTTTCAAGTTAATTAATTTCTTATGTATATTAAGATAGTGGTTCATAATTAATTTGTACTAAAATTTTGTCATTTATATGATTTCAAATTTTGTCATTTCTTTTTTTTATTTTTTAAAAATTCGGCAATCATTATATTTTAGTTAATAAAGCTAACAGATTATCTTTCCAATTGCTAAATGAGAAAAAAGCATTAGGATTCCTTATGATGTACTTAAAATTAATAGTATTTCCTTATCCCTTATTTATCTTTACTTAGTTTATGTGTTACGTTATACAATAATAGTTTTGTAAATGTATTAAAAAACTTCTGATGATACATTTTGTATATTATAAAGAAATTAATAAGTTTTGAATATTAACCGTTTTAATTAAAATTGCTTTTCGTGAAATCTCATATTGCATGTAAGGTAAATTTTATTAAATTTTATTTATTTGTAATATAAAACATAAGAAAATATTTTGTTATATAAAAAGTAAGATAACATTTTGTTATATAAAAAATAAAACTCTAATGATTAAAATGTAATTATTATAAATGTTATTCTAACAAAGTTATGCCTATCCTACTAAGAAATGTCTTCAGTAATTCAGTTTTCTGAAACTTTTTGCAATGCAGCATTTGAAATATTCGATTCCTATTGCTGGTGAAAAGCGGCAAAAGAGTTTTCTTTGTGTTTCAAATGCTGCATGTAAAATAAATGAAAATGAATTTAACAAAATACTACAAATTTATATGTATATTCTTTAAAATATTTAAATACAGTATATTTACGGATCAGTATTTAACTAATCTGAAGTATTGTTAAGAAAATCAATCAATTTTAAAACTATATTGTTAATTAAAATTAATTGTGTAATAATAGTAACTTAAAATAAATAGTTTTAAAACAAGCGCCTGTCTTTAACAATTGTTAGAAAATCTGAAAAGTTATCTTACTTACTTACAACTAATAGCACAAATGATGATATGAATTGTTAAAATCACCTTGAAATATTTAACTGAAAATAAAATTCATGTAAACATTTAACATTCGTAACCATTTAAATATACTGCAATCAAGATCGATTCGTTAATAATTTTTTATTCCTATAATGTCACTGTTATACTTTTAAAATCGCTATAATGAAGTTAATTTGCTGCAGTCCAACCACAGATAGCGTGGAATAGTAAATATCCAATTTAACGGCGGAAACTGTCGAATAGATTACTTACTATTAGGGTTACTGTCAGATAGACGCTCGCAAAGCTGTCTTGAAAGGGAAAAACAAATTTTTCATGTAGGTTTTTTAATATCATATCTAAAATTTTAAATATAAAAAATTTAAATTCTTTTTATTGCAATTAAAATCTCATCTAAATGACACTACCTTCCCTATGATGTCTCTCTTTTAAATCCGTCCGACTTTGCCTCTTCAATTTTCCACAATACATTTAATAATACACATAATTTTACTCTATACATTTTCTATTTAACAAAATATATTTAAAAAAAATTATAAAGAAATCTATGACTTAGTTAAAAGTGAATAACATATAAAGCATGATGCCAAATACTTGCTTCTGCGAAGAATTATTCACATTTTTATAAATGATTTCTATAACCAAAAAGAAATCAACAACTATTTTACGTTTTCCATACAATTCATTTGCATGATATTTTATATGGAAAAGCTACAATTTTTCGATTTCGATAAACAATTACAGTTTTTGACAGACAATAAACAAATTTATACTGTATAAAAGAGTACTGTATGAGGGACTAGTGTTTGCTTTTAAAAGTTAAAAACATATGTTATTAAATTTTTAAAAAGAATAAAAAGCTTTATGAAAACAATAATTGATATTACATATAAATGCTGCGCAATCTTTTTGTTTCTCACCAATATTAAAATTTCGATTCATGGATAGTGGTAGTGTACTCATCTAACGGCCAGGAAGACGCAGGATCTAATCTACTGGTACTGTCCATTGCAGTCACTGCTTTCAAAAAGAAAAGAGATTTGACAGTGATCTGGACTATATAAACCGTCTCTTATCAAAAGTCAAGCTGCCTGTTGGCGGTTTGAGTTTTCTCCCGTATTACAAACAATGTAGGTTGGTTTGCTTTGTACGTCCTCCTTGACTGCATTATGCTCCCTTTATCAACCTTCAAAGAGCTATTCAGGGCATACAGAAGTAGAATATGAGGCCCACCGATTTTAAAAAATAAATAAAATAAATAAATGAACACACACACCATTAAAGGAGGGCAATTTAGAAAAAATATCTTCGTCTTTAGAGTTTTCTATGACAAGAGTTTCAGTTTTGTGCTCACTGTTTTTGGAAAATACAGCTATTTAGTTAATTATCTGAAGGTATTATAGTAATTCACCTTGGTTTATTTGAATCTCGAAAAGAATAGATTTTTTGTAAACTACCTTTGCTCGTGAACCACCTTTGAACCTTGGATAAATGGATTTTAATAAATCACCTTGGGTTATTTGAACTTTGGAAATTCTTGTCTTCGTTCAAAAATTGGACAGCTTTAAAAAAAATATTTAAATGGAAATAAAAGTTGTGAGCTAAATCAAAGTGACTTTTCTATCCGAAAAATTTGTTTGGAGGTATAATTTTAGCATTTTCATAGAAAAATAGCTACATAATTATATTATTTTTGAATAGATTAAGAATAGTACTTAAATGTATAAATGTACGCATTCCTTTTTTATTCTTGAAATACCACCAAAGGTTTAAATTATTTTAGTTATTATTATTTAATTAGAAGAAAAATCATCTAAGATTGTGCATTTAAAGAAAAAGTTAGGAATTTGTGCGCTCATTTTCTATACATAATTGATTTTCCACAGTCTGAGACAGAAATTCCTAAGAATAATATTATGCAATCATCATCAATGATTTAAACCATTCCAGTTATTTTTTAATTAGAAGAAAAATCTTCAAAAGTTGCCCATTTTTGTAAAAGTTTAAATTCATCTTGATATGATTTTTTACACATTGTTGACTTTCTACAATGTGAGATATAAATTCCTCATAAAAAAACCCATGAAATCCTTTAGCAGTGCATATTTATTAAAAAGTAAACATAAAATTGTTCAAATAAAGCATTTGTCCTTTTTATACTTTTTTAACTCTTAAAATTGCAATATATAATTCATGATAACACAACATTAAATTTAGACTGTAAAAAGCTTCGAGTTTCTAATAATGACTCTTCCTATTTAATTGAAAAGATTCTGTAAAATATAATAACTGTAAGAGTGAAAAAAAACTTTTTAGAACCATTAAATATTCAGAAAGCTTGAAAAATAAAATTCTTAATAAAAACATCAACTAAAGCCCAGAAAATCTAGAAAATAAGAAAAAAAACATTTTCTTTTGGTGAAACCTTTCTATATGAACTATTATAACTATTACGCAGTTAATAACCTCTATGTTAAGTCCCAGGGGATTTCACTTCTTTGTCAAAAAGGAGATCTAATAAAGTTTTGAAAGCTACTGGAAGTACTTTGAAGTCTACTTAAAAAATGATTTATTAGAATAATTTTGCTGATCCTTCATAGATTTTTACTTTTAGTTTATTGCTTTCTGAATCTATAAAAAGTTTTTGATTCGAAAAGCAAACCCAATGGATTAAATGATTTGGAAACAATCCTTTCATGACAAATATTAATTTTCTACGCTTTCAAAGGATATCTATTTGTATTACTTATACTAAATTTATTAACATTTACTGTCAAACTTGTGAATGGAACTTATTTACAGTTTTCCTAATTTAAAAACAAGGGTTCACACTATTCTTTGAATGGATATTGATTCACTTCTAAACGAAAGAATTATTGATTTAAAAGTAATTGTTTTTGTTTTCATTTATTAAAAAATAGTATTTTGTTTATTTATCTAAAAGCTTAATGCCTATGCATAAATTATTTTTTTGGAAGAACATTGTCTGTAACAATATAACTAGTAATTTAAAATGATAGAATTTGAATGAATAATTTTTTGCGTTCTACATTAAAGAATATTGATTTAAAAAGTAATTTTCTGCGTTTGATTACGAAAAGTAATCTTTTCATAAATATGAATAATTAAAGTGCTCTATGCTAAACACAAACCCTCTTATTCTAAAGGACATTCGAAATGTATCACCAAGTACAAGCAAACTCGAATCCTATCGATCCTTTTGTAAACACCAGATGCCAGCCAGTGAAAGCTCCGTCCAACATTTTGAGGTGGGCATGCTCCCACTTTGTTTAATGACTACTATCACGCTAAAATCGAGTTCTCCAGTAGTGCTATTGCAGGTATACAAGTACCGAGAGAGAGGTTCTTTTATGGCTTCGATTATGTTATGCTGCGTTTGCAGGAAATAAAAGTGTTTCAATTATTTCCATTATTTATTTCGTCATTTATTTGGAAGTATTTTGAAATTTATTTATTGCTTTTTCCCAAAGTGAAAGGAAGAGTACTCTTTTTATAACACTGTTGTTAGGCTCTTGAAAATGATAAACAACAAATCAATTTGTACGATAAAATTAACTGGTACTACAAGAACATAGATTGGTTCCAACAAATATATTAACTTTCAAAAACTAATAAAGAAGTTTATTAAATCCATAACTTGCATAAACTATTACGTAATTTATTTTATATTGCTAAGCAATTTTATGTAATGTAATAATTTTATGCATTTTTAAAAATATTTTTGTTTTTAGAGATTTTTTTGAAATTTCCGATACTTTGCTAATTGAAAGTATAGTATAATCTTTCCTTTTTAGGTAAAAACTGTTTACATCTAAAATTCAGTGCTTTTCGATTGATTCAAAAATGCCCTGTTGAAGATTTTGAATATTTCAAAAATTGCACCTTTTTTTGCTACGATTATTTAACTTAATCATTTCCAGATGTACTCTTTTCAATGAATTTAAATGATTGAAGACGATTGATTCATTTGATTAACATTTTGTTAAGGGGAAATTATGATTAGCACTGAGCAAACGACTATATGTTTCAGCGTTCAGTTCTAAAGCATTTTGTGGTAGTACTGCTTGAGTGTTTTCTTTTTAAACTCAATGTAAGAAAATAATAATGAAAGAAATGATATTTACTGATTCACTAAATTTAATGCATAAAATATCCTTAATAATACATACAGAATATTTCAAAATTCCTTGAGTATGTAATAGATTTCTAAATTGCGAATGCTATAATAGTTTTGTTATACGCGAATACTATTGTATATATATATATATTTTTTTTTTTGTGAAAAGTTGTCGTGCTTCTAGTTCTTCTCATTCATGCCAAATGGCCCTGCAAGGTGTAGTCGAAAGCCAAGTGAACCAGATGACAAATGAACAGTCTCCAGTCATTCAACCAGTTTATTAACATTGGCGAGAGTTTAAAGATTTGGGAGGCAGCCAACGGAAATAGTCAGCATTACACTGAAGACTGCGAAAATATGTCGCATGCTTGCTAGAGATATAGAGAGAGGCAATTAAAAGTCAATAACTAAAAATGTCAAAACTAGCAGTTTGTAGAAAGTGGAAAATGAAACAATTAATAGAGTTTACGAACAGAAATATTAAGTTAGTGATTATAGAAGTGGTTGTTATGAGGAAACGGGAGAAAGAATGCTAGACTAGTAGAATTAGGACAGCAACTGAGTAGTTAATATAATTTAAAATGTATTATATTATTACTTTAAAATTTTATACATAATGTTTGGTTTTAATACCAGGCAATTTGAACTGAGAAAATTTACCACTAGAACTGCAGATATGTAGCAGATTCAAATTTACCAATCCTGATCTACTAGAGCTATCCTTGTTACATCCATATTGTGCCACCACAATTTTGAAGTATATTATACAAGGTTCACATTCTTCTTCCCTCCTTCTTGAGCCCAATAGAAAAACATTCCGGCCTATGGTTCTATTGTGCCTATCCCCGGATTCGCTTTTTGGATTTCAAATCTGATTCCCCTAGCGTTTTGCACAATACTGCTTCAACTCTATATGTATATGTATAAATAATTAGAACATTTTAATCGTATTTAAGACATGCTGAAATGCAGAACTCTATTTGAGAGAAAAATTAAATCTCAGATCAAAATAATATCCTTCTATGAGAAAAATTAGTTTTATTCAGAAAAACCTTTGTTTACATCAATGAAAATCGAGTAGTAAAACCTGATAAAGATGAGATATAAGTAATAATGAAAAATGTTCCTTGTTCACCAACGATGAATCCCAGAATCACATTCTCGGAAGCTGCAAAGCTTATGAACTTTTGATACATAGAATAATAAATTATAGTTTTAAAAATGAATAATTAACATATTCTGATCCTTTTAAGATAAGCAAAGACTAGCTCTGCAAAAAGTTAGATTAGCTCTTCAAAAATTAATTTCGTTTTCGGTTGAAATTCTTTTTAAAAGGCAAATTTTTTGTGCGCATCTCACCTTCATCTTTCGTACACTGTTTTGCGTCAAAGATCCACTAATAAATATGCGCCAACACAAAACTTTAAAAAGATCAGAGATAAAAATAATAATGAAAAATATTTCTTGTCCACCAACGATGAAACCCAGAATCTCATCGACTGACACTGTAAAACTGCTGAACTTTTTAAAATTCTGTAGGGTGATCTTTCACGTTTATTCAGCAGTCTTATCACGTTTGGCTACTCAGCGGAAACATATCCTTTTTTTTCCTTCATTTTTCTGCAGGAAATAAATCCGCTAGTCCTGGGCCGTATCAGATGCCCTCATTTTTTTTCGGGGAGGGCGAATTTTCGACTCTTCAAAACTTGGTGCAGTTCCATTGCCGTTGCATTCGATAAATGCGATCAAAAGGCTTTGTTGTGACAAGGTAGCGTAAAGGTCAAAGATAATCTTGCTCTGTTTCAGGAGGTCACTAAAATAGTTTAAGCTTGGTGTTCCGAAAATGGAATAGAAGTTCCTGATAAAGAAGATGTTGTTTTTGTATTCTTTAACGAAAAGATTTCTCTTTTTTTAGTCTGTTATCATTATTTGGATGTTTCGCCGAGAAAAACATATAATTCTTCATATTTCTTTTTTCTGTCATTTGAATCAGGTTGTACAGGGAAAAGCGGTTTTATATGAATTATAGTTTACTCCAGACAACTGATTTGACCTTTGATCCCTTGACCTATTTTCCATCGTTTATATTTCATACTAGAGGTAATTTCATTTGTCACATGCATTTTTATAAGTTTTTACACAATTTATTATGGTTAATTTCTAGTTTCATTTCAGGTTTTGTTTTTGAGAATTTTTAAAATTTAAATAAATAATAAATGATAATTATTAATTGTTTACTTAACCAAGGAATATCAAACCAACTGCAACATTTTTCTCATTCTGAAAAAAAAAAATAAAATTCATGCAAATTACAGCAATTGCAGAAAGTAAGGAAAATCGGAAAAATTAATTTTAGACGATAAAAAATATATAAATTTTCATAAAAATTACGCAGTATATGTAAAAAAGTAATGCTGCGGGACCTGAATGGCCGAGTGTCTAGCGCTCTGGCGCTCGGTGCCACAGGTTTCGGGTTCGAATCCCGGCGGTGCCATGGATGTTTGTAGTGGTTCGGAATCCACTTTAAGCCGTAGGTCCCGGTCTTCTATGACTGTAAGAGCGTCACGGAGCAAAAGTCAGGCTTCTACCTACGGGTGCTCCATCACAACAGAAGCTGCTTCCTTCCCCTTCAATCATGAGTCCATATGGGCTCGTGGGCTTGGCCAGCCAAGTGGGATAAGAAACAACAACAACAACAGTAATGCTGCATCTATTACATTGCATATTATGTGCAATGTAATGGAGCTGGTGTTGTTTATTGTAATTGGACACATGGCCAAGAACAGACTTTAAAAGCATCTGCAGTTTTCGCAAGTATAAACTTCATAGAAAAATTTCAAGATAGTCCTGTTTTAGATATGAGTTCTCGAGATAATTTATCTGATGAATCACGATACGGTACATTGGGCGAATAGAAATGAACTAGATTTCGTGGTAAATTTAATATAAAAATACACTGTCCTTTGGATCGGCATTTCCTTTCATTTAATAGAGAGGAACACTGCTGTACTTAATACTCTCCAAGCAACCTTTCAGGTCTTTGAGCTGCATTTGTCACAGCAATGGGATTTGCTGTATTTTGAGTTAATAAACACTAGCATTTTGGGCATGGAATCTCACTGCCGTGCATTTATAACTGTTAGATGTCATCACATTCCTATCTTATCACACATTGGACTCTAATACTGGTTCTGTTTTGGTATGCTTCAATTTTAGTGCTTCACAAATTTCATTAACGTTTATGTTAAATTTAATTAAATTTCTGTAAATTGAAACTTCATAATCTCAATTTCTCTTGAATTTCTTCTTTCATTTTTGGAAACCAATATACCCTCTATAGAAATATTTTCTAACAAAATATTTTACAATCAAATTGATCCCTATGACCCAAAAAAGGGTTTGTTCTGCGCAACAAAGGATGAAGTAAACTGCAGTCACTTTCGAGAAAGGAATTATAATGATAAATTATTTAATTTCTAGTGAAGATTTCGATTAAGTGAATTTTATAGCGTAAGAAAAGTTGGTCGTCCAATGTGGCGTCCCAAACTAAATGTTCGCTTTTCTGACATGGCACGAGTAAGCAAACTGAAAATAGTCTACAGTTTGGGGACCGGAAGTTAAACATGTGTGAGGGATTAACTAATGTTGAAATATCTACTTAATATTTGAAATCATTCATTTTTGTTTAAAATCATACTTTCGCGTGAACCTCGGTATAAGAAAATCGATTTTTATTCTTCTACTTTTAACAAAAGGAACTTAGTCAGATGTGTTTTTCGTTTTAGATATTTTATTTTATTTTACATCGAAATGAATTTAATTTCATTCGTGCATTTTTAAATATAGTATTTTGATTATCAATTCAAATGATGGATAAAATGTTTGAAGGAAAAAAAAATAAATATAAACAAAAACGATACATTAATCCCCTAGACCTCACAAGATGAAAAATTCCCAATATGAACTAAATAAAATATATTTCACATAACTATAAATCTAGTATATAGTATTCTATAACTTATCACTTTTGGAGGGATATGTCAAAGCAGAACAGCTCCTCAGATGATTACTTTTTTAATTACGAAGTTTTATAATTAATTTTATTTCCAGTTCTAATTTCACTAAAGTATAAAATAAAAGTTTATTTTAGTTTTTAAAGTTATTTAGATATTTATTTAGAAATCTTGAGGCATTATCCTGTAGAATGCCAGATTTTATTTTGGTGAAATTAATTGGTAGCTTTAATTTCTAAATCTGACTCAGTTTTATTTATCTAGAAGAAAATATTCACCAAATCATTATTTATAGTTATTTTATTTTTTGACATTAAAATTATTAAAATTTATGATAGGGAGTATTATTGTTCTTTTATTTATTTTTACTGCTTTTGAATGAAGAAACTTTTAATAAATATTAGAGTTTTTCATAGTGTTTATCTAATTACGTAGAAATTTAAAATGAGACATAATTTGATGAATAGTTTCCTTTCTCTTCAACAAATTTTATTAAAACACGACCTACTTTGTTTATTTTCCGAAACCTGACAGTGGTGGATCATATCTGTTAATATATATTCTAGTAAAGAAAGAGAGAGAAATACCATTTATAATGTCTGACAAGTCACTGAAGTCATAAATATTATGCGAAGGTCTTATGAAACCCTGCACTTGTCACATCTATAACTAAATGGGTTTGGAGAGGTAAAATGAATTTCGTATGCAGATTAGTTTGCCTATTATGCTGTAAAAGTAAGCTTGTGTTAGAGCATTATAACAAAACCCATTACTTTTAGTGACTCCTCATTTGTTCTTCTCATATAAAGAGAGTCATTCAACTTTTAAATATCATATTAAAGCTAACTATGTAAACAAACAAGAACATGCAAGGAATAATTCACATTCTATACTTAATTAGTAGCAACTAGTTATCAAATAAAAGAATAAATGAGGCTTGTTATAGCTCTATGAACTTTATCCTAAACTATGTTCTAAAACTAAGAAAAAGTTTAAAAATAAACATAAATTGATTTTCACTGTAATAACTTTAAAACAATACTATTATTAATTGTAAATACTTGAAAAATAGGTATTTTGTTGTAAATTTGTAAAAAGTTTTAAGATATTTTCAGTAATTACAGAGTTTTTACTTAATGATTCTGTGCTAATATAGTATCTTCTATTTCTATGGTTCCATTATGTGGTTCAGTTAGAGCTGTACAAGCAATTACAGAGCTATAACCTTTCCAGTTTGTATTTTGTGAAAACGAATACCTATTGATCAGAATTTTTTGCTGCTTTTTGTCGGTTTGTTAAGGAAATAATGTTTCCAAGGACTTAAATACGTATTTAAGATAATTTCGTGGACAGTTTGATGTCAAAAAATTTATATTAAATGGGAAATAGAATGCTAAATATATCAGAATATATTGTTCAAAATTCGAATTTTTTGTTCTACATATAAAATTTTTAATGAGGTAAAATCAGTAGTTTTTTTCCACAAAAATAAGTTTTATAAAAATTGGTAATTGGTAGATACAATTAAGATACATATATCAACAGTACACGGAAAGGAAATTGTTTCTTAAATTGTGCCTATGATTTTATGGTTTTACGACTTTTTTCTTATACAGTACTCAAAGAGCTTACTCAACAAATGTAAATAATTCTTTACGTTAAAGAGATGTTATTTGCACATATCATAATATTTTTCAGACGATCGTAAGATTTCTAAATTAGATTTTTTTAACATTATATTACAGTTCTACATTATATTACAGACTCATTTTAACAAAAATGATGCTTTTCACAATGCACTATATCTATTAAACATTTTAACATAAATAATTATAAAAACTATTGTATATTTTTAATTAAATGTTCATTACAAATTTAAAAGTATTTTTATAATTTAATTATAATTAACTAAATTTATAAATTTTTAAGTAAGCAAAATATACAGTATAAATAGCTTTTTACTTGTTCATTAGGGAGAGTCAGTTTAAAAACCTGCTGATTCTTTTGAAATATATTCCTTTGTCTTGAGATTTTGATATTCACATATTGACGCCAAAGATCAAAAGTAAAATTTTCCGTGTAAATTTATTTTTTAAATAATATGAGAATAACGTCTATTTAATTTAAAAGAAACAATGCAATTGCAAAACTAAAATACACTTATTTTCTTCTTCTTTTGTTTATTTATTCACAGATAAATTTCCAACCATACGGTAATATTCCCACTAAATATATTTTCTTATTGATAATCTTTTAGTGATACCAACAACTTTTACAAGCTAAATATAAATTTGTTCTTAAATGTAATATTAATAATAATTAGAATTTTGAATAAAGGGTATTATAAATTCGGAAGATATAAAATGGAAGATATCCACAAAGTCTCTCACTGATAAAAGAGAAAATCAACGGCATAGAAATTAAGCAAATTAGAAATATATGTATATAAATATAAATCGATGTCATATATTCGACATCATTTTTTATAATGAGGCTAAGACGTCATGTATTTTAAATATCTTGATTGCACGCAAAGAAAGAATTATACGAATAAGTGCTATATTCTTATAATGCAACTTAAATAACTTCTATTACTTAATTTAAAACTGTTTTCTAAAAGATCATTATGAATCATGTGTCTATGAATCATGATGTCCAAAGATCATTATTAAAGATAATTTAAGAAGCGTTTTTGCAGAAGAATTAACGAGAAAAAATGGTTTAGGTAATGTGTTAATCTAACCATTAATAAAAATTGCAAATTAAGATTAAACATAAAATTTAAAAAAAAAGATAATTTCTTAACCTAATTGATGACACTCGTTTCAATCCTCTTCTAAACAAGAATATTTTTAAAGAAGAATCGCGAGATCTGCAGTGCCTGCGCAATTTCATTCTAAATTGCCAGGTGTTGCAAAAACTCACTGAGTAGAAAAATGTCCACCTTCGACGAAGCGATAGCGAATCGATGGCAGGTGCATTTAAGCGTTCAAGAAGAAAACCGCTAGTATCTCATCCAAAGATATTGGATCAGCAGATTTTTCTTTACTCTCACACACCATTAATAAAAGTTGACACATTGCAACGATCCTTAATACCCTCGAGCAAACATGATTCTACACGGTGAAGTTGAAACAAATCCAATTGGGATAGAGTTAGAAGTAGTTCCATTTTAGAAGTTTTCTTTTTAGATCCTTGCATCAGCACTTTTTTTTTCTTACATAAATGAGAGGATATGCATAAACATAAATGAAAATGAACTTGATATTTTTGAAACATTATTCCTTCGTTATTTTTTAAAATTTCTTATATGTATAAATTGTGCTTGTAATCAACCTTTTCGAGAAGAAAAATAAAAATGTATATCCATAATGAAAAGCTAAATATTACAATTAAGAAATAATAATGGCAGTCTTAAATCTTAAAATGCAGTCTCAAAAATACCTGTATACAATTGAGTCGTATATATTTACTTGTATATAGATTTTTACTTAATGTAAAGACTATTCTGTTATTGGCCACTGATTGGTCAGAATTGTGTATTAGATTTGGCGATTTCTTGGTTATATTACGGATGGTTCTTCAAGACAATGCTCACTGGACGAGCTATTTACATTGGTGGCGGCTTTCCTTATATGAGTGTAGTATTACAGAGACTGTTGTGTGGAATCGAACTCTCATCGTATGGCATCTAGAATTTTAATTGAATTCTCCTTTGTGGGCTTTGTGGGGATGTAGGAGTTCTTTTGACTTCATTAATACCTCTTTGCAAGTTTCTTAACTCTATATGAAATTTGGGAAGCCACAAAAAAATTGTATTTTTTTAATTTTTCGATATTATCTAATGCGCTGTTTTATAGTTAAATCATTTCTTTACAATTCTTTATTAATTAAATTATTATTATTATAAGAAAATATAAATCAATAAAAAAATATAAAATTTATTATTGATAATCTGTAGCGGTACCAACAACTTTTACAACACTAAATATAAATGACCATTTGCAGATTTGCCATTATAAGAATTGCAGTTTTGCCATTATAATAATTTGCAGATTTGCAATTATAAATGGCTGCCATTTGCAGATTTGCCATTATTGCATTGCAGAAGATTATTTAATATGTAGCGATTTAGATTTTGCATAGTTTGGATACAACAGATCCGATTTTTTTTGTATCAACATTATGAAAGAACTATCTAAAATAATCTTTAATAATTATTATTCGTAATATTGTTCAATAAATTATAATGGCAAATCTGTAAATTACAATGCTATTGACAATCTTTAAAAAAATAATTTGGTGCAATATCTGTTAAAGAATAAATAATGTTCCACTCTTTTCTGAATCTCATTAAGCAAACAGACTTTAAACTACAGTTCTACTTTTTTTAACAAAATGCTACTATTTTCATTTAGGATTTTTAAGTTAACTGGCACGTTGCTTTATGATGTATTTATATATACATATAATATTTTTCAATGATTTATTAATTGAATTTTCGTAATTTGAATAATACTTCAAAATTACAGATACAAAACTTTTGATACGAAAATATTCAGAGCAAAATCTATTTTTAAAAGTAATATTAGCGAATGACCAATTAACTTAATGAATATTGCCTAATGCATGTAGATAAAGCATCTTAAAATAGTTATTAAGGAAAGAATTTCCTAAATATGTCTTGAAAAGTTTTAAAATCATTTTAATAATATGAATTTAGTAATTAATGATCAGGGGTTCTTTTATGTGGAAAATTGCATTTTATGTAATTTTCATTTTTGTGCACAAATGATTACATTTTAGAATTTATTGAACAATATTATGAATAATAATTATCAAAGATTATTTTAGATAGTTCTTTCATAATGTTGATACAAAAAACTTTGGATCTGTTATATATAACTATGCAAAATCTAAATCGCGACATATTAAATAATCTTCTGCAATGCAATTATTTTTTGAAGACTTAATTCTATAAAAAATAAAATATAATACAATTAAAAGACAGTAATATGAATAAAAATGCATTTGATAATAAGAGGATTAGCATGAAACAAATTTAAGTTTTGCGCATTATTTTAAGGATGTCTTATGAAGAGCATACGTATCAGTAATTACGTAAAACAATTGGAATAAAAAAGTTATGATTTTTTTGTCATAATATATTCTTAATATCTGCTTTGAAATGAAAACACCTCTTAGCAATAAAAGGAGAAATCGACATTTAATATTAAGTTGTTCCATATGAAATGAACTTTTTAGTTCACAATTTTTAAAGGATAACAAACACAAATTGTTTGAACATATTAAATCAAAATATGCTCCATCTACATTAATGCACATGATCACAAAACATTTTTATGGCAGTTTCAAAGAACACTTTTAATTTATAGTAAATAAATTTAGCAAAGATTGCTTTAACAGATTCGGGATTGACAATGTGGTTTTTCTTTAAAAAAAAGAGAATTAAGAATTGCTTAAAGAATTAGTAATCAGTAAAAGACAAGTCTGTTGAATATGGAGGAGGAGGTAAACTCTCAAATATCTATGTTCAGTTTTTGGAATTTGACTTGTGAAATATCAAGTCTTGTGTTATTAATTAGAAGAATAATGCTTTTTCAATTCACCCATACTGGTCCTGATTACAACAATTTCTGATGTACAATATCTGTTGTTCACAATAATAGCACTCTACATTAATTGTTTGATTCTCGTTTGAAATCTTTTGGATTCCACCAAACTGTCTCTATTGTCTTCTGAGGATGTAAGCTTGGTTTGGTGGCGTGCTTACCATTATCATACAGTACTCACTTTTTCTCACAAGTAATTATACGGGCCAAAAAGAAACAATTTCTTTGCGAATACTGAATGGTGAGCAAATTTACAAACACTGCAATTTATGCCTATCTGTCAAATCGTGAGGAACTAATTTTGCCAAATTTTCCATCTATGTAAGTGTTGTAAGATATTTCGAAACTGCTGCTATACTTACTCCTAGATCAATAGCAAGTTATGTAACAATTATTTTAGGGTTAGCTTTAATTTTTGCCTTCTGAACATCATTACAAAGGAATTCTTCAGGTCTTGCACGGGGTTCATTTTCTAAGCTCATATCTCTTCATGAAAACATCTCAAACCATCTTCTCACTGTGGAAACAGTTGTATCATTCCCAAACGCACCATTAGTGTTTCGTGTTATTGGGTAGCAGGATGTCCAACTTTATATTCTTACAGAAAAAATATTGCATATTTTCCTGGATTAACTGTTTCTAATTATTTAAGAAATTATTAAAAATCCCCAAAACTAAATATACAATTAGATAAAGCACACAATAAGCAATAAAATTATATATAAACTCTTCTTTAACTTAATACTGGTAAAAATTTATTATGATAAATATTTTACAGAAATTCAGCTATTATTAAGAAGTTCATTTCATGTGAAGCAACCCATATAAAAACAGAATAAAAATAATAATTAATTCTACAATTCAGAAAATGATGATACAATATACATAAAAATTTATCTAATTATCTTTAAAATTAACGAAATAAAGGCAGTAATAAACATGATCAATGAAAAAAGCCTTTTTTCAAACCAAAATTAAGAAATGAAAACTGCACAGGATTAGCGCATCTTGGAATATATATTTTCAGGATATTAAGTTAATGCCACTTGTCTGCGTTAAAAGGGCAGAAAATTTGTTAAATTATATATAATATTGTATTTCATGGGCATTAAGGAGTAATATATGCATTATAAAACAGACTTTGAACTTCCACGGGCTGCATTTGGAGGAAAAATTGTCTCAAAATATGTTAATTGAACAGTAGTTGTTAAGCAAATATTTCATGTATTGATTAATAGTTTAATCAATTGAAGTTATAATTTGAGATATCCAATATGGAAAGTATGATAAAAATATCATAGCATAATAATTTTTCTTTTTCTTTCTCTTTTTGTCATCAACTCAACTAGGATATGCATTAATCACCGAATTGAAAAATAGTTTACAATATTTTAAATTAAAAAACAAATTTAGATGAATAATAAAAACAAGTATTATAAATAATTCAATATTTTCAAGTAATTGTTTTTAATTTGAAGCGAATTTAAATCAGAGCTGAAGGGCGGGTTGGACAGCTGCTGTGTAAATTAAAAAGAGTCTTGTGTAATTTTTTTGCTTTCTTTTTTAATGTAAAAAGACATATCTTCTTATCCAGAAAATTTTTACCGTCTTTATTCTTTTCTCGTTTCAACAATTGTACAACGTGTATAGTATTTATGATATAAAATTTTTAAAACCTGCTAATTTCTGCTTTATATACTGTTCCTCATTTCTAAATTTTCTGGTCAGAATTTTACGAAATGTATTATGAAAATTAAATATGCAACGATATTTTTAATGTTCTGATGAATGACAAGAATGCATTATTAGTCCATACCATACCATTTATCTTTTTTTTATTACTAACAGCTTTTTTAAGCTAAATGCAATAAATAAAAATAATTGATACCCATAACCAAATTGTCTATCAAAAGTGACAAACATTACTTTTTTACACATCATAATAACACAACTTAAAATATATAAAAAGACTTTTAGCAAGAATAATAGTGTTTCCAAGTATTTTCAATTAAGTTCAAATGCAAAATGAACGAATAATAATTAACCAATATTGTCTTTTTATTACCCTTCATTAGTATGATTTAAAGCGAATATTATCGTTCTGCTTAATTAATGATCACGATAGGCAGAAATGATGGAATTATCGGATTTAAAAAGGAAGAATAAATCACAGCTTTAATTGTTTGAAACGCTCTCGTGGCCGTATGAAAAGACAATCAGCTGACATTTAACACAGAGAGTCAGTGACTGCAGTCATTAAAAGGCACTATCACGAAAGACAGTAATTTTTTTTACTCACCGAAGGAAAGAGTCATTTTTCAAAATTCGCAGGGTTAGAGAATGAAATAATTTAGGATATCTTCCTGAGTCCTTCGGGAGCCCTCTTGAATAATAAATCGTCCAAGTAAGGTGCTTCCGTGATGCCTATTAGTTATTACTAGTTAATCATCCTTCCTCCATCGATCGATGCCAGTACTATTTGCTCAGAACGTATTGGCTTTGTAAACAGCATTTTGCTGAAGGTGAATAAAAGCTTAATCGATTTGGATGAGGTTGAACGGGATTCCTTCGGGAGCCCTCCTGAATAATAAATCGCCCAAGGAAGGTCCTTCTGTGATACCTATTAGTTATTACTAGTTAATCATTTTTCTCCATCGATGATGCCAACACTATTTGCTCAGACCGTAAGGGCTTTGTAAACAGCATTTTGCTGGAAGTGAATAAAAGCTTAAACGATTTGGATGAGGTTGAACGTGAGTCCATCGGGAGTTCTCCTGAATAATTTATCGTCCGAGGAAGGTGCTTCCGTCATATCAGTTAATTATCTTTTCTTTATCGATCGATGCCAGCACTATTTACGCAGAACGTATTGGCAGAGCAGACAGCTTTTAACCGCATTTTTAAATACACTGGATGAGATTAAATAATTATTTAATGGATTTTTTTTTATCAAAATATTAAATTTATTTTTAAATTTTAACGGAATATTTTTTCAGATGACAAATTGTCATTGGTCATCTATATAATTGAATTGAAGCAAATTCGTCATTACTGAGGATAAAAAGGGAATGTTTTCAAGGATAACTGATCTGCATTTGCATGAAATATTGAAGTGAACATCTTCAGCTAGTAAATAAGTTTTTCAAAGTTGCGACTTCAACTCACGCCAACTTCCTCTAATTAGTGTACAATTACACTATCCTATGACAATCCGTAAATAACTTTCTTTTGTGAAATTGTTAAATTAACTACGAGCAATAACTTAAATATAAATCAAATACCATTGTAACGTAATAAAGCGTCTATTAATGTTAAAAAATCCAAACCAAATTTTATGAGTTAGCTGAATTTATAAGTCATTTCTAAAACGTTCTGAAAGTTAAAAACCTCTACAAAACAAAATCTTAATTGTCATAAGGATTTATTCCCACTTTCAATTAATTAAGAAATCATGATTCCTTATTAATACTAAGGAGTCTGGTTCAAAAAATTTGATAGCTTTGCTATTGCTTCATTAATGTTTATTAATTATTATTAGTTAATAATCTTTTCTTCACCAATCGTGGTGAACCCTCTTTGCTGAATAGATCAAATTAGGTATCAAAATTCCGTAAAAACCTCTATCAACTAAAAGTTGTTGTATTTTTATATATTGCATGTAAAATGAGTGAAAATATTTTGGATGGGTTTTGAATAAAAATGATGAATTCGTTTTCATCCCGTTGTTATGAAATATTAAACAGCATATAAAAGGTGTAGACAGCTCTTTTCTATGGCAATAAAATAACAGGCCAAACAAAAAATATTTTTAAAAGAAGTTTGCATAATTTAAAAATTTTTTGTTTTGGGGGAATTCATTTGAATTATTCATCACTTTTCTCCTATTACTCACAATTTTTCTGCAAATATTAATGAACTTTTGGCATTTACAACTTTAAAATTTAGTGCAGAAAAGTGAAAGTTATTTGAAATGAAAGTAAAAATGAACTTACAATTAAATTTTTCATCAATATTATGATGGAAATTGAGGAAAGTATTCTTTTTTCTCATAGTAATCTAAAGGTTTGGATTTTATTAACCTTTTATAGATAAATGTTTGGATGTAGCACTTTTCTTATACAATACTTTTGGAGTTTCTCGATGGGGGACCAGCAGGATTATTATAATGAATTATTGTATTTTACTTATATTAATCCAAAAAGGGACCTTTTCGCCTATGATCCACAATTTTTCTGCAAACATTAATAAATTTAATTTTTATAACTCTAAAATTTAGTGTAGAAAAGTGAAAGAGTATTGAAACTCAAGTAAAAATGTACTTACAATTCCATTTTTGTTTAACATTATGATGATAAAAATTGGGGAAGGTATTTTTTTTCCTTATAGCAATCCAAAGGTTTGGATTTTATTAACCTCTTATACATAAAAGTTTGGATGAAGCAATTTTTTATGTGATATTTCTAGAGTTTCCGATGGGGAAGCGCAAGAATTTCCCATCCAATTTGTATCACAACAAACATAGTTTTGTTGTTTTCAATTAAAATATATTGGTAAAAACCATAATTTTGTTTTCCATTCGCTTATCCACGATTTATACAGAAAAATTTTAAACTTTGAATGTATAAAATTGACACTCAGACCTATTACACCGGAGTGCTTTGAATTTTTTCAATATAATTTGATTTGCTTAATTAGGTCTTTTATTAGATCTAATTTTAATTTGGTGTGGAATTAATTCTGGTCTCCATGGAACCTTAAAACAACGTAATTTAAATGCAGTTCAAGAATATTTTTCGTTTGAATTCATTACAAGTTTCAAAGTGATGGTCATGCATCGATTTTGTTATAAAAGCGTAAACAAAGACACCTTCTTTCAACTTTGTTTTTGACAGTTGAAAAAAGTTATTGTATAGGTGCTGAAAACAACTTTCAGTATTTGGGATTGATTTTACAATTTGTTTCACGAGGAGCAATTTTATGTGTAGCGGTGAGAATAATATTTTGTAAAGATCCGCCGCTCTGGCATGTTTAATGTTTTTGTAAAGCATACATTTGTATACTTTAGGAGCACATGAAAGATTTTTCACCTTGTGAACGATATTCTTACATCTTCTAAACAAACCTAACATACAAATTTGTTTCCAGATTGATATGAAACATTCGTTTCTAATCATTACTTCGTACTTGTCTTTTACCATAACAAGCAAAGTAATGATTTACGGCTTTCCTCATTATTTTTAAAGTTACATTTTACTTTTAACGTTAACGTTAATGTTAACTTAAGTTAACGTTAAATTTTACGTTACATTAATGTTAACTTAAGTTAACGTTAAATTTTACGTTATGTTAACGTTAATTTTTCAAAAAATAAAGTTTCTTTAAAATATTGTGATAAACTCAAGTTTTAATAAATTCAATTCTTTACGGAGTTAAAATCACCTATCTAGTAAGAAAGTACAAAAATCAAAAATAAAACAACATTTAGCGTATTATATGTAGCAATTTTTTATTACGAAGTATAATAAATAGGCTTTAAGGGAAGGAAGCTGAAAAAAAATAAATAAGTGAACAACGAATAAACTGCATAGCGAGCGAGAAACTGTTGTACTGTTTAGATATCGTTCTATGTTATCTTTCCCCCTGTTGTACTCGAAGGACATTTTTTATTCATATGTGGCTTTTATAAGAGGTGCTCGAGATAAAACACAGATGCTTTATAATAATTAGTAGAAGAGCTTCAGAAAAAATAGCGTCTGCCATACACGTTGCACCAATACATTACAAGAATAGATATAGATCTTTTTTATTTTGTAATGTGAGAATAGTTATTTTTTCATACTTATTTTTCGTTTTTAAAATTGGTAATGAAAAATGATTACATAAAAAATTAATTCTGTTATATAATTAAAAAAAAAAAAATTTCTTGCTTTCTTACTTACAGGTAGTGGTTGATACTTAACTCATCGAAGAACTAAATTGAGTTAAACTAGAGTTTATAAAAATGTTTCTGAAAAATTAGATTTTTTTGAAAAAATAATTGAGAGCGAAATTGAAAAAATGAGGAAAACTATATAAAAGTATTTCATTGACTTAGATAAATAAACTTAAATTGTCACAGAAAAGTTATGAATAAAACTCTTTCGTAGCAATCTGAAAATAAATCTATTTTCCTGAAAATTCTATTTTCTGAAACTTCTACAAAATGTTTTTAATTTTTATTAATTTACAAGTAAAATATCAACTACAATTTTAGTTGTATAGTGTTAAGCTATATTTTTTCCCATTAAATTATTTAAATCGAATTTTTATAGTCATTTCTCAATTTTATTCAACTTAAATTAGATCGATTAAAAAAGAAAGTTTACTTAAAAATCGAATTTTTCTATAACAAAAATAATATAAAAAATATTTAAATAAATAAAATAACGATAACGAAATTCTCCAATAAGGATTTCTTATAATAGCCCGGTAACTTTTGTTTTGTGTGGGGTTAGGTTTGGTTGCTCTACGGTCATCTTGTGTACACGAGGGCTAAACAGACCGGGATGTACAGTTAAAAGTGGATTCCGAACCACTAACAAACATCCATGCCAACGCCAGGATTCGAACCTGGTTTTTGTGGGGATTTCTGTTAATATTGGCAGGGGGCTAATCTACAGCAAAACTGTGTCGTGTCGACGTATTGTTCAAATTTAAATTTATTATTTAAGATATTTTTTGAATTACAATATTAAATTACACACACATACATATATATATATATATTGCTTAACCATTCTAGAATTGTGCTAATTTGTATTATTTTTGTTAAAAGAAACAAAAAGAAAATTGCCCATAGATTTAGCAGCTTGTTTTTAAGGAAAACAAAATTCTTCAGACAATCCGGAATATTCAGTTCGAATATATCTTTTCCAAGATAGATTGGATAACTCATAAAAACACTAAATCGAACCTCTAGTCTGGGAGGAATAAAAAGCTTAATTCAACAGCTGCACTTGATGTGAGATCATTCTAGACTCAATTATTTAAAAATAAGGATTTATCCTGTCAATTTTTCATTGTTACCAGAAAAGAGTGTTACAATAAATGTCACCACTGAACGTTGTAAAAGTCAAAATTGAGAAAAGTCAAACATCTTTAAAGTGCGAGTTTACACACGCGCCAACCGTAAGAAACACGCCATCGAAGAAAATGATAGTCCTGTTTTCATTAAAACAGATAAATTGCACCTGAACCAAGATAATCCCACTGTGAGATTCCAATTATCCAGGGGAAAAGAATTTGAGATGAAAGGAGGTCAATTTCAAGTGTCAAGATGATAAATCTCCCATCCTCCGCCAATCCAGATGCAGGGGAATTAAAAGTCGGGAGTGAGATCGGATATAATTATGTATTCAGTCCTTCTTAATATATAAAGACGACTTTGAAAATAAAAGACAGGAGAGAAGAAATAAGTAGCAAGCCGAAGAAATCAGCAGAGAGGAGAAATGAGAACGCAAAGGATTGACAAAGAAACAAAAATTTCGTCTGGGTAATGTACCGTAAACACTACTCAACTAATGGAAGAAAGTGGATATTTTATTAAGTGCCAAATTAATTCTCCACCAGGGAAACTAGTCCCCACGTTAATCCCACTGTGGGATAACCGCTACAAAGTAATGATTGCCTGCTTAAACGCAGTACACAGTATGCAATAAATGTAAACTACCTACTTCAGCAGACTATAAAAGAACATCCGTAAGTGTGCCTTTTTGAGCTCGTTGAATTGCTCTAGTGAGTAATTGTCAAAAAAAATGAATAAATAAATAAAACAATACCCGAATTCAATATATTTGTAGAAAGTTGAAAAATACTAATTTGATATTTATGGATGTTAATACTATATAAGTATATATATATATATATATATATATATATATATATATATATATATATATATATATATATATATATATATATATATATATATACCCATTAAATTAGTGCTCGTGTCTCCTCCATTTGTGTTACCACATCATTAACTCCTGTGCATCAAACACCCTTTCAGTTTCTTCTTGGCGGAACAGAACGGTCAATAATCCCTTTTCTTCGAATTTCACAATTTTATTCCTAAAGGAGTCAGTTGAACTTTTTGTAACCTATTCACAAAATGAAATTCCCACGAAACTTTAAAGCTTCCAAATAAAATCTCGTTTTAATAAAATGATTTCTAATAGTAATTAACATTAGTACCTTCTGGTAAAGTAAAAGTCATATTACTTATGGTTAATTTGGTTCTTAAATAATTGCATGAGTACACATTTATCAAGGTTCTGAAGATTAGAATGTATGGATATTTCTGTTAAAAAAACTCTCTTGTTGAGGGCTTTTAAAACAAACTTCTTTAATGTCTCTCTCTCTCTCTATATATATACAGTATGTAGAAGAAAGTGTCGGAACACTACACTATAACGACATAAACCCATATTTATTAAAATTAATACGAGATTGGGCCTCCTTTGGCTGCGATCACAGCTGCAACCCTTCTGGGCATGCTTTCCACTAAATTAGCCATAGTGGCAAGAGGAATTTACTTCCAAATGTTTAACAGGAAGTTCCATAGTTCAGGATTGCTTTTGGGGAGGGGGGTGCAGGCCCTCAACCGACGGTCCAATACGTCCCAGAGATGTTCAACTGGGTTAAGATCAGGGCTCTGAGCCGGCCACTCCATGCGTTTAACGTTGTTGTTCACATACCAATCAAGAGTCCTCCTTGCAACATGGCATGTTGCGTTGTCGTCTTGATACCAGCAATCATCCATACCGTACGTTGCCCACAAGGTAGGAAGGACATGATTGTCGAGAATATCACAGTATCTATCGGCATTCATCGCACCATCAACCTTCCCCAGTGGGCCAGCCCCATACCAGGAGAAACAGGCCCATACCATCAATCCTTCTCCACCAAACTTTACAGTTGGGACGACACACTCAGGCAAAAGGCGTTCTCCTGGTAAACGCGGTACCCAAACACGTCCATCGGAACGGAAAAGGGTAAATCGTGACCCGTCACTCCAAAGGACGCGCTTCTAATCATCCAGAGTCTAAGTACGGTGGTCTTTGGCCCATCGAAGGCGCGCTTTCTTGTTGGTTTTCGTAATCAAAGGCTTATGGGCTGCCGAACGTCCAGTGTGACCTAGCTTATGGGCCTCGATACGAAGAGTCTTTGTCGAAACGGCCACACTTGTGGCTTGTCGAAACTCATTAGCGATGTTATCCATGGATATTTGACGGTTACTTCGAATCTCCCTGCTTAGCATCCGCCGGTCCCTGCTGGTGAGAACTGTAGGTCGTCCACTTCGGGGTTTGTTCTGACAGTGTCCCTCAGTCTTGTAGCGACACACAACACGTGCTACATTTGATTTTGAGCAGTTACGGAGACGGGATATCTCCCTAATTGACACCTTGGCAAGATGCAATCCAACCAACACACCTTAATTGAACTCAGATAACTCTTCCCGTGGCGGCATCTTGACAAAAACTACTCTACTCG
Organism: Caerostris darwini; assembly: GCA_021605075.1. NCBI lineage: Eukaryota > Metazoa > Arthropoda > Arachnida > Araneae > Araneidae > Caerostris > Caerostris darwini. Next base: position 416,572 of record BPLQ01013598.1, on the reverse strand, counting down.
ACTCCACAGAGTATTTATAGGATATGGCTGACATGTGATACCTATTATTGCGCATGTGTCAGCTGTATTGTCGACTTTTCTACTTTTCGAGGGATGTCCCGTCACTTTCTTCCAGATAGTGTATATATATATATATTTCCATATTTCCATTCCATATAATATATATATTTCCATTGTATATATATCATAAAATGGAAAATTTATATATACATATGGGCCAAAGTTTCGAAAACAACAAAAATATAAAGTTGCGGAAGTGAAAAATAAAAACGCACATTCTTTTTAGAAGCATTTCCATTGTATAGCACGGGTATAAAGATATGATTCCTTAGATTTCCGGGTACGTCCTGTGATATTTCATAGAAATATGTGCCCAAATATAAAAGTAAATATAGTTACCCTTTTCCTTGCCAGTTTTCGCATTCAAAGATTGTTTTCATTATAAACAGCTTTAGGATTTTTGGTTGCTTTTCTTCTTTCTTCGTAAGTCGCCAAACAACAATAAGGCGCCAGAGATTTCCGAGAACTAGGAGCGATAAGTACCATGGTTGGCTACTAAGAGCGTTAGAGTCTGTGTAATTTTCAATATTAAGAAAATTTCCATTGCAGCCACTGATATTTCGCCGTTTGCAAGTAGTTGTTTGTGGAGTTAACCACATGGATATAAAACTATGAGGAAATAGTAGCGTATGCTTATTTCTCATAAATATATATATATAGTGAGCCTACAATTATATGTAATGTATCTATAGTATGTGCGTGTGTGTGTGCTTTGAAAATTTTTTAACTGTAATAACTTGTATTCATTTCATAATAATTATCCTAAAATGAAACGTATATTACATTCGTTTCGTTAGTGAATTTTTAGTCGACATCAAAATCGATCTATATCGGAGTTTTGTAAAATTATACAATCATGTTTATGTAAATAATTATGCAGTCATTATCTATGTATTTTTATTAATATTTATTTCATTGAAGTATGCTTTTGGTATTTATATTTTTATCCACATTTAAAAAAATTTCACATCTTTATCGTGTATATCCGTATCATCTTTTTGAAATTAATTATTGTAAAGAGTTTAGCAGTTGTTATAACTTCATAATCATTCATTCAAGATTTGTTCAGTAATATTTTCTTTTCTTTTGTTAGTTATCCCACTTGGTGAGAAATGCAAAAGAAATGAACAATGCCAAAATTCCACACCGAACAGCACTTGCTCGGATGGAATTTGCAATTGCGAGGCTGGATTTTTTCGGATTCAAAGGATCAACGGTTCTTCTTGTGAATCCGGTAAGTACATTTCTTCTGTAACTGCAAAATGTACTTCCATTCTTTTCAGACGGCGTTTAATGGTAGGGGTGAAATATCAAATAAAATTGTTCAATTGGTGACACGTGTATATGCTCAGTAATTTTTCGAATAATTTTAAAATAAAAAGGGAGAATTAAATTCTTGTTTGAAAGGATATATGTTATTTCCGATTATTGGATAATTTTTTTCTACATTGTTACCATAACTATGTAGCCCAATCACCGGTCTGAATCTTTGGATATTAATTTGTTCTTCATGTGTATTGAATATATATGTGCAGTTAAGAATTTAAACAATTAACTTCCTTTTTCGCTACTGTGTGCAGTGTATCGGGTCCTACATGGTGCACCCTAGGTCGCGCTGGATCTTCTACAAATCTGTTATATTCGGGACGAATGACATTAATTCAAAATTATAAAAATATTCCACATATTTAATTTAAACGCATGCTTTAATTCAATATGATTCAAAACAATGTAGCTAACATGCAGTAATTAAAATCCTTTAGAAACCAGAGTAAAAATATGCTATATTATATTTACATAAAAATGCTATATATATATATAATTTTTATAAGAGAATGGAAGAATTAATTAAAAAAGTTCATTACAGAATTCAAACTGCTGTTCAGCAGTTTAGTACAAACAGGATTACCAAGAGGATTATTAATAGCTTTAAGAAGACTTATAAAATATCACTCAATAAGTCTCCTGTCTGACACATATATGGAAACACTGTTGACAGACCAATGTGAGTTTTGGATAGTAGCATCCTTCAAACGATACGTGTTAAAACTTAATGACATTCCGATAATTTGTTTACAGATTACAGTGGTTTTAGTCACTCCAGTTTTGTAATTTCCAAAACAATGATAAAAAAGAATTTCATGTGTTGATTAAGCAATGTTTTTTGAGGGGGAAAATACTGTTGAAGCCAAACAATGGCTTGATAAGCGTTATGGAGACTCTGCAGTAGCTAAATCCACTATTATTGACTGGTATGCTGAATTTAAAAGCGGTCGTACAAAGCTGATGATACTGAACGCTATGGTCGCCCAAAATTGGCAGTTGTTCCTGAAAACATAAAAAAAATCCACAAAATAGTTTTGAAAGAACTTGCAGTGAAGGTGCGTGAGATAGCTGACACCTTAAAGATATCAGAATGCAGTGTGTTTACAATTTTACACAAAAATTTGAGCACGCTTAAGTTGCTTTCGAAATAGGTGCCATGTTTGCTCATATCGGACCGAAAACAAAAACGCGTTGACGATTCAGAGCACCGTTTGGAGCTGTTCAAGCGATATTAAAAGGATTTCTTGCGTTGGTATATGACAATGGATGAAACATGGATCCACTACTAAACCCCTGAAACAAAATTATCTTCAGTTGAATGAACAACAGCAAGTTAAAGCCATTCAAAGGACCAAAAATTTAAAAAATTAGCAGCCAAGGTTATGGCATCCGAATTTCGGGACACGCATGTTATTTTGTTTACCAACTACCTCGAGAAAAATAAAACTATTAATATCGAATGTTACATGTCATTATTGGATCGATTGAGTGCAGAAATTAAGAAAAAAAAAATGCTTTTTCCCCAAGACAATTCCCCGTGTCACAAGTCGATGAAAACTATGGTTAAATTGAATGAATTAAGTTTCGAATTGCTTCTCGACCCACCGTACTCTCCAGATCTAGCCTCCAGCGACTATTGGTTTTTCCAAGACGTCACAAAGATGCTCCAGGGAAAGAAATTTGGCTCAAATGAAGAAGTGATCGTTGAAACTGAGGCCAGTTTTGAGAGCAAAAACATATTGTTCAACAAAAAAGGCATCGAAAAATTAGAGGAAAGTTGGAATGAATGTTTCACTCTTGAAGGATAATATATTGATGAATAAAGTCAAATTTCTAAAAAAAAAATTATTTTTCTTAGCTAGACCGGAGACTTATTGAGTGACGCATTATTGCCCCTAGCCTAAGCATGAACATATAAATCAATAACTGTACTTTGCAAATGTAGTAAAAATGGCCTAGTGTTTCTATAAAAGATTGTAAGAATAATAATAAACATTAATATATAAAAATAATAATATATGTCAGCAGTAAATTTAACTTTAGATTCATAACGATTATAAGTGCGTAACAGTTATTGTAATTGAAATGTAATAATATTTATATTCGGCAAAAAATGTGCTTTTCTAACCTTTTTCCTGGTAAAATTCAGAATCTTATCATTAAAATCAATCGTTTTTAAGGACCTGGCTCAATATTTAGTCTTAAGAATTTACCAGTCACCCCGTTATATCATAGATGATTTTTATCAGCTTTTGTTTGCTGAGTGCTCTTAAGAGGCAACAATGGCAGGAATTGTTATTAGAATACGGAGGCAGACACATATATTTGGAAAGAAAACTTCCAGTTTGTTGGAATTTTGTTAGAGTCATGACACTTTCTAAAATTTGCTTCATGAACATATAGCAAATGACTTATCTTCATTGCTAGATCTTCCCTGTTATCAGCGGGATATTGCTCTTCCAATAATTTTGACTTCTTTTCTGTCCATTTTGAGAAACCGATAGGTACTTCCAGAAGAAGAAAATTTAATTCTCAGTAATGTTCGGTACAGCATTGAAACGAACAGTCAGTTCACCGATAACATTATCCAATATTACATAGAGAAAAGAATTAATGAAATATGATTCCTCAAGGGAATCATCCATTTGATTTGATTTTGACAAATTTGCTTTTTATATACCATATTTATCAGGGAATCGCTTTTTCCTTTGTACAGAGTTCTAGGGAATTTCACTTCTATGCGCCAATTCAAAACAATATATTTAGCCTCGCTTCGCATGTATTTCTAGCTATTATGAAGATTTTAATTCCGGAATTGAGCTTTTTAAGTTGAACACTTCGATATCCAGCGTTGCATTTCGAAACTGAATAACTTTGTTACAGAGATCATTTGGAATAATATTCTATATTATTTAACATACACTATCACACAAATGAAGATATGACATATGATTAAGCTCCATAAATCGTGGTTCGTCTTTTGGCAATTAAATTCAACTCCAAAAGGTTTTCTAATGCTAATTCGATGCGTGACAGGTGGACAATAAAAGCCTTTATACTTTAAACATGGTCTGACCATCTTGCATTTGACATGCAGTGAGAAGAACTGAAAATACACATCTCTGTGAAACCTAAAAAAATTGTAAACAGTTTGTAAAACTCCAAGGTATGTTATGATTTCAGGATAATTTATACTAATTTATTTTTAGGCAAATTAAGGGTGTGAACTGAAAAGAAATATAAAATACATTCATGAATGAAATGAAACTAAACTTTCAAACTTAAATAGTAAGTAATGAAATTGAAATTAAAAAATACAATTAAATAACTGTTCATTTATAATAATGATTATGTCAAAGAAGATTATTACTTATATGATGATTAAGTTCAGATTAGTAAAATTATGGTTATTAATAAAGATTATGTTAAACAATTCTGCAACGTGGTTTTGCTATACACACGAAGAATAGAGTATGAATTACATATCCAATATTGTTTTCATTTTTAAAACTTTGATTTTGTAAAATTTTTAAGAATTTTCCACCCTTTACCGTTCTCCAAGGGGGGAAGGACGGGTTTTCACCTCCTCAGGAAAAATACTTTTTTTCTTTTCTTCATGTGCCGAAGGAAAAGATTGGGGACGAAGCAAATCCCAGTGCTTCTAAAACAGCAATTCTCTGTCCCATCGATCTGACACCAAATTCAGGCATTAATCTTTCCATCATGTCTACCAAGGGTTACTTATCTCTGGAGAGAAAACGTTTTCTGTAGCTGGTGAGACACTTTAGAAGTCCCACCAAACGAATAAAATATAGTGCATGGGAATCGGGAAAGAGTTCTTGATAGCTAGGGCAATGGGTACCGACAAGGGAATAAATAACTGCACAAGACAGCAGTTTGAATGCATTAAGATAAATCGTAAGGAAGTCTCCAGAAGTTGAAAGTGAGAATTCGTAGAAGACATGGATCGAATGCGAGGGCGAAAAAGAGCCATTTTTACAGAAATAAATTTATTTCCACAGCGTACGATTTTTTTTTAATGATAACATAATAATATTTCACTTTATGATAATAAATGTTTTTCAAAAAGATATTAATATTTTTGATAGTAAAACCATTTAACTGTAAAAAAGGTTTATTTTCTGTTAGACATCTTTTAATACCTTTAAGAAAATTGTGAATTCATACACCATAGATGAAAAAATTTTATAGATTTTTAATATCTATAAATTGTTGTTTTTTGCACATGTTTAATACAAAAATTCATAAAATTTATGGATTAAATGCAAAACTTAAAATTATATATTTCTGCAGAATGGGACATTATAATTACAATACATATTTTTTTTAAACAGAAGCTAACTACTTTCCCAAAAGCGTTCTGTGATAGAAATATTCCTGCATTTTTATTATTTTCTGATAAGGGAATGTCAAATTATAGCCTTTTAGCAATGGAAAAATATGTTATGTATGTTACAATTAAGATAGGTAAGATTAAGATAAAATTAAGATATTGCAAATATGTACTCCAAACATATAGCAATCATACATTAAGTTTAGCATAAAGCTAAATGTATAATGTTAATTTTTTTTTAATTACTTCAAAAGAATTTCTAAAAGTCTTTATTTTGAAAATACAAATATTTTCTTTGATAATTTCGTATAAAATTTTTTAATTACTTAATTGTCTTATGTCAAACATAGATAATATTATATTATTGAAAGAACAACAGAATTTAAACCTTCTTTAAGAATAATTTTTCGAATTGTAAGTCCTATTAGGCTTTTAATTTTAATTAATTTTTTGCAATTTTACATTAAAAAGAATTGCTAGTTATGCAAAAGATTATTTTATTTAACACTTATTTTAATTGTTTATGTTTTATTGGATATTTAACTTGAGATAAGGTTTATTAAATTTTAATTTATTGGAGCTTTAAGTTTTATTGGATTTTTAATTTGAACCAATGTCTATTGTTTGTTTAATAAATAAACAATAGACATTGGTTCAGTGTCAATTAACCAGCATGACATATACACGACATTTAGAACGTCACGCCAATATGTTAGTAAATAAACCTAGGTAATAAAGCATTGATGAATGATTTTTAATAAATAGTTTAAAAATAGATGTAGATTATTTAAAATTGGACATAGAATGTTTAAAAATAATATACATTTGTCAAATTTTTCCATTTCATCTAGGGAAGTATTATACAAAGCAATGATCTGATAAAATTTTATTTTCAGAATGATTTGTTGTAAAGAATAATGTATTAGACTTATACCTTTCTTTTTCAAGTTAATTGACATTTATTTTCACAACATAAGCTTACTTTTTTCCTAATGTTTTTCCAACGATATCGTATTACATATTCTTTAATTGTATAAATGCTTTTTTATAGTGTCATGTAAAAAAAATTACCAAAACAATGATAACTCATTATGTAGTTTGGATACAGGGCATAAAGTATTAATCATAATTACTTAGCATGCGAAGTACTAATTACAAAAACATTATATACTCCATTTATTTTCTCATTTTTGCTGTACTGTCATGTTTATTTCCATCTTTAATGTTTTGTATAGTGTTATACAACAATTAATGATAGTAGTTTACAAGGAAGTTTATAATTTTTTTAATCTTGGCTCTATTTTTTTACATTGATAAAATACTTTGAAAATAATGAAATATTTTTTATATCAAAAATATTAAGCAATCTTATAAGATAAAAGATAAAATTTCGTCTTAAAAACTACAGCAACCATACAACAAAATATTAATAAAACAATTACATTTTGCAATAGATAAATCTAAAGGCATTTTTATTAAATCTTTATGGTATATATTTGAATATTTAATTCATTACTTATTAAATATGATGTAAAAATTTCAAACACTTAAAATACTTAATAGTTAAATAGTTCAAGTACTTAAATTAATTACTTTAAATACAAGAGAAAGATTATTTAATTTTTTTAATTAAATAATTAAAATATCACTAGCAAAAAAACTTATAAAGTACAATTATAACAAAAGTTACAACTATTAATTTATTAGAATAATGGACGAATAATAAGTTTTTCACAAGTGTTTTACACAAATTTTTTTCTTGATCTTTTCGTTTTTTCTGAAAATTCATTCACTTATGAAAATATATCATAAAATTAATAATACATTATTAATTAGCTTTATACTTAAATCAAGAAAACATTTTCCATCGTTTTATTTGAAAAACATTCATGGTGGTTTTAGCATTTTTTATACAATAGTGCTAAAATAAAATTGAAATTACTAGTTCTGGGACATCAGTATTCTGAAATTATTAAAAGAAACATCACACCAATATTTTCTTTTGCAATTAAGTCTTCATTTTATCGCATTAATCATCTTCTATACTGTGAAAATAAAGCCACAAAAGCCTTTCAGATTATAAATTAAATCTCATATTCCTAGACAAAACATCAAGCTGGGGCCTTATTGGTGGAGCTGCAGGGAAACCAAGACAGCTGGTAGCGAAACAAAAACAACAGCAACAAAAAAAACATCAATAAAATAAAAACGGATATGAAAACATAATCAAACAAAATAAAAGCCTAGAGTGGCGAAAAAGGAAGCACTCGACATGCCGAACAAAACTGAAAGTATAAAAATGAAAGGAATCTGGAGTAGCGAAAGAAAGGAAGGGTGCTTCAGAAGGGGTAAAAATAAACAAAAAGAAGGGAATTTGGCAAGAAATCAACACAACAATGGAGGGAAACAGAGCACTATCCAACTGTCAGGAATTGAGATAAAAGAATGGAATGCTGTGAGCCTAAGGCCTGGAGTGTCAGACAATAATGAAAAAAATACAACAAAAGTAATTATGGAAAAAAAAAATACGATTGCTTTCTTAGCCTTCTCATGAGTTGAAAAAGTAAATAGGGATGGTAGACAATAAAACAAACTTTGTTCATAAATCATATTCTTAATAATTTTCGGATTTTTTTTTTAATTTCGGTAATTTTTTTGAACATGCAAATTTTGAAATGCAAGTGAATAGGTTTCCTAGTGAATTGCACTTTTGAGTTTCTAAGAAATTTATAAAAACTACGAAGGTAGACTGTAAATGTATACTACCTTTTCAGTTTAAAAAAGCTGATATTTAATTTTTTTTTATGAAATTTTCTTTTGTTATAATTTTATTACTTAAGGTTATTGTATTTGATGAAAGTACAGAATTTATGCACTTTCTTAATAATTACTATTTTAAGTAATTAAAACTAATCTTTCTATTCTTTCATTTTTAAGCTACACTTCACAAATATATTTTGATAGATGTTTCTGTTTTATCCTATAATAATACGATTTAAGGTAAACTTTAAAGGTGATATATCATATTTTTTTAAAATTTTATTTAATTATCAAGCGTATATCGTCATAATGTTTCTTTAAAAACTTTCTTCGTTTTGTTGATTTTTACTCAATATATTCGAGAATTATAAAATATACTCCATTGAGAGTTTAATGTTTTTTTTTTACAAAATGAATGTTATATATATTACGAAGCACAGTATAACTGTTTACTTTTATTTAAAGTATTATATTATGAAATAACAGAATTGTATAAATATTTACTCTTAGAAACAAAGAGAAATGTTTTATTGCATCAACAATATGAACAATGGTTCAAAACATAAAAGCATTCAAATAAATAAAACATTAATAAAATGTTGAGGCTTAATATATAATACGAATATATGGATACAATAGCCTTTTGTGGAGATATTTTATGTTTGTAAAAAATTTCTATGTTTTTACTGAAATATTTCTTGCTTCTATGCGAAGAATAAAAAACCCTAATCCATTTGTTTTCGGACGTTTTGTTTGTAGGTGGAAAAAAATCCAAACTGATCTCTTTGAAGTCTTCTTCTTTTTTTTTTTTTTTACAAAATAGTGGCAGATAAATTGAAATGTTTGGAATAAAAGAGGGAAAATTCATCTTGTTTTCATTGTGACTGTAAAAGGACGGCGAATGTATGCCATAAAAATGTAGTGCTTTTTATTTTTTAACAGTTTACGAAAACTATTTTTAGTTTTAATTATTAACGCAGAATTGTCTCACAATTGCTATAAGCCTATTGTCGTATTTCCGATAAATTCGCAAAAAGGAAAGCCTCAATATTTCACAACTCTCATGTTTTAACCTTTCCTCTATGCTCATGATATAATCTAAGATACAAGGCAAACAAAACCTGATGCTATCAACTCGATTCCCACTCGAGTTGTAAAAAATATTGTATTTCAGGTCCTGTCTAGTGGTTGTGTGACAGCTTATCTACATAAAATAAGAATTTTCGAAACCGCTGCTTTTGTAATATAGATGTCGACCATTTTTTATTTGTCTTGTTTCAACTAAGATATTTTCATACATATATTTTTGAGAAGCATATGATTCAATAGAGACTTCCAGCCTCCTTTGATGTCAACATTTTCTGTTTTGTGTTGAACCTTTGTAGCTTTATGTTTTATCTTTTCATTTGTTTCTATCTGTGTAGTTATGCATAATAATTAAGAGTCCATTAGTTGTTCGACAAGTTATCAAGCTACTATTACTATCTTACTAAATACCAAAGTTTCATATTTAACTTCTTTTTTCAAAAATCTACATATAAATAATTATTTATAAATCATGAATTCTAAAACGAAAGCCCAAAACAATTTTTTTTGTGAGGAAAAAGATATACAGCTTACTACCGTAATAAATTGATTAATTAACAATAAAAAAAGAAAATTTGTTTACTGCTCCCTTATTTAGTTTAAAAAACTGCTGTTGTTTTCGAATACCATGGGCTTTTGATCTGACTCATTCGCCTCTTGAACAGTTGATAGGTAGCAGTGTCAGCGTTACCCAAAGTGTACACAGGAAGTCTTGCTACACTTCGTCCCAATTTCGCCACCACAATTTTTACAACCTCCCTCTCGAGTAGAATGGCAGGACATTCCGATTTTCATTAATATCCTTCCATAAGGATTCAAATTTTTCGTGCCCATCCCCGGCGTAATCACTCTCAGCTTCGCTTGCTGTGTTTTAAAACAGGATAATCTATCAGGAAAACTAAACATTCTATTCACCAGGGTTTTCTAGCCCTCATTTAAAAAATTGAATATCAGAAAAACCATGAACGGACTTGATTTAAAAAAATAAGTAATGAACTAATCTAATCCTTATTTAACTGAGAAAGTATTCGAATCTAGTAAAAGAATAAGATGCATAAGCAAATTCACTTAAATATTTTCCCATTTATTATCTACCTCAATTTAATGATTATATGCTTAAGAAATTAATAAACAAAGCAGTTGAATACTGCATAAAATCAAATTGCAAGCATATGATAATTATCCTTCGAAATTTTAATTTAGTATTTGGACTTTAATTTATGTGCTCAAACGCTACTGCATTTTTTTTATGTTGTAATCAATTGAATGAACATTTTATCTTCTCGTTAAAAGTTATTGTACTGTATTAAATATTTTAAATTTATTAGTTTTCAATTCGTAAGAAATGTCATGAGTATTTCAGAGAAAATAAATCGCTGCAATGGTATGAAAAAAAAATTGAACTGGAAGTTAACTTCGATTTCAGTGAAATCGACAACCGAAGTGAAATGCGTTCGAAGATGATGGATGTCTTATGTAGGAATAGCGATTAAGCGACGAGGAATCATCATTAATAACATCTTAGTCCACTTGAAGATAAGTTAAGCCTTGCCAGAAGATCCTTATCAATCACCCTAGTAGATAGATCATGCCATAGTGTATAGATTGAAAACATAGATGTATCTTTGCTCACTGACTTTATGGAACATTATGTGTGCCAGATGACTGATGGCATTTTTAATATAAATATTAATTCTTTCGAGTGATGGACATCTCGTCATTTACTACTGAAACTAACCGACTCTATAGTTTAGCATTATTTAAGTGCATCAAATAAGACATTTAAGGGAGAGTTTGCAGATGCTTAGTTTTGATTTCACACATATGATGCCCTTCTTAGTGAGAGTTTAAAATTATGTCTGTAACCAGGTGGCGATACAATAACTGCAGGGCTTCGTGATAATACACGAGGCAGGGACTCATTAAAGTGAAGACTCATTATAAGTTGTATCGCTGATATTCAAATCCCTAATGGAAAGATTCGTTTCTAATGTGGTACGCATAGGAATAAAATTAGAATAAGACATGTATAGGTAATCCGATGACGATGAAGTATGTCATATATCAATCTGTATTTTATAATACATATATTAAGTGCCAACAAAAACCAAATTTATAACTTTGTTTACGAAACTTTGTTACGTTTCACTATTCACTTTCTGACTTACTAAACTAAAATAATTAAATTCAAGAAGTAGGTTAAAAAATTATAATATATCACAAATAGAAATAGAAATACTCTTTTGTTTAAGTTATATACACCAAAACGGATCCACTGAATATACTCAGATATATTTTTATTACTTTACCCGTACAATATTTCGTGATCGAATCAATAATTGCATACGTCATATTTTGTGGAATTATTAGCCACTCACGGAAAAGAATAAATATTTTACAACGTTTTAGATAAACTTTTATTCGCTTAATACTGTTTATATGATGAAAATAAACACAATTTTACGAGGTGGTAGAATCTCTCATATTTTTTTCTCTTAAGTTTATAAGAGAACTGTCTCCAATCAATATTAAGTAGCCCAATTCCCTGGAATTCCTACTACAAGTATTTACGATCCAGTATATGATCCTAACAAGGGAGAACAAATTTTGATTGGCGGCTATGAAAGTTATGATTATTAGCTGGCACTCTTAAAACACCAAATATCATCTAGGAACAAAAATAATGCACCACATTTTGATCTTTTAGGGAGAAAATTTAGTATGACATTCTATCTGCAATCATTTGATTTGATCCTAGTGTTTTTTATTAAAAATAATTACTTAGAGAAATGTGAAAATCATGCAAATAAAAACAAATGGGATTATGGAACGTCGTTAATTATTTCGAAAGCGTACATAGTGTCAAACAGTACATATTTATAAAATGTCCATGGTTCAGAGCTTAAAAAGGTTTTTGCATATAAGGATATCATTTCAAAATAAATTGCTTAAAGTTACGAATGTTCTTTTATTGTTGCATGAATCATAAATCTAACCATAGACAGATCTGCACCAAGCCTTATTTCCGTTTCTAATAACCAAAATTCTCAATAAATATTGGTTACATAACTGTTATTAAAAGTGAAGACAAACTAAAATTACATTTCTGTTTTGTTATTATGCAAGGAATAATATTTTCTAACTGTAAATATTTTTCTCAAAATGTGTCTTTGAAAACAAAACAAAAATGTATATTTGATTATGAAGTAAATTTTTTAAATAGTTGTGGAAGTAAAGGAATCTTTTAGAAATTTATTTAAGAGTAAATATTAATTGTTTGTGAAAATACTTTAGAATAATTTAATTTTTCAGGACTTTTTTTTACTGACTTTGGGTTGTTTTAAAGTAATTGGACATCAAAAAGTCCTCTGGGCCATTAGGGATTTGTGGAATGTATTAGTAGATAAATAAATTTTAAACGCTCTTGATAGTATGCTATTGTTAAAGAAACAAAAACCATTTTCACAAATACAGTGGGTACAAAAAGTATTTGCACACTTACATTTTTGCTTGCAAATCATAAAATTAAGCATTAAGAAATACAAAAATTGGTATTGCCAAAGTAGAATAAGTTTAATCACCTAAATTAAACAGAAAAAATACAATAATATAAATAATTTTTTTTTGCAACAAAATTAAAATATCTCGTGTCAAAAAAGTATTTGCACATCCGCATGAATACAAAAGAAATATAATATATAAGAAAATTTCAAATAACTAATATTTAGTATGCATTCCATTAACATCTATTACTGCTTGTAATCTTGCTGGCATTTATTTAATTAAATTTTCTGTAACAGTAGGGTCAATATTTGACCACTCTTCCAAAGGATTTAAATCTGGTGATTGTGGTGGAGTAGCAAGTCTTCTGGGTACATTATAAAGCAACCACATTCGTGTTATACCGGCAGTGTGCTTGGGATCATTGTCTTGCTGAAAATAGTACGAATTACTGATAACCAATTTTATTCCACTTTGTGGCAAGTTATCTCGCAACACATCAATATAGGTTCGAGCTGTCATATTCCCATCAATGAAACACAAATTACCAACTCCTTTGCTAGCCATTCACCCCCAAACCATAACAGAGCCTCCTACATGTTTAACTGTAGGTAATACATTTTTAGTATGGAAAGCAGTGCAAGGCTTTCTCCAAACTAATTTGCTGCCAGCTGATTTAAAGACATTGAACTTACTCTCATCGGAGAATATGACATTTTTCCAGAAATCGATTGGCTTATTGATATATTTCTTAGCGAATTCGAATCTCTTCCGTAAATTTCGTTCAATTATGAAAGGTTTTTTCCTTGGCGATCTCCCATAAATTTGTGCATCGTGCAGGACATTTCGAATACTTTGGGCACTAATTTGAAATCCAGATGTTGAAGCGACATCATTGGCTAATGTTATCGCACTAACAAATGGATTTTTTGATGCCTCTCTTATAATTTTTCGCTTAATTCGCTATGAAAGTTTCTTTGGGCGTCCAGAACGCAAGTTATTTGATGTAAATCCTCTTTCTTTGTGACGTTTTATAATGTACCGAACAGTAGAAAAGCAAACATTTACTTTTTTTACCTATTTCTCGATAACTTAGGCCATTTTCACGAAGATAAACAATTTTTTCTCGCAACGAGATCGGCAATTCAGATTTCTTAGGTGCCATCACAAATTGAAATCAACAATCAACTGATAAAGTATCGACACTACCTCCCTTTATAGTCGTCTTACGTATGTTATTTACTGAGGGATGACTATCAAATAATTAGCAAAAAAAAGGCAAATTTCCTAAAGTTGAGTTGAGTGTGCAAATACTTTTTTGACGTAAGATATTTTAATTTTATTGCAAAACTTTTTTTTTTACTTGTATTATTGTATTTTTTAAAATTAGTTTAGATGAATAAGGTTATTGCGTTTTTAAAATGCCCATTTTTGTACTTTTTAATGCATTTTTTTATGAATTGTAAACAAAACTGTACGTGTGCAAATACTTTTTGTGCCCACTGTAGCTAGATTTGTATTTCTATTGTGACTTAAAATAGACTTTTAGAGATGTTTTTATTTGATTTTAAGCGTAAACAAAAAATATAACTATTGTTTTTGCAGATGCTGTGGACAAAACAGATGAAGAGTATGCTGGCAGCCCCGAGCCTCCAAAAGTACGGCAGCAACATGTGGATCCAAAGATGATTATCATAATGGTGGTACTGGCAGTGATGTTTATTGGAATTTGTGTCGCTCTCCATTTGTTTAGCAAGTAAGTCAACTACGAGTTCTTGAGTTTATGCATATATGCAAAAGTAGAAATTTGATTTTAATCGGTAGAAAAACTGTCAAAACATATCGTACAATTTTTCTGCCAATAATTTAATTTGCCATCTCCAAAAATTTCTTTACGTGATATATTTTGATGCATATTTGCACGCAATCATTAATAAAATTAATAATTTTTTTTATTATAATCGAATAAAAATTCAAATTAATAGGCAAATATGGTTTAGAAATTTTTATACTACTTTTACGACAATATTGATAATAAATTTAATTATTTTGATTAATTATTTCAAAATAATAAATAGGGTGGGTTTTTTTGGAAAGTCATTATTTTTCTTATCAAAAGAAAATTCATATACCAAGCATAGAATCGTGTAATTTCTATGCAGTTTATAAATCGGGATATTAAAAATGTTCACTATTAGGTATATTTAAGTGCATTTGAAAAATATTTTCGAACTGTCAAGTTTGCTTCAAGTATCGCGATGTCGATCTTTGTAATTTGAGTCACATTTGTTAGTATCTAGTGCAATGGTTCCAGAATAACGTAAAAGTGTACTCAAAGCAATGCTTTAAGGTTTGTTCAACTCGACTGTTATTAGAAATATTGAATGGAATTTACTGCAATACCTTTTAAAATTTTCTGTTTTTTCTCATTACTGGTGCTATTTATAAATCAGAATAGTTTTGTTAAACAAGTGAAATTAGATTCAATTTTCATTTATTAAATGTTAAATGCGTTTGTTTTAATTATATCTGTATTTAAGCCTTTCTCTCCTTACCATTTGACTGGGGATTTGTGTTCAAGACGGACTTATTAAAATGAAATGTCCCTCATTTATTTCAATGTGAAATGAGGAAACACCCTATAGTTTAGAGGAATGTGGAAATAGTCGGAAATTGAAGCTATAGCTCTTAATAAGTAACATAAAAAGCAAGAAAACTATAAAAAAATATTTATATTGTTTTTTTTTTATTTTATTATATATATATATCTTTTTCTTCATCACGCTATTGTTATAAGTCACCATTCTTCCACCAAAAAAATGTATGAACTTTACTTGAATTTATCTGGATTTCGCAGAAGTAATTTATTTATATAACAAGGATAAAAACACAATTCATAAATTTCTAAAAATAGAAAGAACAAGGGTTTTTTTATACCTGAATAATTTATTACTAAAATATCCCCTATAGTAAGAAGGCACTTATCTTTTTGTATCGATCAGGGGCAAAACTTTGAATGAACGTTACCCAGTTTCCTAAAATATTAAATTAAGTGAGAACTTCATAACTTTTTTAACCATTTTTTTCTGATTTTCTACTTTTTATGGCTGATTTGAAATTTATGGTGAGTGGAAAAAAAATTGAAATTTATCCACATCAAATATTTTAAATTAAATTTTACATCACACAATTTAAGGCATTTTTAACACAGGGTTTAAGAAATATTTCATATATACTGAACTAATGTGATTTAATCTATTCGATTATAAGAAGTATTCAACTCACTCCAAAGAAAAAATAGCTTAGATATAAGTATAAAATTCTCAAAATTAGACTATTCCAATTTTTTATCTGTTCTCTTATGTGATAAAATAAGAGAAAGGAAATATGCTTTAAGTTATCATAGGAACAAAAGCAAATTTGAACGAAAATAAAAAAAAAATATTTACTTAGAAACTGTTATATATGAATCCGAGAACTTTAAGCTTATTATATAGAATGAAATAATAATTATACTAAGTAAAAATCATTAGGAATTTTGAGTCAAGTTTATGAAATATTCCTACTTTTTACTATTTTGATTTTTGAAACAATACTTAGTGTTCAGTTGGAACATTCTGAAAGATTTCAAAACGACTAGGTTATTTTATTTGAAAAATGCTTTCGACTATATATAGAACACTAGATATAGAAAAAGTGTTTACTTCTTTAACACATATGATTTGAAGGGAAAAAAATTGAAATAAAGTTGCAAAATGTTTGTAATTTTGTTAATTAATTAGGGTAAATTTTGAAGACAATTATTTTCTATTTTTTAAAATCAGCTGGATAATTTTGATTGGCAATTTTTAATTATTCAAATTATTTTATTTACCTTATTTAAAGACTATATAACATGGAGACAGGTGAATTGCAGGTGAAACTAATAGCAATTATTCAGAGCAAAGAATTATGAGTGGTAATTGAACGCAGTCATTTCAAATTGAATAAAGGGAAAAGGATTTTAAAAAAAAACATTTGAAAATGAAGTTGTAAAAAGTTTGTACCCCTTAAGGGTTGGCACTCTATTAACAAACTTCGAAGACAGTTTTTTAAGGCTTTTGAAACAGTTGGGTGATTCCAGTCATTCAAATCCCTTTATTCAACTAATTTGAAGACTGAATAAAACGAAAATCCGTGTAATTGCAGGTGAAAGTATTAGCAATTATTCAGAGCAAATAAATGCGAGTGGTAATTGAAGGGAGTCATTTCGAATTGAATAAAAGGTTTTTGCATTGTGTCGGGACAAAGCAGGCAGTGGTACTCCCTCGTGACAAAAGCGCTGCCTTGACAGAAATCGATCCTGCCGCTAGTTTCAAGAGAATTTCCGGCCCAACTCGAAACATCGATCGAGTTCAACTACAGTGCAGTAAACCTTTAACTTGCGTAAGGGAGTGAGAACTACTGCATCCGGCACTTGGAGCAATGTTTTGCCCACTTTACATCAAGGCTCTTGGGATTCAACTGGACATCATCTTGGAATGCATGCTTTTTCAGACTAATCGGTATTTTAATAAACAAGAACGGATGGAACCTCTTTCAACTAGTTGGAGTGTCCGAGCGAGATATTACATGGATTTCGCCACAATGAATTAGGGAATTTTTTTCGCTCTCCAGACATTCAGTTTGTTTTGAAGGATTCACTACCTTCTATCCAAAAATATTGTCATTTTTTATGTACCTCTTCTTAGAAAGTACTATACTTAGAATCTTATTTGTTGTTTGCATATTAAATATATAAACTCTATATTATACTGAAATAAGCTTTTGGAAAGCTATTCTTTTTTTTTTCTTAATTCTTTAACATGAAAATTCTTTAAAATTCGCCTTATTTGTAACTAAAATTAATATGAAATAAATTATTCCACAAATATTACTAAAAGCCCATTTTAGTATAATCTACAGTACATAAAACATAGGCGAAGAATTAAAAGTATGCATACAATAGTTTCGTAGAAATATACAAAAAAATTTGAAAATCATACTTTTGAGAAAATTTATTTAAAATAAAAAATCTTACATTACTAAAACATTCTAGTTATTTATGAGATGTTTCTCAATGTTTGAGTACACTGCCCTATTCTCTCTTCCTCATTCACATGTTTTACCTGTTCTTTTTTTAACTTTTATTTGCAAAAAAATTATTATATTTTCCTGTTAAACCGAGGTATTTCGGAACAAAGATTGTAATGAATATGCCGAATTGTGTACTAAAATATATATTTTTTACGATGATTCTCGCATTGGAAGCGCTGCTAATTCTAATTAGTTTAATTCTGACACTTTTAATAAGGATTTTTTCGAATGTTAGAATTAGGAAAGAAATTAGAAATGAATCAAAATGGAGAATTTTCTGAATAATAATCTCAAAATACTTTTTTTATCCTCAAGAGCACTGAACTTGTTTGATATAGATGGACTTGAAAGTATTGTTTTTTTATGATTTGAGAAAAATTTAAAAACTGAATCGATTTTTATCTAAATTTGTTTCTTTCACCTGGAAAACTGTAGACACTATAAAGGAGTAGGGTTTTCGGCGTGCTTCAATTTGTTTCGTTACTAAGCACATTTGTTTATACTTTAAAAAAAATTAAATACAGAGGGTGCACAAGCATTTTTATAACGATTGTAAAAAATTATATCTATATGAAAAGATAATAAACTCATTTTCTAATATGCTCGGTCTGTACTTTACTTTGCTCTATACCTCACTCCAGTTTCCAGGGCTTTTGGTCCCTTATCATTTAAATAAGTGTGAGTGGAATAAAAATAATAAGATAAATTTTCAATTACGTATTTCTGTAATTGAAAATTTATCTTATTATTTTTATTACAGAAATACGTAATTGAAAATTTATCGTATTATTTTTATGAATACAATGAGTCATAATACAGAAAAAATACGCAATGGTAACTAACATAATACTATGTAATTAACGTAAACATAATTGAAACTGGAAGTATACAGTGCAGAAGGAATAAATAATAGTAATAAACCTGTGAAAAAGTATGGCATGGCATAAAAAATATTATGGCAGCTGTCATTCTACGAAGGACGAAATATTTTTGTTGAGAGTGACAGAATGGGCACAGAGAATTCCATTTGCATTTAAGGGTAATGGTTTCTTTGGATTATTAAATGTTCGTTTTAGATAGCTCTTTTGGTGAACTATCCTACTACATTTTGATTTCCAAGATATATTTTCTTAAATTATCAAGGATGGTTTTATTCACTACAATCTTCCACAGTCCATCCAATGTTTTGGGATGCCTTTTATAAAGAGCAAGTTTTAAAAGTCCAAATTGATTATGATCTATATGAAACACCTCAAGGGTCTTAGGTGTGATACATTTCATTCGAATGGACTCAATTCTGGTTTCATTTCTCACTTTTTCCACTTGTAGAGCAACTGATTTAGAGTTAGTTTTGGCATTTTTTTATACTTTCCTTGTTTTAAATTTTCCTTTATAAAAGGATCCGGTAATAATCATTAAGCTTTTAGCAAACCTTCTCTTGTTTTATTTGAATCAATTTTTTTTTCTCGTCTTTTTCGGAAAAAAATAAATCGATCTTTTTCTATTATAGTCAGATAAATATATCCAAACCTCATTAATTGTAACAATTGGCTGCCATTTTCTTGCTTATCAAATAATTTTTATACAACAATCTTCATATAGTCTTATGCAGAGAAACATGTTTTGGCGATAGCCTGTGAATTCCCTGATTCATTTTGTTTAAATCAAATTTTATAATTCTGTTTACAGTTCTTATATAGATGCTTAAAGATTTTGCGTTAGTTCTTTGTATGGGTAGATGGTGTTCTTTTAAAACATGAGATGCAATTTGTATAAAAAGAGGTGCACGTACCTATGTTGGATTTGCGTTCTTTAGCTTTTTCCCAGTGAAATGTAAACTTTGACCCCTCTTTCCTTTTTTTTATTAATTATGCCACTTATTTTGCCTGTAGAATTATTAAAACTAGGCTTTAACATCTTTTTTAATAATTGAATTAGAATCTCTTCGTAAAACGAAAAAAAAAAAAAAAAGAAGAAAAAAACTTTTCTGAACACTCTTTCTATCAATGAGGATTTATTCAAACTAACTATATAGTCAAAGATTTGGCAATAATGATGATAAGTTGTTTTTATTATCGTAATTTCCTGCCTTTAATCCGCGGATTATAAGCTATAAAAGCCCTTAAAGTTTCGAGGTGCGGATTAACGGCGGGTTGGGTACAATCTGTGAAAACTTCTCTGAGAAGTTTCATAAAAAATCGATTCTATAAAACCGTTGCCGAAAAATGCTTTTTGCCCATAAAAGTTGACAATACTTTATGCGAGGGAAAAATAAACAAATTTTCTAAACCTAAAAACAGATACATAAAAGATATAAGAATGAAATATAAAAAAAAACTATTTTCAAAGAATTCTTAAATATCAACCTAAATAGAAATGAATATAACTCAGATAAGAATAAATTTCTGATTTGTAATTTTATTATTAAACATATTAATGTATAAATAATATTGAATTCCGAGTAATCTAATCGAAGTCATTCACCATTAGAATTTAAGCGATGCAGCAGATTCAGCGTTTTCTATAAAGGGCCTGCTATACTTCAACCATATTTTGCCAACCTTCTTGAACACTCAAAGGGAGCCATTTGGGACTATTACCGTCCTTCCTTCCTTTTCGACATCAGGTCTATATATATATTTAACGTGCCTATCTCTCTCATAGATATGGAAGCTATCGCTTCAGTAGTGTTTGCCGAATTTCGAATTCAGCATCTTTACTCCAAATAGCTCAAATCCCAGCGATGTCAGGGATGTTTGTTAATGGTTCGGAATCCACGTTAAACTGTAGGTCCTGGTCTAATTAGCCTAAAGTGTGCAAAAAATGACAATAGTGCGACAAACCAAATAGCTGAATGCATTATCTACCAGGATACTCCAGCCAATGAAACATATATCAAACTAAGGATTTTAATGACAATAATATCCCGAAGTTACGCTTCAGATGAAATAGTGGAAATCGTTAAGTCGACGTAAAACATAGCTTAAAAATACATATAAATAATTATGCACTAAAATAATACATATAAAACATTTAATTCGGATCAAAAAATTCACAAATAAAAAAAATATTTCCTATATTTTAAAGACATATATTTCATAAAATGGTATTTCTTTCTACAGTCAACCAACGCTCTATAACTTTCTATTTCTAAAATTTCCCATATTCTGCAAATCAACCCCATTTTCCTTACAAAATTTTGAAGTTTTCCATTTTCTAACATTCTTCATTTTTACCCTCATGAAACAATTTACAAATGAAAAAGATGCAAGACAATAAAGGAAATATATATATTAATTACGCTGAAAATTTTCCGCAGTCAAAATATACCAGAATAGCTGAAATTTAAGAGCCAGATTTAAAAACTAACCAGAAAAAAATTTAATAAAAAAATTATTGGTAAAAAATCGGAAATAAAATAAAGTAAGTTTGGGAATTAAGAAAGCATGATCATTAACTATGAATTAATAATTTATTTAATAATTCTGTACTCATAGATTAGATAAATGAATTGCATTTCAAGGTGATTTCTACAGTGACACTATTTTGATCAATAAAATTAAAATAATGGCAGAAAAAGTGTAAGTAAAATGTGAACACTAAAGATAGGATACACTGGAACAAATGAAATACTAAATAAATGAACAAGAACACACTGGAACAGTGAAACACTAAACAAGTGAACAAGAACACATTGGAACAAGTGAACAAGAACACATTGGAACAAGTGAACAAGAACACACTGGAACAAATGAAATACTAAAAATAGTAGTAGGCAATGTTGTCAAAAGAAAAAAGAATGATAAGAATAAAGAACTGCTTAACTTTGCACAAATCGAGATAGCTCAAATAAGGGCATTACTGTACATTTTTTAGATCAGAGCTGTTTGACTTTCTTGTTTTACATTTGAATGAACATATTCATCTAAATGATACTCATCATGACAAATCTATCGTTAGGCCTTCATTTCTTTTGAGACATTGCAAGAGACATTTTATAATTTAAAATTGTTAAATGAATACCAGAATAGTTTCCTTTACTTTTTGTTATCAATATTAGTAAGAAGAAAAAGCAAGATATTATGAAATAAAAACTTACCTCTTTTCAAAGGTATAATAATCAGATTTAAGAATACAGAAAAAGAAATACTCCCGGGACAAAAATGATAAAGCATCATGTACTATGTAAATAAGCTGAGAATCCCTCTAAAAAGTTTTATTTTAAAGATGAATAAAGTGTAAATTAATACTCTTAATAAAATGAATACTTCATTCGAAATACTTAAATTAATACTCCATTTGAATCTTTTAATAAAAAATTTTATACTCTAGACGATCTTCCAAATTCGACGCTGCATATAGACACAATGTTGCATGAAAAAATGCTGACATAAGCAAAATGTTGACATAAAAATGTCAACGCTGCAAGGAAGTTGACCCTTTATCTTAGACATCCAAATGATTTTATCCTTTATCTTAGACATCCAAATGATTTTACCCTTTATGTTAAACATCCTGCTTTTTTTTACCTAAAAGTATCTTTTTTTACAATGCAATTACTATATTTTTAGAGATAACGTTTCTAAAGAATCTAAATTACTCAACTGTAGTGAACAACTCTACCATCTGAATAAAATGAAAATGTTTGATTTGACACTTTAACATTGTAGTTTTTGACTAAAACTGTCATATTTTTTACTGTGCAATTATCATATTTTTAGAGATAAAGGCTTCAAAGAATGTAAATTATTAAACTGTTGTTGTTTTCAAGTAGTTAGTAACGTAACATCTAGAAGAGTTGAGAACCCAATGAATGAATCTTATGCTCTTTCGCTAGAATAGTTTATTTAATTATAAAATACCTTGGAATTAACGTTTTATAAAAAAAATATTTGGTTGTATTTTGCTAGCGCGTTATATATTACTTTACATGGTCGAATTTACTTCTCAAAAATTTTATACTCACATTAGATAAAAAGAAATGGAAAGAGAAAATAGTGATATCAATAAATATAAAATTTGCATTTAGAATGTTTTAATGTTAACTTTCTATCATTAATCACAACAACTATATCCCAATTATATTTTTCACTTACTCTTAATATGCTCTTGTTATAAAGATTTCTTAGTTACTGAATTCTAATGGGAAAATAACGAGGGCTTTGAACTTATGCTGATTGAGTTTCAAAGTTTTGTATGTTAAAGTTAAATCAATTAAGAATAGTTTAATATAATCGTAATTTAATTCGTGTTTTTAATTATATATCAAAGGCTTCAATATTCTTATAAGGTTTCTAATGTATTAATAATAATATAATGATGTATTTCGAAAAAAGTGTTGACCTGAACTATCTGAATCGATCGATTAATGTATATGAAAATTAAAACAATCGTTTGAGCACAATATTTTCATAGATATTTTCATTAAGAATAGTTTAATATAATCGTGATTTAATTCGTGTTTTTAATTATGTATCAAATGCTTCAATATTCTTATAAGGTTTCTAATGTATTAATAATAATATAATGATGTCTTTCGAAAAAAGTGTTGACCTGAACTATCTGAATCGATCGATTAATGTATATGAAAATTAAAACAATCGTTTGAGCACAATATTTTCCCTTCACACTTTAGTGACTTTTTTAAATAAACGATAATTTATACTTTTTAACATTTTGTATTAAATACTCATTCCAAAGGTAAAATACACTTAATATTGATATTGTAAAAATTTTTCTGCAGTTCAATATTTTGTAATTAAAAATTATGAATGTGAAGGTATTGAATTAAATATCTTTAATTATACGTTCTCTAATGTATTAATATTGATGGTAAAAAGCTTGGAACTGAATTATTTGTGTATATTTTATCATGAGAATAAAATAGTTATTGATATTATATTATAGCAACTATGATATTCCTAATGTTTATATTAAAGGCTCTAATTGGTTCGAACTTGATTAATTTATTTTCAGGAATGTTTCATAGTGGGTTAAATGAGTTGATTCCAGTAAATCAATAGAAATTAATTTACTATTGCACTTTGGCTTTAATAAGTATCCATTTTATACCCTTATTGATATTTCTTTTTTAATACATTTTTTCCACGGGAATTGAGGAGAAATTCAAATTTTATTTCTGCATTCTTATTTCGAAATGAAGTTATTGTGTAAGATTTGCTATCGTAATAAAAAAAATAAGATTATTTCCTCCCCCCCAATACAATCTGATTGGAAAGAATGTGGTGTTTTAGTGTATTTACTAAATGAAGCCCATTCCAGTAAAATTAACGGCTGAAGCCCCTTATCAGTAATGAAATTACTTTTTTACGTGGTAATTACTCCATTAAAAGTGAACATATTAATGGAGCAATTTTATTAAAAAATAAATATACAAATAAAATAAAATAAACTGATTTTTTGAATGATTTCGGTGGGTTTTTTTTTATCAACTATTGCAATGAAATATTTGCTCGAAAAAAAATATTTATTTTGGTTTAAATAACAGCTAGACTTTATTCCGCGCCATCTTACAATAAAATGTTTTTTTTTAAAAGATTCTTCTGAAAAGTAAGAACAGATTAGTATAAAATTCCACATTTGTTATCCTATCAAGTCCATATATTTACTTAAGTGTTGACTTTTATGTCGCATTAATTCTTATTTATCAATATTAATGGTTCTCGCAAGTGTCTAAACGGTTATTTTCGCTAAAATGGATGTCTGCTCACTATTTTATATGGTATAGTTTCTTGATTCTTTAACATGATACCATTTTTTTTTTTTTTTGAAGTTTTTTTTGTAAGAGTTTTGTAATGTGTTATGTTCGTTTCAAAACATATATTTACAACATTTTAGAATAAAAATGTTTTTAATGTTTATAAATTTTATTTTTAAATAAATTTTCATAGAAAAAAATGGTCATATATGTTTATTCAAGTTCATACTCATTAGTATGTTATTAAAAATCAAATAAACTTGACCAATTTTAAAGTTTCGGAACGATCTGTAATTTCCCTGTGCATCGTTAAAATAAAACAATACTTATTTTAAAATGGAAACTGAAATGAAATGCAAACTTTCTCTGTTATTTGTACGACAGCTGTATTTCTCATAAATTATTAGACAAAAAGAAATGTAGTCCAAGCTTCATATATCATCGACAAAGGAAGGATTTCAAATATATTACAATTTACAGATTTTCTTACATAAAACTAGTACAATGTTCATGTTGGTTTATAAAATTTCTTTTGCATGTTAGAATTAGCTTTGAATCTTGATATAAAAATTAAAACGCATGAATTAAAGCATTAAGCGTGATTGCCCTTTACAGATAATGGCTCTAATTATGAATTTTCTATTTCTTACTTTTATTATTTAGTATAAAACAAAGACAACTAAATATTAAACTTAATACAGACAAATAAATATTAAACTTAAAGTATATCTTAAAAAATTACTTTTGTTTAAAACCTCAAATGGATATTTTAAACTACAACTATATTTATTACTTTTTTGTAGGAAAAGGCGAATTAATCACATTATGTACAAAATATTATAATGGGTCATATGATGTATATTTTGTTATTACTTCAGTTAGTAAATGATTACAAACTGAAAGTAAAATGATCATTTACTGCTGGAAAACTGATAAACAAATACAAGGTCTATTACTGGGTTGGGCCTTATTGAAAGCAAGATCTATTTCAGCCTGGCAATATGATAAATAGGTTTCTTATGGTGTTTTTTGTCAATTAATTCCACAATTGTTATAAGTTTGCCTTAGTTCGACTAAACTGCTATGCTGCCTAACTTATTGTCCGAGGTCATCACATAAATTCTTAATTGGTGACATTCTGGGGATGGGCGGGATCAAGAAAGTGTAACGCTAATTAGAGGAAAGTCTTGTGACATTCTTGATGAGTGTTCCCCAGTATTATCCTGTTGGTAAATGACTCCTGGACCTGATATGAAATCGTCCCTGCTGACATCAAGTGTCTCAAGCCATCACACTGGCTGCGGTATCCCGCTCCAAACAGTAGTCAGCATTGAAACATCCTTCACGAGGCCTCTAAACCTATACACTGTTGTCGTTTGAGCCTATATTTAATAGTGATTCAACATTGAAGATATCATATCTACATCCTATGACAGTCCAATCCCATTCAGCGACAAACTGAGGAGATGGTGAGTGGCTGTTAGTGGCGGTACATGTAATGGTCGCCACTATAACAAATAAGTGTCAGCCACACGGCTTAGAATGGTGCGCAATAGAGGTACCATCAGTGCGCGGATGTCGTGCATTCAGTTGTGTGCGTACTTGTCAGGTGATGAGACGTTCCTCTTGACCGAGGGTCCCTTGAGCCAGGGTCCCATGTATATGAACTCACTCTTATTCACTGGTTCCACATCTCCTTATATGATTGTCAGAATGACCGAGATAGAAGGCAACTGACCATCATCCTACTTCATTATTCCCAATTATTCCTTTTCCCGATATCTATTGATATTTACTTCGACGGATATAATCTCTGATGATAAAGCATTCCTTTGCTATTTTAGACTATTTTAATTCAAAAACTTTCAAGATATTATAATATTATGACGAATAGGATGAATTAATAATAATATGACGAATTATGAAAAATATAAAAATCTTTTCACTAGTAATTTATCATTAATTTTAATAGGCCATTGGTGCTGACATTTATGTAGAGTGTTTATTTTTCTGGCTCTCTGAAAATCAATCAATTGAATATTTTTTCTTCATTTTAAAAAATTCGTTTCTGAATAGTTTAAATGTTTCTGAATTGCTGATAAATGATCTTGATGATTTTGATACATGATTATTTGAATATATGATTTTAAATATGCTGATATATGATCTTGTTTTATTTTTTGAGTGACAGTAGGGTTTAGAATTTCGAAGTTTAACCTTCCAAAAAATGAGCAGAGGTGCAAATAATTCCGCGCAATGCATATTAAAAAAAGTTATGTTAAAAATTATATAACTTCGATATGCTTCATTCTGAATATTAAGAAAAATTTGAATCAATTCATCCTTTACATTCAACTAACATTACAATTAAAACCTGTTTATTAAAGTCTAACTGATCACAATTGCCAAATGAGGATATTTTATAACCAAATTTAAAATGAATTCAACAAGAATATTAAAATTATTCCTGCCAAGCTTGATCAAAGAATAGCAATTAGCCTAAGAAAGAGATGGCTGTTTAAAATCAGGATTATGTAGGTTGTAATATATGTTGTTTAAATATCTGAATAAAAGAAGAGATATTTTTGAGAAAATCACGATTTTAATCATAACCATAAAACAAGCTAAAACAATAATAATTTATCGTAAAAAATACAGTAAAAATCAAGATTAAAAGAAATAAATATTTAAATTACATTTAATACGTGTAATAGTTAGAAAACTAACATGCCTTCGCTGCAATGGCTTTTCTATCTGCTTTTATACTGCTAAATTTAAACTCTAATAAGCTGTCTTTTAATATGGAAAATTCTATGTTATCGTTCTTTATTTTTAAAATGATTCTTTATGTTATGTATCGTTCGTTAGATTTCTGCATAAGTACTTAAGGATTTTCTTTTCTTTATTAAACCTTAAAAGACATTTCTGCGTTCAAATAAAACACAATATCTTTTAATAGTTTACACAATGTTGTATGCGTGGAACATCCATATTTTCTAAACAGATTTTGAACGTTTTTAAGAAATGGTTTACCCAGCATTTCTTTTCAGTATTTTTGACTAAACAATGGGTCAGTAATTTATTGCTTTTGGAGCTTCAGGAAAATTTTTAAATGCAATCTCCTGTCCTTTAATCTAATAATGATATCTGAAAATTTTGTAAGATGATTTTTCACTTGAGGATAAAAAATATCATATGCAGTTCATAGAAAAGGAGGAAACTCATTATTCTACAAGATAATTCCTAGTCATCTTTAGGAATCATCTGATGGAATATAAAGCACTATCTTCGATACACTTTGCACAACAAATTTCATAATTCATGCAGATTTGACATTCTTATAATATCTATTTTTTCTTGTATTTCTGATACTATTTTTGTCAGTTAGTTGAAAACCTTTCACATGTTTTGTTTCCATTTCATCCATTTAAAAGCTTTTTAAATAATATATTATGCCAACTGCTGTTCTATCAGCTATTCAATGGAAAGGTAAACATTGTTTTAAAGGCGAGAATACATAAATCCATCAGTGTTAGAGGTGCTAGTCTGACATATGCAGTTTTATACAATTTTGAAAAATAAAAGTTTGATAGTTAATGTGGTATTCTTAGCTTTAATTTTTCTTTTGATCTTATACAATTTTAAATTTTATTCATTAAAGTTAAAATTATTTTCATTGCAATTAAAATTGCTCCGAAATTGCTTCATCCCCTATTACATCGATGTGTTTGAATCCGTCTTACTTAGGTACTTGTCAAATTGTCATGCAACAGCTGGTTTAACAGTACTATATAACAGAAAGGTGTTTATGGTATCCTATAAAATTTATTACATCGTCAATTGTATGTATAATTATTTATCGTGATGTTAAATTCCTTTTACTTGCTTACCACCCACACTTTTTAAGAGCACCGATAGTGCGAAAATCGTCTAAAATATCAATTTTTTATTATTAAATTAAATAGGGATAGCATTGAATCGAATAGCGCATCCCATTGTTTAACGGAAGCAGCTGAATAATAAATGTACATTTTCCCTAAGCACTTAACAGCTGACTTGAAATTTAAGTGTGCAAGTTAATGGTGGGTGTTCCTTTCAACATGCATTTACCAAATGAGAAATTCATGACACCACAAGCAAATGCGTGTTGTCCTTCGTGTTAAGAAAACAATTTAGTCGCTTAGAGATTTATCCATTTCTGAGCTGCTCAAAATGTGGCTGGATGGGGAAAACTTGAATCGAAATGACTTCGAATCCCGAGCTGTTTGATATTTTACAATGCAGAAAAACTAATTGTATTTTTATTCGACTGAGAATTCCTCCCGTTTTCCTGAGAGGACGTTTCCCGTTTTCCAAAATTACTTGATTAAGAAAGTGAAGAATACCACAAAATAGTCACAAATAATAATGCTAAAACTTTTAGTGAGATAAAAAAATTTAGCCCTTCCTATAAATTGATACTATTTAGATATGCTGCTAGATATTTTAGGAATAGATATTTTCAGGATAGATATTTTCAGGAATTAAATGGAGGGAAAAGTCACAAAGTTGTTTTAGTCAGTTGTTTGCTATTAGAACGACAGATGTATAGTAAATTCAACGTTAACCGTTATGTACAACGAAAAGCTTGATACATTGTATCCACATTTCGCCACTACCATTTGGAAAGAACATTTTAAGACTGTGATTTGGAGAGGAAAGTACCCATACCTTTATCCTTTAACCCACTGTATGAACATATTATTAAGCCTATACTCGACTTAAACACGGTGGGTTTCAATTTCTTTAAGGGGGTTTCGAATCCAAGTTCGAAAACCCAACGTGCTATCCATTTTTCCGGTGAGCCCTGATCGAATGGAAATAAAATAGAATTTCTGTCGAACTCGTTTATTAAAATGTAATTTTGATAAATAAATAAATGCAATATTAAAATGCAGAAAACGTAGTACTCTAGCCCATTTAATGTTAAACTCTTTCCCCTGAACCTAAATGTTATACTTATTCTGTGGAAAAAGTACACAAATGGAACAAGTTTAACATGACCGATATATTAAAATGCAGATGCTAAAATAATCGATATTAAGATGAGATATTAAATTGTTGATAAATGAGACGAGTTTAACCTGACTGACATAGGGCTAATGAGATATTAAAATGTCGATAGTGAGATGAGATATTAAAATGCCGATAGTGAGAGGAGATATTAAAATGTCGATTGTAAGATGAAATATTAAAATGCAGATAAATGGAACTACTTTCACATAACCGATATAGGACTTTTCCGGTACAGTTAAAATGCATGTTAGTCCTAGATAAATAGGTTAAAACTTGGTGTAAGTAAATTTATTTATTCCTGAGCTATAAAATTTTTTTTTCTGCTCATATTTTCAATATGAAGTTAAAATATTATTTTATCCTCTATAACTTTTGATCCTTTTTTTTGCAATAAATACAAAGTAAATTCAATATTTATCTGTGGGACTCGTTTTTGAAATCACGAACTACCGTTAATATTTAAATAATATTTTTTATAATCTGTAGGTTATCTTCCTTTACATTTAAATGTAAGCTATTTGTTTGAAGGATTTATTGAACTTTGTGTCCTTAAATAATAATATTTATGCTTTATAATTTTTTGACCCTTTGTATTGAATGCGATGTGTTTGTTTGCAGGGCTCGTTTCCGCAACCACCGAACTATCTTTAATTCTCCTCACCCGAGGCTTATGCACATCAAGCTGGGTAAGAAGAAAGGTAGGAGGAGAGCCAGTCATACAAGCCTGGAAGTCCCTGGATCAAGGCAACTCAGCATTTGCTCCCAGCTCTCGCCAGTCCAGTCCCGTAGAGGTAAGCACATCCATCGACTGTCACAATATTATGTTCAGAACATTGATGTCATTAGACCTTTGAAGTGCATTGCACCACAGCGATGCACCGTTTTACATTTGAGTTGGATGTCTCCAAACAACAATTGGTTTGACTCGTTGGCAGCTGACGTGCTCAGGTTCGGATACGTTTGTAGTATTTGTTGCAATCACTGCCTTCAGAAGCGAGTATGGATGGTGGTTGGATGGTAATTGTGACAACCCATGTAAAGCATCGATAATCAGACTACACGCTGGGAGTTTTCTCCAATACGACACGCAAATACAGGGCAAATATTCCTAAAAGACCTATCGTAAAGGAATGTCCTTTCCTCATGCTTGAGCTGCTTGTGAAATACATAACACGAACACGAGACCTACTGATGTTCAAAAAAAGTATCAAGGAGATATAATAGATATTATAAATATCAAAAAAATAATGCATGAAGGAAATAAATAAACGATGACAACAAAGTGTTATCGCAAAATGTTTTGTTTAACTGTAGTTATATATTCTAGGAAGAAAGAGGTGCTGAGCTCAGATCTCTTGAAACTTATATATAAATTAAATATTTGTAGGAGTTTCAGCAATTGAGTCATTGTCATCAGGATGACTACAGGAATGTTTTCTTTAATAATGATTTAAAAGTATTGTAATTTATAAAAAAAAGCTTTTCTTTCTACAGAACGTACACAGAAGTACAAAAATTAATGATTAAATTGTTATTTAGAAAAATAATCTTCTTCTTGATGTACTGTATCGGCTACAATACGGCTTTTATTGGTTATAGTTTCAGTAAAATAAACGCTATTTTATAAAATTGCTTAAATATTTTGTTATTTTATAAAATAATAAAATAGGAAAACAATTTTATTTTGATTTTCATTATTAATCGAATCACTCATGTGTTACTGAAAGAATAGTTGAATATCCAAATACAAATTTAAATATTTAAAAGAAAAATTTATCCATTTCATTGTTTAATTTCAAATTCAACATATGAGTTATTTTGCAACAAAAATGTGCAATTAAACAAAAATAATTACTCAGTAGTTCTACATTTTCTTTTATTCTTCAGTCAACGAGAATGAATCATATTTTTTCAGTCTCATTCACTAAATAAAATTTCACAGAAGAATCCCATTACATTATTATTTGAAAGGATCTCAGTAACTACCATTGATTTAGCAATTCATCCTGGAATACGAATATTACAGTTATTATGTATGAAACCCATAATTTCTAACGATTTCACGAGATCAGTTTCTATTTCCTAAATGTGTTTCGAAATTAGAAAGGATTTTGAAGGATTAATGGTGTCAACCGAAATGCAGACCGCATTGAACCAACAGTAGTGTCAAGTAAGAAATCAATATCGATCAGTATACGATTAGAGCTCAGCCTGAAAAAAGTCGATCTTCAGGGATCAAGCTTTATTGGTGCAAATATTTTTGCTCATAAAATGGATTTATTTCTCAATATAATTCTTATACGTTGACAAGGATTAAGGAATTTTATGTAGCAAGAAGCATTGAGCATAAATAAGAAATAGGATTCGACTTAGTGCCAATAATTCTATATCATATTTTAAGTTTATAATGCTACTATTTCTTAAAACTCAAAACTCTTAAAACATTTGTAGAAATGTACAATGCCTACTTGCTGAATTGATGTTTAAAAAATGACAAGAAACATAATTTAAGTTTTCACTTTTTCTAAATAAATCAATTTAATTGAGGATTTCATGCGTTGTTTAATTAAGTCTTTTGATTTTTTTAAGATCCGAAAATGAAAAAATTTCTTGATTATTTAAAGCTTAAAATCAGAATAAGACTTGTCTAATATTTTAATACTAACATCTAGTTTTATTCCCCTGAAAATTTTAAAAGTTTTTTTTACTGAAGGATTTTTTTTAAGTTTAACTCAATTTGTTAAAAGAAACTGCTGAAACTTTTTAAAATAGCATTTAAAGTTTGAACTAAGTTAAATTTCTTTAAATTAATTTGGAATGCTACAAAAGTGGCTTATTACTATAATGTAATATGATAGTGGCAAGTTTACTAATAAAAAAAGTATACTTTCTAGACGACGCGCGACGTTTATAATATTAGCGGATGCGTATATTTGTAGAAATTGATATAGAGTTAGAAAAGAAAAGACATAAAAATGGTAAAAGTAGTTTTTAATATTTCCTCGCCTTCATTTTAATGATAATTATATAACATACAATAGGGTACTAAAAATGTTATTTTCTATTTTCTTAGTCATTTTTAAAGGCACAGTATTACCCATTTACGTGAATATTGATCTACTGTAATCGCATGATACCCGCACGAAAGGAAGTTGCGCTACAATGAAAAATTCTCCTCTACAATTTGTATTCAACTGCAGAATATAAATTCGTACATTTCAGGCATTTCTAGGCATGGCGGACTCTTAGAAAACTCGTTTTTCTCTCGTTTCACGTTCTACTTTTATGGAGATACTAACACTGACACCGGAATACTGCCGTAAAGCAAACGACAATTTTTTAAATTGTTTATTTTTTAGAGTATCCCTAATGGCATCATGTGGAACTTACTGAGCTGAAAAATGTGGGGCACAAGAAAGAAGTCTAATTCGATTTATACCTCTTCAACATTCAAATGATTATTTTTGATGAAAAAATTTTTTTTCTTGAGTTGAGATTTTTTTTCTTTTTTTTAACCACCTTCTAACATTTTGAAAGAAAATGATTCATGTATATATATATACATATATTTTTTAAATTAAAATTATTTGAATTGAAAAAATATTATCTGTTGAAAAGTTACATAAAACACAATCCCTCATCAATTAAAACGTGCAAATATTTGTATTTCAGCACTTTAAATATCTTATTCTAGACAATAAAGTTTATTTATACATATTCAAATATTAGATTGTATATCGCAAAACAGAAAAATTGTACAAAATGTCATGACAAAATTATCTGAAATGAACCGGAGCCAACGAGATAGATTTTTCTTTTCGCTTTCTGTGACATCACGGCAGGTTCATTCCTTCTCAAATTATGATGAAAAAATTTTGCTTTTGGGGAATTTGAAATTGCCCTTTACGTTCCAGATAAATAAAGACACATTTTAAAAATAAATAACTTAAAAAAAGCAGAGATCATCTTAAATATTTATTAACTTATTCTCTAATTTTAAAGATACCAAAGATTTTCTAGTAGAAAAAATTAATGGCTTAAATAAAATTATTTATATATATCAAGAATACAACATATGAACACACAAACAAAAGGAGAACTGTATGGGGTGCGTTAGAAACACAATCATTTTGCACGTGAAAAGATACTATTGGTATTCGTTACACGCAAATTGCACAATAAAACCTTCATAGCATTCGCAATGAAAAATACCTAAAGAATCATATATATATATATATATATATATATATATATATTGCTAGATAAGATAATTAATATGATGAATAATAAGACATGATATTTTAAATCACCTAAATGCTAAGTAGTTTACTAATATGCTAATTCTAATTAAATTCACAAAATATACGAAATTATTAATAAATAATAAATATACATTAATATATTATCAGATGATTATTAAACTGACTAAATTAACTACTTTTTTTATGCTATTAATAGATTAATTAAAAATTTTCAAGGTCTTAATTTTAGAATTTCGTACTTTAATATAGTAGTTAATAAAATATTAGCTTTAATAGATAGATAGCATTCAGTAAAATTTTCTGTTTTATTTGTACAGATATATTCAGTTTCTGAAAATAGATATAGAAATCAACTTTTCAAAAACTTAGTGTTCTATTACATTTCTATTTTTGATACTCCGAAAGTGTACTTTCATATCTACATTACATAAGGCTAAATAAGGATGCCAACAAATTACGTGGCCATTTTAAATGACCAGTATAAATAATATTAAAATATTATTTACTTCTGTTTTCTATTCAAGATTTTAATTTAAAATGAATAACACATACTATATTTTGCAATAATAATTTTTCTGACGTACTGACCTTACTACTAGATCTCCTAAAAGATTTAGTCCATAAATTCCTATTCCATATTTTTTTTTCCTACTTTGATGATAATGGCCCATTATAATCCCTCTGTTCAAAACGAACTTCTAATGGATTTGTTCGAAATTTTCCTTTTGAAATATGCGTGAAATCATACATTTAAGAAATGCAACTTATTAAATAGTCAGTTATAAAAGGAATGTAAGACGGTATTTTCTCTAAGTATACCTTCTGTACTAGAATGTCTCAATTCTTTTCGTTTTGAAGAACTTAAATTTTCCAGCGAGAAAATTCAATCTTTTAATAAAAAATTCTGAATTTATACAGTTCTACTTTTTTATTTTTAACCTTTATTTTGAATGAAACTATTGTCTTAATACTTTTGCATTTTCTGTCTCAGTACCTCATTAAACTGCTTCTGAGGTTGAGTCATTTGTTAAATTTTTTATTCTTAGCGTGACATAAGGTAATGGAATCACAAACATTTTCGCCATTTTCGTGTTGTACTCCGTAATCATTTTTCTTTTTATCTTATTCCAACCCTTTTACTGGAGATAGCGTGTAAAAGGGCAGTTGTTACATAGTTCTTGACTTTATATCCTTTGTGCAATTTCAGAGTGCTCAGGTGGAATCATAAACAGCTCATTTTTTATTTTATTTATTTTCTTCTCTTTTAAAAACATATCGTGCTCAGTTCGCTCAATCAAACTCAAGATAAGGGGTCTTTTGAAACACTTTGTTTAACCTCGACTAAATAATTTGAATAAAAAAGCATTAGCATAAAATCTTTATTTCACAAATGGGTTTCAGAATTATCTCGTAAAAGAGTTGTTCATAATGCATGAAACAGCAAGTAAGAGTATTTTTTTAAATTTGATGTATTTGTTTACACAAAAAACGAAACTGAAATACAGATGAGGACATTTTATTTCTGCATAGTTTTTCATTTCCTTTGTACATTGGGAAAGATAATTATAGTTGAATGAATTTACTTTACAACATGGGATAAATGGAATTAATGAAGGGTGATTAAATCATTCAAAAAAGTTTTCTAGTCTAAAATTGGAAATTTGCTTTTCTAAGTTTGATATTATCTGTGAATATTGATATTATCTGATATCTAAATTTTCAACACAAATACCGAATACCGAAATGATTGACAAATACCGAAGTGATTAGATGTGATCCGAATGTAATGCATTCTGAAAATATTATTTTTTGAGAATTGAAGAATCAGTATTAGAAAAATTAATAGCTCCAATGTTCAAAGGAGTAGTTTGAGTTGAAATATTTAAAATGTGGTGAAATGTTAAAACAGAAAAAGAAAAAAATCTCTTCTTGGCAAAATCATTCTAGAGTTTCTAGTATCGGCTTAGAAGCGGAGTCCTTCCACAATCTATAATTATCTATCTTTAAATGTGTTAAATAATGTATGCCTCTATTTGTATATATGTGATGTTTGTGCGAGTGTAAATAAATATGTGAGTTCTCCAAACTGTGCCTCAAGTATCTCAACTCAACCAAACCCAGTTACAATCTAGTTTGATCAACCTGCACATTACAACACGAAAAATATCTCTTCCAATCGAAATTATATTTTGATAAAATGAATCGATTGTTGATTATCTGCATTTTAAGATTATTTTATAGCGAAGTAATTTTTGCTATTAATTTTTTTAAGTTTATAGTCTTTGTTTCATTGAAAGACATAATTGACATTTGTGCATAAGTGTTCTACCAGTTCCAACCAGCAGATGAAGAAGGGAGGGTAGTTAGACCATTTGCGTGTCCTTTGGGAGAAAACTTTCAAAAGGCAGCCAAACTAAGTGTATTGAAATATGTTGGAATTTTTATAATATTGGCTCATATGTGTAAAGTATAAACTGCTAGAATTATATATATATATATATAATTTTAACAATTAATACTTTACACTTTACAAGTTTTACAAGTACTTTACACTTTACTTTTGTTAAGTACCATATTATTTTAAAATATAAATTATTAATTATATTCATTATTCATTAATTATATTCATTAATTATTTATATTCATTATTTAATCTTTATCGTTTCACACGTACAAGTGAAACAAAAGGAAATAATTTCTAAAAAAGCAATTTTTTGTAGCTGTACTTAACAAACAACAAGCAACAAACAACACTAATGTACTAAAACAACATTAATTAACATGCGGTAATTTATAGCCGCTAACTTGTTCTAATGATGGTTATAGATGCCTTTTGAGAGAGCGTTGTGAGATGATTACAGCTTCAAATGGATAACAGGTCCATTAGCTATAATTAAGTTCAACCAAATAACAACTAAATAAGCTTTTTTTCGCTCTTTTAAATAAGGTTAAAGCAGTTGGAAAATTTTTTTATACCAGTATTGAAAAATTTTTGTAACTTTTTAGTATTATTGAGAATTTTCAAATTCTTAAAAAGTTCATGTGTTACTTTTATACGGCATATTAATTTAAAGAATAAAACTGACAAAAATATCATAGATGATTTTTTAATTAATTTAAACGATTACTTTATACAATGTTAAATTTATAGTAAATTATAAATTAATGAAACTATTCAAACTCTTGTTTCTATATTTACAAATTTTCTGAAATATAATTATTACTCAAATAAACATAAAAATTCTTCCAATTAGTTAATTTCCGTAGTGCATTAGAATATTTTTCGTATTTTTAAATTGTTTTCAAAATTATATTTAATATACGACTTAGTATATAGACATCTAGCATAATGAATTGATTACAGCTTGATTGAATGAGTTAAGAACAAATTAGAAATTTTTTTTGTGTAAATTAAACAGATTTTACGATTATTTTCTAATCGTTTTTCCAGATTGTTTCGCTTTTAATTTTTTTGTTTGAAAAATAAACAGCAAACTGTAACAATATTGAATTTTGAAACTATTCATACATATTAAATTTAAATAAAAACAACTTTTTCATTACCTATTAATTTTTCAATTTTCTAAATTTAAATATTCATTATTCAAATTATTTACACATTGTAAATTATGCAATTTTATATTTGCAAAATTAATATAGTATTATCTTTATGCACAAATTAAGTTCATTCTCTTTCTCTGATTCTAACTTGATGACCATTGTAGGATATAGTACCATTTTAGAATGCAAGAACATTTTAAAATACTAACTTAACTTCTTACGAGAAATATCTAGCCGTTATTGAAAATCGGAAGGAAAGTTTTTGGTATTGCAACTTGTTCATTGAAATTATTTGATATTACAGCTTATTTATCCAAACAAGTTGCTTTTTCTACAGATTAAGAATACTCAATAATACCTAAACGTTTCTCGTAGAATATTAACGTTTGTAACTACTTTTCAATATACATTACTAGACCTGAACTCTTACATTTTCCAAGACTATTTTATGAATCAATATTTTTCATCGCAGTTCTCTCATTCTCTCGATTTCATTATATATAATTGAATCATCGTAAGAATGTTATAACTGTAGGATTAGTTTCTTGTTCAATATACATTAAGATATATGGAAATAAAATATACTTTTATCCTACATTATTTAGCTGAAATACATTTGCTATTTACATACTCACTACATAAAAATTTTCTGAAAATCTCTAGTCATAACTGTCCCAAAAGCATCCAATTATCATTAGAACGAGAAAAAACAAGTTTGTTGTTGTATGTCACTTTATGAACTGTACCGTTGTTTTAAGCACAGCTACTCAAAGTTAATTTTTAGAAATTATTTCATCATCAGTTTGTATAGCATAGGTGCCAAGCAATGAGAATTTAAAAATTGAATAGAACAATTAATTATTTATATTTTAAAAAGGATATGACAATCCTTCAAACAATATTCATTCATTCTTCTTTATAATAAAATGACTTCACTTTACTAGATATTTCGTTATGTATTAATAGTATAAAAATATTTTTTTTTTCATTGATTCAATTTCTTTTTTATTTAGGAAGTCAGGCTACGAGCCCTGAATCCATTCAAAAGGCTCGTAAATCCAACGGTGAAAAGAAGGAAACGGCTTCACATGCTCACAAGACTCATAAACCGGTAATTAAATAATTTAAATCCTATTGCACGAAACAAACTAAAAATTCACAGTCAACACTAATTGAAGATTACAAGTGAGCTCCTTAAAGAAATTCAATTTTTGTAGGTCTTAAAGGACTAGTAGACTAAAGACTGTTAGAGACTATTTAAACAAATTCCTTCTGAGACCTTATTTGAATACCTCGATTTAAATTATCTAATTAAGATGATTTAGAGGTTTTTAAATTACTTTAATATTAATGTCTTATATGTATAAATTTAAATCCTATTGCCCGAAACAAACTAAAAATTCATAGTCAACACTAATTGAAGATTGCAAGTGAGCTCCTTAAAGAAATTCAATTTTTGTAGGTCTTAAAGGACTAGTAGACTAAAGACTGTTAGAGACTATTTAAACAAATTCCTTCTGAGACCTTATTTGAATACCTCGATTTAAATGATCTAATTAAGATGATTTAGAGGTCTTTAAATTACTTTAATATTAATGTCTTATATGTATAAAATATCTCAATAATTATTGCAATGTTTGTCAAACTCGATAGAAAAATTAAACTTATTTTACAAGTCAAACTAAAATAATCAGCATAGATCTTGACTTAATGTGCGACATAAGTAAAAACTCTCATATAAGTCTGAGATGGATGCTTCATTTCTTAAATTACTGACTAAAACATTAATTTCGTTTCAATATTCTGAATTTCTATAGAATATACTAAAGCTTATTGTTTAACTTTCTTGTATTTGTATTTGTTTTATTTTCTGAAAGATTTTTCCATCTAAAGCCTGTTACATAAAAACTACAAAATTATTAAAAAATGTTTCGTACAATCATTGTCCTAACACTTAGTGCATTAGCTTTCCAAAATTTGGCAAGAATGTTTGAGTTAAGCATTATTTAAACGATTCAGATTACAGCATAGATTACGCATTATGTAAAACCGATTGCCGGTGTTCTTAGACGTCCACCCTAAAAACCATAAAAAAGTTGGGTAACACTGGAATTGGGTCTAACTAGAAACAGGCTTGTAGTAGAGGATTGAGATGTTGCAGGTTACCCTAGGAAACCTTATGCCTTACCAATCCATCTCGGCAAACTCAATGTTTCCTTCATTCACATTACAGGTGCCCAATACAGGTGCCCAATGGTGTACTAGTTCTTGTTTTTCGTTGTGAGTTTTTAAGTAATAATTGATTTATTTGGTTTTATGTTTATAATTTCTAACTTAAATCAACGTTGTAAGCGCACACGTAAAATTTCAGTCAATTTTAGTAATTCTTTTTTTGGTGCAGTAATTTTTATGGTAATAATGAGTGTATAATTTCATTTTCGAGATAGTGGATACATCTCACATGAAGATATATTTGCATTTTATCCATATCGACTTAAGAGTACCGGAATAATTTTTGATATTAAAAATTGGAAACCTAATCTTATTTTGTCGCGAAATCGTGTGCAAAAGTTTTCATCTTAAGTATTTCTTTTCAGGATTCCTCTGAGAAAGGTGCTCCTCGGGCAACATCCGATGCCGCAGCTAATGGCCCTGGTTCGCCGACTGTCATTGTTGCTCGGGGCAACTCTAAGCCCAGTAATCCGAACACTTCTGTTTCTGCCAGAGTCTGAATAGGACATATGCTATGTTTTCATATTAAAATGCGCCCTTATTTGTTTTAACTCTTTAAGGATAGTCTAGTGACCATGAATTGCATATTATGAAGTCGGATAGAAATGAATTGCTCAAGTTTGTTTCAAACAAAGCATTATTTTCTATCTTTTTGGTTAAGCCTGAAATATTTAAAATAGTGTATTATAATTTTCCCTTAAAAGAGCAAGGAACAAACTTTTCTGTACCGATTTAATACCAACTAACATATTGTTAGAAGGTTTAGGTGGTCAGTAGAAAATCAAATTCCTTTGTATCACAATTTAACGTTGCTCCAACACTTCTTAACCATACACATGTCTGTTGGATTGAACAGGCTCTTTTTATATCAGTACATTTGGCATTCATTTTGGAGCACTTAGTTTGGCTTCAGTAGTACCCTTGCTCATCTATCCTAAAGTAGCGCTGCGAAAGTAGATGGTGAGAGTGACTGACCGCACAGTGGGATACTGGTTGACCCTATTTTGTCCTCCACGCGTGCATATCGTACTTGCATGCAAGTCCATAATTATACCGTCAAACTTTCAATTTGCGTATTTCTGAATGAAACTCTTATTGAGTATGTAACTTTTCCTTCTATTTTTAGAACCTTATAATCATTAAAAATTTATATCTGGACCTCAAAAGTTCAAAAGATATATATTCTACGCATTTCTTTAAAGGCTGCCAGTGAAATGTCAAAAAGATTTTAAACGTTCTCGTTTCGAATTTACTACTCGTATTCTCTCATCAATATTTGTCTTCTCTACAATAAAACTGATCTATCGCTTTCAGTCCTTTTTACATGCAGCCCAAAAAGCTTCAGCCATTGTGACTGTTCGCAGCACACGCCATGCTTTTCATATCACTGGGACCATTGTATATTTAGATACAAACTATAAACCAGTTTTGCTTTGTTCAAATTGATACTGAACAATGAAAATTCCGCTTTCTCTGAATTAATATTGCTTGTTTTGGCAACATCTCATGTTGCTGCCAGTCCAAAATATGTGCTCTGAAAAAAAAAATTACATCAGCACATTTGTTCCTGATTTTTATAACTGGGAAGTTTATTCCACAAAAAGATTATGCATATATTTCAATTGTTTAGTTCCTGTTTCAGATGGATAGCATAATTAATCTAAGATAATAGTAAGTTAGATTAAAATGTTGTTGGAGGTTCAGATCTGGATTGATAGTTCTTTCACTCGATGCCAGTCAACAATGCAAGTCAGTATTCAAATGATCAGGAAAGCTGATTCATGATTTAATTCGATGCGATTGCTGTAATATGCAGAATTGCATACCTGCACAGGAAAGATACATGACTTTCCTTTCAAACTATATGATACTCCACATAATATTGTATAAAGTTATGCGTTTAATAATCACAAATAGTTTTCAACTTATAATGAGTTCTTGCAAAATGTGCTCACGCCTGTTTGTATAACTAGATATTATATCCCAGGCTATTTCTATTTTGAAATGAAATGTGCATGTACTCTTCAACTATGATTTAATCCATCCAATGGTTTCATATTCTTAAGAGTGGTATGTTTATTGACTGCATTGGTAATTGAATTCATTTAATTCAATGAGGTCATACTAAAAGGGATGATGAAATCATAGCTTTAGAGTAAAGCTAATAGATAAACGGAAATTTCAATGAATAACATCTTATCTTTGTACAAACGTATCATTTATTGTGAGATGAGTAACTTTTAAGCACTTTAAAGTCCTAGAAAACTCCGTAGCCAATCCTAACATTTGTATTTACGATTCGGATGCTACTAAATGCCTACGGATATCGGATATTCTATGAGTGATTAGGTTGAGAAGTACACATAGATTTGTTTCATTCCTTGATAGTATAGAGAGGCACTTCGACGACAGTATATATTTTTTCGAGACGGTGTTAGCTTTCGCAGTCATATAAAGAAGTGACGCGCGTAGGTGTAGCTTTGTTTTGAATCGATTTTGAAACAAACTTTTCTCTAACTATAAATGTCTTTTATTAAATAGGTATGAATAAAGAAGTTGAAAGCACTTTGTAAGTAAAATCCCAATACTTCACATTCCTAAGGCAAAGAAAAAGGAATGTAAACATTGTACCAAATGTAGAAATAAACTTTTTATGATCATTAGCTAAAGGATAGCAAATGTTTTCGAAATCCCTGAATATCAAAGAATGAAAAGATTAAGAAACGTTGTGATTTTTAAATCCATTTTTATATTTTACATATTTTATTTCCTAGAACTGAAATTTTCTTTATTATATCTAAATTTTCCCATTACTTTATCATTTACTAAGAAAAGGCTTCCTTGAGACGTACTTTTTAATAATCCTATTCTATTACTTTTTATGCATATGTGTATTTGTGCACAGAAAATGTATTTGTCTAATTTGTATCGGTAACATACCATGTGTTTTTTGAAGAGAAGAGAAAGTTTCAGGTTTTATGAAATTCAGTTGATTGTTAGGAATGAACAGTAAGAATGAAATTAAATATACTAATGAAAGCCCAATGTTTCTAAACAGATTTTCAGGAAGCTAGCGTAAAAAGTCTAATTTGTATTTTATAGCTTCGATTTAAATTTAAAGATGTTTTCATATCTGCAATGCAGTTTGGAATATAAACTATTATTTCATTTGCTGGAAACTGAGAACACCTGCTTTCCACTTTTTTTAGATAATCTCTCTTGAATATTTTTGCCACAATTCTAATGGTGCACAGGAAGACATCAATCTTCCAAAATGACATTCACTACCCGGGATCTTTCATATATATATACATATATACATAAATATGTTTTGATAATTCAATGTGTAATCAATCCTTTAATAAAATCCATGCATTCTGCTTAAGTTATTATATTCACCTATGTATTTAGAGTGTTGGAATAGAATGTCTACGGAATTCCTTAATGTGTATGTTCACGTTTTCTCTCTTAAAATAATGTAACCCTAAAATAAATGTATTGTTGTGGAAGTTAGAATCCTTAGAACATGTATAAATTTTTTAAATCTAAAAGCAATTAATGTATAACGATGTAAATGACTTATGTTGTTATTGAGACCTTTAGTTCTTAGAATTTTATTATCTTAAAAATAATATAACTATATGTGGTGTAAATGTATTTATCTAGATGTTTTAATTTTCCGAAAACTGTTTCAAATCTGTTTCGAAATTATGAAGCGTCAGGGAATGTATCTGAGGTATTGTCTGAATTTAACGCTACCCAAAGGAATCAAACGAAATCATACAATTCATTAAATATATAAGAGCCTTAATTTAATATGAAGTTTTTATTTTTAAATAACTATTATTAGTATTCAAAATTTAAACAATAATTTGTTTGTCTGTATAATAATTTTAGAACAGTAATAAAAATGCAAAATGACTCAAATGATCTATTCAGTATCAGATAAGAATAAATTATACACATTTGCCTACACATTTGAAAACAATAATTTTCGATAGAATATTATTGTTTTCAAAAGTGTAGGCAATTACTTTTACTTACTTACTTACTTTTAGTTACAATTACTTTTAACCCAATAAATTAACAATTATTGGTTTGAAGACATTCAAGTGATTAGTATCACTACATTTTAAAAGTTGTTTAGAACGATACTGAAAACATTTTATAAACACGATCTTTCTTTTCTTCATTTGCTTTCTTTGCTTTAAGAGACACACTGACATTGATTTGTATGTTTATATTTATCTATCTGCAGAATTCTACTAATAATGATAAAAAAACTCAAAGAACTTGTTTCTGTTTCTATGATTAGGGATACACACACTGTCAGTGCTTTTCTGATGGCCAGCCTAATTAGAACTCCATTTGTCTTAAAAAATAGAATTGCCCATTTTTCGCATTTGGGTGAAAGATTAAATAGAACGCGGCTTTAGTTTCATAAAAAAGTAAACATTTACGAATTGGGAAAATATGTTCATCAATGTATTCTATTTTATGGCAAATTAAATGATGAGACCCTTTGTTGATAGCTTGGATTTAATCGCAACATTATTTATTTATTTAAACAAATTTTATTTTAAAATTGCACTAAGTAAAATAAATATGATTGTTGATAAATAATACATTAAATAGTGGAAGCCT
This sequence comes from Caerostris darwini, assembly GCA_021605075.1. Lineage (NCBI taxonomy): Eukaryota > Metazoa > Arthropoda > Arachnida > Araneae > Araneidae > Caerostris > Caerostris darwini. The sequence goes on along the minus strand of BPLQ01013598.1, from coordinate 371,898 downwards.
ATATGGATCAACACATATTTGAGAACAAATATTTTTAGGCAATTTTTTTTTAATATATATATATAAAAATTTATAAGTAAAAACCATTTGACTATTTAGTATTGCACTTGCCTACTGCAAAAATCGAACCAAATACTAAAACACTTACTGATTAAATATGAATTATTAAGCATCAAATTCTTTATATATCTTTTTAATATATGTATATAAAAATATGAACTATACATATATATTTGTTAATTTTCGGGGGAGTGAAGCCTGTGGCTTGGATCCCTGGCCACAGCTTGGAAGCCTGTGGATCCATGGTTATAATATCAATTTTGAAATAGAAAAGCACTGAAAGTGAGACTCATCTCAGTTTCCAACTAAAGGAATGTATTAATAATAACATTAATGCTCAGTCGCCTATTAATACTCAGGTGACTCAATATTAACGCTCAGTTACCTAATATTGAAAATAATCTGGGTAGCGATAAGCAGATCAATTACCTCTAGATTGAATTGAATTGATTGGAATGTTCTCTATATTATGTTATTCAGGATTAGGAAGAAGCAGCAACATTTCCCAACGACACTGCTTCAAAATCACATGATTATTAAAAAAATACTTTTTCAATTGCACAATGTACTCTAAACTTCCTTAAAAGTATGCATTGTATTTGATTCACTGCTTAATCACAAGGGATGAAATGTGCAGTGCATTTAACTCACCTATAATTCGTATAAATGGCTCTGGTTTGTATTAAATCTACATCATGTAGTTTGATTATGAAGCATGAAACAGGAGGAATTTATTGAAAATCCGCAAAATAACATCACTAATGTTCAAAATTAAAACAACTGAAAAAAATAAAAGTCAAAATATTATCATTTATAAACTTGACGTTATCCAAAATGAACGTAAGCAAAAAGAATAATGTCTTATGAAATGGCCATTATATGCTCATGTTCAATGTTAACTGACTTCCAAGAACAGACCCACAAAAGATAATGCTCTTGGATCAGATTTGTCGGAATGGTCTGATGACACATAGTAAAAAATGTAAAGGTAAAAAGATGCATTGTAAAGCAATGTCATTTTTACATTGCAAAGTGCAGCCTTAACAACATGTTATGTTATTGAAAAAATATTACAAGAGTTGTAAAAAAGTAAAGCTAAAAAAAATATTGTAAAACAGCGTCGTCGTTACATTGCAAAATGCCACTTTAATAATGAGTTGTACTGCTCTTATATTACAAGATCAGTTCCGAATCAACATATTACAAGATCAGTATTAAATTATTACAAGAATTAAAAAATATATACAAGATCAGTTGGCTTTTTGTGTAGTCACTGATTGTTCCTAGAACTTAAAAGTTAAGCTCCGAATCGATTACATATGTAATATATATATAATACATAATTTTTTATTTGTAAATAAACATTAAATTTAGAAAAAAAAAGAAAAGAAAGTAGTTATATTGTACCAGCTATTCAGTGAAAAGGTGAACATCTGGTGTTTAAGGCGGAAACAGACGAATCGATTACTTGTTAGGGGTGCTAGTCAGACATTTGCAGCTTAAATTAATTTTAAAATTGTAGTTATACTGGAATATTTTCAATCCAATGCTTGCTATTAAATTATGTAATTTAAAATTTTAATGATTTATTTTAATTATTTATTTTTATTTTAATTAAAGCCCTTACGAAAATGCAATTTCCACCATTACACCTTTGAGGTTAAATTCTTCTGACTAGGCGGCTTGCCAATTTTCCAAGTGTTAGTTGGGCGGACTATATATTAAAAAAATATTATTATATATTAAAAATATTTTTATCTTTCATTCAGTTTTAAATACATTTATCTTGTATTTACCTGAATGCTCAATACAAAATACGATTTATATCACAAAGAAATACATATAATAGTTTCGTTACATTAATGTATAATAGTAGCTTAAATAAGTTATTAATATAAATTTAAATGAATATATTTCGGATTGCTTTGCGTGTGATATAACTATCTTGCCAAAAAGGCCCTGTAAAAGAATTTATAATGACAATTATCATTAAACAGACTGAAATTTATGAATAAACCACCTCACAGATAAATTATATCAATGGAGAATAATGGTCGCTTATAACATTTTTAAATTAGTCTAAGTGTTTTTACTTTTTAAATATTACACAAAAGTAAAAAAAATAATCTTTAAAAACGTTCAATATATTTTTCAATATTTGCCTTTTTTTCTGAATAGGAATATTTAATTGATGAGAGACAACAGTTCATGATTTTATTTAAGTAATTTAAATATTAAAATAGTAACATTTAATATTTCATATATAAAGATTCGTATTCTTTCAAACGAATTAAATGCATAACAGCATTCTCCAAAGTAATAAATTACAATATTCAACTCAGAAAAGGTATCGTAAATACAAATACTCCACATTAATTCTGTTATTAATTCTCGATAGATTTGGAGTGGGTGGAGGTGATATGATTCAGACAAAGTATTTTACAAAAGAAATAAAATAATTTTTATAACTCATTTTGAATATTTTAGAAACGCGGAAAGTAAAGTTAAGGGTGGAACACTCGTGACACAAGTAAATGATCATAGAAGAGGAAATTAAACTCATAATATGGAATTTTTGAACACTTAGCACTTTGATTAGAAAAATTATCCAGTAGGAATCCTTAATATATTGAAAGTGCAGTTTCAAGGCATTTCATGGACGAAATTTGAAACACGAATTCAAATATTTTTTCAGCAACATCTTTCTTAACAGTCTGAAATTATGAAAATGTATCCCATATTCTTCGAGCCGTATTTTTCTCAAATTTGATTCAAAACCCAGATTGAGTGTGCAGCTTTGATTGTCAGTGGCACTTAATACTATCTAGTTTAATTAGTACATTTTGCTCACAAACTGCGTATGTTGTCTTAATTTTGGACATTAGCTTTAATTTATGTTGAGTTCAAATTCTTTTAATGAAATTTATATTTTAGAAAAAAGAAAGTTAATTTTATATATTTTCATTCCTGCGGTATTTTTTATAGAAACAGTTATTTAAAAAAATTCTTTTTTTTATTTATTTGTGAATTTTTTTGAAGTTATTTTATTGTGGTGAACTAAAAAATGCCAACTGTATAAGATAATCGTACTCATTAAAATTTCTCTAATGTTCATGTCAGTATTACGCAGTTATTTATTTTATGACATATTTTTTATTTGATATCGTTAATTTATTTTAATATAATGATTTGATTTTTAAATATATCGATTTTGAAGTTCTCCAGTGAATATGTTGTACATAAATTTTTATGAAGTATCTTTTTTTCTATTTTCGTTTTATATGTATAAAGTTTTAAATAGGAAATATTATGTATTGATGTATTGGTATATAATATTAAATTATTTGAGTTATTATCAATGTTTTACTATAAAAATGTATTTTTCTTAAGTATAAAATAGTATATGTCTTTTAATATTATATTGATTTGAGCATATATCAAGATTTAAGGAACGTATTTAGCACAAATCTGCATCATTATCATCGAATTTGTGTCTTCTGTACATTGTTTAAGAGCACCATTTCACATTGTACGCACTGTTTTATATTAATTGTGTAATTAGCGCACACTTTATGAATTTGCATTTGATTCCTGTATTTTAAAAGACGTTAAACTGGGTACAACACAATTTTGGTATTTATATAATTAAGTTTACATTGTTATTACAAGGAGTATTATTTTGCTGTTTTATAATGTCATATTCGCTTTTTATTCTTTTATGTTATTGTTTTTCTAAGAAATATTACTCAAGTGTGGTTTTTATTCTAAGTGACATTATTTCGTTGTCTTTCTAAACAAAACCATTTGAGTACTTTCTGTTTTTTTATTGAACAGTTTCTCTTTTATTATTATCGGAAGCTGAATAGTAAAAAAGAACGTGACATGAAAATTTGGTTGCGAAGAAACTGGGACCAAGTTAATGACCTGCACTTCAATGCACATGTACAATGAAAATTTTAGGATTTTTATACTGCTTTTGCACATATTTCGTGTACAGTTTTGAACCCTGAAATAAAAGATTTTACTCTAGTCGTCTCTTTCAACTTCTGAAATATTATTATTAGATTTTATCTTAAGTATTAAAACTTTACTAATGGTAAATAAAATGGACAATATTTCATTCACGATTAGTGAAAGATAATAAAAACCCAATTTATAATTTGATTTTATCAATGATATTAATGAGGAAATCAATATTTCAGATAATAGAGAGTTTTTGCATATCGTACGTTAGTTACCGTAGGACGTCCGTTAGCTTTTTCTCCCTAGCGCGCATGCTCATAGGAAACTGAGCATGCGCGCTAGGGAGAAAAAGCTAACGGACGTCCTACGGTAACTAACGTACGGTATGCAAAAACTCTCTATTATTATACAAATTAATAAAGTATAGTTTCCAATTATATTTCTATATTACTTTTTTAATTTCCAAAATGAGTCAAAATATTAGTGCTATAAAAATTACCCACGATAATTTTATAAAATATTATTAGATTCACTAGGTTATATCCTGTATACTATTTAGTTAATTATAAAAAAAAAATAATAGTAAAAAAAAATAAACATAATAGTAAAAAAAAATAATAAAAAAATGGGACATCCACGATAACTTTATGTCTCTCCTTATAAGTTAGATCTCCATATAAGTGATATCGTTGGAAATGTCTCAATGGGAATGGTGCAATATGAAAGACTAACAAAATTAATTAACATGGTTAGTTAACCACTAACTCGAAATTTTTCTGCTTATTTATCACGTATTACATTCTTATGGCGATAATTTTATGTTGATGCGAGATGCTTATGTTAGTTATCGCATTGGTCATTGAGTTTCCTTGATAATAACTTCAAAAATATTAATCCTAAGTGTTGACTAGAAATTCAATCACATAAAATTTTTAATAAATTATAATTCCTTAACGTTTTATAACTGTATTTAATATTTAGTGCTTTTAAGAAATACTTCCAAACATTTTGCTAAAGTAAAGTTTTTTATTTTCGAAAAAATTCTTCTTTGGACTGGTGTAAAAACTGAAAAATATATGTATATGTAATTTAAAACAATATATATATCAAAATGCGCAGTATAATAAAAGTTCATTTAACATTAGAAAAGTCAATTTTTGAACCCATGTATCTCCAAACTTTTAATCAATTCTCTCAAAAAAATTAACATATGCTAATTCTATCATGCTGAATTGATTGAGCGAAAATTCCTGGGTTACATTATGGTAAAATATCTAGTTAGCGATTAATGAATTATGTTAATTAATTTTCTTAATCAACTGCATTGCACCAAAAAATCCCTTTGCATCCTTTTGAGCTATTTCAAACGATACCACTTATATGAAAATCTAATGATAATTACGAAAGTTATTAAGGGTGTCCCATATATATTTTTTTTTTGGGGGGAGCGATCGTGCAAATATCTTAGCAGGGCAGTGAAAGATCAATAACGAGTCTAGCTTTATGAAAGCAATATGAATAAAAATCAAACTATAAAACCCTATCTGGAAAGAATTAAAAGTGAAGAAAACATCTGAACTTACACAGAAGCACATTATAGATTGCTTTGACGAATAGGAAGCTTTTCAAAAAGAGAAAACAGATGGAATATTATTTCTGAACAATATTGTGGTACATTTGAATATCGGAAGACACGATTTTAAATAGCTTATCAGTTATACCTTAACATAGTTTTTCGTTCCCTACAAGAATACAAACAATTTACCAAAAGTGGAATTCATTTAAGAGATTTTAAAAAAAAATAATTTTAAAGATATTTATATCAGATATAAGAAAGCCTCCATTTAAAACACTACACCCTGAGTACTACTTAAATGCCACAAATGTAAAATCTACTTGACGAAGAAATTTTCTCAAATTTTTTAAAAGGATTTATCGACCATTTCTTAAGCCATTAAGCGAAAACAAAATAAATTACAAATAATTTATAAAAATAACAATTGCATATTTTAATAATAATTTAATATAAGCTATTTTCGTCACTGTATAAATGATTAACAATAAACAAATTAATTAACTCAACCACTTTTTAAGTGCAAAGAAAAAAATTAGTGGGGGATTAGGGAAACAAATATTGTATTGTGTTGTTCCATGCAGTTTGAATCAAAGATACTAAAAAAGAAATTTTTTTAAATTAAGGCACCAAAAATGTTTGAAACCAAAGGATTTTGATTTTAAAATAGCAGATGTTTAAGGTGATTTTATCTCAATGATAGATGTATAAGTATAAAAACCTAGGTATAAATTTTAAAATTTAACGAAAATGCTTGAAATTGCCTTTTTCGAAATATGTACAGTACATTCTTTTTTAACCAAATTTTTTACTAGGTTTCTTCGATTTATTTTTTAACTTTCAAGGTTTTTTCAAGCAAAAGCAAAGTTTTTTAGAGCATAAAAATATAAAAGCTGGTACGACCATCCAGATTTCCCTACCTCACACATTGTAGTTTGGTTGTGGGGATTCCTGAATTTAAAAGTGTCCCCTGAAAATTCAGCGTTGTTGGTAACATTGAAAGATGCTTTTCTGAAACAAGTGCATACTGTACCATCAGAAATGGTCCATAATACTATGAATAGTGTGGTGCCTAGTCTGACAGCTTTATTGCTGAATAATGAAATGCGCATCGGGTATATTCTTAACAATTAATGCGCCTGATATATTATCTTAGTCAGGCCATAGATGTTCAAATGGTATGTCACCTGGCGGTAAAGATTTTTAACTTTGCCAGCAATAGTTTTCCCTGGTCAAAAAAAAAAAATCTCTGTTTCAATTTCCATTGTTTTTATCCAAACAGTATCTTTCTATCTTTAATTAGTTCCGAATGATTGATTTTTTAATTTTGTTCTGATTTTTGGATCAATGTATAATGTTAATGTGTGTTTATAATAGCAAAGTTCAGTTGATCGCATTCTGGTAATTATTCGTATTATTTTAGAAATTACTTGTATAAAATAATTTTGGTTTTTTTGGTCATATAGATGATAATGCCAAACATTTATTTTATTAAAAAAAATCATTTGGAATTTTTTATGTGCAGAAATTTTTCGTGAATTCTTTTACACACAATAAAACTAATATACGTGATTTTTAATTTAATTTAATTATTCACTTAATTTATTCAACTTAAGTTCACTTACGTGAATTAGATAATACAATTTTAGTATGTGTATTTGTGACGTGACATGATCTTTAAAAGCCCTATTTTATTTAGAAGAGAAAAATTCTATGTAGTAAATAATTGAAATATTTTTTTATTCATTAGCAAAAGCAGTCAGTAATCATTGTAATCTGAATAATATGTAATCATGCAATTTATTACATTTTACAAAAAATATTCAAACTAAAATTGTCAACACTTTAAACGCAGTTATATCCATTGTACAGATTAAAAGGTTCTAAAAGAGTAATACTATTTTGTGCATTTCAGTCGCGAAATTTCAAATTAGAATAGAACATCAGACTAATATAAATTTAAATGATTTTTAATCATTGAAAGCAAAGTTCTAACATAGAGGAATTTTCAGCGGCATTTTCTATTTCACTTACTTAATATTTACATTATGTATGCCTCCAAAATGAAATTTTTGTCAAAATCGATTAAATAACGAAAGAAATGTGATCTCCCACGTTTTAATCAGTGAGTGGCATTCGCCATCTAACTCAAAAAAGTCAGCTATTTCAAGCCAAAAAAGATTCTTTCAAGAACATTTTGTGGTTTTTTCTCCACTCAAAGAAAATACAAAAGAAGATATTTTCTAAAAACGAACTCGTGTTTTTTTAAAGTTTCACTAAAACACGATAAAAAAAATTGAGATTACTTTTGGTGTAGGATAGTATTTGATTCAGTAAAAGAAAAAAATATTTTAGTATCAGAATACAGTATTTTACTTTTACTGGTACATGTACAGTAGAATAATTTATGAGTACATTTTTGGAACAATTAATAATCAAAATTTAAATTTTAACTAATTGTGTGCGAAGCTGTATTTTGTTAGAATTACTTATTTCCCTTAAATACTTAGAATAATTATTTAGATGTACTAAAAGATATTTTAAAATAAACTGAAAAATTTTTTCTTATATATAACTTACAAAAATGATTTCCTAAATTACGAAATTTTATTTCAAATTATGAAAAAATTATGCAATTTTTTTATTATGCAAATTTCCAAATTATTTAAATATGCAATCTGTAGAGATGTGCAAATTAATTATTTTAATTAAATTAATTATTAATTGATTATTTTTATGAAATTAATTAAATTAATTTATTTTTCAAATAAATTTAACTGTTAAATTAAGTTTACTGGTTAAAAAAATTGAGACTTAATGTTGTTCCAACAAAATCAACAACTTCCTTAACAAATTGCATTACATATAATATCAATAATCATTTTTACATATACTACATGCGTTCATATTTTTACATATATATTAGCAATTATAAGTGAATTATAAGAGAAATTTAAATCATTCCTATCATATATCTCACATTCGTAATTTTAAATTTATCTGTATTTAAAATTTTACCACAATATTTAAATTGAAATGAATCTTTAGGATTATGCATTGCATGAATATTATAAAATAGATGAAATTATTTACTGCACATGAAGAATAATATTAAATTTCATCCATTAATGCATGGAATAGAAAATTTGCCAATTAATTTTCTTCCAGTTTAAAATTAGAAATAACTATTTTTATCCATGAATTCTTTATATTTATTCAAATTGATTTTATGACATTTCAAGACAGGAAAGACAATGCAAACATTTGTATATCTCTCGGATTGATATCCTTAGATATTTAGAATTCTATCATGCTAGTTATTTAAATAAACGTTACTAATTCTCCGTTTTGAAATTTTACATCTCTGTTGTAATTAAACTATGAAATATGTTACTAATGTTACTGTTAATTTTATACATGAGCATTTGAATTTTCCGAAGTTCTTTAAAGAGAAAAGAAAATTTTAATCTATAAAAGAATTTTTAATTTTTGTAAAGTACTTGAATTTTGATTTGTGAGTTATTAAGGAGTAATTATCATTATGAGATTGAAATATCTATAATTTTACCCTCAGTTTCATCTAAAATTCTAAAGGAAACAAAAATGTATAAATTTCACAGGGAAATATTTTTAAAAATTCATCGCAAAAGAATGATTGTTAAAGAAAAATTTCATGTTTCTCATGTTTCAGGTAATTTGAGTTTCAACTTCATCTTTTGTAAAAGCCAATTATAGTTTACGGTACCTAATTACCTGACGCCATCCACTTTAGAGAATATTAATTTCTTAAAAATATGTTATCTCAATTTTGAGGTAAAGTTACAGGAAAATTAAAGTTAAGAAACACAAAAAAATTGCTACAAAAATTTATATTTGATATTTTTAAATGCATGGTATTAATACAATAAATTTTCTTTTGTTAATATTTAAAAATTATATAATTACTTAAAAAAAATACGTTGATGCGCCTCAGCGAAGACTATTAAAATTTGTTTAAAATAAGTTATACTCTTTAGGCTAGTTAAAAAACTTTTATCAATTATTCCAGTGTTAAGTTTCCTTTATTGTCTTTAGGAAATATCTGAGAATTCTTTTTTTTTATTTTATAGCTTTTGAAACTTTTTCCAGATTAGCATTTGGTTTTGAGTTATAAACCTCACTAATCGAGATAAAAGTCATGTAATCATAGATTCATAATTATAATTTTGGGATTCTGGTAGTGTTATAATTTTTAATTATTGAATATCAAAATAACCAATATTATTTGAGGAGAAATGCTACATTATAATATAATAAAAAGATATTGCAATCAAGCCAAATACTGACATGAAACGTATCTTTATTTAAACATCAAGTGAGTCAAATATTTAGCATTAATTATAAAAAGAAAAGATAATAGGTATTATTATATGATTATAAAATTATGCTTATATTAAAGTTTTCAAGAATAGTGGAGATTACAAAAATAAAAACTTTGCAATTATTTAGAATGAAAACTATTTTTACTTTAAACTTGTATTTGTAAGTGCTATTGAAGGTGTACATATCGGTGTCATGGAAAGCTGTGTACAGATGGTATCTTAACATTAATATCAATGCAAATAAATATTAAAAGACTTTGAAAAGAACATTAGTTATTTATAGACTATTATATTTCCATTCAATTATAAACAAATAAAACCTCATTAAGATATTGTACCTAAAATAAACCAAAACTCCCCAACTAATTATGCTTAAGTTATAGTTACAAATAACCTTTCGATGTGAGTTCTTTCATTATATATCATTATTAAAATAACGACCACATAAATAGAACTTATTCATACAGAATATTGTCTGCATGTTGCAATTTTATTTGTTCTCTTCTTCGAAGTAAATGTAAGTAATAAGTAAAGTAATAAAGATGTAAAGTAATAAAACCTCATTTTATTTAATGGGACAATAGTTATTTAAGTAGTCTCTGATAAATTTTATTTAAACATTCCTTAAAAATAATAGTTTAAATGGACGTTGTGGTTAGTAAATGGTTTCTTTAAAGCAACGAACATAACAAAATAACATTTTTGAATTTATTTTTCTTTTTGAAATATTCTTAAGACTGAAATATTTTTTTTCTTGGACACTTAGATACAGCACTTAATAAATTAAAATTTGATTCAAAAATTTGTATCCTCACGAAAATTTCCTGAAATGTTTACTTTTAATAAAAACACTAATTTATTTTAATGCAATCAATATTAATAAATTAATATTGGGATTACATTACCTTTTACAGTTAGAATAAAACGAAGACCCTATTAAACGCATGAGTAGGATACACTCTACTACAGTACGTGCAAATTTCTGTAAATCATTTAATATGCAGATATATTTATAGACAACTGCTTTAATAAAATAAATAGCCCTTAATAAAATAAATCTTAGCCTTAGGTATACAAAAATTACATATTTTTTATTTTATTTATTAACTACAAACTATGATAAATATTCCAGTTTTTATGGACAATAATTAATTATCAGGTACATTTATATCAAATAAGTAATTACTGATATAAGAATTTTATGTTATTAAAATTCTCAATTTTATATAGCTTCATATGTACAATAGCTAAAAAACAACGATACAAATTTATACTTTAATAACTTCAACTTCATTGCAATCAGACTAAACTAAAGTTTACACTACATCTTAGCTCCAAACATGCAGACAATTTTTTAAAAATATAAAAATGTATATTATATACGTATATTAATATAAAATATTACAAAAATACTTGTTTCAAAGTTACGTGGAAAAAAAGTTCTTGGTGTTGATGAAACATTACTCGCGATTTGCAGAATAAGTGATCCAGTAAATGAAATTGAAGAAGGCGAATGCTGCCGGGAACAAGAAACGAGAAACAACATCAATTCTCTGTGCTCTTGTCGAGTACTTGTTCAGCCAACGCAGAGGAGTAGCTTTATAGTTTGGCAACTCAACTCCCTTGCCTTCATCCATTTTGGAAGAGTTTTTCTAAGGGAGAAATTCAATGAGTGTGGGTTATAAGCATAAACTTCGGTTACATGATGTTTGTTACGAAAATTGCTATCATTTTTACACATGGAATTCATTTGAACACTTTTAAGAAATTTTACATCAATCTTCGCCCGGTGCCTGCTAACTAGAATGTTAAAGGATTAAATCCCTATTGATACGTTGCGCCAATGATATGAAAAACAAGTATACTGGATTGAGATAAGGATAGTATTTCCGGATTTTCTCTATTATGATGACAAATTAAGCAGAACCTAATAACGAAAGCTCGGCTAAGAAGTGTGCTATCTCACATGCCAACTTGAATCTCTATAAGATTTGATTGGGACTTAAAACTTAAAAATGGAGTACATAAACATTCACTGAGCTGTCCTAACAGTGGTTCCGTTGTTGATGAGTGTTCCGTTGTTGGTGACTGAATGTGCACTAACACAGACAGCTGATTCATTTCTGCGGCCCTGTGGCATCCATGTATATAAACGATGGTCTTACTCATAATATTATTTTAATATACTTATAATGTTATTTTATAATATTACTTATATTATAAAATAATATTATAAGTATATTAAATTACTTATTTTAGGAAAGCAATGTTTAGTAACTTTTTAGCGAAAGTAGAAAATGAAAATTTAAATAAATTACTAAAATTCATTTGAAACATTAAATTTAAAATATTTTTGTACTATATTAAGTTGATATTAACTTCTTAACAAGAACTTCGAAAAATTTTCTGATTCTTGTTGCAAATTTAATTGAAATAAGCAAATAAGTCAACTATAATTTCAAAGGGAGTTAATGCATCTATACAAAATTCCTATATGATGTCAAAACCCTATCCAAATTCTCGTTAAAATACATAATATATGTTATGTAAATTGTTACAAGTTAGTTATTTAATTATAAAAAAAACAAAGTTAAAAGTTACATATTTAATTATAAAAAAATAATGTTAAAAGTTAATTATTTATTATGGCTGAACAGCTAAAGATTTGAATAGAAAGATTAAGAGTCATTGAAAAGAGGTAAAATTTATCTGCTAAAAATTGAAAAACCACGCAATAATAAGCTCATTTTTCATTAAGGAAATATTAAACGGAAGCAATTAAAATACCTGCATTAATAATTGAAAAACGTTTCGCCTTTTGATAACTTTAAAAGATGCATTTTTTAGAATTTTAAATTTACTCCTCAAAAAGGATCGCGCCAGGTTGGTTCGTTTAATTTTTCAGCTGCATTTTACAATCTAAAATTCTGCTTTCTTTTCTAACTACTGAAGCTCTTGAGATTCTTTTGATTGCAAAGTAATCGCATAATAGATATATTTTAAGATGCATTTACATTAATGATAGATACATTTTAAAAGCTATTACAGCACAGCAGAGAAAGTATTTATTTAACGAAAAGTGAAAAACAGTATTTGAAATAAAAATAAAAATGGAGAATAAATCTGAAAAAGAAATATTTAGAGCGCTTTTGCAACAATTTTTCTTCCAGATACTTAATTATCCAAATTGTGTCACCTTCTTCGGTCATTTTGCAATGAATCTTAAATAATTTAAATAACCATTTACTGTATTAAATCTTTTGTTATTCTTTATGATATTTGTTAGAATTTATTTCAAGTCTCTTTTTTATATGATAGATTTCCAAGAATGTTACATAAAAACAGTTGTACGAAAACACCCTATTACCGTTGAAAATTGTATATATTCTGTAATTTTCTGAAATCGTATAAAACTAATGCATTAAATTATAATCAATCTAAAAACAAATAAAAAATACAAATTCAGGCTTGAAAAATATCAATTCAGTTATTTAGTAACTTAATTTACGTAATTATATTAATAAGTTGCACATTTTCACCTTATTATCACAATAATAAGATATTCTAAAACATTTTTGAATTAGTGAGAAATTTCTTTCGTCATTAAAACAAGAAAGAATAGTTAATTTATCGCATCTGTATGGTAAAAGCTATTGCCTAATTAACTTTATACCTTCGTTCTAGGTTTCTCTCTATTTTAAAATATAAATAAACTTTTCAATGAGATCTTTTTTTTTTTTTTTTTTTTTTTGCTTTGTAAGCAGTTGAAAATCCAAGCAAAAAAAAAAAAAAAAATTTACTTACTCTTGAATTTATGAACTGGATACGAATTATGTTATTAACAAGAAAATAATTTTTAACTTTGTAAAAAATCCAAAAGTTTCTCAAATTATATTTGCGGTGAAAGGATAAATACTTCAGCTTTCTAACAGTTTTCAGAACTGGGAAAAATGCATGAAACATAAATAATTCTATCAAGGAGGTATACTTATATTCTTTTCAATGTGTTTAATTCTAAATGTGAAATAAACCCTTACCTCAGCCCTGACTTCTTCCAAAGAGAATTGGTTTTTCAAAGCAAGAGTCTTGTCCTCATTGGTGATGGCATTATTCACCAGGCACAATTCCAGAAGCACGCAGAAGATGAAGAAGACACAAACACCCATCCATACGTCTAGAGCTTTGGTATAAGACACTTCTGGGCTATTATCGTTGATGGATGTGGTAACAATGATGATGGAGATCAAAATACCAATCCAAATTCCCAAGCGAACGTTGGTGCATCTAGGATTCAGCCAAAATATAACCCACGAAAGTAAAACAAGAGCAGCTGTTGGCATAAAAGCGCTCTCCAAATAGTAGAATATGTTTCTAGAAAAGCTCATGTCAAGTTTCACACAACTATATTCTCCTGAAAGAAAACATTTTAATAATGTTGAAAGGATGTTAAGCATAGATATTATCGTGTGCTCCAAAATCCCGATATTTGCAAATTGTGTCTAAAATCTATAAATAGCTTGTAGTATTTGAAAGCATTAATTCTTTGCCGTATAAATGAAAAGTATAAAATTATAATAAAATAAAAGTAGAATTATAAGAAGTTGTTTTTACTCGAATAATGAAACTTTAAGTCCAGAGATTTAACTGATCTAGCCTAACTCAGGATATACAACAGAGACTACTACACTGCATGTACGTTGTTTGCTGTGACTATGAATCAGTTAAGAGTGTTCACCCTCTAAGATTGTACCTGTGAAAATTGAAGTGGAAAGATTAAACATTCCCTTTATTTAATGTAAAATATAGTATAATAATATAGCGATGACTGTTTTAAATTTAATATTCAAATCTTAGAGCCCGATGGCGAAAAAGGAAAATCGATGTATCGATGTAATATCGAAAATCGAAAAAAAAATTTAGGATGAAAGTATGGTATGAGGAATTAAAAACGCAGCAAAAAAAGGAATGCATCCTTTACCACCTGCATGGTTCTGCTTGCTAAATTAAATAACTCCCCAATGTTTTTAACAAGGAACTTTAAAAATTACGACAGATTTTTCTAGATGATCAATCTATAATATTAAATAAGCACACTGGTGAAATCGAGTTGTATAAAGCTTAAGTAAATCCTGTTTAAGTCCAATTTAATAAAAAAATAAACTTTTCTCATTGTAAACTAAATAGCTGCTCCAGATTATCAGAAAAGTTTAAATCAAAACAATTTTAAAATACTAGCAGTTTGTGAATGAATAAATTGAATTTTATCGACTAAATCAAATATGAAAAATTTTAAAAACGGCAACATAAAATAAAACAGCGGGCTTTCAGAAGTCTTGTTGAGACAAATGACAACCCTTCTTATCTGAAAAACATAAGTGACATTATCATTTTTATTTCTCAGGTGACATCATCATTTTCATACAGTCGTTTTAGAAACCCAATAGAAAATTGACATATATTGAAAACGTCCCAAAATTGGCATACATTATAAATTTCCTTTTGATGAATGATTTATATCACTGGTTCCTAAAGTTGGTAATACTGCCCTTAAATGGGTAGTGGAATGATTAAGGAAGGTGATAGTAACCTCGGGTGAATTTGGGGGGGGTGTTAAATAAAAATGAGGGTGTGGTGAAAGCATAAAGCAGGTAGAAAAGATAAGAAAATTAAAAAAAAAAACCTGTTCGTCCACCATTCAAAGAGGGCTACCAAAACAGAACTTAAAGTTGATTCTAGATTATGGTATGCAATAAAAAAGTTTTTGATTGTATTTTCTTCTATGTATCTAGTGGAACGTCCGTTTAGTGGGGTCACAATTGTTTCAACAAAAAAGAAGAAATTGTCTGCAAATAGCGAATCGCGGTAGCTTAAGAATATTGCTCGCAAAAATATAGTCGAGGAACAATATTTTGCCAGCAGAGCACCTGGTTGAACTTTCTTATAGGAATCATATTTGTAATTCTTCGTAGTTTTTATCTTTATATTGTCCTTTGTTAGCTTAATGTATGTACAAAGCAAGAGTTTTTATAATAAATTTTAAAAAATAATCTAATTTTAATTGTCTTATTTACAACATCTTTATTTAGTGTGTATTAAAATGTAAAGATATATAGAACCATAAAAGTACACCAATTTCTATTTTATATTATTTTTGTTCACTTAAAGAAGATAGATTTCCAAGGGGATGCAGAGTACTTTTTTTTGGAACGGATGAAACAGGATTAATAATTTTGAGAACTTCTATTTATATCATTTATGAATCCTAATCCTAAACTGTTTTATCTGATACATAATGACTATCCTAAGAAAAGTGTGGAGATAACTAGTAAGTATAGAAATAGTGACGTTTTGTTATATTGATTTCCAATGGCAAACATACCATTCCTATAAACCATTAATGAATTTGCCTTTTCCTATAATCTGTAATTGGCAGATATTTTTTGTTTTGTTTAACTTCCTATTTATTAAAGTTACAAAAAACTACTCCAATTATTTTCAATAACATTAAAAAATTTTCATCAAAGCACTTCATACTTCAGATACCCTGCCACCGATGCAGTAAACGCCTCTGACACTTGAAGGACAAATTAGAAAAAAGTGATCTTTCCACACATGAGCATTTGAATGGGCAATTGCTTTTAAATGAAATTAACAGACATCTCTTTCAGTTAACATACAGTACTTTCACCAATAGAAAATGAATGTTACAAGTATTTATTATGAATTTCCTTTCGATTAATGATTTATAAGATTGATGAATTATAATTGTAAACTGCTTCATCTGACTCTAATGGCTATCCTAAGAAAAGCAGAAGATAACTATTAAGTAGGAATAAAGTTACTTGCTACACAATTGTAGCTAATGGTTTTTCGATAATATCCATGAATAAATCGATCTAGAAATTCCTAAAAAAGGAGCACTTGTCGATTAAAGTTACCATTTCGAGCTGAGGAAAAAGAATGAGTTTAAGGCAAAACAGTTGGATAGCCATTCGATTTTATCGGATTTTCTTGGTTCTTTTATTTATTATTTTTTTTCGGTGCTACTTCTTAAAAGATCTTCCATCATTTTAAGTCTTTGTTTCTGAAGAGAGTTTTTAAAAGGCCACAATAAAGTGTTCTTTGGTATTTGCTTTTCAAAATGAAATTCATGCTTTTAAAACGCACGATAACAGTTCATACATGCATATTACCAATCTACAGACTGTATACATATTACCAATGTATATCATGCATGTATCTTACCAACGTAGATATATCCATATTATTAATATGTCAAGAAAATTTAAATAATAGCCTATTCCTTTGAATTCTTTTGTTATTTCAGAATCTATATTAAAAGAAAAGTTTCATTTTTGTTCAATTCAAATAATGCCAGTAAGTGGTAGCAATTTTTAATCTAAGGCTGTAATAGCTGTGTTGAAATAACATAGATTTACCATTAAATTATTCAACAACAACACATTATTTCAATGAAACTCAGTGTAATTCAAGGATTTAAGTGATAACAACCAAAAAAATTAATGTCAGTTTTAAAAAATCATTCATTTTTTTAAAATTTTTAACTGGACGTTCCTTATTGCTATAGAAGGTACAGAAAATGTCTTTTATTGCTATGAAAACTTTCTAGAGCTTTCAACAGAGGAATAAATGTGGATTTCTTTTGCTTATAATAATGGATTGATTATTGTTTCGCTTTATACATATTTATCTGTATAAAAATATTTGATATTAATGAAAGAAATCCGAATTGTTTGAAAATAAAATACTTTTTTTCAATATAAAGTGAATGATATTAGTTACCTGTGTTTGTTTTACTGTTGCAATAATCAGTCATGAAAACATTCATAGTGAATTTCGGTAAGTTTGAAACAGAACTCATAGCAATCTGAACAGGATCATTTTTCTTCCACAGAAATATAATATCCTCAGTAGTATAGCCATCTACGGAAAATGAAAAATTAACAAGTATAAAATGAGTAATGTAAGAATAAATAATTTATAAGTGAAATATTTGCTTACAGCTTGCGCATTTGATAGAACAAATCTGATTATCCATTGGGTAGTTTCTTAAATCCATAGGGCAGAAAAGACGCAGGGAAACCCTGAAAACAAATAATTAATGATGAACATCTTAATATAAAATTCATTACTGATGCAATAAAAAATATGAAGCAAATCAATCAGACATTAAGTAGTGATGAGGGAGATTTTACCCTCAAAATAAAATAAAATAATTAATTTATTGAAAGCATTGACATTTAAACATTAATCGAAGTTCAATGGTAATACATCTTTAATAACGTACTTAAAATGTTTCATTCGCAATATATTTAGAGACATCATCACATATAAAAAATACAATCTAAAATTATTCTAGCTCCCAAAAAAAATCCAATCCATTAAATATTTACATTCCTATTACAAATTTCTTTAACAACGAGAGTGTAGCAATCATCCTATGCCATCCCCTATAAGAGTTTCTTCTAAGTAAAAATATTGCTTTCTAAATATTGTAACACTAGAAAGTCACTACCGTAAAAACTTGGACTTCAAAATTCCTTTAAATTGACGTAATAAAAATGTGTAAGATGAATTTTTTTGCATTTGTGAAAAAAATAAACAACCGGTATGCTCTACATTTATATGTTTCGTTTCATACTAATGTTTTCCAGCTTTTCTTATTTTATATGGTTCTCTGAATTGCCGTCGTTAGAAAATGATACAAAAAAATGTTTTTTGTTCATTTTTAGAAATTCTTTTACGACATGTATTTTACTATAATACATCTTTTGAGACAAAAAGAAGTTCATGAATTAAACAGAAAAAAAACAATAAAATTCAATTCTAATAATTGTTAATAAATTGTAAATTAAATAAATGAGCAGGCTAATTTTATAAACTTTTAGGTGACTTTGAATCGTATATCAAGGCTGAGACGGAAATGCTTTTCATATGCTAGCATAGCATTGATAGATAGCATTGCTGGGGCGCGAGATTCCCAATCGTTTTCGCATTTTCATTTGACATTCTAACACAGCGGTAGTATGATGGCTGATCATACGAACGCGGAAATAGTGGATAGACCTCTGACTTACGGGTCAGAAAAGTATAATAGTCAAACGGCATGGCGCTTATACATGCAACGATATCTGGTATGTTCCTCCCAGCTATAGCCTCTGCGTGCGACTGCACCAGCGGTTATCCTGTTGTATATTAATAAACTATGTGTTCACTTATGTGTTGTATTAGCATTCCTGGTGTTTTATGTGTACACTGCCACTTTAGGAATGCATTTCCGACCCTGAATAGCTAAGTGAATCCGAGTCGTCTAGTTTTAGAAGTTAGAAAATGTGGTGTCTGCCTAGAGGTTTGTAAACTTGGTGCTGAGACACCCTGTATCTATTCTTTTCCATCGGTCGCTTTCCCACCATACTTGCATAAATATGAAGAGGACAGAATAAATATTTAAAGTTAGTTTCTTTGAATGTTTCCAGTCTTACAATAATTTGGAAATCTATATTAGAAATTTGCTAATTATTCGTAACGTATTACAATTCCAAAAAATTGCTTTTTTCTCTTTTTTTAGACTAAAAAAGAATTTTAATGTATTACGTTTCTTTCTTTTTTTTTTTTATTTCTATGTATTTTACTTTGATTTTAGAAATTCAAGTCCTTTTTTCTGAGACTTTTGAGATTATCGACCATATTTTTCCTTAACTGATCTCTTTTGATCAGAGACCTTTCAGTCCTTTGACACAAAATAAATTAATATTATTATAACAAGTTTTCAATAAAGTAGCATTTTCCGATGCATTCAATAATTGGGATAATGGTGACTATTGAATTTGCTTTTTAATAATAGATATTAACACTTATAAAATAGTATTCAAAGTTCATACATCATGCATTAAGAGACTTATTTTTCTATAGCGGCATTTAAAGTAACAAAGTGCACGTATTTAAGTTCGGAAGTGCCATAAAGCTATAAAAACTGGTGAAATCTCTCAAAATTCTTTTTAAGACATAAATTAACATCAAGTCATCACCACATCTCTCATAATTATGAAAATTGCACCATGTTCTCAGGTTGAGATAAAACAAAATGTGAGTCAAGACGTTCTCATAGCACCTAATTCGTCATTATCAATGTTATTTATCAATCAAAGCAAATAATTTTTTTTGCATTGTTTACAGAATGTTAAAAAATTGACGCAATAGCAACGTCTTTTCAGCCATAAATGAATTTACTCTGAACTAAATATTCAACCCGAAATTCTTAAGGACTTTGACACAGTAAGTCTTGGATAAAATCAAGAAATAAATGATAATAATAAAAAAGTATCTCTATTTAATTAAGCTACGTCAATGGTTTCAGTGCATTGTTCTAGGAGTACCATACCTGGTACTGTACAGAATCGTTCCATTTGGATAAATCCGAATCAAGTTATTTGGCGTGATCATGTTATGGAAATGTCCAGAAGCTTCGTTGGCGAAAAACAAGTCGGGAATCCAAAGCCTTTCAGGATGATTCACATTCACATAAGTGTTGCCACTTTTACTCCGTAAGCCTTTGGCATCATATCTGAGTCGGCTATCGCTCCATGCTTGTCGGAAAGTTAACTGAGCATCGTAAACCTAGAAGAAATCAAATACATAAACATATTATTCCTTTAAATACTTATACATATTCCTGCAAATAGATATACATATTCCTTCAAACAGATATACATTACATATTCAAATACATATGCTTATTAAATATCAAAAATTTTATCTATCTCTGTTGGTTGCAATTACAAAACAAATGTGTGTTTCCGTTCGCTATAACGAAACAATTTGTCTAAATTCATTATTTTTCAATCAGATGGATAACCAGAAATTCAAATGAATTCACTTTTAATTTAACATAAACTATAATTTTGATGGCAAATTAAGGTACTCAATCGCATAGTTCTTTATGATCGTTGTTTTATCATTCACATTATTGATTTTTACTCTTTTTAGTTTTATAATGTTGGAATTCAATGTGTTGATTTATTTTTCTGCACTTGAGATTTGCGGTTTTTTATTTGATTTTTATGATGAAACTATAGATGCATTTTAGATAGTTCTTTTGCAGTTATTGGTACCCTGATTGCGTATGGATATGAAGTGAACAACTGAGATGAAATCATATAATTTGTTAATAGTTTGTTTTTCTTCTTTTTTGTAAAAACGAGAGAACAAATAAGAAACAAAATTTTCTTTTATTTAATACATGCCCAGAGAAGATAAAAAGGTTTATCAGACAGAAGAACGTAAATATTAACACAAATTTATAATCTATGCATATTTTAAAAGCGCCTTTTATAATTAATAGAAAAAGTTATTTTTATTTCTTGTTGCAACAAATTAGTCAACTCACGTGAATATGGTGATATAACTAGAAATTTCATTCTTGAATATAAGTTCTATTTATTTCAATTCCATTGAATTCAGAATAGGAAAAATATTTCAATAAAATGATCGAATGTCAAAACTTCTCACATATTAAAACAAACAACGAACTACTTAATTTAGACTACTCCGAATAATTTACGTATGCTGAGGTTTAGTCACACATCTTATTAGAATGCATTATGGAATTATAAAAAGAAAATGATTCTTGAATTCGATATTTTCTTAAGAAACTCTAAACAAATTCATTAGACAGAAATTCTTCTTAAGAAAATATTAATCTTGACGAATTAAATTAAGCTTCCAAAAAATGGAAGCAACTGGAAATCTGTCTGATATTTTTATGTTATGGAACAGTTAATTCAAGATGACGAGCTTTATTGGAAGTGATGACGAAAGCTCCAAATAGTGACGTCAATTGTAATTTATTGACGAAAAGACGAAATGGCGAAAAAAATGGCGAAGGAGGCATGCAATGCAGGATGTTATTCTTTTTCGCAAGTGGACTTTGAGTTTGGTACGCGAATTGTTTAGTCTTTGTAGCTCAAAATGAATACTTTTTAGACGAATAAGAAATTAAATCGTGGTGGTATTAATATGTAAATGCATTTATGCACATACATTGTCAAATTTGATTTGTCATTTTTACTTAATTGTCCAATTTCTTAAATACAAAACTTAAAAATTCCTTCCCATTTAATAAAAATTTATTTTAGATATTATATTCAGACAAATCTAATCACGCCAAAAAACCTTATACATTTTATACATAGAATGCAAAAAAAACTTTGTAGTGTTTTTATTTAGTTTTAAATTTTCGATATCAATAAATGTACAACAGACTTCTGAATTGAATGTTTCTTGTACGTCTAGGGAATGTCCAAAATGACACTCATCCTCTAATTGTGATTTTGGAGTATTTTAAAAGTATTTTCTTAGTTATTATTTGTATCTGTTGCATCATTTTTATAATTTTATGTAACTTTTTATGTCCTTTACTACATATTTTTCTTAATTTCTCATAAAACAATTACTACAATGCTAATAATTATTCATTTCTTATTTCTTATAAGAAATCCTTACGTTTATTATACCTTTATAATAATTATAAAAAATTAGTTGAAGGCATTTTGCAGTTATTATTAGATGCATTTAATCTAATGCTTTTTAGTAAATAAAATCATTTTGTAGTTTAAGATGATGAAAAATTGTAAAAAACAGTAATAGAATAGTTGCGGAAGAGATTTCGCTGATGCAGAAAATAATGACCCTATAGAGCACCGCTTTATTTGAAATCAGATATTACCACAAAATTTCAGATATCGCTTCAGACATTGCCACATATATAACGAAATCAGATATTGTCTCACGTAGATGATCGCCGCAAACATTAATTTTTACTAACAAAAAATACCGTGATTATTGCATTCGTACCAACCAATGGCAATTCAAGCAACGTCTTTTAAATCGACAGTATCCTAACATCTAATTGCCATTTATATGAAAATAAGTATATGAAAAAAACCTCCAATATAATCTGTTTGTAAAAAGATTTCAATCAGTATATTTTCGATTGTTTCCTTTTTTACGAAGAAATTACCATTGTAAAAAATGATGGTGTATTGAAAAAATAGATATTGAAAAACATTGATAGCATGTTATCATTTGAAAAAAAGGATAGTATATCTGAAGAGTGCATCTAATTAGTACATATGATTATAGTATAGTTATACTGATAAGATGTATATAATAATATATCTACATCTAATTAGTATATTTTATTATATCAGCAAAAATTTTCTTACACCAAATAAAGTAACTCTTTTGAAATGTTTACGATACAATAATTTTCTAATAATATGTAAAAAATATTTTCAAAATGAATTTTCGTTGAATGTTATTTAAGTAAAACGCAACTAAAAAATAAATTTATTTATGTCCCATTTTATAAATTTACTTCAGAGTATAAATGTGTTATTATTTTTCTATGTTTGAAATATCACTTTATTTACAGGCTTTTGACAATAATTTATTTTTACTTGTGAAGTACTCAATAATTGAATTAAAAAAATAAGTTTTATTTCTTTTCTTTGTTGCTTTACTCCTATAATATATAATTCAATTTATTAAAAAAATGAAAGTTCAGATAAAAGAAATTTTTTTACCATATTGACGTCATCCATATTGCTCAAACTCCTTACATATATATTTACAGTTACAACCACTGGTCCTGAAAGGAAACACTTATTAATATGCATGTAAATAAAATACAGAAAGTAACTTTGCTTTATTTATCACTAATTGTACAAGTCAAATATAATATCAAAATGAACATTTATTATTTCTGATTTTCTATTTCTAAAAAGAGTCACGCATTTTTTGTTTATGGTTCTACCAACTATTTAGTGGAAAGTTAAACATCCTATTTAAAGGCTCAAACGGTCGATTCAATTATTGCTTTGTGGACCAGATATTCCGTGGAACATTGGCAAGTAGCCCATCAGATGGATTCAAACACATCAGTGTAATGGAGAGAAAGGTAATTTCGGAGGAGTTTTAAATGCAATAATAGTTTTGATTTTGAAAAATTAAAACTATACGTAACATAATATCAAACGGAAAATTCCAATTGTAATAATTACTGAAATGTTTTCTTCCAAAATTGCTCTGCACCGTTGTATGTCTGGCTGGCTGTCTTAACAAATAATCTTTTCGTCCGGTTACTCATTTAAACTGGATGTTTTTCTTCCAACTGAATAGCTAGTAGAACGATATCATCTTTATTCTTAAGGCATAAATTGTAACAAAGATAAGAAATAAGAAGTTAATAAGGAAATTAAATTTGTTGAAAGACAATACACTACTTTATCAGCTGTTTTAACACTTAATTCTATTTTTATAATAGGCAAATGTTGCATATAAATCAAGAAGATTTTATTCTCTGGTTCCTTTTTTTAAAATTTATTAACGTTCATGGCAATAAAGCTTTGGTCTAAATGCATTTATGAATGAATGAGTTAAGTCTGACTAGCGCCCCAACAAGTAATTCGATTCGTCCGTTTCCTTCTTAAAACTTTGCAGCTGGATATCTAACAGGAGCTGTTAACATCGACACAGATATACCCGGATTCTTTCTTGCCTTACCACTTAGTTCAAAGAGGGGTTTAAAAATATAAAAAAAACAGTATGTACGTTTGATTAGATATGTTATTTAATTATAAAAAAATTTATACTTCAGATACACTTGAATTAATAAAATTTATTGATTGTTCAAATTTAATACATGCCTATTTGAAACAACAATTGCATAGATCTAAATATTTTTACATTTATGGATCTACAATTTGAAATGAAACTTCATAATATTCGAGTGCAGTAAGGACATTTTTTATATGATAATTTTAGATGCATTTTATTTATATTTTCAAAAGAAAAAATTTACATTTTAAATAGGAGATAGTCATCTCACACGGCATCTAGGACTGTTATCTAGAAAAAGTCGGTTCATTCTTTGTGATGATTCTTTTCAATGAGATATTTTTTTTTCGCTTTGTAAGCAGTTGAAAATACAAAAAATAACTTGACTTACGCTTGAATTTATGAACTGGATACGAATTATGTTATTAACAAGAAAATAATTTTTAACTTTGTAAAAAATTCAAAAGTTTCTCAAATTATATTTGCAATGAAAGGATAAATACTTCTTCTGCTTTCTAATAGCTTTTAGAACTGTGAAGAATACATGAAACATAATTAATTGTACAGATTAAAAAGTTCTAAAAGAGTAATACTATTTTGTGCATTTCAGTCGCACAGTTTCAAATTAGAATAGAATATCAGACAAATATAAAGATTTAAATGATTTTTAATCATTCAAAGTAAGGTTCTAACATAGAAGAATTCTCAGCGATATTTTCTCTTTCAAAGATATTAGAATCTGTACAAATCTGCATGTTACGAAATAATTCCAGTCAAATTAAATTAGTTTATTATGATCTTTTGAATGTAAATAATTGAAAATAAAGACAAAGTAGGAAAGATCTATAAAGAAATTTTAATTTTCATAAACTTTCACTGTAGATTGTTGATAAACATGCAGTGTGTTAAAATTATTTTCGGTTGATCTGATTGATAAAAAGAAATTGCTCAGTTTGTTTCAATGTTATCTCCAACATTTACTGTTATCAGGGATTCATTTGATTACTAACATATTATAAACAGTTATGAATGACATATAATAAAATTTCTCCGATATAACTTGTATATTCTTTAGTTATATAAACAAAGAAGTCGTAAATGTTTCCTTTTACTATTTCACTTCATCAAACAATTCGTTAAAGACAAAAATTAACTTTAATGAAATTCATATATTTTTTAAAGATGGTCATTTTGTTACTAACGTTGAATACTACGTTAACAAAAGATTATTATTTTGAGGATGAACTGAAATGATTTCTTCCTTAAAATATTAAAATTAAAAGAACTCGAAATCAGAGGCAACACCCTGGTACTTGTGATGAATTGATGTATATTTACAGCAATCCATTCAGCATTTAGTGCAAGCTCGAGCAAGTAAAACACTGTAATGCTTCATGTATTATTTAAATAACATGAAATATTTATATCACTTTTGGGTTACTTTCTTCAAGTCCAATTAATCAGAATTTGTGCTTCCCAAAATTTTAGCTTTAAATGTACTTTCATTACTTAAAACGTACTTATCTTACTGAAATAATTTCTAACTGTTCACATTTTAAATAAATTTTGAAAGTTCAGTTGAAATAGCCAAATAATTGTTTTCGACGTATTCGTTTCATTGAAATACTTTCCTCTTTTCAGTGACGTCGTTGTTCTATCAACTATTCAAAGTTGGGATGCTTTTGAAACGACACTTTATACGCTTTGTTTAAGAAAAATATTTTTAAAATTATAACATAGTTAATTTAATTTTCTGTAAACTTCTGAACTGTAAAACATTTCTGAAACAGTTATTTTTCCCCTTCTTAAAACTCTTTTTCCAACTTACTTTTATTTTTCATTTTACTTACAAGAAATGATTTCATTAATTTCTGAATAACAAATTAAACCTTATTCAGGGTATAACACAGGGTTACACACAGAAGAATATCTGGGAATTCAAAATTAAATGTAGTGCAATGTCATTTGCATTGCATTAAAAATAGAAAACTTTTCGATAAATTTTCAATTCAATTTTTTATTTCTAATTAGACTCTAAATAAAATGTTGTATGCTAAATACTCGTAATGCTTTATAAATCAATGGAAAATCATAGAGTTAAAAAAAAAGATAAACAAATTTCAAATAAAAACTGAAAAAATGCTCTTACAGCAATAACGATTTTGAAATTCAAAAGAGCATTCTTATTTTTAAAAATATTAAGGTATATTCATTCAACACAATAAACAACAATGTTTCTTAACTAATTACTAGGTAAAGTCACAAACGCAGAGTTCTGAATTAATAGCATTTGAGACATTTTTATAACATTCAATGTTTCTTAATTCAGTTCATTGTCATGGTATCACTCGAAACAAAAATGATCATTAAAGCATTTATTTTTTTCGTTTTTTAGTTCACTGAAAATATCCACGAGTCACAAAGATAATTGCTAAACTCATTCATTTTAAATGACTTCACGAGCTAAGAAGATGGGTTCCAGAAGAAATTGGCTCCAGGTTGAAATAAAACAACTGTTTCTCTAAGGACATTTAACATTCTTCAATTACAGTTCTTCAGGGTCGAAGGTTTTACAATGCAGAAAAAATATTTCATTTGTTCGTATATAAACAACAACGTATAAAAAAATAACAAATATATTGAAAGTAATAAAAGTGTCCACAGATTAAGCGTTAATGGTAAATAACAAATGGAAAATTTTATACATTCAAAGTGTCTTTTTATATTGTTTAAAAATGTAGCTAGTATCCTTTATACAGATTAATCTCTTCAGGATATTTTGAAGGAGGCCACTGTTTTCGGAATAGTGATCTGTTACTGCTAATACATTTGAAGATCTATATTATTACGTAGAATAAAATATTACCTGTGTGACAGTTTTTCATTTTGAAGGGACTTCACAGTAAATAGTTTGCTTGTAGATTTAAACTGTTTTTGAGTTCAAATAGTTTGAAATTTTAAAAATAAAATTAAGCTTTTCTATTGAAATTAGAATATATAACCTCACGATTTTTGAAGAACTTTTAAACATTTCTCTGGAATAAAATAACTGCTTCGTTTTTATTATGACATGTTAAACATTTCCAAATTTACATTAAACAATAAAATGTTTAACGTAAGGAAAATATTTTTCTGATGCGAAAAGACGTCAATATAAATGAATCGTTAATTTTTTTCTTTAAATGTTTAAAATAAATAGAATACCTGTGCCATTTGCACCAGCAGGTCGAATAGTAGGATCGTAACCATCGAAAATAGTATTTAGAATATTTCGTTCTAATTCCAAAGAACTTCTTGACCTGTTCAAAAGAAAAATACGATAAGTTTCGTTTCGACATAATGGACTGAAATAAAAGTTAAGCTAACCATTATCTAACACATGCAGCTCAAACAAAATATTACTTTACTAACTTCAGTTGTAAACAATTTATACTTACTGGACGGGATTGACAGGCAAGAATAGAAAAACAAAAGCAAGCCCAACCAGATAAATCATCTTCACTCTTTTTAAATTGAATTCAGCTTTGATTCTGAAAAAATAATATAATAATTCAAAATATTTCAATGTGATCCCATATATTTTAAACTATAATTCAATTCCTCCGTTTTATGATAGAATCTAGTTAGAATTAAAAAGAATATTTTAAAACAGTTTCTTGAAATATGATTTTTTATAAAACAGCAATACACAAATGCAATTCATACTCTGGTGTGTAAAACAAAAGCAACTATGTACTTTTAAACAGAATGATCGCGAAAGTGTAGGAAACATATGCTGCAATCTAAATAACAAATTCAATAAAAAATTATTCGTTGGCAAATATCACGAACAAAACGTCACAGGTGAGGGCACGTAAAAAGCTTGCAGTCATCTTACGGTGCGAAAGGCTACATTAAAAAGGTTCTGTTAAAGACATTCTCTACAAGTTTAGACGAGTGCTACGTGCAATATGACTAGAAGAAATCATCTGGATGACTATATACGTGATAGAATGATCAAATAACTTGTAGAGGGGAGTAGTGTGACAAGGAGTAGCCCAAGTGTTTCGGA
This sequence comes from Caerostris darwini, assembly GCA_021605075.1. Taxonomy (NCBI): domain Eukaryota; kingdom Metazoa; phylum Arthropoda; class Arachnida; order Araneae; family Araneidae; genus Caerostris; species Caerostris darwini. Next base: position 343,253 of record BPLQ01013598.1, on the reverse strand, counting down.
TCCACAGAAGTATTGTTTCACGAGCATGGAAATCTTTCTAAGCCACAGGCACACTTATAAGTAAATTTAGTGAGTCAGCTAAGAAAGACAACGATAACGGATGACAGAGATATCTTCTTGAAAGCATGAAGAAATCAATACTAATCAGCGGGTAATATTGTTTAACAATTGTGTGCGTTAAGAATGATAAAATATCATTTTAATATGGTAAGAGACCTATTTGCCCACCATCCTAAACGCTGCATCCTATTGAAAGCTGTTTGTTGGCATGGAACATGCCGCTGGTAAATAACCGTGTAAGGAACACAAAGTCGTGACAGCTCCTCAATGGAGTCCCATCAGCTTTACAGATGAGAGTGGTTTCAGTTTCATAAGTGATTTTCAGCATCATTTGATACGTATAGAGAGGGATACATTGATGCAAGAGGGAGTTAACTCGCTATCATCAGGGAAATAGTCCAATACGATAGTTCTGGCATGCTCGTCTAAGAAGACATTATGATGAACTGCCAGGATAAGCTTCAAATTTTCGACGGAGCTTTAGAAATTGTCGAACAAATGGTCCTCTTCTCTGCATCTGGTTAGATGTGTTATCGGGACAGACTTCATTTTTATGGATGATAATTCCAGGTCATATCTGACTCGTGCTGTTGAGGATCGCCTAGAAAGTTAAAGTATTATTTGATTGGATTGGACTTCCCTGATTTATGCCTGGATGATGGCTTTCAGCACGCTTATATTCGACAAACTTTTCTTTACGTTACGTTTCGACATACCTTTCTTACTGGTGGTTCTTTCCAGTTTCAATTTCGACAGATTTCAAGACTCTTTTTAAGGCAGCTTTGGAGAGATTCGGAAATTGAATAATGACTGACATTAAGTAAGATAATGATGATAATGATAATTTTTCGAAAGAATCTTGAAGCGTCGGCAAAGAGTTTCTCATGGAATGTAGTGATGTATCTATAATACAGCTATTAGATATAAGTGAATAAATAATTATTCGCAATGTCAATAAATAGTGAAAACAATTCTTTACTAATCTAAATTGATAAAATATAAAAAGTTGAAAAACTTGGTAAAAGGCAGAAATATATTTTACTTTCTGGTTTTTTTAAATAACGGTTAAATAAAGAATAATATTTCTTTTTCGGTTTCTAAAGGAAAAACAAAGATTATTCAAGAAATATAAAATATTGGATAAATCCAATATCTCATATTTTCCTATATATTTCTGGACGTAGCGTATGACATTTTAGGTTGAAATATGACTTGAATTGATCAAACGTTGACATGTCTTTTATGTTTCTGAACTTTTCTTTTTATGTTTAAATGAAGATTCGTGACCAATTCTTCTTAAATGTGTTTTAAAATATTTATGCGCGCAAGACAGTAATAAAATATTTCTATCTGAATTCGGGATGTAGAGGTCTTGTGAAAGTTTGTTTTTTTTTTGTGTATGGAGCCATAAGTAAAGCATAGAAATATTTGTTTCCAACTTTTACAGGAAAGCTTTCAAAAATGGAGACGGATGAAAGAATTCGTTTTAGTCTTTGTGACATTTTTTGCGTTTTATTTCATAATGTTTCCCATGTGTTCAATGTGTATACCACGTCGTTTTTTTTTTAATTTTCATTTCACAGTGCACACATACTTCTGTCATGCACACGTACTTCTTTCTAGACAGAAAATAAAACTGGACGTTTAAATTTCATAAATTATAATTTCCATTCTTGGTTTAATAATTTCATTCTTTCTAAAATTATGCTTAGACTGCATAAAACATTTTTCTTATAAAGTATATATTTCTGAGATCACCATTTTTATTTGTCTATGTGCGTAAACATATTGTTACTCGATAATAATATTTGTTGTTGTTGCTTATCCCCTTGATTTAGAATCCTAAACCAAGTCCAGTAGATCATGCTGCATCAATAGATCGTAAACAGTCCTCCCCTCATTCAACAGTTGCCTCACAGAGGCACCAGTGCAATCTATGAGATGAGAGGGAGATGCGATGGTCGAACAATGACAAAGGGCATATGTTTTCTCGTCTCCATTGAAGGTCAAACTCTTAATGTGGCCAGTCCTTAGTCTATCTAAAGCCGTCTGAGCAGGTCTAGGACAGGAGCACTGTATGGACATACCAGGATATTTAGCGGCGTACCATGCATGAATTGGTGGCGACCTCCAAGAGGTATTCACTCTGGCTAAAGTCATGGAATGAACCTCTGAAGCTAACAGATTGGAAGAAGAAGCTTTGGGAAGTTCGCAACCTTCCCTAGCGAGCAGATCAGCAATTTCATTTCCGTAGATGCCCACATGGGAGGGAATCCACTGCAAGCACACCGTTCCGATCTGGTCCAAAACAGCTAGTTTGGAAACTATATCCCGCCCCAATTTGTCCAAGATGCTTGGCCAATTTTTCAAATACTGTATTGAGCTCTTACTATCAGTCAGAATCCAAACATCAGGTACTTTAAAGTCTAAAGCTAGATTCAGAGCTTCGCTTATAGCAGTTAATTCTGAGCGGAATACTGAGCTGTGGTCCGGGTTTCTAAAACGATATCTAAATTCTCCTGTACTTGTCTTCATAAAAATTCCGCTACCTGTTCTTCCAGAGTCAGATTTGCTTCCATCAGTGTAAATAACCAGGGCCCGAGGAGAAATGTTATTGATGATCTCGAGAGCCAAGTGACGCAGCAACTCCGGGTGTTCTTCGTGTTTGATAAATTTCACATTCAAGTCTTCATTAAAAGTTACATTACTAAGTACAGTAGTAGGTGTCAGTAGATTAAAAGGAACACTGGGCTCGACTTCAATATCTGCCAATCCCTGCTTCCATATTAAACCCAAAGGGCTGTCCTTTTTTAATCTTTGGTTATTCGTCCAGTTCGATAAAAGGTTAGATGATCTGTTATAAGGCTTAAAACTCTTTAGCTTTGCGACGTACTTCGCCATATTTATTTCTCTTCTCAATGAGAGGGGCTGAAGATCAGCCTCATAACAAGCAATATCATTGGGACAACTGTGCCTGAGACCAGAATAATATTTAAATGAATAATAAAAAATGTTATTGATGAAAATATTGACTTTACTCTTATAATTTAAAAATCTATTTGTTTTATTTATTTATAAGAACTACATAACATATATATTTGTGAACGTTTCAATTTTTGCTCAATAATGAGCATATAATGAGCACTATTCGTCATATTACAGTATCTTTAACCTATTACTTTATGAGTTGTTTTATTTTATAATATCACTAAGAGAGAAAAGAGTTGCTTTCTTTGATAATATCCCTAATAGTGAATAGAGTTGCCTTATTTTATAATATCCCTAAGAGTGATTAGAATTGTTTTATTTGAAAATGCCACTATAGTTCCCTATAGTGCAATTGTTAATAAATCAGTATAATATGTTTGAAATTTACTAAAGAAAATAATGAAATTTAAATTGGAGTACTTTCAAATTCTAACTGCCAAATGCATTACATTTTCCGATTCACTAATCATAAGAGAAATAACTAATGTTAGATATTAAAAATAAGCTTAATATGTATTTCAATCAAAGCCTGAAATATTAAAAATAAATTATTGTTCTCATTTAAAAATATTTTAAAAATTTATCGAGCAGTAGTTTTTCTTTTTGTAAACAAACATTTTTAAAAACTGACCGTGTTCTCGAATGATATGCAATTTTGTGACTTAATGAATGAAGACCTCCAGAAAAAATTAAACATTTTCTGACCCAATAAAGCAAATTGAAATCCTAAATTTCATAAAAAAATATAAACAAAACTAAAATAGGCATAAAAAATAAAAATGGAATTATCAACAGCAGTGAACAAAAAAGAAAACTTACTATGGATGAATGGAATTTGTTACATTTAAGATCCAAAGTGGAAGGGAACGTGTCACTGTCCCAAGCGTCGAATGTCTTTTTATACTTCCTTATATTACGCGGACAAAATTCAGTTACAGTGCAATTATTTTTTCAACGTTCGAGGACAAATCCATAAGGATTCCTATTTGCTTCTGTTAGTCCACGGCTTTAATGTCATTTTACATTACCGGAAACCTAATCGCGTATTCGAAGTGATCTTTGAACTATGTTATAGAGGAAATTAAAGCTTCATCTGGCTTTGTGTAATTTGGGAGGCATTCTGTTAGAGCCTTAATGAAAATAATAACTCATCGCTGACAAATATTGCGTTAAGGAACTGAGTTATTTAAAAGGGAAATATTCATTTGCAGCACATTTGAAGATTATTTTAATGTGTGCATGTCTTATAGTGAATAGAAGAAGTATACAGATGATCATTTAGCATTTGATCGCATTTAGCTTTTAAATCATTTATCATTTAGCATCATCAACAAGCATTTTTCAATGAAAATATGTTGATTGATTAATTAAAAATGATACTATAATCCTTTCCTTTTACATCGGTACCTATTAATAATGCAAGATTGAATACAGTTTCTGCTTTTTCAAAATAGCCGTATCATGCTCGTTATTGTGCGATTATAGTGGTTTAGATTAATAATTATTCTTATATTTCTGTGGAAAATTTAACGGTTTTTATTTGTCCTATTGTAGTCAGAAGATCTTGGGAATGGATCGAATTATATACATTATATTGGAAAGATATTATGTAAATAAATGTTTTTTTATATTTATTTTGGCTAATATTATTTGATGATTTCTTGCTTCAAAATAGATAGCTAATCATCATATTTTAACGGATTTTTATAACAAATAAAAAAAGTATAGAAATTATTAAATTGTTATTTATATTATTATAATATTTGTATTATTATCTAGAAAGTTTCAGTAAATATTTATATAATTTCTAATATTAGTTTTCACAAACATATGTGAAAATTAATTTCGAAATCCTTTAAAAAAAAGTAAAATCACTGTGTGAAATTGCATCTTTCAAAATAATTTACTTTACATTATGTTGTTTTAATTACCAAAATCATGTCAGGTTTCTGCCTGGTTATTGAATGTTACAACATAAAATATCATATAGAAAATTAGCTCAATGCAAACAGAGCAGTTCAAAGTTTGAAAAATGCAATAAAAGCCCATCTTGTATAAATATACTCTAAAGGAGAAAGTAAATAACTGGAGGGGTAATGTAAAGAGACACATTTTAGTATCAATAGAAAACAGCTTTAAGCAAAAAGAGGACGGAAGACTTGTGGAAGGCTTCATTACATTCTTAAGGAAGCGCGAAGTCAAATATTTGAATCTAAGTAACAAATGTCATTTAATTGAGCATATATGTACCAGGGTAAGTATTTTTGATTAGAAAACTACATTTAAATTTATTTAAGTTTTAAACGTGTATGTACAATTGTCATAGTATAGGTGATTATTCAATTAATTTTCTTTATCGCCGCAACCGCAATTCTAGTACCAATTACGGAAAGCTTATTTGTAAACCACAAAAGAAACTACATAAAAGTTATTGTAAAAAATTATTTAACGGCTACTCTAAAATTAAATTAAATAAATAAGATTTAATTAAAGAGTTAGATATAATTCATAGTAAATATAAATACTAAGAGAATTAAAAAAAAATCAACTTAGCCTATTTTCTACCTTTATTTTATTTTTCTTATCTTTTATTTTTTCTATTTTTTTTTTCTTTATTTTTTTGTAAGTTTTCTTTTAATATTATTATTTTTTAAATTCTCCAAAATTTTGATGTAATTATGGTTATTTTGTCAGAATCATTTACATTGTTGAAATATAGAAGGTGCATTTACGAAGTGATGGGATTAATTTTTTAAAATCAATTATAAGATATCTGTCAAATAATAACTGGACAGCATTTTTTATTATGACAACTCAACTTGCATTCTTTAAAACGCCGTCTACTCAGGCAAAGTAGGTTTTTGCAGTTAATTGTTTGCTTTTTTTTAGTTAACAGCTATTGTGATAGAATCAAATGCTGAACAAAAAATGCTGTACAAAAGCATTGTTGCTGAACAATGATTTTTTTTGTAATGTTGGACATTTTGGATGAATATATTTTAAATATTGTGGGAAATCAAGACAGATCACAGTCCAATGTTTTCCGCTGGTTAAAGACTATTTCATGAAGGGTGCAAAGACGTTTTGAGTGAATACATATTTACCATCTTTTACATTCTGGAAACCGTGATAACTTAGAGAAAGTTCGACGCTTGTCTTTTAAAATGTTAACTGACGAACCGAACGTCAATAAAGCTCATAAAATTGTTCTAGATAACCTTCAGAATAGAAAACTGTTTTCTTTTTATCCTTCAATCATTAACTGCATAACAGAAATAATATTTTATTTTTGTCTGTCATGACTTCGATCAAATAATAAACATTAATCTTTGTTTTTGCCAACAAAATGTGTTTGAAAAGGAAACTTCGTGCTTTGCTGATGATCCAGAGACAAAACGGCGTTGATTTCTTTGGGCTGCAAAAGATTTGCCACAGAAACTTCTGTTTCAGAATTCATTTAAGATCATGTAGGCGATATTTTTTGATTGTAAGGGATTAATTCACCAATAATTCATTCATGATGGACAAACTGCGTTCTATAAATAAATAATGGGTATACTTTTGATGAGAATTAAGAGCATCAGACCATAGAAAAAGCAGTCGAATGACTTTATGGCAACAACAGTTCATACAATTCCATTTTCCATTTTCATTAAACAGTTTCAGTACAAAAAAAATGTATTTTTATCCATCCTCCTCCTTATCTTCTGGTTTTGTCCAAAAGGAGTAATTTTCATTTACTAAAAAGAAATCACATAAAAATTCATCATTTAGTAATTTTGAAACGATTTGAAAAAAATGTAACCACATGTTTAAATAATGTTCCAAAAAATCTTTTTGAATGTGCCAAACTATGTACAATAAACTTATTAGTTATATTAAATAAACAGATTTAAAAATGATTTTTTCAAGTTTTGATTTGTACCAATTTAGTTCTATAATTATGTAGACAGTCCTAAGTCCTGTAGTTGTATATGTAAATCTCTACATAAAGCAAGGGATTTGTGTCTGTCTGTCTACTTTTCTTAAAACTCAAAAGCTACAATATTTAGAAAACCAATTTTCTTTATCTGGTGCACAACCAAAAATTACAAAAAAATTCTTTTTTGTTATTTATTAAAATAAAAATCGTATTTTTTAATAATAATTCTTATTCATCTTTGTGATTCATAATTCATTTTTAATATAAATTTTACTTTTTGATTTTATTCACTAATAATTCCTTCACAAACATTAGAGTAAGATTAAGATTTTATTTTTTATTTTTGTAAGAAATGTCCTTAAAAATAAATCTAGAGTGCAAAAACTTCATTCAAGTTATTGATATTTATCATGTTTTTATATGAAATAAGTATTATTTATAAGTGGCATATTTTAAAATGGCCGAAAAGTAATACAGATTTCAAGGAGTTACTTAAATAAATGAAAATATTTAAAGCATGTATTATAAAAGATTGGTCAATCTTTAATTATAGCATGCGTTACAATTGCATTATGTTGGAACTGGACGAAAGAACGGTGTTTTTTCTAAATTTTTACCAAATGTTAATCATATTCTTTGAATTCCATATTTTAAAAATATTTAGCATTATTGTTACTAAATTAAAACAATCTTAATTGTTTATGTTAAAATGGCACCAAGCTCACGCTCGCTTAAATTAGAATTTTTAATCTTTTTAAATTATGAAATTTTGAGTTTAATGTTATTTTAACATATTTTCCTAAATTTTTTCGAATTATTTGAAATTTTCTCTAATATTTTTTTAATTCATTTAACTCAAGTAAATAAATGTATTATTTATTTAAAACTGGAACGTCATATCTGATAGTTATAAACATTAAAAGACAGCCTTTTTAAATAAATATTTGCAATTATTAGTAAAATGGCTGCAAGTTGTTCGCACAACATATCTTACAACTGTAGACGACATTCATAAATAACAGACACAAAAAAATGTTTCTTTCTAAGTACAAAAAGAGCGAAGCTTTGACAACATTATTTCTATTGTCCAAATTGAGATCTTGTTAAACTTCCTGTTGAGATCCCACTACGAAACAGTGCCTATCCTAGTTGTTTTGGTTCACAGAATATCTACAGAGGAAATATCATTAATGCCTTGATTCAATTGTCATTCATCTTACATTGTTATGATAGCTCCTTCATGAAAGAAGATTAATGAACAACTTGAGGATAGTACATGTCAGCTTCTATTTTTCAACAAGAAGATCGTGAGTCCAAATGACTTCATGGAAATGTAGATTTTTTTTAAATATTATGTTATGTAGATCTTTTTATTATTATAAAATGTTACATTACTGTTTAAATGTATCTTAACCATAAATAATTATTTTTCCGTAGTATGGTTTGAAAGTATTCGATTTAAATTTTAATGAATTTTATAATTTTGACGATACTTAATTGAGTTCATGAAATCGCAAACGTATTTTTTTATATTTGTATTGTAAATTCAAGAAAAATCTATCTCTTAAAACAAGTAAACCTTTTTTTGTTCTACTTTTGCTATTTGCACGTGTCCTATGAGACATGTAACCATTATATAAAGGTTAACACTACTTCAGGTGGATTAATATTGCACTCTAAGATGATGCGGGAAAGGAATATATATCTTCTAAGAGAACCTAGGGAAATAACTTCCTACTTTGTCGGCGAAATTGTGTTAATCAGGGTGGTTGACTTGAACTACGAGATATTCCGCCTGCATATTTTTGAAGCTATAGATAAAACTCAGTCAAAAAACGATTTTTATACGCTATCGAGTCGCTTTCTACTATTGTCCATATCTCACCTTTTTAAAATTTCAAGTTACATCATACATTTTATATTATATTAAACAATTTTAATGCAGGAAATTACATTTAAAAAGAGCAATCATTGAATAAATATCACCATTATGAAATAATATTTTTGTCGCTTGGTGAAAGGCAAATCAGTTATGATAATTTATCCAAAACATCATTTTAATTGAATACTGATTTACAACTGCTTTGGAGAACCATTAGAATTCAATGAACTGTTTAGATTTGTATATTTATTAATATTTTTAATTTTTGAAGTTTCCGCTAAATGAATTTTAGGCGCTGTTCAATAAAATTAAAACATTTTTTAATCTGTTTTTCTTTTGATCAATACTAAAATTTGTTGAAAAACTTGTTCTTGCAATTCATCACCATAATTATGTGAACGCAGAGTTTTAATTCTTAATTGTATTACTTTTTATCTTAAAATAATATAATTTTCAAATAAATATTGGAATAAACATTATTTTCTTTTTAAATATAATTTCTGAAGTTAATTTTTACATTCCCACAATACAATTAAATTAATGTTTACCAAACCATTTTCAGCTCTTTACAAAATAACCTTCTTCACGGGACGAAAAGACATCTTGGATAGAATGCGTTCTTTTTTGGAAAATATTAATTGCTAAAGCTTTCTTTTCTGTCAATTCCAAAAGCATTGGATGTAAACGGATAAGAATATTTGGATTTGTATAGATGAAAGACTTTTCTTATTAAAGATAATCTTTCTCTTCATGTAATTGTATTAAATAGATTTCAGATTAGTTCCAGACCTATATTTAGTTACAATATGTTATAGCATTTAATGTGGAAAAGTATTATTACGCATATTCGTTTGATTTAAAACTCTAACTAAAGTAAAAATAAATTTTAAAAATTAAAGGGTGGGAAATAATATATATTTATTCTCTTATTATGTTGTCTATCTTTGAACACAATAAAATAATCCTCTAAATTTGTATATATGCTGATTAAAGATGCTTCGAAAGACTTTTTAGTATATCGTTAAATATCAAGCATATTAATTGCTTTGCATTTTGTGAAGAAATGTTATAAAATTATCATTTAGCTTATACTTTTTAATTGGTAAAAGGCTGAGAAGTTCAAAATTTGTTAGTAAATTTTTATTATGGTTTAAAATTTTAATAAAATATTGAAAAGGGCCATTTTTAAACCCTTATTATTGAGAGACTTGTTTTATGACAGGAATGCATTAAGAAACAAAATAACCAAGTTTTTAACATTTAAGTCTAAAAATATTAAATTTTTATGCATTTTGGCTTTAATGGCTTGGCAGTTTTGTGATTTTAAATTTAGTAAAAATAGGAATGAAAAAAGTTTTTAATAAAAAGAAGACAATATTTAAAAACGTTTATTAGTTCTTTTAAAAAAAAAAACAGCTTTATTTTACTTTCGATCTTGAAATTCATCACCATTGACAATTGGATATAGCCCCTTCCATAATTTAACAATACTTCTATGAGATAAAGAATGCTGATTCAAATCAAATAATCAGTTAGAAACGTTCTAATTGAAGTTATTTTCCTATGCCCACTATAAAATTGCAATCACCCCTTGCATCAACATTGAAACAATAGAAAAAAAAGAAAAATTTGAGAAAATATTCAGCTCTTTGGAACTAAAAGCCTTTTGAGAACTGTCTCAGTTTGAATTTTGTCATATAACTGAAAAATAAACTGATTCAGATATCTGTGTTATTATGTGAGGAATGTTAACACAGTGATGACTTACAGGGGAAAGATATATGAGTTTTGCAATGGTGATGTCGAATGAAGATAAGGTCCTGATTCAACTTTGACCTTCTTTCAGTTTTTCATCCGGTATTGACAGAATAATAGGCAACATCGCTTCACATCTTTCCACAGTTTCGGCAGAAGGTCGCTGCTTATAATTTGATGATTACTCGGTTATCGTGCAAGCAGTGAGTTAAAAAGGATGGACATATGAGTACACGTTTAACTCACTTTATTTCATATCGCGTATAAAAGAGTGAAATACCTTGCAGAACATACTTTTGAAAACATTCATTTAGAATCTGGTACGTATATTTTTATTAACCTTGCAAGTAAATGCTGTGAAATTTATTTTTATTTATTAATATTAAAACATATCATTGAGTGCTAAATATGTTTCTTATAATATAAGTAAATCAAAATGAGCTTATATGTGTTTCATTTTTTTTATAACTCTAAATTAATATAATAATGCTTTTAAACATTTCATAATATTAAATAATTAGTTTTTATTCTAGAATACAATTATTTCATATGCTAATTTAAAGGTCTGATTATTAAAAAAAAATATTTTACTTCTAAAATGAAACAGGTTTTGCATTGCATAATAAATTAGTAAAAAATATTTTTGCTGACAAGGAATAGAGAATTCCCATGTGAATGGTTTGTTTATTCATTTTACATTACTGAATTTTACTAAAAGTCGTAAAAGAAAGAATTTTATGTGGTTATAAATAATAATTTTTTATTAAAGTTGAGTAGATTGAAGTTTTATTATCCATTACTCTCTGATTCGAAAATATCCTCAGTAAAAAAAAAAAAATTCGTAAAATTACTTAACTTATTTAATAATAAATATAATTGTACATGTATTTTACTTCCATATTCAAATGTTGTTTGCTATAAAACAGGGAGGACAGACTTGTGCAGGTCACATGTATGGTAAGTTATCCGTACAAAAAAAAAAAAAAAAAAAACAACTCTCGAAAATTATCAATCCTATTTCATTTCTTTATTGATAAAAAATTAAATAATATTATTAAAAAAACCCAAGAATTGCATGCATGATATTACTTCAGTTTAATAAACGTTTTAGTGATGGCGTGATTTTGGCAATAACCCAACAGAGATGAGTCAAATGGTTTTTAATTTACCATATTCGTAGCTAAAAAGATTTGTTCACAAATATGTCCTGATCCGAACAGCTTTGCTTATGATAACTGTATATAGATGTAGTTGTTTCAGCAACAACTACATCTGCTTCGTTGAAAGCAATTTCAAAATGAAACATGTGTTTAGCAATAACTGTCGTAAATTAGGTTCATATAGATATAGCATAGAGATGGCACATTATTTGTAAAGAATCTGATTCTTCTAGCTGTAATAAAATAAAAATAAAGCGTTGAATGAAATATTTTTCTAGTATTTAAATTATTTTTCTTAAATTAAAGCTAAAACTAATCGTTCATCAGAATTAGAAAATATTTCATAAAACGTGTCATTCTATTTTTTTAAATTAAATGCACTCAAGGTGAAGTGGAGCACAAACTAAACGTTAATGGGTCGTGGTCAACGTAAAACATATTTCTAGTGGTCAAAACTCAGTAGCTTTAAACTTTAAACTTTATAAATGTGTTATGAATAACTGTCCACGAATTATTTACTAACTCATTTATAAATTAAAATTATTATTATTGTTATAGCATTTTGAATGAAAAAATATTTTGATATATTTGATATATATTTCAATATAATAAAAAAAATAAGAACAGATAGTTTTTTTTCTTCATAAAATTGCTTTTAAGCATTTGATAATATGAAATAATTAGTTTCTATTTTAGAATACAATTATTTCATGTATTAATTTAAAGGTATAATTATTTAAAAAATACTTTACATCTAAAATGAAACATGTTTAGCATTGTATCGCAAATTAGTTAAGATTATTTTTGCTGACAGATGATAGAGAATTTCCAAGAGAATGGCTCGTTGATTCCTTTTTTTGATTTAATTCATTTTAAAATTATATATAAAACATTCTTATGCACAATTGTTTACTTTTTACATGCAATTCATGTTGTACTTCAGTGTCAAAGAGTAGTCATGATGAAACATTTCGTAATTGCTGCCTTGCTTTGTCTTGGAGTATTGGACATAAATGCGTGAGTATTAATTGTTAGTTTTATTGAGTCAAATGTTAATTTTCTGAAATCTTAATTTAGATCAGTAGAACAATAAATTCGAAATAAATGATAAATGAAGCAATAAATTCGAATCATAAGAATATATGGTTTTATTTGAAAGAATTATTTGTTATGGCGATACTATTCTATAAAAAAATATTTGATTTCTGTAATAATGGGATAATCTATAAACAATATATGTGAATATTGAATACTGAATTTGTTTATTGCTATGAAATTCTTTTAACTACATTTTAATAAATTTATATCAATATTATATAGCAGGAAATTGGAAAGATAAGTAAACGTAATATAATTTGTAGCAAATCATCACTATGAAGAAAGTGTACAGCAAAAGAAAAGCTATATAAACAATAAAGGATGATTTACAACAATTGAAGATAAGATTGTATTGCAATACCTTGATTAAAATTTTAATAATTTAAATTCATATGATATTGAAAAACTTGTTGAAATGAAAATTGTAATAATATTAAAACTTTTTTAATACAGATCACTAATGATCTATCATAAGTGTTCTGTATTGAAGAATCAAGAAATACTAAGAAGAGTTAGCAAAAATCAAGTTTTTTCCCCCAATTATTATTGTATTAGGGAAAAAATTGATTTTTTCTAACTATTCCTAATATTTCTTATAGATTTCCCAAATTGATCGTTTGAGTAAATTTTCACGTAATTGCATCAGATTTTCAAGCAAATTTATATTTATTTGTTTAATTAAATAAAAATTATAGATTTTTAAAACTGTTTCAAACGAATTTCACTGTTAAAAATCAATTTATCAAGTTTATGATAGCTTGACATTCGTTACGAATTAGTCTGTCTGTCAAAGTTGAATGTAATAATCTTATTATAACTGGGCACTTGTATTAGGTTTCAACTCAGAAAACATGTTAAGCATAAAAAAAAAATATTACATTAAATCCATTTGTTGAATATTTAACTTAATTACTTATTGTTTTCTGTTAAAAATTTTTTCTCTTTTACTTTTTTGATTTATTAAGAAAATTAACAATTTTCAAATTAATTTACAGGCAATCTATGACTGAAAATGCGTTGACGCAGGAATATTTAACCAATCTTAAAATATCAGGTTATAACAAAGATATAATGCCTGAAGGAAATCATGGATATGGTGAGTGGTTATTGATATTTTAACTATTGCTACTTTTCCTTCTCAGATTATTGTATATTTCTTAAGTCTATAAATATATATATATATATATATATATATATTGTTTTTCAGATACTAGATAAATGGATTTTTTTATTTTGTAAGTCTTTGTGCTCTGGTGGTATATCAACAAATAAATTTTAATTTAATCAAAGTCATTTAGTTAAAATTCGATAAAAGGTTTTTTAAGCGAAGTGTTGTTAGTTTCATAAATTAAAATTTCTGTAAGATATAATTTTTTACAGAGACATTCAAAGAAATTTTATAGAAAATAGTGAATGTTATTTAAAAATATTGAAATCTGTGTATGAACTGTTTGATTTAAAGGCAAAAAATCTGCCCTTTTGTCTTTAAGTATTGTAAGAATGTATATTTAAAAATAATGTATTGGAAAATTTCTGTATATCTGTATCTTCTATCTGTATCAAAATTTCTAATCTGATTAACATCACCAGTTAGTTTATAAAGCGTTTGATTAAAACTGTGATAAAATCTGATAATTATTACTCGCACACCCAATTTACAAGACAAAATTGTATAAACTTCAAAAGTAGATTTACCGCTATGGTTCACTGAACTTTTTAAAAAATATACAGCTCTATAGATTTTTCCCAACGAATAACAAACCGTCTCTGTTATCTTACCACATGTGTGGGAATGCATCGCCATGAGTGCTGCGTTTGTTTGGTCTGCGGACATTGACTCCGCCTTTCAGATGCTTTATCAAAATATGTCTTACAAGTAAAAAAAAATAATTAAATAAAATAAAGAGAGAGAAAATGAAAAGCTCATCAATTTTAATACTTAAACGAATTCACCCGTTCCATTATTGGTTTAAAAATCAAGCATAATTTTATTATAAATAAATATGAATCTTTAAAATTTCAGTCTTTGTTAAGCATAATTTTATAATAAATGAATAAGTTAATATTTGAGTTTTCTATTCTCAGAATATTAGAGAAGATACAAAGATATTAACAAAGTAAAGATATTAAACAGATTTAATTTGCAATTCTTTTGAGAACAGCTTTTCTGGAAAAATGGCCATTAGGGAGTTCGTGCGAAGTATTACTGAATTGTTAATATTATACTCAAATAAAAATAGCAATGATAACTGCAATTAATTACTGAATGCATTGCAATGATTGACTAACAAGTCGTTAGTTTTGCCTACATACACTAAAAAAAAAATAAATAAATAAAAAAATAAACAGATACCTTTCATTGAATCGTTATGCTTCAACACCAAGATCTTTGTTTTCTACACATGATGTGATATCAGAATTGACCATCTTAAAACGATTTTTTAAAGCTTTGTTTTCATAAAAATCATCACTTCAAATTATTGACTTCATTAAATAACCACTTAAATTACTCAGCCTTCATTAAATTTCAACTCAAATAAGAACATCGGCGTGAAAGACATTCTGAGTGAAGGATTCAATCAACTGAAATCTTTTTTTTTTAATCATGGAAACGAAAATATCACAATTATTTTTTTTATATATAACTGAACTTATTTTCCTTAACTAAATTTAATTAATATTATTTTCAAAGAAGTTATGATATTTGTTTTGGATTAGAAATTGATCTATCGCAAAGGAAAAAAACTAAGAGTAGAGTTTTAATAAGAATTAATTGCCTGAATTAAGAGTCCTTGGGGACGAGGAAAAATGATAGTGATTGAGACAATGTATATAAAGGCTTAATGGGAGTTTTCAAAGTTTTCTCACATACGAACAGCAAGTTTGAGCAAGATAACCTAAAAGGAAAGTAGGATATTGCTTACTCTATCCTGTCTTCATCACTCATCAGTGGGATTTTAGTAGGATATAAGGCTCACTAACGTGCAACGATATATATAGATTATATATAAAGAACAAAGACTGGAAGCACTTTCATTATAAGACAAAAAATACCCTAGAAATTCTAATATATGTTAAAGATATTATGTAACATTTAGATGAATGTGAGAGAGATATGTTGAATGACTTTATTTTATCTCGGATATAACTTAAATTCACATTAACTGATAATATCAGAAATATGAATAAAAAATATTGCTTTCAACTTTAACCTGAACAAAAAAATATAGTCATTTTTAAAGAATTTTCTTTTTACTGAAGTATTATTTTCTTCATTCTCATTCATATATTATATTCTTGATTTAACCTGATGTACAATAAATGACACCAGTTCCTTGAAGATCACTTAAGAAATTTATTTTTTGAGGATATTATTATATTTTAAGGATATTATTTTATAACTTATTGACGGCTTTATAAAAAAGATTGGACTCATTTTATTGCAAAGATATTGCTTAAGTGCCATAATCTGTTAATGAAATGAAATGAAATCAAACAGTTTATTTTCTTTTTTGATACATTTAAAAATCTTAATTTATTTAATGAATGATATAACGATTTGTGAAAATATGATACTGTGACTTACATTATTTTACTTTTAAAAGGTTTAACTTTTGACTTATATATATTTCAAAATTTTAAATTGATTTATGTGAAATGTTTTTTTTTTTTTTCCTAATCTACATTGGTATTCAAAATTAAAAGAATTGTCTATTTTGGCAATTTTCACGAAAAGAACTGAACGAAAAGTAAGACAAAATGTAAATCTCAAGTGTCAAATGTGTAAACTTATACAATCACAACGTGTGGA
This sequence comes from Caerostris darwini, assembly GCA_021605075.1. Classification (NCBI taxonomy): domain Eukaryota; kingdom Metazoa; phylum Arthropoda; class Arachnida; order Araneae; family Araneidae; genus Caerostris; species Caerostris darwini. The sequence goes on along the minus strand of BPLQ01013598.1, from coordinate 326,577 downwards.
TATATTGAGGAACAAGCTGTATAAAACTGCATTTGGCAATTTCCGTTTTCCTTTAACTCAGACAACTCGGTGAACTTCGTAGTTTTTTTAGCAATTCGGCATAATTTAAAAGCCCTTTCGGATAAAGTGAATAATAAATAATTCAATTAAAATGGGTGACTGCGAAAGTTTGGATGATGAATGAGGTTTCAAATCGTGTAGAGACTAGAAACTGGTAAGTTTCAAGTGTAGATTGAAATGGGATTCCCAGCCTTGTGTTCAACTAATGAAAACATTTTAAAAATACTGAATACGTAGAAAGATTAGGTAAGATCATTTTTGCTCTATTCGTGGCTCGATTGTGACAACTGTTCTATTTTTGTTTACAGAATAGTTGTGAAGCACTATTCTGTAAATAAATATAACAGTAAATAAATATTTTGTATTTATTTACATAATAGTTGTGAAACATGCATATGATTCAGATTTATCTAAAATAGTGCTCACAATATAAGAAAAAATGGGTTAAAAGCGAATACGGTCCAGATTTGCAGTTGTACTTTATCAATCTTTTTTGCAACCAAATTTCGTCTAAAGTGATTTTATTTTTCATCACCATAGTCCCACTAAAGATTTAAAAATTATAATTAAAAAAAAAAAAACTTTAGATTAAAAAAAACATCATTTAATAAAATGAAATGAAATTGCATCGTAGGGACTCATTGAAATTTATTTGTAATATTAAAAACTTTTTAGCACTACATCTATGTTTTCTAGCTTACAATTATTGTACATTTGAATTGTGAAATCTAAGACATGAAGAACATATTATAAATTATTTTTACTTATATTTTAAGTTAAATTATTAACTTTTAAATAAGATTATGTATTTGATAAAATACATTATGCCTCTTAATTGTACGGTTGGGTCACGTTCATACTTCCAAAGAAGAGGTGAGAATGAACTAAAAGATTTTGGAATTTTATATGAGAGGATTAGAGCACCTTTAAAGCACAAAAAAAAAAAAAAAAATGGAAGTACTTTCTGAATGACACAACTTTTATCTATTATGAATAACAAAATTACAAATAATTATATATTTGTTAGTAAGCTATCATTACCTTTAACTGCACACATTGATTAACTACAATTTTTATCATTATTGCTATTATTTTTTCAAGTCCAATACTCAAAATACTATAATTTGGTATAAAATTGGTGTAAAAAACCTCTTATATTGTTATTAATGTAAAATAGCTTAATAAAATATAAAAGTTACTTCATTATTTAATAATAAAAACAATAGGTTGGTGGGGGCAAAAAAATAGGGTGGCATTGAAGGGGCAGCATGCTGCCGAAGTAAATTATTCGAGAACCACTACATTGCACCATAAAACATTACAAACATGTTATTATGCTGTCTCAAATTATATCAGCATAACCTTACTTCTGCTGCCATCTACTGACACAACTCAGTTCGTTATTATGTGCTGCCATCTACCGTGACAAATTAAGTTTAGTCGTACCCCACTTAGAGGTTGCTAACCTTTAAAGTAGCTATTGTGCAGAAAATCTCATTTCTAGTTCGCAGATGGCGTCCGTTGATGTCACTGCTTTTAGAATAGAAGGGACTCGATGGTTATTGGCTCAGCATCTGTTAAATGTGTGACATCGACAATTAAGCTGCTTGGCAAATAATAAATTTTTTTCGGGTCTCACACAGGCCCCCAAAATGTGGGGCAGCTAAATCTGAAATCCTTTCAGACGGTCTCCTTCCATCGCCCTTGTGGTCTGTTCGTGGTTACAGGAACAGAACAAGACTACTGTATGCCAATAGAAAAAAAATATGGGAATCGACTGTTTTTTAAGATTTTAGTTTTATTTAGTGCTAATTAAAAATTAAGAACAGACTTTTTATTCTTAAATACTTTTCTGTTCATTTAAATTCAAAACCTAAGATCCTAAGATCTGAAATTAATTGCAGAAAATTAGCTTTAGAAGGCTTGGATAATTGTTACATGTTTCATTTAAGGTTCAAGTAACAGCTAAATTAAAAAAGAAGTTTCGAAAGAATATTTTTTAATTTGAAATAAATTTGTAATGCTAGATATGAGAGCAAATGATATGAGATGTCTTTTAAAAAAATGATTATCAACAAGAATCGATAACTTTTCTAATTGCTATATTTTCTATTTATTGCAGCATAATTAAAAATCATATGGTGGTCTGCATTACGATAGTTAACTGTATGATTGTGTGAGTCTCGATAATCAAGTGTCTAGTAAATCCTAAATCCAAAGAGGCTCTGATATAATTTTTTCTCTTTTGACACTGCCCAATTTAAAATTTTTTATCTCAAACTGCTTATGTATTACCTAGATATTTGCTGTTCTTCTTGGAATGCCACCCCGATTTAAACGAGTTGTATTGCTTCTTAGGGGTATTGTTAATGGATGACCTTGTCGAACGAGATTGTCATAAATTTCTTGAACTCAAGAAGTAAGACATTATAATTGCAAGAGGAAAATGATCACAGAAAGAAAACAGTTTCCTTAGATGCTAAGATAAAGAAAATTGATTATTCAAACTTTGAAAAAGAAAAGACTTTGCAAATTCATAATGTATGGCACCCTTAGTTCCTTTCACTACTTAGAGTTGCAGTAGTACCGCCAAATGATCTATTTTTGCTAAACTGAACTTGCCAGATAGCTCTGCAAATAGGATAATTTCTACACAAATACAAAAAATTCTTGTTTTCGTCACTGAACTATGTGAAATTGATGCTATTACAAATAAATTTGGACTTACATTTCAGTATGCTCTTTATGATTTTTTTTTCAAGCTTATTTTGTCTAGGACTTCACTAATATTTCTATATTATTCATTTTGCCATAGAAAGGTACGCTTATTTTCACGTTAACCAATACTCTTAAAATAATCAATTTTCTGACTTGATCATTGGTGCAAGTGGACAAAAAAACTTATAATTGCTTCTTTTCACAGCAAGTTTATTTTTGTATTAAAAGAACGACAGATATGAAACAAAATCAGAATTGAGCGTGACAGAGGAATGGACATCAAAATAATTATAAATAGTAGTAACTTTTAGAAACTAAATCGAGTTGCTTTATAGAACGAGCAAGGTTTTTTCTAAAAATAGTCAAAACTTTACTTTCTTTGGAGTAATGAAAAGACTAATTAGCATCTTATATTTGGCCGCCGATGAGCGAAAAATATTTTATATATATATATTATAAACAAATACATAATTCGCTGTAATAATAATTAGTCACGGTAAATTGTTTTTTATTTGTTTCATATAATTATAACAACATTTTAAAATTTGTTTATGTTTTGATGTTATGTATAATTTAGCATGAATTTTATGAACTATTCTTTTTTATAGGTTCACCAGTAGGTGTACTTTGTTCAATGTATCTGTTAGATATCTCAAAAGTGGATGATGTAAACATGGTAAGAGTTGATTTTACATCTCATTAATTATTTAATAATCCTTAGTAGCATGAAAACCTACTTATTATGTCTTTTTAATGATTTAAAAAAAAATTAATTTTTTTATAATTTTTGTTTTTAATTGAAATTTTTTTTTTAATTTCTACATAAAAAAAAATAGCACTTAAAGTAACATACTTTGTAGTAATTTTATTCAGTTTAAAATTTTTATTATGAGGATTTATTTTGCTAAGTTTGCTAACAAGAAACTTTACATTTTAATATATGCTGTAGTTTTTTTTTTTTTTTTTTTTAACTTCTTCCGCAGAGAATCATTTCTCATTGGGATTTAATTAAGAAATTGAAGCAACAATGATATTAAATATTCACAAAATGCAAGAGAAAAAAAGCTCATTATTGGTTTCAAAGAAGAAACGACGTTTTTTTAGAAAAGTTTCATTTTTCATTTCAAAAATTTCTTTTTTAAATCCTAAGAGACACGAAAGCTTATTATTTTGGAAAGGAAATGTATAAAATGTAAGAAACGGCTATGCCGATTAGACTAACTTAAGAAAATTAGTAGTTAAAATGTAGGAATTTCGAGTGTTCTTTCAAAGTGTATAATATTTAATTAAGCACTTTTAGAAAAACTGCAGTTTTAAAATGGAGAATTAAATAAAATCCAATTTTTTTTATGCATGTGTGTTTAGATTCATTGCTTAAAAAGTAAAACATTTAATATATTATAAAAAAATATTTATATATATATATATATAAATATTTATCTAAAGGAATTTCCTTTTAATTTCTTCAATAGGAAACAATAAGTATTTATTTTTATGTTACTGTTAATGAGAAATATTAATTAAGATAAATAAAAAAATAAATGTATGAAAATATTCCTTTAAAAGTATTAATTAATAAATCGGTGAATACCTAATTTCTTTGATTATAATTGAATGAATGTTTTCTAAGGATTTTAGGGGTACTTTTTACTTCCGTCAATCCTGGAATGATTCACGCTTGGCTTATACTGATCAAGATATTAATACAATCATTTTCAATGATCCACTCCAGAAAATTTGGACTCCAGATTTGTTTTTTGTTCAAGAACGGCAAGGAATTCATCATAATTTAATTTCTCCAAATGCTTTTATCTTAATAAGTCCCGAAGGAGAAGTTAGGTACAGCGTCAGGTAAGATGAAAATTTCGCTGAAAAAGCATTTTTTTTTTTAAGTCGTAATAAATATTTACATATGACAAACTTTTTATATAAATGCTTTAAATATATTGATGATATCTAGATTTGTAAGTTAATCAGTTCCAGACAAGTGTTTTGTATTTTAATAAAATTTTACTTTCGTTTGCCGGGCACTCTGACCTAAGTCATTCTTAAACAAGAATGATAGAGATACAGCAGATTCAAGATGACCAAGCAAGTACCCGTATTAGGCTTCTACATCATCATCACAATTGACTCGACAGCCCGTTGTGAGCCTTGGCCTTCTTTAAAATATCCAGCCAGGCTGTTCTCCTTTTGGCTGTGAACCTCCAGTTTTTGATCTTAATAACATTAAAATCAGAGTCTAAACAGTCGGCCCATCTTTTTTTGGTCTTCCCCTTGGTCGTTGTTCAAAATGGATTGCATTGAAAACTTTCAAAGCAGCTCTATCACTTTCCATTTTCATGAGATGACCAGCACATGTCATTCTGTTCAATTTAATAAATTTTAGAATGTCAATATCTCTAAAAAGTTTGTAAATTTCAAAATTGTATCTTCTTCGCCAATTTCCATTGTCATTGATACCACCAAAAATAGTTCGTAGCACTTTCCTTTCAAAGATTGCCAACATTTTCTCCTCTCCTGCTGTTAGTGACCATGTTTCAGATGCATATGTTAATACTGGTCTTATGAGAGTTTTGTATAGTAAAATTTTAGTTCTTCTTTCAATGAAGTGGGATCTTAATTGGTTTCTAAGACCAAATAGGCATCGATTGACGGCAATAATTATCTTTCGGATCTCGGGGTTGATTTCATTTTGATATTCTATCTTATTAGGCTTCAACACTGCACCCATATTAGTGAATTTAAAAGAACAATCATAGTTCTGGGAGTTCACACCTTCTTACCCCTTCATTCCTATGGAATTGCATTTCTACAGATTTATCGTGCATATTCGTGGCACAGACTCGGAAACTTTTTATCGCTTATAGGTTTATAGCTTTTTATCGGTCGGTATCGCTTGTTCTTGTTTCAAATGAAGAACCCTTCGGACAAGAACACAAAGTTACTGTCCACCAAGCAGTTACCAACCCGTTTTTAATAAAATATTTGCTAAATTTTTAATTTGGTTCATTTTGCTGAAAAATTATATTTTTCTACAGGGTTGATTTTTTTTTCTTTTTTATGTAAATTTCTATGTAGTTTTGTTTAAATAACTGTTTCTGTTCATTAATAGGGACATTTGACAAGACAATGCAGCACTGTAATCCGTGAAGTTTTGGCGATGAGACATTGATTCTAGAAAAATGATATTAAAAAAATTCCAAAAATCGCCAACTGAGGCCTAAACTTAAAAATTAAATCCTGAAAGTTATTTTTAAATTAATTATTTGATTAATAAACGTTAAAGTTTTGTTCAATTCTTAGAATTTGATTTTTATTAATATTTTTATTAGAAAAAAATCTCCCAATTAAGTAAAATAAGAAAAGGAAAAAGGTGTTTAGTTTCATTTTGATTGCCAAAAATGATGTAGTAGTTTTCAGATCAAAAGATTAAAATGAAATAATAATATTTAATGAAATGCACTAAAAAAATTAAAGACGAGTATCATTTTAAAAACAGAAAACACCGATAGCCAAATCTTCAATATTCAAAAGAAATCAATAAAATTTGAAGATTCACATAGATTATTTTGTAACCTGAACCTTATTTTCCATTTTAAATTATATTATATTTAGAATGGGACTAGCAGTAAATAAACTATGTAGTGGACATCATTTTATGCTTTTAGGAAATACATTTTCCGAAGAAAAATACTAAATAAAATATTTTATTTGGTTTCATTCTCAATAGTTGGATAATTATTTATTAGACTTATACATTTTAAATAGGTATACAGTGGCACTTTGGTATACCTCCTTCGCCTGCTCCAAACTTTGAACTTATACCAATGAATTCGTTCCTTAAGAAATGTAGGGAAAAGATCCTATTGTTATTGGCATATAATACATTTATGGGGTTCTTTAAAGTAATTTAAATACTGATTACTACTAAAATATATCAGAACAAAAGCAATTTAGATTAAAAACGTATAAATAAAAAGTTGAATTTTCTGACTTTTTCCCTACTTGGATCTGCTTAAGAATCACAAAATTCGACATTTACTCTAGTTGTGAAATTGTCTGTTCGTGTCAGACAATACTATGAGTGCTGGTTTTGGCTATGTTGGGGTAAGATCCATCCATTAGGCAAAGATTTTGAGCCGTGCGAGTCGTATACCAAAGAAAATGTTTCCAATATAAACAGACTTATATTAAGTTCAAACTACTTCAAAGTGACCGGTTTTCTTGGCGTTATAAACTGCTATAGGTTGAGAAGTAATTTCATTTTGAAGACAGTCCATCCCCATCCCTATATGTGAATATCTGAGCAATTCAACTTGAAGTCAATAGGATGATTCACACTACAATTTGTAGCGTAACCATATTAGAAAAGTGTCAGACATCCGTTTTGCAAAAGAAATACTTTCACTCAGAATTTCAACTCTTTCAACCAGTCTGAAAATTTCTTTTTCAAACGAAGCAATATCAATTTGCAAAGAAACGAAAATAAAGATTGGTTTTTCGTTGAAAAAAACTTATTTACCTAATCGTACTTATTAAAAGATGAAAATAAATTTTTTAAATGTTGTAGATAATTTAATTAAAAAGTGCTAATATTAATTACATATTTCAGGGTAAGCGTAACTTTTAGCTGTCCAATGGATTTCAGGAAGTATCCTCATGACAAGCAGAAATGCACTTTTACAGTAGAAAGCTGTAAGTATTTTTTTCTTATAATGGATAATAATAGATTTATGCTTCGTGCATTAGATTGCATATTGGTTTAAGCGTGCAATATATTAACTAAAAAAGTTTGGAAAATGAAAACTTACCATGATTATTTTTAAAATTCTAAAGTATTTTTATTTTTATTATAATAGTATTTACAGAAAAAAAATATTTCTTTGGCGATTTCTAAAGAGAAGTAAAGATGGAATTTGTAAAACTATTTTCTTGAACAAAATTGCTTGAAAAAAAGTCTAAAAAGTTCTCTATATATTTATATAATTTTCAGTAATGCTTTACGTTATTTAAATAATCAAATTGTTTCATAAATCTACAGAAAATAACTTTTAATCTAATAAAGCACATTAACAAGTGTTTTATTTCACAAAAATCTTTATTTAGTTTTCAGTAAATGATAAATTTATTAAATGCACTTCGATGCTCAATAAACAGTGTACTAAAAATTACACAAAAAAATTTGCTAAAATTACTTTTTTTAAATTTATCTATATATTCTAAAATTATATGTTAATGTATTCGTCATATGATTAATTATGAAATAAGTTACTTATACGCAACAATGTTCAAACATTTTCTGATTTGTACTTAATATACTTATAAAACTTCATACTAACGTAATAACGTATTTTCTAATTTCGCAAATTTTCTATTTTCTCTTTTTCTACTTATTTCTGTTTTTACAAATAAAAATAATCCATACAATTAAAAATTAAAAAACATAGCAAAAATATTGATGTTGTTTATAATAATAAAAACAATACTTAAAGAATAAGTAAGAAAATAAAAAATATATTTTTAATGTAAAAAATGTTTTTAAATACGACACAGTTCACTCTACTTCTGTCTGAAATATTATAGGTCAACATTTACAAAAATGATTCAAAAATGTTTAGTACTTATGACATGTTCTTAAAAAAACGAACCAGTTATATTTGTGGATATTCCTTGTATTATGATTGGGCAGTAAAATAACCTAGTTTAGTTTGAAAATTTATTGATAGCATTATGTTGTGTAAATGATAAATGACATTGATGAATTTTTTTCAGATGGTCACACCCGTGATAAAATGGAATTGAATTGGGATAGAAGGAAACACCAGCCCATCATGTATAATGAAAAAATTGAAATGTTGCCGTTTGAATTGAAGGGTGTCGAAGAAAAAGTTTCACACTTAACTTTTTCTTTTGGTAAGTATCCATACATATCTTCGATTCAATTCAATTATTTATTTTAATTTCATTTGGACACATATTTTATCCTGCAAGAAGACCTGTTCTTCCCGATTTTTTTGTGCCACCGCAACATCTAGGTTGGCATTCATATCCTCATTTATCTCCTCGAGCCAAACAAAAGAACTTTCGATGTCGCATTTATGATGGATTTTGAACCTAGCTCTTTTAGTTTGAAAATCACCTAGGCCGCTTCTTATTTCTTTGTTATTGATACATCATTATATTCTAAGGATGAATTTATAAAATAAAATTCCATGCATTTAAAAAAGGACGAAGTTTACTAATTACTGTATAAATTTGATATAATATTGGATTACAGATTGGAACTACAATAAATAAGATTTGACGTGTATTTTAAATCTTCTTCAGCGTGAGGATAAAATCAATTTCTTAGAATCGACATTCATGAAAACAACTATTTAAACCAGAATCCTTTGCTTTAACTTCAAAACAAATTCCGTATATTATGATAGTACAGAAAAATACCTTAACTTTCTAACATTGAAATTTAATTGATGGCGCTAAGTTCTGCAAATGATAAAAAGAAGGGAATTGATGAGTTTCCCAATTCATTTAAATATACGTTATTAGCTGAGTGCCAACTCTCAGTTTAACGAACTAGAAAATAATTCGAAAATGTAATCACTTTAAAGGAAAGCAAACAGAGCTACTTACTTCTTATGAGTATTCAAATAGATTAAATGCCATTACGAAGGAATATTTTAAGTATGTTTACATGGTATGCATTTTAAGTATCATTGCTAAATTTGAAACATTGTATAGCTTTCAAAAATCATTACAGTAATTGTCCAATAGAATTGCTTGGGAAGAAAGTGCTAGGATTGAATATTTCTGCAAATTCATAGAATGCTTTTTCATTTCTAAAGTTTGCAATGAATGTAAATGATTTCATCGGATTTAACTTCCGTACAAATAAACAAATTTATAATAATAAATCAAGATTTAATAAATATTTAAAATTATTATTAAAATTTTCAAATTTCCGGGTATTTTCTAACATTGCCTCCTTTGAAGAAGTCCTAAAGAAGAGTTGTTGCATTTTAATTCCTCCTATTCCCATTAATTACATATCAATGGTTCTACCAGATATTCATTTAATTTCCTTATTTACCTCACTTTTTCTGTTTTTGTTGCAATGCATATAAGAATAAAAATAATATATTCCATTTTTGCTTTCCCTTTGGTTGTCTGTGGCTCTTAGTCTCAACAAGTCTGTACATCGCTGGTATTTTATTTCATCGTCTAGAAATATTTAACTAAAGAATAATTATATGTAAACAAGTATTTGCATTGAGAACATTTTTATGACAGTTTCTTGATATTTCCAGGTGAATACACAACTCTTGAAGTGTCTCTATTTTTCGAACGCAAAGTAGGATTTTACGTGACTAGATTATACATTCCATTTATATTTTTGGTGGTAATCTCATGGCTGTCATTCTGGATTCCATCAAGGATGCTAACTGTGAGACTTTCCCTACTGCTGGTTATTTTGTACTTGATGGTAAACATAGGATCAGGAATCAACGACTCTATCCCACCAGCTTCCTACACAAAAGGAAGTGATGTCTGGATTGCTGTGTGCGAATCATTGGTCTTTTTAGCTTTTCTGGAATACATCGCTGTTTATATTCTTGCACGAAATACAGAAAAATGGCAGAAAAATGTCTGCAAGAATGACCCTGAGGCTCGAGGGGTTCTAGAACCGGATGATAAGGTACTGTAAAGAATTTTAAATAATCAATTTTTAGAATATTACTTAACAGTTTGATTTTTTTTTTGTCAAGAAATAAAACAAAGATCTTGATAAAAATGGAGATAAGTAACTTCATTTTAAATAAAAAAAACAAACTTATTTTTAGTAGTGCCATTTTTTGTCATATAAAAGTGTATTTTAACAGTTGCATAATTGTTTCAGCATCTTATAAATAATAAATTTCGCTCTTTTTATTTAAATAAAAAATAATAATTTAAATATTAAATGTGACATGTGAATCCGTATAAATTTTTTTTGTTGTTATTTAAAATATAATTAATTTTATTTCATTTACTTTAACTTTAGATTTGAAAAATTTGACTTGTTGAGGTCTTAGAAATATATTACTAAAATATTAATTAAGTAAATAAAATTTACCTAAATTATTTAATTAATAACTTAATGAAACTAATTGAGTAAAGTACATTTTTTCCAATTTAAATTAATAACTTAATGAAACTAATTGAGTAAAGTACATTTTTTCCAATATAAATTGATCTCAAACTTAAATGAAATAAATTATTCCTTCTTAAAAGTGCCCTAAATTACAATTAATTTTGCTTATCTTAGATAACCCTGTTTTAAAAAATTGCATTCAATCTTAATATCTCTTCCGAAATATGTTGGAAAAGAATGCCAAAAGGATTTTGAAATTTCATAAAATAAATTCAATTTTATCGTTCACTATTTTTTTTCTTAGAAATGTTGTTACCATAATCTTTCAGAGTTTTCTCAATATGTATACATGAATTAAAAATATCCAACATAATTTTTCCAAGAATTTCATGGAAATTTATGTAAATAGTTAAAAAAAAGTCCAAAGCTTCCCTACTCACATACATTCTTTTCATTTACAGATGAATTCAGTAAAGAATGATCTATCGAATTCTGCTGTTATGATGGCAAGTCGTTTAAAATCCAACATTCTTGCATCCAAGCGCATTGATAAAGCCAGTGCAGCATTGTTTCCGGTCTTGTTTCTGGTTTTCAACTTCGTTTATTGGATAGTTTACTGTACTGGACACTAACTACATACTGCTTTTTGTTAAATTATATGAAATGAAATTGGTTGCCACTTCTTATTTGCTATCTATCAAAGTAAACTTGAATTGTATTTAATGAATATCAACATGCTTCGATTGGCGATCCAAGAATTGCTTTGACTGTATTTTAGTAGATGCTTGATGATAGAAATAAAGTATTCGAAAATCAAGCAAAATATCTTCTTGGATTTAATTTAATGTAGTTTCTTAAAAGTTGTTATTCAATTAAAAAGAGACGAAAACAATTATTCCGATTGACTAACTTATAAATGCTGCTGATGCAAAATAATGGTGTTAAATTTCTGATTTTCTAAATTGACATGTATTATAAATATTTAAACATAGTTTTTAAAATTTAATATCACATTTATATTTTTTCACATTAAATGTTATCTGTCAAGATCTTTAGTACCTATATTCACACATAGGATGAAACTTTTAAAATATTCATATTAAATGCTTGTATAATTTCGATTTTGAATTAAAATTTGGAACTAGCTGGACAGTATTTTCATTTAGTATTCAAAATCTTTTATAGGTGTATTATTTCTGTTTGCGAATATATATACTGTTACAGGTCAATTATTCTGATAATAGGTTTTAAATGCCGGAATACTTGTTTTACCCGAAAATATGAGTATCGATTAACGTTATAGAAATAAGGAAAAGGAATCTATTTCTTTTTTGAAAAATTCTATGTATATTTATTCTTGAACCCTACATGCATTTACTACCCGATAAATAAAGAAAAATCCTTATTATTCTAATCAAAATTTTGGAGTTTTTTTTTACATTTTTCTGGCAGATTGAGCCACAAATATCTGTTTCGGAATAAAACAACGCTATATTCTTTTTATTCAGTTAAAATTCTAATGAAGGCGTTTTAGGAAGAGAACAAAAATTTGAAATTAAAAAAACTGAACTTGAATTCAAATTCCTGTTTTCAAGCTAATAAGATTAATTTAGAATATGTGAACGAAATGTTAGCAATATTACTTTTAAAAACTTGCTCTAAGTATTTTTTCAAGCAGGTGACTAAAACGATTTGTAGGGCTTGAAATAATCTTTATAAGAATGACACAAAGAAGATAAAATGGACTAGAATCTATAAGTTCTAGTTTATTAATTCTAACTTTTATACATAACATTAAAAGTCTATTATAAAACGTCAAATAAAAATTTTAGGGGCATTTGATATTCTTAAGCCTTTCCGAGATTTGTAAAGTGAACGAATGTTTTTGCAACTAATTATAAATAAATATGTTCATATGCAAACTGACATTCTTCAATAACGTTAATGTTGATTTGAAAATTATGATTTTTATAACATGGTTCTTACTTTTAGCGATATAGTATAACAGAATTTTATCCATTAAATTAACAAATCATTGCTAAGCTCCGATAGTTACAAAGTAGTCGTACTTTTCTGTGCGACTGAAAACTATGCCTTTGAGAATTGCAAATATCCTTTTCTTATATATCAATTTTTAAAAATATACATGCAAAACGTTACGTTAGAGTAAAATTGTATAATAACCCCGCACCCATCACTTTTAAGGTATTATTGCATTTGGTACTTTGAAATCAGTTATATTTATATGTAAGGTAGACTTCTGAATATATACATTTCGTGCTAATGTATTCTGGTCTGAATTTTTTTAAATGAACAAGGATTATTCGAAAAGATTAACTAGTGATTTTCATTTTATTCTAAAGATTTTCTATAATGTTTGCATATGTCTGTTGATATTTTCACTAAATGGTAACTGTACTAATGTTTCATATTGTTATTATGCATTTCTTTTTTGACTGGCGCTCGGTGCCGCAGTTTTCGGGTTCGAGTTCCATCCTTCTTCATGGATGCTTATAGTGGTTCAGAATCCACTTTAGACCGTAGATTTGTATAATAGGACTGTAGAGCTTTGGGCTGACAACCCTACTCCGTAAAAAAGAAAATATCTCCTGTCTCGAAATCTGCCTACTGGCAGATGGCCGTGCCCCACCTAGGGATGTTGCACCAATGAAGAACACGACCTATTTTAATTAGTTTCTTTCAATAAATTGCTTAGATCTAGTTTCCTATTTTTCCTTAGTTTGGCAAAAATAATTTAATATTTCACTAACTTTCATGTTTTACAAGAGAAGAATGCGTAACTGAAAATATTTGGACTTCGAAGTGTTTAACTAATACCTATGTATAAAATCTACAACATCCTTTGTTAAACTCATCCATTATATATTCTATAGTCTGTCTAATTTATCGATTTTGTACAGTAACTTTGATAATCGCATTTAATGCGCACAGTACAAGACTACATAGGTAACTAATGCAATAGTAAAACCTCTAGTATATTAAAATTGCTTTCAATAAGATATTCAATTATTATTGTTTTAATTATTTGATTTGTTGCTTAAATTTGTGCTGAATTAATAATCGAAGCTATGGAACAATTCAAGTTGATGAGGTATCAATGCTTAAGCACACTTTCGTAAAAATAACATTTAATTAAAAAGAAATATGGCTCATCTACGACATTGTAAGCAAATTTTATAATGATAATGAATGCAACAAATCTTTCACTATAAAAGATCATTCAATAGTTTACGTAGAAATCTATTATTCAAAAATTAAGGACACACTGAATTTTTCAAATTTTGTAAAATAAAATAATAAAGACCTCAAAATATAATATTTATCAGTTCTGAAGTTTTTTGTACAAGAAACTTATAATTAAATGAAACATATAAAATTAAATCAATAATAATAAAATTATGATGAAACTAATGAGATTAAAAATTTTTTATTACATATAAATTAAAATAAACGTATAGTTTTGCAATACCTAAAAAATTTTGCCAAATAAATTGTTTTGCCTGTTTTAAAATAAAATATTTTTCTAATTTAATACTAGATTGTAATAAATATTGAACATAACTGCTAATTATTTCAAGTAGAATTGATTTGTATTTTTAATTAATTGATAAGAACTAATTACATTTGAATTCTCGTATAACGTGCAATAAATGCATTATGTCGCAATTAAGAAACAAAGAAATGATACAATGCACAATGTTGTCTTGTGAAACAGTCTTAAAACCCTTTCACCAGATACTGATGTTAAAAGATATTTTCTTAAAATTTACTTTGTAATAAAAAAATTCTTCATTGCATAGAAATTTGCAAACTGATTTTGTAATTTGTACTTGGTTATAATTGATAACAGAGAAGATAATTCGAAAGTAATAACAATCTAACAATAGCTGCAAAGGATGATTGTATTTTAGGGTTAGATTTTGTTCTTTGATGCTATTGATATAAAACCAGATAACATATAGTAACACCGTTTGGCTCTTAGTTTTGTAAAAGAGTTGAATATGAAACCCTCCAACTTCTAGAATTTTTAGAATACTGATTATCTGTTTTCAATAATTTCTTCTTAAAGTATTCACTCAATAAATTCAAATCGATAATTTTATACCTGAAGGCACGGTTCTTTGTATTGGATTTACGCTTAAGATTTTATGATTTTCATCGGAAACAGCTGTCGTTCGCTGTCATCAGTTTTACTTAAGATGCACAAGATGTTGCACCATTCTGCTGAACGATTTGAACTCCTTTTGGGCATTGATTACCAATTTGTGGTGCAGCCTGCAGCGTTTGTCTAATACGTCTTTGGTACAGAATCCAAATTCTCTTTGGTACAACTGGCTCTTCGTTCGTTTAATGGTGAAAGTTTTTGTTGTTGTTTTCTTTTATCATTTTAAATTGCGGTGAGGACATTTGGTTTCATGTGTTTTTAAAGGCAATTTGTTTTGTCTTTAATTTTAATGCTTATAAAATTGCAAAAGATTACAAAGTAAAGTATTCAGTAATTTTAATGCATTGCGTTTTTTACAGTATGTCCTAACCAAACGCGAGGTTTATAACATTAATATATTACGAACACGGCAAAATCGCGTTGCGAACTTTCAATGGAAAAAAATTAAACGATTAAGATAACACGAGTAGGTAACAGCGCGTTTTGTCTGTTAGATATAGTTTTAATTAAGAATGTTTGCGTAATTTAAGTAAATTTTTTTAGCATTGTAATTAAAATGGAAAGATGAAACAAATCTTATCTGGAAAGATTTTTTTACAACCTCGCTATGATTAATAAATAGGTGCACGATACAATTAAAAACAAAATGCTGACGATTTTTGCTTGGGGCAATGACTAGCGCAACTGTTTCAAAATGTTTCAGTAAGGAGCACAGCAAATGTAGGTTTCTATCAAGCTGCTGGTCAATATGATAGTCTCATTGTCAACTGGTGTTGCACGACAATCAATTCTTCTTTTGTATTGTCGTTTTCGATTCCTTCTTCTATATTTGAAGAACGTTCACTAATTTTTGCTCTTGCATTTTCAACATTTAAATTTCAATCGAAGGAAATCATTTTAAACTGCGCTCTGCAGCATACTGCTTATGAATGATATAGTATCGTTGGACAAATGAAATGGAAATAAATAAAATAACATGTGCATGCAAAATCGTATTCTACAAATTTGTACTCGTAAGGGCTTACTGTATTATTAACTTTCTGAAAACGTAGAAAATTCTTAATGGAATTAAACGGACAAAAACAAAATGTAAGCTAGATAAAAAGTAACATTCAAATATTCCAAATTACCAAAGATAATTGAATTTCTGAATGCTTTAATCATTTCACTAAGTATTAAAAATAATGTTATTTAATAAATTAAATTCTATTTTGGAAATGGTACTTTTTATAAGTTTATTTTTGTGATATCTTATAATGGTGTTTGATATATTTTATTAATTTTAAATTAATATGGATACTGCATTTGTTTTACATGAATACCTGATGAAAATTTCAAATAGTTCAACGTAAGTCACTAACAATATTTCTTACACTCAATTTGGATACACCAATAAAAATGTGGTATGTCAAATATTTTTTTTTTAATAACAAATGTATCATGAGTTTTTTTTTTTTTTTTCTTTCTTTTGTATTAAATGGTTCAAAGTAAATGTGTCAGAAATTGAAGATGTGACGTTTTAAGTCTGCAAAATGATTTACGGTATAAATAATTTTCTAAAAACGTAGAAAAATCTAGCGTAAAGAAATGTTCTAAATTTGTAAAAAAATTTAAATATTCTAATTTTATTCTAGTTTAAAAAAGTATTTTTTAAGAATGTACTTAAAACAAACATTTTTATAACGTTAATTTAGAATCCATATCAAAAGAATACTTAAGTTCTTCAGTTTTTAAATATAAATGTCCACTGATGGAGATTAAAATAATTACACCACGAAGGTGGTATGCTACAAAAAAATTCGAAATTTAAATTAAGGATAGTGTTTGCTATAACGGTTAGCATTTCAAAGCATACTCGCAAAGCAAATAGGCACCTATGGTCTATATAAAAGGGAAGATTGTAAAATGAGTCTCTTATACCGAAAAAGCCTTCACTCGTTGATTACACGAGGAAAGTCTTATATGCCTCATGTGAGAAGGAAAGTCTTCCAGTTTATGTTGGAATTTAATTGTGGCAAGATAGAGGCTTACTGATTATCGTTCCTTGATATCGCTGGAATAATACGAATAAGAATATGTAATCAATGATTCCGCTAGGGCCATATAAATTTCCGTAGGGTATCCTAGGGACCCCAGTCATTAATGTTACGTATCCTGACTTGGGCCTTGAATGAAATAAGTGTCAGCATAGTCGGTGAGATGATATCTAAAGCAATACGATTGTACGGTATTTTTTTACCTGTATCAGAAACAAGTGTATCTACAATAGTGTATTCAACGACGTACTTGGAAGAAGAATTGGCTTTTCTTTTTTTAGAAGAATTTCGCTTTTATATAAAGCATCATGATGGTCGTCTTCGAGTGTGGAGTCACTGAAGAGAATGACATCGTCGTACGGATCCATTATCTAAAATTAAGACGTAGGGCTTCACTGGATACGCATCTCAGTTACCTGTAATTTCCATTTCCCGTAATATGGACAACCAACGTTATATTTCTGATGCACTAAGGTGGCATATCTTAAGCTTCCGCCATGTAACATTTTAACATATTAATTTCTTATAGCATGGTGACCGTATTGTACTGACTTTTTTTTGATACAGAAGATGTTCAATTGCTACCTCGATTAACAAGTTACCAGATCTGTTGCGAATAGAAAATGTGTGCTCATAATTTTTTTAGATAGTGGCAAGCCCCCCTTAGCATAAACATAATTAGTAAAATTGATTAACTCTCTCATAGAATTGAAGCCGCATGCAATACAGCACCTGTAACTGCCATCTAAACTTTGTTTGACTCTATACCCAGCCGGATTAGAATTGACTAATCCTGCAAAAGGTGACTGCTCTGGGTACTGATTTCTGCATGCTTCTTATCTTAAAATTGTCTTTAAATTTTATCATGCCCTCTCTTCAATCCCAATAATACTGTACATATAGAATAATTCTATTATTTGCTTTTCTTCTTGCTATAGCAATTATAAAAGTTAGCACTGTACCAGCACTGTATTTGATAAAAAATGAAAAGTTCATCTAGAAATTAGTTCTCTTAGATTTTTTAACTAAAACGGATTAATTTTCTAAGTAACATAGTAATATACATTCAAATTAAATTACCCCAATTAGTAGATTCTTATTTTTACCGTTAAAATCATCATGTTTCACATAACTAAGCATTTTGAAATTTATATACCAAAAAAGAAGATATTGTACGAATTCTTGTACAATTCAAGTAAAATTGGCTATAAAGCAGTTAGAATATGGTAAAATAATGGTTTCTTCAAAGCATTTCGCATCTTTAACTATGCTATGTTAAGTATAATTAATGAATATTAGTTTAAATAATATTTAGTTAAAAGCAATGACTTATTTAATTTTATTTTTGAGAATTGGAATTTGTTTTAATTACTCTAATAAAAATGGATTTTAAATTTTTTTTAATCATATTTTTTTGTTATAACATAATGTTTAACTATTTATAAAATAATGCATGTTAATTTTTTAAGATAAATATTTTTTTCAGTTAGAGTGATTGTGATGATGACTAATATAAGGATAAACACTATAGTTGTTTTTAAATAATATACAATCAAATCTACTGCTCATTGAAGTTTATTTGAGAGAAAAAAGAATGCAGCTTTAACTTTCTTTACACATGAAAGGAATAAAGAACAAACAATAACAGAATACAATACTTTCTTAAACCATTGACAATTCTTTTCTTATTGGAAGAAAAACCTAAAAAAGGAGAAAGTAATTTGAAAAGAACATTGATGAGTCAACAATTTCACAAGAATCGTTTTATTCTATTTTATGTACGTTTTTCGTAATGGTGCGAAAATTGAAACACTAATCAAATCATTTTTTACAAGTCGGCTGCACATTACTGTAAAGTATACAGTTTGGGAGATTCCCATACATGACAACATTATTTTCAATATCTCATTAGACACAAATACGATGAACACTCGTCAAGAACCATAATCGATAGATTCCAACTACTTATTTTTAACAAGCACAAAGAAAGTGTCTGCGTTTGGGCCAAGTTAAAAGCCTCGAACATTTTTTTTTTTGCCTTTTGAAAGCTACAACAATTATCTGTAACACATGTCAGCAACTAGGAAAGAGGAATGCATTTCTGAAGAAGGCATCTTGGTTTATAACTGTAAATGTCTGTAACACAATAATTACACAGTGAGCTCTAGAATTCTTTAGTTGCATTTCGACTTTGCAATAAGTTTTTTGAGGCCTACCTCTTAACATCCGTCTGTACAGAAGCAAGCAAAGACCACAGATTGTCATAACATGCATAGAGGTAAATATAAGATAGACTTGCTAAGCATCCCACAGTTTATTGGCGAGTAAATTTAAGAATTTTAAAAGTGTCTTACTATTTTTATGTAGCAACTTTTACTAATTTTAAAAATTATATTACATTTATACATTTTTAAACACGAGGCAAAGAGTTCAACGGATATTGAATTCTGAAAACACGTTTTTATTATACGAAAAAGAAATGTTTGGAAGTCTGATTCAGCTTTTATCTTGAAGTAAAGATTTCACCTAGACGGAGAATTTAAAAATTTTTATACTTTTATATGATCACTGTTCAAAATATAAAATTTATAAAAATACCCTTGTGCATTCTGTGTTCAATGATATTAAAAGAATTTTTGTTAGAAAATGCATACTATATATTGAAGCACAATACTTCTGTCTTTAATGAATATTTCAAACAAAACAAAACAAAAATGGCTATTTTTTTATATAATTGTTTGACTTATTCATTATGTATAGCAACTTAAATAATTATTTATTGTGTTTCATAAGCTTTTCGTTCTTAATATTTCTTTGAATTTTAAATCTATGCTTACAAAACATCTACATTTTTCTCGTATTCTATTTTTCAAGTGCTCACATATGTTATGGATATAAATAATATTGTATATATGCAAAGGAAATGCATGACTTACAATGAACTAGGTAATCAAATGAATAATTTTTTTTGAATTCTTGTAAACATTCTTGTTTTTGTTTCATAAATTGTAGGATGCTTAGTTTGTTTTAATTTATTATTTTAATAATAATTTTTTTTTATATTTTGATTACATTTCTTTGTTAAATTCTGTTTATAATTAAAGTTAATACACCAATGTGCAAGAAAAAGTTTGAAATCAGTTTTCAATGGAACTCCCGTTTCTAAGCCCAATCCTTAATTATAATGAGAAGCAATAACAGTTGGACCGAAGTTTTCACATTATTTTTTATTTTAGTCATAATGAAGAAAGTCTTGAATTTGAAGTTTTAGCTTCAAAAACAAATCGAAATTATTTTTTACACTCAAAGTTTTTTAAATACCCAAAGACATTACAGCTATAAATGACATCTTAAGGTTGTAAAAGATCATTTATGAGATCAAACTCATCCGATTACAACATGCTCAATAATCACCTTCTGATATACAATCGAACTGTTTTTATGCAACAGTATTTGTTTCACAAATAGGATATAAACATTTCGAAAATGAATGAACAAATAAAAGGGCTCCAGAGACCTAGGGTCGGACCCTTTTCACATAAACACATTCAAGTTCATAAATACAGTTTGAAAGACAAGATATCTAGACTTGTTATTATAAAAAATACAAAGCACAAGAAACAACGATCCAATTTTTACCATGGTATCTGTTATTGACACATTTAAGATACACATTTGAAGCACTTCAGCCTATGGCTTTAGATACATAGCAATACGAATTTTAGAGATTGAATGAAACATATTCTCATACTTTTCGAACAATAACACTGTAGCTTAAAATAGAAGATAATATCAAATGTACACAACATGTATTTCACTGTACAAACCTGCTGCTAGATGAAGACAAATAGGATCTGATAATCGGAACACGTCAAATACTTACTTTTACAAACACTTATCTGAATCTGAAATTAATAACAGAGCGAAATCTGTCCGGTTAATTATTAAAAAGCTCGATTTGATCCAATTTTGTGTACATAGTTTTAGATAGTTTTGGAAAAGTGTAATTAAATGGCATTATTAATATGCTAAAAATGGGCAATCCTGAAAGTAATTTTAAGAAATGATAACCTTATATTTTGATATCGAGTCTAAAGCTTATGTGCAATATCTATTTACACTCACATGCTTATAATTCAGTCGTAGCTTATATAATGACTTTTGAAATCGAATAATAAGGTGAATAAATAAGGTGAACGTAATAGAAGTATTTGAATTGGTAGAATGCATGATAGTATCTATATACACGTATGCTCAGAACCAACGTTCTTAAAACTTTCTAAACGTCTCTATAAATTTGTATTTGGAATCAAAGTGAAGTGACTAGATAATTGTTGATTAGAGTAGGGAGACAAAATACAACGTAGAGTGCTTACTACGTATTATTAAGATTGTTTCATATCATTTACCACAACTTGTAACGTACTCTAAAATGTCTCAGAACAGTAAGAGAAATTACTGTATTTTGAGAAAAAAGCAAGTACTTTTTTATATCTAAGTAAAAAAGCATCAACTAAATGTTTAATATTTAAGGTGTGAAACACAGTTAAGGGAAATTATTGAATGACAATAGTGACAAAAATTAACCAAACACTTTGTGCTTGTTTAACCCTTCAAATAGCAATAGAATTTTAACAACAATTAAGTATTGAGAATCACTACTATTACATTCAAGCTCTGCAAAATTTTGAAACCTTTCCCACAACTTTAACACTCATTACATTATGGATTGCGCACAACAAATTAAATAATCCAATGAAGGAATTTTTTTTTTGCACAACAAACTCTGCGCTCAAATATTTAGAGCATAAATATATTAACATAAATATACTTATAGGTGAATGATCCATTCAAATTTACACATTTCTATTAAGCAATATCGCAGAGGGCAAATCATGTTTATTCCTTCGTATAATGAAGGTTAATTGGCAGTCAGAGTAATACATATATATTAATAAACATAAAAGCTATGCTAACTCCATTGACAAATCGGTATAGTATATGTATTTCATATTTATTCACTTAGTTTTAAAATTCATCTTTCCAATTCATTCGTGATTCATTTATTTATGTTAGTGTCTTTAAATTTTTAAATGTTGTTAAAACAAGTACATTGTATGAATATAATGTTTCTAGTATTACAGGTATTTAAAATTAAACATTTAAATACACATCGTTAGTGAGAAATTCAATACATACGTTGAATTTAAAATAAATATTCAAATAAAACTAGTAGAGATTACAAATGGAATGTTACTTTACAGAATGTATGTTATTTAAAATAACGTTTAAATACATTCGTAGAATAAGGGATTCAATACATTACACTCGGTTCGAGTTAAGCATTTGAATTAAGAATGTCATTTAAAAATGCTACTTAAATTAGTGATATATTTGTCTAAAATGAAAAGAAAATATATGATTACTAAAGGAATATCCACAAAATTGTTGAATTTTTTCAAGTTTTTTTTTTCAGTATTTACAAACTACAAATTCTATGAATTCATGTGACACATTAGAATGCGAGTATTCAAAATTTAGCAATTAATTTTTGTTTTACTCAAGCATTAAAGGTTCTCTTATTGTTTCAAATTCTAAACAAAACAATCCAAAATCAATCTAACTACGTTTTTTGTGATTTCGCGTATCTTTTCAGATATGTTACAAACTAGTACGATATGCATTCTACCTAAATTTAAGTGTTTTAGTAGCTGAAACTGGTACATAGGGGTCTAACATGCAGGAATTTCAGTGACAAAATGTTAGGATTACGTAATTGTATTATTAATTGTTACAAAGAGACCGTGTTTTATCTTTACAGATAAAAACTTGTTTTTTAATTTCATATTGATGAAATGGAATGGCTTATGAATTGACATCGACATATTGAGAATTTTTCCATTGCATGTTGACAAAGAAAGGAAATTATTTCAACATTGAGCTGAGAATACCAAAATATGAATCAAACAAATTGCATTATCAACTCTATTTACAAAAGTTATGAAAGTCATCAGATCTAGAAAAGACGAGCCATCCACGATCAGATGATTGAATTATCAAATGCGTTCTATCTTAGCGGTTCCGGAACTACTTCACCTGATTTCTAGAAAAAAAATTGAAAGCATTGATTTTGTGCATTTCGGTCTAGACTAAAGAATTTTTAATTAGGAATTTTTTTCATTGTTTTTCATTGTTATGTGAGAACATAAAATTAATTTTAGTATACATGAATGTATTTGAAATAGGAACCGCCTTTGTAAACGTTTAGAGACATGGAAGAACATATTTGAATTTAAGTAATTATTCATAGCACATATATCAGATTTTCTGTTACTCTTTGTTTTAAAATACCTGTGTAGATCTAAACTCAGAGATGTATCAGAAAATCTGATTATGGTTCAATTTTTTGCAGTGGGTAATTTTTTTTTATATTTGTTTCTACAAAGATAAAGCAACTGATAATTTGAACCATTTATAATGCCTTTTCTTAATCTTTTGTTCACATTCATAATTAGAGACATTGAAGTGCCAAAATTGAACATGAGTACATCCAGAACTTATAAGCTGAGAAATGTTATATATAACCACAAAATGGATATGTTACGCAATCTGTTAAAACATAAATTGAAACACATACGACAAAATTTGAAAAATTTTCATTCCCGTTGTAGATTTTTATAACAGATTCTTCTGCGTTAAACTTGAGAAATTAAAGTTTCGCTTGAATGAAGACAACGAGCATCAAGGGAATTAAAGACAGAATCGAAGGACGCCATGATGCAGATCCTGATTTCGTCAAGTCTCGACGTTTCATCATAACACGATCGATGACATGGATGATGCCGTTTGTAGCTTGGACGTCAGGACGGACGATGTTAGCTTGAATACCTTCCCATTCGACAGTCAGTGGACCTGGAATAACAAGTGCAAATTGTTGTCAATTTCAAATTGTTATCCATACTATGTCAAATTCAAAACAATAAGATTATAACAATTCGAACAATTAGATATTCTAGAAATCAGATTCTGCTAAGAGGGGCCTTAAAATAATTGGAACTATTAGTGGAGAACTATTGCTTTCTGAAAAAAGTACTAAAAAGATTATACTAAAAAAAAGTTACTGTATTTTTAGGATTCAAGATTAAACAAGACTGCTGTTAAGCAGGTCCTAAAAATTATTGGAATTATATCGATGGAAAACTATTACTTCCAATAATTTCAGATAGAGAAAATTGCTTGACTTGAACCGAGCTACAGTACATCTGGAGAATGCAAAACCCGTTTCAAAAAAAGAACTATACAATTACAAAGCGAAATGCTTTATTCGGTCAAAAGAGTTTTGGATAAAAAGATTTTCATAATTTTTTTTTATATTTTCTGATTATTTTATTAATATAAAACTATTTCATTAAATCTGCTTTTAAAAATATTGAAATTGTTTTCATTTAAAAGTATTATATTTTAATATTTAATTAAAATGTGTCCATTTATTTAATAAAAATCGTTCAATTTTAATGAAAAACCATTGTTATCATAAAATTTTGATAAAATTATTAAATTTATTTCTTTTTCACCGGATTAGGTAATTTGTTTTTGCACAAAAGATACTGAGCATTAAAAGCAGTTGCGCTTAGAAATCCCTTGGTAAAATGTAGTAAAAAAGGTATAAGAGCTTCAAAACGTAAGATACTTCAGATAAAACAAATTGGTGAAATAAAAACTTCGAACGGAGAGCATAAAAAGTATTCATCTTTATGTATATATAATGGATCATATTGAAATAAAACTGATATTTACCACTTTGAAAACCGGGTGAAATCTTAAACATTCCATGAACCATTTGGATTTTGTCCTGACGCTCCAGATCTTCCTTGGTGAGTTCATTTCCTACGACGAGATGACGATCTAGTATCTGGAAAGAAATAAAAATAATTATATAACTTTATTTACATCAATTAATCAAGAAAAGAGTAAAAACAGAAGTATTTGTTAATATTATTAAAGCTCTTTAATCCATGGTATTAATATTTTCCAAATTGTCTTATAATAATGCTATTTGCAAATTAAATAATCTCGCGAAAAAAATAAATTTTTTTTTGAATAATTACAAGATCTAGAATTATAATCTACAATCTAGTTTTTTTTATATAAAAATTGGCAGTTATTTGAAGTTTTACTTCTGTTATTCATTTACTTGCATTTGAATTTAAATTGGTTCATAGTCTACTCTGAACAATTTTGTTTTAGTTTGAAGAATAAAGGTTATAATATTTCAAATGGAGTGAACAGGCTTCTATATTTCCTTTGCTTTAGAGAATGCTCATTTTATTTTAATGTTTGCAAAGACACACATTATTGGTGATTAAATTATCCGTTACGACTCTCTCGACATTAAATTCCGACATGCACTAGTAGGCGTTCCTCATACGAAATATAGCAAGATCTTTACACTAGGAAACGCACAAATGCTATTTCCGTGTGAAAACCTGTGCAATCTTCCTTTTCACGCACCCCAGAATGTGTTAAAAAGCTGATCTTTTGCATGCCCCATCGCGTGGCCTTGATTTAACCTTCAGTTTCTTGCGTGCCATCTGCCTGGTATAATTTCAATGCCCACCAGTGAACAAGGAATATAAGGCATAGTGTTTCTGTTTTACTGACCTTGCGAACGTGGTAACTAAACATCCCGAGGTGCAGCTGTTTGTGCTCAGATGGCATGTCCCTTTTCAGATCTTCCCAGGCCTTGCGATTGGGCACGAAGAACGTGTAACGCTTCTCCTTGTCGTTTAACTTCTGATTCCAAGCCTCTTGCATGCTCAACTTGAAAGTGGTGCTGCACAAATTTGATAATTAAAAAAAAAATTCTTTAAAACAAACAACAACTTTAACAAAAATTATTTATAACAATAAATATGCAAATACAACATAAACAAATTTCTTGGAGACATCTATATCAGCGAAACACAGATTTGTGAAGGTTCATGGCTACACCTATACTAATTATGATTTGACCACAGACTATACATAAATAAATAATAATAAAAGCATGAAAAGTGTCTTACATATTTTTTATTTTAAATATGATTTTTCACAAATATATGAGAAAATAAAGTGTTTCAAAAAGTCAAATTTCAATTTAATCTTTCTTATTCGTTTTTTGCTTTATTCAAAATTTTCTTCATTTGAAATATTCATTAGTTATATGGATTGGAATTTGAAATCCGTATCCGCCAAAAATAAAGTAAGTACGCAAATATGTTATGTTAGTTTCTAAATTTCTGTTTTATTGGAATCACTCTGCGAATTTGTAGTTTCTGTTTATTCAGAATCTAGGGTGAATGAATTTATTCGAATATTATACTAAAACTATTACAGACAGTTATATTGCATTCGAATTATACTAGCGACAAAAAACCAGTTAAATGCGACACAATTCTAAAAAAAATCAGCCCCACACTTTTATGACTATTCCTCTTTTAATTTTTGAAAAGTGGTCATTGCAATAGCTTTTGCATAATTTGGTAGAGGAAATTTCCTTTCATGAAGCTGAAATTTCTTTTTCTTTGGTATTTTCGAAACTATAGAAACAGTGAATTTAAAAAGATATGACAATTATTCTGTTCATTTAGTCAAATAAGATGGAATGTGAGAAAATAGATAGTAAGTGCGGATTAATTACCAGCCAAGTGGTTATCGAGAGGATAGCACGGAAAAATAAGTATCATGGATATCCTTTTTTGGATACCGTCTATAAGATTATTTTTTAAAATAAAAAGCAGACTATTCGTTCGAAATGTTATAATATAAAAACTGAACAAAATAAAAACTGCAACAGCTAGAAAGACAACAACAAATTTACAAACAAACTAGAACAAATTTACAATAAGTAATTGAATAATAGTAATAACTTATAAATATTTTATTCTATATACTCTTTTGCCACAAAACAGCATTTTAGGGCAAAAAAGCATATTAAGGCAAGACTGCATATTTTTTAAAGAACTATATTTTTCTGAGGAAGAATCATTGTTGTCTTATAAATGACACAATCAACGCAGATTGTCACCAAGTACATTTAAAATGAATACCAAAATAGTTTTAAAATGGAGAGACATACGAAATATAAAAATTGTTCATTGATCGCAGCATTACTAATGCATTAAAATTACAAACATATAAGTCACTCACAAATTATGAAATCTTAAAAGTGAAATTATTAGGGCTCCAACTCCTAGCCAAGACCTAAATACTTAGCTTAGATATGAATATAATATCCCTAACATAAAATATTGAACAGTGATCCTAAAGAAGCTTTTGAGTCGGTCATAAGTCTCAAGATTAATAAAGGCTATGGCACTTGAAAACGAAACAAGGAGTTAATACATCATTCTCGAAATGCGCTTTACTGACAATTTCAAATTCTAACGAGTTGAGGAATGAAGCTTAAGAGGTGTAATCCAGCTGAAGGCTTACTGCAAATCGGGATCGTGTGCCAGTTTGCTGTAAACTGTGAGATAAGGCATTCCGAGCACTCGATCAATGATGTGCAGAATTCCGTTGGTGGCTCCAATGTCACCCATTATTGCAGTTGCATTCACTCCACCACCTTCAACAGTCAGAGCTGCAAGAAAGCAAACAAACAAAAGCTTAGTATAAATTGTCTTCAAAACGTGTGAATACTTATTTAATTTTATTACATATATTTTCACATTTATTAATTCTTCTTCATATACACACTCTTTCTTTTTGATTTTCTGCAAGAGAAATTAATTTTAAATTGGATTTCGATCTACTCATAAGGTGAATTTAGGTAAAGTAAAATATTATTTTGTATCTAACAACTGAACCAATTACGATCAATACAAATTTTATTTTCTTTCTCTTTCCTAAATAATATAAATTTCGAATTAATGCCTAGTTTATTATCCGCACGAACGATATGGTCTTAGAAGCTAAGACTCGATCTCTGAAGGTCGTAATTTTAAATGAGTCTAAAAAGTGCATGCTCGTGATTCTGATCCCAACATTCATTACAAGGAAAGTATTAATTTGTTTTTAAATTCTAGTGTTGCATCAGCTTATTACAGGACCTTTCGAGAGGTACAGAACTTTTGGCGATTTTTTTAGAAGTCACTATAGAAGTACAAGACCAAAGTTATAAGTAGACAGTGGCTTAACAATAAAACGTCATAATTATAACAAAATGACAGAGCTCCTGCCCCGTGAGGGCCCTCACAATGGTAAAATATTTCATATTTTATTTTTAATAAATTAGTAACTAAGTATTATGGATTCTATTCTTACAATTTCCAGTTTTAAGATATTTTATGTTCAATTTTTCATGCATTTGTGTTAAAAAACCACGAAGCTTCTACCAGTGGCGTGCATTCCACACTGACATAAAAGCCCAGTCTACCTTGGCTCAGAAGCTTTGTGACTAACATCTATGTAGGTACTATTAAAACTCTAAAATAGTTTGTTACATTATTTCTCTAGTTAGCTGCTCTATTATTTTATTAATTATTTACTCTATTTTTGAATTCTCTAGTACTTTATTATTCATTTATGTTTGTAACTCTATTATTTCCGATATATTTCTTTTATTAGACAAAAATAAGAATGCACTTAATATTATTCCCTGTGTAAAATTATAAAATCCTTTAGTAATATTTGTTTCTCATGTTATAATTCTGTTATTTATAAAAAATGATTTGGTTCCACCAACGTTAAGCTCACTGAGGTTCTACAAGACTCTTTAAAGTGCCTGTCATAAAATAATGACGAGCTTAATTCTTTTAAAACCCTAGTCTGAAAATTGGCCATGGCCATCACATCGTATTGTTACGCTACTGTCCATGTAATTACTTTGGGTTATTAATGCACTATTTTATTAAATAATGCTCATATGTCACCAATTCTGCAATAAGGCTAGTGACAAATTTTAGAAGGAATATGATCAGCTTGAAGAAAATTCCTGATATCACTAATATCTAACATCATACATTTTCTAGTTGTTGATATATTTTTAAATCTATTGACAAGGCAATTAGTCCAAAAAGTCCTTCCGTCGTTGAGCTATTCGTGGTATACTTAAGTGCAACATGAAGCCCATCGATCTTAAAACTTAAAAAACCCCATTTTAAAACATATTTGGTTGTTATTTATCCGAATTAAATAAATAACCAATTCGATTGTAAAGTATGCAAAGCAAAAGAAACAGAACCAGCTACAGTATTAAAATAATAACCTGCAGGTTATTTTAAATTCATTGACTACATATTTTAATTTACAGAGTGATAACATCACTACAAAAGAAATTTCTACAATCTTAAACAAAAAACGAAAAACATGTTTTCCCTTTATTTCAAAAATAAATGTAATATTGAATAAATATTCACACTATAAATATAAAAGATAATTGTTTTATTTTTCTCAAATTATAGGAATAAAAATAAAAATCGAGTATACTCTTGAAAATCAGGAAAAATTCAAGATATCGAAAGATGTAAAATGAAAGAGAATATTTTAAATTGTAAGAATAAATTAAATAGTTAAAATAAAATTAAGTTATTCATTTCTGCAATTGTAAAGAGATATAGAAAATAATGAGTATTAAGAAAAATAAATAAAATGTTTGAAATCAGTGATATTTTTAAAATTGAAGTTTTGTATGTCACAGTGATATCAAATAAATAAAGTATAAATTTAAAAAAAGCAAAAGCGTGCAAAGGATAGCGAAAAAGAAAAATCTCGTTAATATATAAAATAATCAAATGTTTTTCTTCAAAACAAATGATAAAAACGTTAAAAAATTACTCAATTTATTATTTTAAGTACATTATTTATGACCATAAAAAGCATACTGATAGAAAGTTGTTAGCTATAAATGTTATTAATAAATTTTTCCTCTTTTAAAATTTCAGACGCCACCATAAATAAGCTCGAAGATAAAACAGAATATAAAGCTAATTAGTAACAAGATAAAAATTAAATTGATATGCATCTTGAGGGTAAAAGTTATTTAAAAAAAGTTACTTTATTTTTTATGATTCAAGATGAAACAAGACTTCTAATTTAGTTTTTCTTCCTTATTAAAAGTCATAATTATTTAGACGTGTATGAAATAAAAAACAGGCTGCTTAAAAATGAATGAAATGAAAAAAAACATATTATATTCCATTCTAATTTGCATATTAATTAAGAAATTAACGAAAATCATACATTTTCTTTTTTAGGCACTAAAATAATGAATCATGTGACTAACTACATAACTAACTTTGGATTAAAGGCGTAAAGAAAAAGTCAATATATTCTCTCTAAAAAAAGAATTTCAAAATGGGTTTTCGAAGAAGTTTTGAAAGAAATTTACTAATCGATTTTCAAAAGACACTCCGCTTTGCTGTTGTCACGAAATTACGCCATTTCTTGAGACAAGTCAGAAAGTCCTTCGAAACCCATTTAATTAAAAAATCTTTAAAATTTGAAGAGGAGGTAAAGTCAAAGAAGGCGAAGTTATTGATTTCGGATAAAATGTTCCAAAGTTACGACGCGGAAAAACACATTAGATAAATCGTTTCGAATCCCTAACTTGCTCTAATGAATGAACATATTTTGCATGGTTGCGTGCAACTCAGTGCCATCATGCGAAAAAAACAAATACAAAAAATCCAACCCGTTTCATGAGATATGGGGGGGGATTCGTTTTTGGGGAACAAAGTGTCTGGCATAGTTCAATAAATAATTATTCATTTATTTTTTAGTTTACATTTGAATATCCATAATTTTTATTCATTCAAAAATGAAATACATTCGTTATATGTTGAACAATTAGTAAAGTTTTATGTTAAAGTGTTTTAAAATGAGATAACATAAATACATCCTTTATATAAGAGAAATAGAATTTCGATATAATTATGTTTAATTTAATATATTAGTAATATATTTAATATAATTATCGAGTGACCTCATTCCAGATATGTTTAAACTTTAATGGTTTTCAATGAGTGTATTTATTTCTTATAAAACTATTTTGTGGCTACGATGGTAAAAAAAAAAGACAATACAAGCAAATATTTTTCAATAAATAGCTAACTTAAAAAAATTTTAATGCTTTTTCAAGAGCACCTGTTTCATTTTCTTCCTATTTGTACAGCTGTCTTTTTATTCATCTGCAGTACTCTTACGTACTTGATCAGTTTAAAATAGAATAAACCATCTATACAGATTTTAAGAAGAATCATTTTCCGTTTGATGAAATAATTATTTTCCAGGAGGAAAACTAATTAACTGTTCCAGTTGGAATCGACAATTACAAATAAACATTTTAACTTTAAAACTGTGAATGTAGTATTGCAATGAAAACAATTGCATCGTGCTACTTTGCTAAATTTTGAGAGATTCTGTAGAAGGTTACAGCACGACGATTTTTCTGAAACATAATTAATTATATTCCTTTCCGATAAGGATGGAAATGCAATTAATTAACTATGCCAATAAGTTCCATTTAATTAACTTTATTGAAGATTGTTTCCAAATTAAATTGAAAAGCATTCCTTAAAAAATGCAGAATTAGAATCTACGTATATGTAATTTAGACTATACATATAGAATTAACGTATACAAAGACTACCAAATAACCGCATTCAAAATTTTAAACTTGAATTTAAAATAAAAACTAAATAACCGAAAATTTTAATTTAAATATCAATTTACTTCTAGAGAAGCTGCAATTCCATGACAAAAAGAAGGCTCATACTTATATATTCTCATCATATTTAGCTCAACAGCCACCATGGTGGGCCAAGACGTGCCAGATTTCGAAACATGAGAACTTTTTCGTTTTACGGGGTAAGTTTGTTAGTCCTACATCCGACCCTCTAGTTTGTCACTCTAATGTCATATTAGATCAGGACCTACGGTTTTAAATGGCTTCCGAACAAGCATCCATAGCACCGCGTGGGTTGAAAGCGAAACTGTCGTACCTAGCGCTATTCACTCAGCCATCACGCCATCATGCATCATCTTTGAAAATATTTGAAGGATTTACCTTAAGAAGCACTACAACAACAAAAAAGAAAATCTTATAGTAAAATAATATATTTTATATAGGATATCTTGTGACTTTTCTTATGGATGTTTTTTCTCTTAATCTCTCCCTATATATGTGTAGGATTTGTTTATCTGTTAATCAGCAGGCGGCGACACATTACGGTTATGTGTCGATGACAGACACTTTTCACCATGTGGGAAATAATGAACTCTAAACTTTGACCCGAGGAGAAGGGGACAGATCCCCGTAGATGAGAAGAAAGAGAAGGCTGGCCGGCGACGAGAGACGAAAACCCTCGGGATATGCAATAATGCACAGAACACGAAGAGTTAACTGGATATAAAATATTTGCAGTTGCCATATTTCATTGAATTCAGTGTTCTTTTATTACTGAATTTTGATTTGATTTGATTGATTACGAGATTTGGATTTTTGCTGACTGTTGTCAGCAAAAATCCAAATCTCGTAAATGAGTTTTTATATAAAATCCTAAAATTATATATAACATGTAATTTATTGAATTGAAAGTATTGCTTTCAAAGCATATATTTTTTTTTTTTTTCGTTTGTTTGTAAAAATATGTAACAATGTTCATCATACTGTAACATGACAAATAGTATAATTTTATTACTTTTTGTATAATTTTATACATGTTTATGAAATATAAACATGTATCAAAAAAACTTAATAAAATTATACTTTTTGGTATTATTCTTATTTAATATTATTTTACTATTCTTTTCAGAAAAATGATTACATTTTTAAAAGAAAAAAAATAATAATGAGTAAAACCAAATGTGGTTTTAAAAAGGTTAATATCTCACTATTTTTTTAATATTTTTAATCTTAATTAAATATTTTTAGCTCTAACCAACAGTCCAAAGCTTTTCGATTGCCTTTTAACTCCAATATTTAGCATTTTCTTTAACCTGAGCAATTTTGGAAAAAAAAAAAAAATTCCAAAAACACCATTTAAATTCAAAACTAAAACTAACGAGTTAACTCGCTTTCTAAATCAAATTAGGATAACAACTAATTAAAAAATTAATTAGGAAAAGAACTTGCTCTTGTTTCGTTCATCTCCCACAACACCAAAATAAAGGTTTCTTCGATTGTCAGAAGCCAGCATGTTAGTCACGTTCTTGTTCCAGACGTCCTCAGTGGCCACAGAACGCATCACCATATGCAGTTCCAGCAGCTGCAAAACAATAAAAACAACAATGCATACATAGAATGGCAAGAAGTAACAGTGGAATACACAATCACATCAAGAAGATACTTAGCATTTGTTAATTTAGTTTTGTTTTCGACTCTTAGATTAGTTGTTAATTGCCTCCAAATGAGTTCGTTCTTTTCATCCGGTGGTTTTTTAACCAGGATTTTTAACTAAGAAACACATAATGTGCCTTTTTAGATTTTTTTTCGATTTGATATAGGCTGTTTGAGAGCTGTTAATTTGAAGGCTGAGGAATTTTTTCACAAGAAAATTAAGAATGTTTCAGCAACAGTAAATGATACTTTTGCTTCTTTTTTGCAGTGGGCGAAAGGCATTTAATTTCAATTCCAAGCACAAAAGTTTTTATTTGCTCTAGTAGTTTTTTGGAAGATAATTGCGTAATTATTGGGGAATTAAACTGTTGCATTTAACAAATAAGAGATTTGGAGCGAAAATAGTGTTCATGAACACAAAATCCTTTATTCAGTTGAATAAATATTTCACGAAGCAATACAAAAATTAGTCTTAATACAAAATCAACATTACAAATGAAAGGGCAATTGATTTTTTCTAATATTGTTTATATATAAAATAAATTTTTAATTAAAATATCCAAAAGCTGTGGTTCTCAAACCTTTTACCTTTGCTCCTTTACATTTTTAAGCAAAATGTATGGCTCTGTTATTTGTTTTCTTTAGCTTATTTTTATTTGAGAATTATAAATAACAAAATCAAATTATTCAAGATATTAGGCTAAAAATTTCATCTTCTATATTTTTAGTTAACTGATAAGTATAATGAGAGTAACTCTAATAACCAAAATATTATTCATTCTATGTTGAAATAACAAAAAATAAAACATATTACTCGTCAAAAGATGGGTAGTATTTTTTTAAAATTGGTTAGACTTTTTAGAAAAATGGTTAGATTTAATGGTTAGACTTCTCTATTTCACAAAATATCTCGTCCTTCTAATTCTTCCAATTAAATTATTTTGACGAACGTATTTCGTTATTTTTTAGTTAGTTCAGGGTAAATTATTATTAAACATGAAATAGCATTTTCCCAATTCTCTCTAATTGATTACTCCGCACATTTTCAGAACCACTGCCTTGGAGTACTCAAGTCTTGAAAAGTATAATTTTACAAAGTTTTCCGCATTATTGTCATAATTTATATGTTTTGTTCTAAATAATTAATTAATGTTCGTATATTTAAATTTACATATTTATATTATAGATAATTTACATTTAATCTTTGTAAAAAGAATCAAACCGCTTTCTTATTTAAAACTCGGTAAAATACGTTGTTATTTGAAAACTCTGGAAAACTTCGCTTTAATTAATGTTGTTATGCAAAATATTTTTAACTTATTAACCAAAATGCTATTCAACCTTATTTTAAACATTTAAATACAACAGAAATAAAAGAACTGCACAAGTGTTTCTGATAATTAATATAAAGATATATTAGTATTTACTGTCTCACTCATGCGCGCACCAAGCAGGCAGGGATGGCCGACTTGAGCCTCCCCGTCCCCTCCACGAGTTTAAACTTAGGGGATTCTATTGTAGCGTAAGAAAATTTTTCCAAAGTGCAAATTGTCGGTCGCCAAAAGACGATAATTAATTTAACTTGGTCCGTTACTTACGGGCTTATTTTTTATGATAACCTTGTTTTTATGATGACTTGTCCGTCCCCAAGGTTATTTTTTTATGGCATTCATATTTGGCAAGTTAACAATTTTTCATTGTTACATTGTGAAATTTTCAGTAGTCTCATAATATTTATCATCGTCATAGTAAAAATAATTTTTAGTTGATATTATTTAATTGCTTTTTAATTATTATTAGTTAACTCTCATTTCTAATAATCACCGTTTATAATCCGTTCACAACTGCTACTGAAGACTATTTTTTTTCTAATTATTATTATAATTCTTTATGTCTTACATGTTACTAAACCTTATGAGTATTTAATTAATAGAATGAATCCTGCTCTTATTAATTTTATGGTTCTAATCATGTCTGAAATTTTCGTTGAGATCAATAGCACTTATAGACTAATGGCAGAAAAAAAATATTTTAAAACAAAACATTTGATTTGATTTTTATAAAAATTAAATATTTAAAACTTTACATTACTTTATATTAAAAAAAATAAATTTCATTTAAATTGTACAAATATGACTTTTAATTATTAATTAAACCAACATATAAATGCTTTTGTTTGAAATTTATTTTATTTCCATCTATAGCCAACAGGAAGAAACTATGTATCAAGCGAAATCCTATCAATTTTGGGGTTAGGATAGCCTTGTACCAATTAAAAAGAAATGAATTCCTGTAAAAGATTAAAAACTCCAATGAAGAAAATAAGGCCGGGTTAAAAAAAAAAATTACTTACATTGTTGGTAACGGTTGCATTAGTCAACACTTGCTGCAACTTTTCAGTGTTCTGCAGGGCCCTGAAAGCTTTATCGGTGGGTGCGAAGACGGTTCGTTGGTCAGAGCTTTTCAAGTGAGCCAGGAACTTAGCATTGCTACTTGCTAGGCTGTAGAATTGCCTGCGGAAACATATAAAAAGGGAACATAATTAAGAATACGTAATCAATAAATTATTTGAAAAATTTCTGTTACTAATTCAAATTCATTAATCAATTTTTAAAGTGATGTATTTGTGTTGTATGTAAGTTCCTTGATTTCAGAACGATAATTTGGGAACAAGCAAATCAAATAATGATGTCATACTTTTTCATTATTCTTAATAAGTTAAAAATATAATAATTATTTTAGAGATAGTATTTTAAAGTTTTAAAAGCAGATACAAATAAATAAAAACAATTGAGTGCAATAGAGTTGCAGAACTACCATACATTTGGACTACAGCAATTAGAATGCTGCAAAATTTTTTTGAATATTTACAGAACAGACTTTTAAAAACAGATTATTCATAATAATATGCAAGAAAAACCGAATCAAAGTAAAGAAAAGTAAAATTAAGTTTAAAAATTGATTTACATTTATTTTTAGTCATATTTATTCGTATCTTTTACATAAAACAAACTAAATATGCAAAAATTTGCAAGCCAAACAAGAACGCCTTTTGAGCAAAAGAAAAATTTGATACTCGATTACGAAATGCTTAGACATTAAAGTTCAGCATATTTGACAAAGATAAAGTACTTTTAAAAATATTTTAGGTAAAGTTAATGTAATTTTTAAACTTTATTTATTGTTTATTTTTGAAAGCTCAGATGTTTATTTTGCAGAAACATGCCATACAACACTTTTATCGAATTGGGTCAAACTGTTCAATGACCAGCTAAGCGTAACAGCAAACTTAGCCAATTCTTTTTTTTTATCGTAACTTTGTAGCAACTTTAAACGAAGCATGACTCGAGATGGTTAGGCATTATCGGATTGTTCCACTTTTGCAGAGAGGCTCACAGGACACTATCAACTTTCAAACAAAAAATTTGTGTAGAAAATTTGCTCCATTCTATGACTAAACAAATCTTAATTTCGTTTTTAAGAAAACCCTTCAATTTGTGGAATGAAATAGGTCTTGAAATTTATGTTCATGTTTAGTATAAAAGTTCAAGTGCGGTCAATAATTAATGTTATATTTCATTCAAAAGGATTTAAATAAAATATATATTGTCAATATAGAATCTTTCTTCAATTCGAAATAACTCAGTTAATAATTCAAAATGGGCATTTAATTCCTGCTTAAAGAGATCAGCTGCTTTTTGGAAGAGCAATGTAGGTGAAGTGCAGATTATTGATTACATGCTTCTTGGCTGCTACAAGCTTGAAAAGCAAAAAATACACTGACCACCAAAGAATTATCAACCGACAATAAGAAGTTTCTTTTATAGTATTGTAGTACTTTAATGAATCTTACATATTTCTCTCTCTTTTTATGAAAATAAATTTTTTGTTTGGATTGTTATCTGTGTTAAATTTTTTTCTATGATGTTTTAAAATTTTGTTATCGATTAGTTTATTAGTTTCTTCTGAAGCTTTTGTGGTACATTCTGGTGCAAGATGTTTCTACAAAATTTCAATAATAATAATAATAAAAAGATTCAAAGTACGTAATAATAAATAATTTATTTTTCAATATCAGGTACTTTGTATAATGTTTATTAGACAAATAAATGAAAGTGACAAAAAGTCGAAAATGTTCTCTTAAATATTTCATAAATTTGATAGGGTCTTACTGTCTTGTCAAATATTTATCCATCATTTCGACAACATAAACATAGACATATTTAATATAAAATCTAAGATTAAAAGTCAGATAAATGCATGTACGCTATTGCATGAAAACTCATTTTAATAACTATAAAACTATTTCATAAAAAAAGATCATTGGTTAAATTTATGTTGCAATTAGGTGAAGTCATTGCTTATTTGTGTGATACTTCTATTTAAAGAAGATTCATAAATATTTGGAAAATTCTATTGTGAAATTAATGGATAATTTGTCCATAATTTAATTTATTATACAATGCATTTTTGTACATTTTTAATTATTTATTTTATTTTAAATTAATTGTTGTTCTAATGCAGCTGGTAATACAGAGACAGTTAATCTTTATGCCATACGCAAGGGCTGTGCTACTATTATTCATTTAGACTACCCAGGGGGCACGTGTAGCTTGAAGATATTTTTAAATTAATCAGTTTTATATATCAATTATTTAATTTTTTACTATTTTAAAATTAACATTACATATAAATTAATGAACAATTTTTACATTTAATAATGAAGTAATTTGCGAAAAATATTACAAAAGTGAAAAATATTCTATACAGAATTGAAATAGTTATTTGACTTAATACACTATTTTATATCATTTTTGACTCTGAAAACATTATTAACTATAAAAATGTGACTATTTATTTCTTAATTTAATAAAAATTCACTATCAGTTTTACACGTGCATGTGTTAACAAATTTATTATATATATGATAATTTTTTAATATAGAAGTAAATATTTTCGACTACTTCTGTAAGTTTTATCAACGATTTGTCGAAGTTCTGTAAGTTCCATCAACGTATACCATTTACATTTTTTATTGCAATATTTGCTGATTTAGTACTAAAAACGATATTGAAATACTGATTTGGAGCATCATAAAATTACAAAAAATATATAAACACATTCAGATATTTCAAATGATACGTGTAAAAAAACCAAAGCAAAAACTTCAATAAAAAAAGTGTAAGATTTTAAAAAATCGATAGTTAGGTGATTTTAGCCATCCATCTCGTTTGGATTATCTTGCTCATCATCATAACAAAATCTTAGAAACGGTTTTCATCGCCACATCTGGTACAGATAAGGGGGAGGAATTTTGCACCAGACTTTTCAACGCTAATATCTTAAAAAATTTTCTTCTTGCTTTTTATGAGAAAGATTTCTTTCTTGTCAAGTTCTGGGGTTTTTATTCCTCGTTCTCTGGTATTATTTGGAAATATTGTTTTACTACAGGAAATATTTCTGAAATTTCTTTTGATATAGAAGGTCATGTTCTAGTCGTCATGAGGGGATCTCTTTTTCACAAGAATATACTTGCTTTCACTTGTGCGATAAATTTGGACTATTTCTGTACATACCTATATAGAGATAATATTTTGGAATGGAAAGTGTTCATATTTCAATTCAAAAGAAAAAAAAATCTGAAATGAAACTAATTTCTATTAAAAATGTATTAGTTGTTGCAATAACACGGTCAATGATTCACTCTTGCAT
This sequence comes from Caerostris darwini, assembly GCA_021605075.1. Lineage (NCBI taxonomy): Eukaryota > Metazoa > Arthropoda > Arachnida > Araneae > Araneidae > Caerostris > Caerostris darwini. The sequence goes on along the minus strand of BPLQ01013598.1, from coordinate 287,413 downwards.
TTACTCATTCATGACCTGGTCCTTCTAAAGAATCAATTGTATTTAAGTAAATGATCTGAAAGATAAAATGATCAGTTCGATTTCCATCCTCTCTTAACTTGAACCACCTTAAATCTGAACAAGTAACTTAAAAAAATATATATTTTTAAAGTCAATTCCTACTTTTTTTCACTATATTGCAGAAAATCCTTTATAAATAATTTTCATTCATTTTTTAAGTTTATCTGGCGCCATCTACTGGTATTATATGCAACTTAAATCTAAAAAAAACTAAAATTAATTAATTAAATTTAATGAATGAATTAATATTTAAAAAAACTGTATTAAAATCAGGTGTCATCCACTACAAGTTAAAAAAAATGTATTTGAACTTGAGTGGATGAATAAAAAGTATTTTATTAACGATTGAAAATTTGAAAAAGGTATATATAGGGAGAGTGTGAGCTAATAGAAGGAATTGAAAAAGCAAGACTTTGTACAGCATGCTTTACCGTTATCAAGCCAGTTGTTAACGCCGTTAAATGAGTAATCGAGTAACAAATATCTGAGAGAGTTCATTTTAAGGATATCTGCAATTATATGCAATTAAATGAGAACCAGTTACTCTTAAGAAAATAATGATTTCACAAGGGAAAAGAAGTAACTACTTTAAGGTATTCCCCCCATAGAAGGTGATGTTGATACATTAAAGTATCGCTATTTTATAAGGAATAACAGTAAATCAGTTTCCATAGGCCATACATTCACTGAAAATGTCTCCTTAATTTGAGAAAGATATTCGAGCATTTATCTGCTTTAATTAATAAAATCTATAATCCATAATTTTTGGAATAAAAATCTATAATCTTTAGAATAAAAATAAAAAATCTTATATAATCCGACGTGATTTGCGTCTTTTTTATGCATCATAAACCAATCAAATTCTGTTTTTTACCCATAGTTTAAAACAAGCAAAAATTTTTCGTTTTAAGCAGCTATTTTTATTTCAGAGTTATATAGTATAAAAGAAATTTTGCTATAAATTTAACATAGCGGAAACCAGATATCTTTTAATAAGAAGATATGATAGCATTAAAAAAAAAATTAGGCCATTAAGAACTATGATGAAAACCAAAGAGGCGATATTTCTCCGACGATCTGTAATCTGCCTATTTGCTAAAGAGATGAACATTTCGAACAGTATCATAATTAATTATTATTATTATTATTATTATTTTTTTTTTTTTTTTTTGGGGGGTCCTTCTGTAAAGCAATTTTAATTCTAATTTAGAACTTCATTCCACACCTTTCTCATCCAATAGCACAATTTGACTAATTTTGTAAAAGTTTGACTGCCTTCCACCGTCCACAAGTTTTATGTTTCTTTCATAAAGAAACAAAATAAGTAAAAAATAAAAAGTCTTCTAATCATAGACTATTTATTTTTCTCTCATATAAACTTTTGTCAATATTTGTTGGCAAAAAGCATTTTTAGGTGGCCGTTTTATAGAATTGATTTTTATGAAACTTCCGGAAAAAATGTTTACAGATAATATGCAGCGGCTATAATCCGCAAACTTCCGGAGTTTTAAGGTTATTTTTTAGAGTATAATTAGCAGATCATTGGCAGGAAATTACGGTAATACGAAAAGTTAACAAGAATACGTTTAAATATTTATGTATTAATAATTTATCTATTCTTCTCATTTAAGATATGGCTTTTACGCTACAACTAAAATGAATTTCACTAGTGTAATTTTTTTAAATTTTCCTTTTTATACTCTGTTAGAACATTAAAGAAAAGAAAATGGTGCTTTTTTCCTTTTCCATTCAAAAATTGTCAAAATATATTCTGCAAAAATATCTAAAAGGATACTTTTAATTCAAAAATAAAGTGCTTAGTGCTCAATTTAAGTATGCATATAGGATGAATCTAGTTATCTAAATCTGAAGTACAAACAATAAAATAAGCATCCATAATTCCATGAAGTTCATGCAAAAGCAATTCGAAAACATTGATTACTCAAAAAAATAAAAAAAAATCCATAATTGAATTCAATACATAGAAAATAGAAAAGTTTTCCGCTTCGTTTTCTGAGCATAGTTACATTAGGACTTAAAGTAGTATATAATAATTTGTATCGGTCAATTAAAAGTTGTTTTTCTGACTGGTGAAATAAATAATATGTCTTCCATGAAGAAAAGCAGATTTGCTTTCATCCATTTCAATCAAAGCTCATGCAACCGAATAGAAAGGCTTAATGGAAAAATATTCCTTCTTCCGTCGCGTATTATTAAAACCAATTATTTCTGGAAGTATTAGGAAGAAGGAAGTATTAGGAGATTTGATTTTACTTGTTCTCCAAAATAAATGAAGATAAATCAACATAGCTTTGTAACAAATGTTCAGTTCTCAAATGATATATTATACGACGAATAAATCAGAAAAACTAAAAAAAAATGGAAAAAGTCAATCTCTACTGAAGTTAAACAAGCATTATCCAAGTTTATAATATACGTAAGAATATCGAATTTCAAAAGATGTATTTGACTTAGTAATTCTATCTTTTATTCTTGATTAACTTGAATTTGTTGTTTTAACTTTCAGTTGATCTTAAGTAAATTAAGTAGCATGTTCCCATTTTCTTGATTCCTTTATAGTGCTCGCTGTTACTATTTGAGTAATGGAACTTTAATTGGATTATCTCTGAAAACTGCTTTCAAAATAAGTTTAGTAAAAATTTTTCTTGTCTCAAAGAGGTTTACAAAAATCATTTTTCATTGAGCTGCACCAAGAACAATAGTCCTTACAGAATTTTAGAATATTAAGATTTTTTTTATAAAACTTTGCATTTTACAAAATCACGAGAATGATGATAACGATTCCCCAAATATGTGCAAAGCAAGAAGCAATATCAAAATAAACAGCTAAAAAAACATGAAATGATGTCAATGAATGAATGGTTCTTTGTATTAATTTATTATTACTTGTAATAAAAGCAATGATAATTTCGATACAAATGTTTATCTATAAAAATATATTTCATTATTTATATATTATTTGAAAGTATTTAATATTACTTACAGGTGATTATAAAGATTTTATTTAATATGTTTGCATATTTAAAAAAAAATCATAAAAAATATTAAATAAAATTCAATGAACTTGGATATAATTATTTGTGAAGACAACTACGATCTATAAGACAATTACGTCTTATATATGGCATATAAAGTTCTTTTACGATATTTTCGAATGCTGAGCATAGGAAGTGTACTTTGAAATTCTCTTTTTTCAAAAGTAAAGAAATTCAACGTTTTCAAAAATGTTGAATTTCTCTTTGGTAACCTTCAGCCGCGTGCGACTGAAAACTCTACGATTCTTTCAACATATACATAACGAGACCCTATAGTACCCTACCAGCAGCATCTTGTATATGTTTGTTGAAAAAATTCAGAATAATAATAATAATAACAGAAAATCTGCAAAAATCTGAAACAAATTGAAAAATTCATTTCACGCTGTGATATTTTTTTTTTTTTTTTTTGAAAAAGAAGCGAATGCTTAGAATTTATATTACAACTAAAAATTTATTTTCTAAGCGATATATTTAACTGAAATATTTTATAGATTTTAATAATTGTTTTACAAAAAACAATTTTGAATGCTGAGTGCTCATGAAAAATGCTTGCTAATAATTTGCTGATTAATTTGCATAAGATGTGTGCTAATAATTTGCTGGTTAATTTGCATAAGACGTGTGCTAATAGTTTGCTGATTAATTTGCATAAGATGCGTGCTATTAATTTGCTGATTAATTTGCATAAGATGCGTGCTAATAATTTGCTTATTAATTTGCATAAGATGCGTGCATTTGATATCATGTAGAATACATATATAAATCTAGAAAGAATTGTCTCAAAAATTACCCCAATCTTTCAGTCCGTTCGTCCTCAATGTGCTCCCAGATTGTTTTATCAATGACCATCAGCGGCTTGCTGATGAGATGCACAACTCCGTTGCTGACAGGAATGTTGGGTCGAATGATCCGGGCGCGGACGACTCCCTTTCGATGTCTTTTATCACCTTGGATGGTATTACTCTGAATGTACCCTAAAGTTAAAAGCGAAAACACATTAATTAGCAAAGGAGATTATTAAGTATAATTAAATGCATGCATTAAGAGCTTCAAATGCAAAAGCAATAAATGAATTCAAGTCAGAAAACATATTTTCTAAAGAAATTAAATTGATTGAATTAATTAAGAAAATATAGAGAAAACTTTTTTTATTCCTAGTTGCCCTGTAACGTGAATTACATTTTAATTTTATTGATACTCATTACTTTTTCTATGGATCTTTAAAATGATTCTATATCTTTCTGAATAGTAGTTTTTTATCCCTTTAATTGAGTTTTCCCATTATTTTTATTTTCTCGATTCAAGATTAAAATGCCAGATGATTGACTTAAATGATAGATAATTTTTTTTCCTATTCCTTAAGATTATATAAAAACAATCTATTTTGTTTTTTATTTATGAAAAAGTTCTAGTGAAAGTACTTACATTTGTCTTCTTCCTTAGTGGATTCATTGGTTAACTTGAGTTCCACCTTCAGATTATCGCCCCATGTTTCCGACTTGTAAGACTTCTTGCTCATAGTTCGCAGGAAAAGTACATGGTTTGTTATGATATGACCTCGGACAACCTATAGGGATATTTGTATACAAATCAAAATGTTAGAAAAATTACAGCTTTCAATAATATTTGCTTACGGCTGAGAAATTTTTCAAATTAAATCGTTTCTTCAGCTTTACGAACTTATTTATTATGTTCAAGCATTGAACGTTATTTTTTTGTATATAACATATAAATATAGGTAATTACAATTTTTGTATTACTTGTCTCATTATGTTAGTGTTAGATCATAGTGCATTACAAGAAAAATTTCAATTCAATTCTCTTCAGAGAGACTATGCAAGCAACAGGTAGCAAAATTGGTTTGGAAGAATAATTCTATTGATAAGTTGGAATTTTTTAGAATATACGTGAAAAAATGGAATTACATAAAAAATTGAAAACTATGAAATTAAATAAAAAATGAAGATTGGGTAAGGTTTTATAACTTTTTTGCCATTCTAAAGAATTTGTGAAACTAGCAATAATTGATAGACATTTAAAAAATATTTTATTTCCATGATATTTTATTATATTTTATTGGTTATATATACATATTTCATAATAAAGATTTTTTAAAATCATTTTTCTTAAAGCTAATTAAGCTGTCAGTAAATGAATTCATCCTCTGTAATATTTTAAACTTCGTCAAGAATTTTTGAGTTTTTACTTCCTGAATATTACGATGCTCATAACTATTGCTGCCATACTGGTGCTAACTTAACAGGTTCAAATGATAAACACTAAATTTGTAACGGAGCATTTGCTGCTAGAAGAGTTATCAGTTATATCTAATACATGTTAATGCACTCCGTTTAGCTATTGTCAATGATTAAGTTACTATGTTCATGCATTCCAACTGCTAAAAGTGCAAAAACGAATGGAATTGTATCGCAGTTATAATGCCTTTGCATTACAAACAGCATTACGAATAAAATAATTAGAGTGAATTTAATTGAAAACATTATAAAAGACTTTGGTGCATTATATCGAGGAAGAAAGAAAAATGTGTAAGTAGTCTTAAATCGCACATTAAAACCGTGTGGTAATTTAAATTTTCGGTTCACTGATTTTCCATTATTTCAGGTTAACGAGTTCAGGTTTTTAATCAGTTTAATTATCGTGTAGAATTTTACAAAAATACTTGGTAAATACTTTTGTGAATCTTTTAAAAAGACAATTCCGATTGCTTCTTTTTCTTTTGAAAACCTTTAGCAAGTTCTTTCAAGTTAAACCCTCTCGAATCAAATATTCTGTAAAAAAGAATCCTTTAATTTAAAAAGTGGTATTAGACACCCGCATCACGTGCACTGAAGATCCCATTCCGATAAAGCCTGTAGTTTCTTTTCGCTTCGTCCAATCGCAGTAGTTGTTTCTTTTCGCTTCGGCCAATCGTGGCAGTTGTTTCTCTTCGGACTAAGTTAAATGAGCATTCTTAGACAGACTCCATTAGCAAAGGGAGTATTTTACCGTGCCGTTCATACTTCCTTTTGTTTCTTTTAATGCAATTCAGAATGCCGTGTTCGATCTCAAATTACGTTTCATCTTAGCTGGCTTCTATTGTCTGATTCTGACTTGACTTCAGCGATGTTTGATTTTCTTTTGTAGTTTTTCTTTCAAAGGGGTAAATGGGATTCAAATAAAAATTCAATCAGACCCGGAGGACTCATTTTGAATTCTACTGGCTGAGTGCATTTGAGAAACCAGTTGTTCTTGTTTTTAATTTTGAGTTGTTTTTAAACATTTTCTGTATTCCTTGCTAGGAATATAAAGTGCCTCAGAGTGACAGAAGTCTTAAATGAAGCTGTATATAAAATCATACAGATTTAAAAATGAATGACTCTAGTAAAGGAAAAGGAAATAGTTTGGTTTATAATTAACAGGGTTGGAGAAACGATTGAAATTAATAAATAAACCTCAAAAATAATTTAATTCAGGAATAAAGAGTCATGCAACATCAATTAGACTTATTTATTTAAGGACAAGTACATTTATAATTTTCTTTCGTGAATATTTCTTATATTTCGAAATATTAAATGAAATTGAGTTTTACTATAATGATGGCCTATGGATATCTATCCATGCATTTTGTTGAATAGAAAATGCAATTTAAATTTCCATAGATAGGTAATTTTAAAAATGCCTACTTTTTTTATGCAAATAGTTATTTTGTTCCATGACTTTAGAGGAATAGTTTTTAATCGTGAAATCAAATTATGTTTTGTAAATTATTCACAATCATAATTGCTGTCATGTTTTGTAAAAAATATGAAATTTATTAACGGTATCACGTAAAAGTCATATGTAAAGCCATATTAAGTTCCATAAAAGTCATATTCTCCATTAAAGTCATATTATGCCCCATTTCTAAACATTAAATAATAGCTTTTTAAGAATTATTTCTATTATTTATTAAAAATGTCAAGTATTGTTTTTTTTTTTCATTGTTAAAGAGAAATAAAAATACATCCTCATAAGAACACATTTTGATTTTTATATATTTCAGATTTCTTATACTAAATGAATTAAAACCTGTTACAAATCATACCTCTTTGGCATTTTTTATGATCTGTAATACAAGTTGACGTAATTAAGTACATTGTTGTATAAAAAAAATGGTAATTTATCACACCTTTAATACCTAGAAAATTCATCGCGATATAAAATATAATTCATGCATACATTTTTAAATAGATTTAATAAATTGTTGAAAAGAAAATGCTGAATGTCATTTATGTTCTTTGTAATAAAGCCCCCCAAAAAATTAATTTTTCAAATATATAACGTAAGTCATTTAAATATATATATCATTCTAATTTAGTCAGAAGTATAATTTCACATTTTTATCAGATTCAATTAGGGAATTAACGAGTTTCATTTCGAATAACAAACTAATGTAGTGCGAGATTAACCACTTCAAAATGACGACAAAAAATTTAAAATTTGCATTTATTTTTTGTTCAGTTTTTTTCAGACCTTTTTTTAAACGATGATTCCTCATATTTCTTTTATGTCCCAGAAATTAAAAAGTACATTAAATTCATTTATAAAAGCTTTAACAGGATCCTTTACAATTTACAATATTACCATCGCTGTAATCATTTATACGATAAGCATTTCCAATTAATTAAGTACTTAAAAAAGCACTCATAATTAAATAAGAGCTTTAAATAATCCGTGTTAAATTATCTTTTGATTTAACATAGGCGATAAAAAAAAAGATGTATAGAAATTTAATTTCATTTTTAAATCTAAAATAGCAAATGATTTTTTTAAATGCAGAAGTGCATATTCTGTTTGAAAGATTAAATTAAGTTGCTAAGCTTCTTTTTAAATTAAATTCTTATTTTATTGTGTAAATGTAAATTTAACTTGCGCATTTTTATTTAATATATTTATGGAAACCTATTTTTTTTTATATCTTTTGTAATTTTTAAGACTTCTTTATTTTACAGTATAAAGACTTAAAAAGAAATAAAACATTAGCAGCATGAAAAAATAAATTCTTTACAACAATACTAGGAAATGTTGAATCATATATTTCTTTTCTCTCGAGAAGAAACATTTTGTCGATTTTTAGGCTTCTTACTGGTAAGAAAGTATTCAGATTTCACTTTTATGATAACATATTATGTGTATAAAATATTGCAGAATAAAATTATTAAAATGAAGTTGAATTTAGTTTGTCCTTTCCTTTACAAATTTATTCTCACCTAAAATCTGCGAATTCAAGCACCTCATGAGAACAAAGAGTTGGAGAGCAAATCGAAAATGAACAATTTATTTCTCTTTTACTCACAACCAGTGTTTTATTTGCTTTTTAATCGTATATTTTTGATTTCTACTCCTGTATAATGATGTCTGTTTTGTTCATTCACTGCAATTTTCAATATGCTTTAATAAACGTATTATCGAATACAGATGTAGACGTAAATAAATAATGAATTGAAAGCATACCATAGTAGTTATAATTTTTAATAAAAATTAAACAGTAGAAAACTAAGATCTATCTAGAAATACAGTAACATACTTTCTATAAAAACACGAATTACTCAATATTAGCTTGATTTAAATTTTAAGATTTATCCGAAAATATTCAAAACGTCGTGAACATGGCGATGTTTGAATTATGAATACATTATGATTCATGTATTCATCATTCATTTCATTTATTTTATTTTATTCTTAAATACATGTATGTATTATGTTTTATTTTTTAAAGTTATTTAATATTTTATTATTTTTTTATTATTTATTATTATATTTATTTTTTTATCTTCTTAAATACATGTATGTATTTGCTTAAATAATTTTTTAAAAAGTATGTTTGACGAAACTAGGTCATATTACAACAAAAATAATGGTTAGTTAGATTTTCAAACAATTTGTCTAGCTGAACAAGAGATTGCATTTTAATGAAATAATTGATGAACATTTGTATATTTTGTCTGTCTTATGATTCTAATAATTTAAATTTTATATTAATCTTAAAATTACAAAATGAAAAAGAAGAAATAAAAGGACTTGCCAATTAAATTTTAACAAATGAAACGCTTTACAAAATTTATTGAATTACATTAAAACACACTGGAATTATATCCCAATGAAATTTAACGACATTAAATGTTATTATATATATTTAGGTATGTAGTAAATACTTATTTTAGCGAAACAAATTTATTGCTGAAATCGTCATTAATTATTTTTCTTCGAAATTAATAGTGAGTTTATCTTTGTAATTACATTTTATGAATAAACTGAATTCTATTCTATTAAAACATATTATGCAATCCTAATTATACATAAATGAATGAATACTGATGTTATTTACAAATATACTTTAATATAATGACCATATAGCTATATACTTTTAAAATAAATTATAATTAAATATTTAACATATTTTTATGTATAAGGGCATCTGTAACTAAATGTTATTTTAAAAAGTTAATAAAGAATTAATGTACTGAAAATTGGTTTTAAATATTAGGAAACAGCTTCAATATGTGTGTTTTACATCAAAATTTATATACATATGTATGAATTAAATGTCAACAAAACAATGGCGAATAAAATCTTTCCATGATTCAGATTAGAAATATTCATTCCTAATGTGAAAACCTCAACATAATTGCATTTTTTGAAATAAATAAAACTTTATAGACTATATAACAAGATATTTAATTTTCGAAATGTTGCAACCAATGTAAATAAAGTTTATATATAAAATTCAACGAAATCATACTCTTGATTTATACTAAAATTAGGTTTAAATATCAATAAATGATTTCAATGCGAATGTTTTACATAGATGCTATTATATCAGTACGAATCTGAATACATTAAACGGCCAATGCATTAATGGCAGAAGGCCTGGCGTTAGTAGCATTCATTTCTAATGGGTACATTACTGAAAAACCCATTAGAGTCTCGCGTTTCAAAATCAATGCCATTCTGAGATTTCCGGATTATTCATCATTTGTCCCTTCTCAGAAAAGAAAGTAGCTCTGAGTAGGAGTCAAAAAAGCTTTCATCGCAACCTTTGCGGGTATTGCGAGATAACATTGGCCTTTCATGAAGTGATCCATCAAAATTTATGTTAGCCTTTGACTTAAAATTGCGTGGCGGACCATTTTTTAAAAACTCTGCAACTTCTTGTTGAAGATAAAATGTAAAACATTCGCTGGAACAGAGGTCACGCAACGAAGAAGGAATTATCAGGGAAAAGGTGCGGTTTTTCTCGAAATCGTTCTGTTTTCGAAGATTGAGAGTAAAACTAATAAACAATAAAAACTGTTATATCTTCAAAGACTGCTTCGAAAATAGGAAATTTGGAAAAAGGCCATCGTCACGTAAGCGTTGAAAGAACACGTTTGTGAATAGAAAGAGGTTATATCATCATTCTTTTTTTTAGATACATTAAAATAAAAATTAAACAATGAAAAACAAAATCCTTCATAAGTACGAATACGCGCAGGTGAATTAGAAAAAACAATTGGAAACAAAACAAAATGTGTTAATGATTACTGTCATGTGAAAAATATATGTTAATTTCGGATGACTACAACATTTTACATTGGATAATTAACAATATTCAAAAATTCTTCAAAATGTCTCTAAAAGAGACACATAAAAACACATTTACTTTTTGAAGAATGCCAATTTTACACTATAACTATTTTTTATCCCCGGAACCTGATTCAACAATTTTATTTGTTTTCATAACGTCTTTTAATGATTTTATAACTTTGTATTAGAACAAACAAAACGAAAAAAAATTTCAGTTATAAAGTTCGATCAAACGTTTCTATTGAATGACGAGTTTGATTTCAAATGAAAGACTTCTCAAATGCAGGTTTCTGATTTTTAAATTTGAATTAGCAGATATATAACTTGTTTTCCGATTCTTTTTTCTTTTATACTTAAAAAAGCTAACAATTGTAATGGAAAAAAATTGTAATGCATTTCGAATTTAACTGAATTTGCTGCATTCATTATTACAATTATTTCTTTGAAATAAAAAATTTAAACTATTAAAATTTTCAAAAACATTAATTAATAATAAAAAGTTTAAAAGCCTTATTCATTACGAAAAAAAATTGGATATCAGCACAGCTAAAAAAATCATCATTGAAAATATAATTGCCATAAAAAAATGCAATAAAATTTATCTTTCAGTTAAAATAAAATGTAGAAACTTCGTCTTCTTGAGAGCCATACTACTTCATATATTATTAAAATTTAGCAATCGAAATTCCTAACTTTGTACTACATGTTTCATGAAACTAATGAATATAACATTATATCACAATATTTAAAACTGGCGGCAATTTTTTGCCACGAATGCTTCCTGATGAACAACACAGGGCAAGAATATGTTTATTGCGATTAACTAAATTTTGATCTTAATCCAATATTCTCACTTATTATTGACTCTGAACATTCTGCACAGAAACTGATTCAGCTACTCCATTTTAAATTCTCCTTCGTGAGAAAGTCATTAACTTTAAGAAAAATGTCTCCCAACTAGTGCAATATTTTTTAGATATATTTGCTTTCTACGCATATCTTTCATATACTAACAACTGTACCAAGTTAGTAAAATAGTACAACTGTACTGTACAGTTGTACTGTAGCAAATACAACTGTAGCAAGTTAGTAAAATAGTACAACTGTACTGTATTGTACAGTAGCAAATACAATTGTACCAAGTTAGAAAAATTATTTGTTTCATCCAAATGAACTGCAAAATTTGAGCTGTTCTTAAGCCTAGTAAGAATCACGAAGAATGAAGAGATAAAGAAGCTGTGTCTTCTATTCTTAGAACAGTGAAGTCTCCCATGGGAAAACTATTGAGGATAGACTGTGTAAAAAAGTGCAGTTTTATTAAATATATTTCTTTTAAATAAATTTTTTTGTTGGTCTTTGGCTCCAATCAAACAACATATAAAAACGTACTTCAACTTATGCGAATTCAACCTAACCCATCTGTCACGTAACTTCGAGGTATTACTGTATGAATGACAAGTTAACAAATTTGATAAAGAAAATAAATATTTCTGCCCATCCCTCGTCTTTTCTGTTGCAAATGGTAAAATGAAAAACATAAAATGATATCCACACTTCAAAAAATAAACCTTAGAATCCGACGTTATCAAGACGTAATACTGTAGGAAAGCAAAGAAGAAACTATTCAAAAATGGTAGCTTATTTTGTCAAAGAGTAACGGATTTTCTTCAACTGAACAGCTTTCTTCACATCCCGTTTGTGCCTTTCTATATTCATATGCGACAAAGAAATCTTTTCGAAACGTAAATATTTAAAGCGATTTCTCTCGGTAAGCCCTATTGTCGTCAGCCTGGTGCAGAGAATTTCAGCGAAATGTTTAGGTTCTTACTTTAAATAAAAGGGGACAAACAATATAGGTTTTATAAAACAAATCGCTTCACACGCTCGATTCCAGATAAAATGTAATCCCTTTTTTGTAGCTTTAAATGAAGTAACTGGTTTAAGAAAAGTATAAATATTAAATATTTTAGTTAGAAATAAAATTTCAGGAACATAGCTAATTAAAATAAAAAAAATAAAAGTTTTTTTAAAGAAGAAATTTCAGGAGAAATGCATTTGTATTAATTCTACAAAATTAGGAAAGTCAATTATTTTATTCTACTACCCGATCAGGTATTGCGTGAAAAAATTTACAAGCCCCAAGTCAACCACATTCAAGCATAGCATTGAGAGATAAAGGGTAATTTTAAGATAATAAGAAGAAAGGTAATTTTACAGGGGTTGCTTTAAAAGCAATTTTAATTTTTAACGATTAAAATATTAAGTTACATAACATTAAAAATTAGATGAAAACAATTAACTATTTAAATATTTTTTTTTCAAAATTGCATTGAGCCGTCTGTCTTACTAGCAATCTAACAAATAATCAATTCGTCCATTTCTGCCTTTAAATCGGATGTGTACCTTTCCACTGAATGGTTAGTAGAAAGTATTTGGTACAATTTACTTGTACCAGTTCAATACAATCAATGTATGCGCACCACATTATTATATTGTTATTTGAATGTAACTTTGCAATAATATAAAGTAAATTGTTAAAAATGAAAAAATCTTATGCATAAAATCATCATTTAAAGTTAGGCTTTAGCATAAAATTACAAATTGATTTGATTTCATGTTTCATGGTACCCTTAATAACTTTTGTAATTTTCAATAGATCTTTACATAAGTCGTACCGTTGGAAATAGCTCAAGATTAACAAGATTAATTAGCCACTAACTCGATATTTTTTTCACCTAATCCATTCAACGTGTCATGAATAGTATACCCACCAATTTTTGTGTCAAAATACCCGTAACTTCTAAAGTTACGGAAAAGGGTTAAATAATAAAATTACTATAATTTCTTTTGCTAACTGGATAAAAAAAAATTAAAGCTATTGTTATTTCATACACTAACTTAAAATGTATCATTAAGAAAATCTATCAATACGATCTATCTTTCTTTTTTTTTCTTTTCCTGTTCTAAAGCAACTGCTTAGAAAAATCAAGAAAAATTCAAAAAATTGTATCCTAATTTAATTATCACTTACTTCATCACTTATTCTTCTTCTCTTTACTTATTACATTATTATTGTGTTTTTTTAAAAAAAATATTGCAAAAAATTTGACTAAAATTATTTTTCAATTTTAGAAAGAAATTTTCTTCCGATCGAAGAGAAAATAGAATACACACACACATTATATAAATATATATATAATAACTAGCTTTCTAACTGATATTATTTATATATATATATATATATATATATATATATCAGTTAGAAAGCTAAATACAGTTAGTTAAGCAAACTAAAGTATCATTTATCATTAGAAAAGCCAATTTTAGAACTCCTATTTCTCCAAAATTTTTAATTAAATATCTACAAAAAAATATCATGTATTAATTACATCATGCTGAATTGATTGCTTGAAAAATTTCGGTTTCCGTAATGGAAAAAATTTCGAGTTAGTGGTAAATTAATTATATTAATTTAAATAATCAACTGCGTTGCACCATGAGTTAGTTCCTTTCAAGCCATTTGTAACTACATATATCATTTATGTGAAGATTTTATGGTTATTGCAAAAGTTACTTAGGGTGTCTTACTTAAGTTACTTAAAGTTACTTAGGGCCCATTTTATTATTTTTGGCCGCCTGTACTTAAAGTAATAAATGTTTTTTCTTTGGTGTATATTTAATAATCTTAAATATTATTCTTCATATGATTTTTCTTATGATTTTTTTTCCTTAATAAGTTTAAAAGGAATTTTCAAGTAATAAAAATATGTTGTTAAATGCAGTATTAAATTTAGAATTATTATTAATTATTGTTACGATTTATTATTTTAATTTAACTGTATCAGGTATAATTCAACAAACTAAATGTTGAGCTGAATTTCTGTTTGTTACTTCTTTTTGATGCAGAATTTTTTTCAGATTATTTACTAAAATAAAAGTAAATAAAAATAACAAAAATAAAAAGATCAAAAATACAAATAAAAGCCTTTTATCATTGTGTATATACATACACTTGAAACTTTTAACAGTAATTTTAAACTAATTGTTTCAGCAATTTTTATTTTTAAGAATTGAACTGTACTTTGATTATTTACATCAAATAATTATTTTAAATTATAATGGTATTACTCCAAATCAAAATGGTATTATTTTTTTAGAGAATATACTGCTACAAAAAGGAATAGAAGGGATCAACAACAAAATGTAATTCAAAGTTAAGATCTCCTTTAATTTAATTAATTGATGTTGGAAACAAAGTAACAAATTCAGAAAAAATACAAAAAAGCTATTTATCAATCTTTTGGGCATAAATTAAATGATTGGTGAATGTGTTTATTACATTTTTTCCTAAAACTTAGAGATATATATTTTGGTAATTAAATAGAATTTTGATACAATAAACAATATAAATGAGCCTATAATCATTTTTAAATTATGAACCATAGAGTTTAAAATGGTGTACAATAGTAAAGCTTGAAGTAACTTCTTAATAGAATGCCTATTTTTAAGCGGCATCGTATTGAAAAAAGCAAAAGCAAGTGTGAAATTGAAATGGAGGCGGTAATTTTCCGTATCTAACACAAAAACATAAAATTCCATACTCAAAATACTTTTACCTGTTGTTCGATACTAAAAACAAAATTATAATTAAATATGTCTTAGAATTTAATTTATATCAATAATGAAGGTAACGAAATTAAATTCTAAAAGCAGAGACATTTTCCAGAAATATATTTTGAAAGTTTTCCAATTTTTTCTAATATAGTCAGTTTTAATTACTTTAATTGAAAATTAAAATAATTACATAACCAGATCTTAATTTTTCATTGGAGTACAAAATCCTTATATGACTTCATTAATTAATTTTTCTGAGTTGTGCTAATTTTAATTTTTAAGTACATTTTTTTTTATTGCAGATCTGTTAAAAGGAAATTGTGAATGGTCTAGATGTTTGGAAGTTATCCAACACAGTTTTAAATTGATATTATTAGCAGTTTTATGTGTTCATAAAATAAATTGTCGAGGCTTTAAAGAGATTATAAACCACTTTTTAATTATGGTACGAAAAAAAAAATAAGCATGAATAACGATACTAAGAAAAAAAATGTTTTATTTAAAAGGTTTCTAATTAAAATGTTAATTAAATCGGCCTTTTGAAAGAACTAAGAGAGCTTTTTTCATTATTGAAAGCAGCCATATTTTAATAATAATTTATTAAATACTTGAATAAATTCTATAAATTACATTCAATGTAAAGTATTTAAAAGTGCCACTTAACCTTTATTATGCAATTTGTTAAATGAAGATTGGAAAGTCGTAAAGGTTATAAAGAATTTAAAGATTGAAATCTTAAATATAGAATCTGAAGATTGTTATTGATTAAATACTAAAGAAATGTGTCATTTCTTAGGCTCTTTGATGATTAAGAAGGAGCATTAAATCTGAGATAGAATTTTAATATTTTTGATAGGAAAAAATGAAAGGAGCTTTTAACTTAAAAATAAACTTAAGATTTTTTTGGATGATAATTTTTTTGAATTATAATACTATTTATTTTGCCTATGTTTTAAAGATTAGAATTTCCTTTGATGTTATGAAGACCTGGAGTAATCTTTACAAGTTAAACCATGCAAAATAAGAATATTTCTGATTAATTAACTATTTCCAAACCTTTTTATTGAATGATCTTATATAATTTATATTATTTAACTGATAATTGTAAGCAAAAGCTTTTACATGAAAATAGACATCTAATTAAGAAACACAGTGTGGATCCTTTTTAAAAATTCATTAATATTTTTCTGTTTAAAATAAAACATAAAATGCATTTATTTTTGTTTTATAATGAAATGCTAATCACGATAGTATTAAGCATAGAGTTATCTACTAGATGAACTAAGTTCTTGGCAAATTATTCAATTAATTTCTTTTTTTACGTATATTAACTTCAAGATATCACTGGTACTAACAATTACAGTAAAAGAAAAACATTACTGTCAAATAAAATCAGTAGTATTAAATATAAATGTTACTAATTTAATTACTTTTAATTATTTTAGCAAATTATATCGAAATTATCACTGTACGAATTACTACAGAAGACTTATTGAATAAATATTAATAAGATTTTTTAAACAGTGATATAATTATTGCAATATAAATATGGAAAGTTAAATTATCCAACAGTTAATACATACCCAAGTATCAAACTCCTGCAATTTCGACATACTCGCTCCGTCTACAGATCCAACTGGTATGAAAAAGGTGTGATTCCCAACTCGACTGAAAATCTCCTTTTCTCTTTCAGTAGTCACACGAGAGGCGAATGCACTGAAAAGAATATATTCCATTGAAATAATGAATGCTTTAAAATAAGTCAACATTTTCACAGCAAATCAATATAACACAGACTAATTTCAGGTATTTCTTTAATTGCTAGATATTCGCAGGTAAGCAATCTGGAAGAAATATTTCTTTGAAAGTAAGCTACACATTTTTAGAAGTGTGCATAGTGCAGATAATCGATTTCGCAGGATTTTTTGCAACCAAATTATATATATATAGATAGATAATCTTTGTGGTTCTTTTTCATAAATTTCCTTGTAGCAATAATATACATTCTTTATTGCTTGACGAATTGTAAGGCTATGTTCGATATTGGGATCACCTTTCATAATATGCTTTGACCAGTTTTCAGCCATTCCAATGGTTTTTGATATTCGTTCAATTATTCATTCAACATTACAGTTCTCAAATAACCACCGCTTACTCGTACATGCATATAGCACACATACTTCATATCTTCTATATAAAGGCATTGAAATAGAAATCACCGAAATATAATGCCAAATGTACATTTTCGACTAGTCTAGATATATGCATTTACCAATGGGGAACCCCAGAGCTATTTCAGTGGCGTATCGCATAACTTTAAATATTTTAAGATTTAAAACCGGACTATAGTGAATCTAGACTATGCGCGATATCGTTGTGCATAATGCTGGCCTTTATAAATAATTTTGCTGTTGTTTAATTGTTAGCTAAGTATAACGATTCATATCTCATATTTGTAAATTGGTTAAAATTAACTGAATTGACTGCAGTATATTTTCCTAAAAATTTAACATTTATTTCATAACTAGTATGTGATAATACTTTATGAATAAACTGAAGAATAACATACAAATTTTATTAGATTAATGAGCACTGACAAAATAAAAATAAAACCATTAAAAATTAATTCCTAAAAAATTTCTATTAATAATGAATAGTAACTTATTAAAACATTTTATTAGTATGTAATTATAAAATGCCTATATTGCCTTATGTAAACTTTTTAACTCGTACCATTTTATAATGATTCAAATCTCATGTTTGTTAATTGGTTAAAATGAACTAAATTTAAACTATAGTAGTATAATTTATCAAAAAAAATTAAGATTCATTTCATAATTAGTATGTCATAAAGTTACACAAGTGAACTCAAAAATAACCAACATAAAGTAACTAACCAGTTAACTAAGTGTAATTAGTTAACTAACTAGTAACTAACGAGTTTTAATTAAATAAATGAGCACCGAAAAAGTAAGAAAAGAAAATCCAATCAAATAATTAGTGCAGATTAATTACATAAATTAGATTTATTTCAAATATTTCAGACACAGACGAAAGGAAATAAATTCTATGTTGATACATTAGATAAAATATAATTCTATAGTTAAACACATTTTATGCAAATTTCCAGATTTTCATTTCAATTGTTTTCATGTAATTGTACGAAATTAGTTTCTTCGATGTCTTGAAAAAGTTTCTTTTTATGAGTATTTTTAAAAAAAAACATCCATAGTTAAAGTCTAAACTATAGTATATTAATTTCGTAGCACTTCTGACGAAATTTAATTGCAGTCACGTCATTATTCATAAAGAATTAGTCTAATTTTTTTTTTATTAATCATTCTTCATCCTTCACATTTAACAATTTTTTTACTCATCATTTTACTTATCATTCACCTAATTTTGCTTTTATAGCATCCCATTTAGTGAATTTAGTCAGCTGAAATCAAAAATTTCAAAATTGCTTTTTTAACGAAAGGAAATAACAGGGATAAAAATGTTTACTAATATTTAAAATAATAAATTATGAAACTTATCAATATTTTTCAATTTTTAAATAGGTCATAATTGAAATTTTTTTAATAGATTTAGAAAAATAATAAATATACTTTTGTTGTGTTTAAAAAAAATTAATGTCTCCATGGAAATTGAATAAAAATTAAGAAACTCAGAAAAATATTTAAATATATATGTATTTAATGCATTTTTAATACGCTTTAAAACTTACGCTTAATACGCTTCATTTATGCACGTTTAAATAAAATTGAATATACACATAGGGACTATCTTTTGTGTAAAATCTAGTATAAAATCCTTTTTCGTGACTCATTCTCGCTTTACTATATACTGCATAAAAAATCCTTTATTTAATAAAACTATTTTCAAGCTTATTTACATTTTTTACATTGGAAAGAAGATACTTTATTGTTTCTTATTCAGCATAAAAGTTATTCATACAAAGCCTTTTTTATTCTTTATATGCGTCATGAAAATGGCATTCAAATCAAAAATACGTTCAGCATAAAATATACATGGAACATTTGCCTTCTTTCAATGACTCAAAATATTAACTCTGTAAAATTATGCATTATTCGTTATTAAGAAAAAAACGCTTTGTATTATACAGTCCAAAAAAACTAAATAAAACTAATAAATGGGTGTTTTTATAAATTGTCTGATAGTTACTATTCCTCTAATGAAATATTTATGTTGATTCCTTCTTTCAAATCTTAGAAACCAAAATATGTTTTCAAACGTATCGGATCAAGCTTAACGATATGTTTGCAAATCTTCAACAAGGTAATGAAATGCATAGAATCCTTAAAGCATCCTCTCAAATGTTCAATTTGCATAGAAAGCAGACATAACAAAACGCCCGCCAGGTTTTGCGAATTGAAATTTATCAGCCGCATTGTCGACTTCGAAAAGATTTCTTTCGCTGTTTAAAAATTTACTCTGTAAATATATAACAATGGCCAAGGACAAAATAACACTTTTTATCTTCCTGTTTTTCGTATATTGTTTTGAAAGTATTAAGGCTTAATAATTGACACTTGATGAAATACAAGGAATAAACAAACGAGAATTTATATAATTAACTCATAAGTAAACATACGGAGTTTTATTGTACATTTCGTTTTTGTTCAGATTGAAATTTTGATTTAAATATAATTGATTTAATACATAGATCAATGGAAAAGAGATAAGAATTCAGCTTCGTTTTTCGAAATGAATTTTACTGTTTTTAGATGTCTTTGAAGGAAAGAAAATAAAACTTTAAATTTCAATCTCATTTAATTTTTGTGAAACGAATATCTGAAAAAATTATGACTTAGATTTTAGGCTAAATTTTGGAGTTATACAAATATAAATTATTTGAAGTGTAAATGAAATCCAAAGAAATTAATGTAAATATTGTTAAACTAAAATTTAAAATTAAAATTAAAAATTTCTTTTCGTTAACTGAAATATTATCAATAATTCTGAATTTTATACCTTAGTATCTTATTCAAATTAAAACAATACAGTATTCAAACGGAGTTTTTAACACATTATATATTTCACAAACGAAGTATGGTAATTTAAAAAAAAATCACCAATACTAAGAATACAATGACTTACAATAAACAGAAAATATCGTTTTTAACACAAAAGATATTAACCAAAGTGACTTTTTTTATATTGTTTATATCTTATAGTTAAATTGAAAAGAGCAATTTTTTTTCACAGGTTTTGAAATATTTTCCTCAATTTGCTACGGATGTTCTTGTTTCAATTTTTAAAAAACAGTTATTCTTGCCATCGAATTATTCACTTTAATCCTTATTTCCTAATATAGCTACGGCATAACTTTGAGATCTTCCTATTCGACATTAAGCACTATTCATTTTGCCGTTAGCAATGTCTCAATTGTGAGAAACCACGAGCAATTTCGTGAAGCCAATTCTCACAGTTATATGATCATGAAACACATTGAACTTAAGGCTAATTTAATCACGTAAAACTCCACATACTTATTCAACTGTCATTGATAGCGTACTTCACTTCTAAGCGATGCCAGCTAATCAAGTTGAAGTAATTAGAGATTTCCGGATTGCGAGAATTCAAATATTAATTCAATATCATGATTGTTTGCTAGTTAAGTAGTGGTTCAGTGTTACAGGCCTCAGAACCGGTTTGAGTATTTGAAATAAATAAATTGTCAAATGCATTCAAACAACACTTGCACTTTCTCGTTTTCTATTCAAGTCAAAATTCTTGCTTCAGCAGCTTCAGAACACATTTTAATCATATGATTATGGCAATCTTCTATTATTATTATGATATTTATATTCTTCTATCATGTAAGATCTAATGGAAACGTTACTTTCGCAAATTTTCCTCATAAAAAAGAGCTTTTAACGAGCATGTAAAATAAGAAAAGTAAAATTGCAACATATTCATAGCAGCAAACTTAAAAAATTCTTCATTTTCTCTTAAATTTTTATAATGTACACTCACTGCCAAAATTTAAGCACGCAAGGGGGAAATGCGTAAAAATCGACAATTATTGCTTTGTTTGCTACGAAATGTGGCAGGAAAGTAACAAACATGTTTATATATGAAACAAAACATAGAATTACATGCAAAGATGAAAACAATATCGGATTTTTATAAGTTATAAATTGAAATCACATTAGAATCATTAATAAAAAGATGTTTAAAGCCAAAACAAGCAAGCAAAGCCGATATTAATACGATATGCGAGCACCTGTCACCTGCATAAAAATTTACAGCCTGTGACCGTGCTTTCCATGAACCACTTCAGAGTCAAGTAAGCACCATTCCTCGCATAGAGCAGTTTGCAACTCTGTTAGAGTAGCTGGGGTTGGGAAACGTTTACACACAGCACGGCCAAGGGCATCCCAAAGATTTTCAATGGGATTAAGATCGGGTGACTACGCTGGCCATTCCATATGCGCAATCTCCTTACCCTCAATGTAGTCTTCGACGAATACATCTCTATTGAATTCTCATTATCATCCATTAAAACGAAAGCAGGAACAACTGCTGCAGGATATAATTTCACAGTGTAGACTAGAACTTAAATCTGATTCCGGACAGTAATCACAAAAGCCCGTCTAAAGATGTACAGTTTGGTGCAATATCCCAACGAAATCCCTACCCAAGCCATAGTGCTTCCACATCGGAATGCGTAATGTTCAGTGACGTTCTGGAGCCGATTACGTGTGCCTTCTTCTCAGACCCTAACAAGTTTGTCTTCTGTTTGCAGGGCAAATTACAACTCATCCGTGAACATAACCTTGTCCCAAGAAGTCCAATTCAAAGTTGCCGAAACTCCTTTAATAGTGCCCTTCTAGATTGGACGGATCGAGGAACACAAAATAGGGATATCCAGATATAGAATCCATCTGTGTGTAACCTTCTGCGTACAGTAGCGGCATAAATAGTCTTATCAATGGAAGTTGCAACCATGTATGTCACACGTATGGAGATCCCTCTTCAATTCCGCTTGGCTCTAACAACAATATATCGCATTAATCTTTGACTCATAATTTTTAGACGCCCGGCCATACCTCTTTCTTCGGATAACTGTTTGCCTGCTTATCAATTATTTTCCTAATCGTGAAATTATAGAATGATGAACGCCGAAGAAAAGAGCAACATCTATGATTGGTTGTTCTGTTTTATGAGTACGACAGCTCACCAGTGCGCAGAATCTTCGATCCGTCCTCTGGAAGCCACAGAAACACGTCTGTCTTGAAAACAAAACTTTCGTAAATCCTAAACACTTGCATGCAACTTCTTTAACCCTTCACTGTGTTGATTTCTTTTACGATTGCCTTTTTTACATAGTTCTCGACACGAAACATCTTTGCATACTTCCAAACTCGGCAGCGAATTGCAACCACCCCAGTTAAGGGTGGCTTCCGGATATTAGTATTTTCCTCGGCGTGCTTAACTTTTGGCAAAGAGTGTGTTTTAAAGAATGAATGATTTTATGAAACAAATACCTACTTAATGTTTTATAAAAAGTCGAGAATTGCTTCGAAAGTTTTTTTAAAAATTAGTTTCATTAAAGTTTTGTACCTTTTTAAACAAAAAAGTAAAAAAAAGCATGAATAATTTATAATGGTTTAGAGCTCCTGTTTATATGATTTCTTTTCAAATTAGAATCTCTTCAGGGACATAGTTAATCCTACATTGAACATCACTGAGACTTTTTTAGAGTGCACAATAATTAAATTGCTTACGTACTATTTACGAAGCTGGAATTGATAATTAGTTTATTGTGAATGATCAAATGAATTGATAAGAAATAAATTTATTTCTGCCTTAATATAAATTGTATTTTTAGAAACTTATTCCATTGCCATTTACATATTGTAGAACTTGCTTGGTACTTAAAACGTTTTAATCTCATTGAACAAATATTAAAAAATATTTTTAATCTTTCAGAATGTCCATATTTAAAGAGTTCAAAAAAATTTACTCATAAAATGTTATTAAATCTGTATTAAAATCTATAAGAAAATGAATTTTTGTAAATTTGAAATATTTAATTATTGAAAATATAAATTATATTATTAAAAACCATTTTCCATGTTTTTACAAAATCTGATCAACGTTTGTAAGATTTATTTTCTTTTTAGAGTCATCCTAAAAATGATTTTATGAGTTATTGTCAACAGTTTAATATCAGAGATAAAATAGTTTTATCTTGAGAAACACATGAATATGCAGCAAATGTTTCATAATTTATGCAGAACAAAAATTCAAGCGGGACATTTTTTGGAGCTTTGAATCGATTCATGAAAGACACTTCAAAGTTCACAGGCTGAAAAAAAAATGGTCTTCGCACAATTTTTTACGCTTAAAAACAAAATGACACAGCTGTTAAAATAGGAGTTAAAATATTTCTCAAAAAAAAAAAAAATTGAAGCCAAGAAACGTAAAGAAATGACACATGACTAACAAAGACATTAAAGCAACCAACAACCTGAATCTATTCTTTATACAGTTATTTTTCTTTTCTTACTTTTATGAAAAGTTTTCCTTTCTTTTCTTTTTTTCTTGTTGTTTAGCGATCCAGCATTTCGCCGTTCAATTATGCAAATCGTGAGTCTATGATTGAGGTTTCAAACAAGGAGAGCGTGAACCTCATTTGCAAATTTTTCAAGAAGTGTATAAAATCTTAAACAGCTGGTTCTGAAAATTATCTCTCTTCCTGAGCAAAGCAAAGAGGGCTTTTATTGGACCCTATAATGATGGCGTTTCCTCAATTATTATTTTTTTCTTTCATCTTCTTTTCGAGCGAAAACTTTGCCGGTCCAAAAAATAACTTGATAATGTTTTGAGAATACACATTCGCATAAACAGCTTAAAGGGGATGAAATATGAAAGTAAGATCGATTGTTTATAAAGGTGGATGCAAAATAACACAGAACTTCAACATGTGAAATAATTTGAACAAAGAGCTCTTTTTCCTTCACAAGCTATTAGCACCCTTTTTTTTTTCATTTTTTTTAATATTATACTTGCAATTTTGCTTCCAGCATATGATTTACGAATTCTCTCATATGATTTACGAAGTTGTTGACATCATTATGATGGTGAATACGACTACTGTGTGCCAATGTCGTCCAATAGAAAAGCATGATATTAATTAATTTCTTTCATGAGATCTTTAAAGTATAATTACATTTACTTGAATATTTGTGTATAATATGGCAAGAAATTCGAAAAACTACAAACAGGAAGTGTTATCCGTTAATTTCTCCACCCAGTCTGTTGATTTTCAAACCAGTGAGATTATCGCATTTCATCAGTAAAATCGAAACTTTTTTTCAAATAGGAAGCAGAAATTATTACTGAAAAGGTAATGAAAAACTATAAGCTGCAAATGATATAACTTGATATTTTTATTTGAAGGTATATGAAGGCTATATAAAGGGTGTTAGATCACAGACATATTATTAGATTATATTACTTAGAAGGCTTGAAATCACATAAGGTCGGAAATACTTTCCAAATGAGGTAATATACGGAAAAATGTAAGTAATCACAATAGTTCTGATGATGTCATCGCTAAGTTATCAGTGATGTATTGCTGATGATATAGACGTCGGTTTGGACGCAGATATTAGATACCAGCCATACTATCTCTCCAAATAAAATACTGTCACGTACAAATGTAGGAATTTTCAAAATGATACGGTCTTTGCAAAATTATGAGACATCTGTTGTTAGATTATGTAAATGAAAATTTAAATTATTTTTATTGTATAATTAAAACCCTTCCGAAATTACATTTTCCTCCTATCATGCTGCTGTGTTTGAATCCGTCTGATCTGGTCACTTGCCAATTATTTACGTGATAGCTAATCGGACTCTATTAACTGTTTCGAAACATGCAACGTCTTCTAATTTCCTCCTACATAAAACATTCGGCAAGGGCGTTTTTTACTCCTTATCTAAACACGTAGTTTTTACGTCATAAACCAACTTTGCTCGTTACCTTGGAAAGGTTAATATTACCTTTTTAGCTTTCTTTATTACATGTTTGCTAACAGATGTTTAATTTACATAGATGTTCCATAAGAAATTCACACTAACCTTTAAATGATTTGTATAGTGTACTAAGAAAAGACAACATGGCACTAAAATAATAATATCTTACTCAATAGTTTCCTTGAGTCCATAGATAATGGGCTGCTTAAGAAGTTCCAGAGCATTGGGTGGTTGACCAGAAATGGGCTTGTAGGGCTCGAGTAATTCGTCAATAACATACAGAAGTTGAGTCTTTCCCTCTGTCCCACGGTGCTCAGCTTGCCTTATTATCTTAGCATTATCGACATAGTATTCCTGAAAAAAAAATCAAAGTTAAAAAAAAAATGCATGATCAAAACATTTTACACAAATTTATTATAAAAATATTTCATAAAAAATCTAATAAAATATTAGACCCAGAGTACAAAAATGCTTAAATGTTTCATGAACGGAAAAAAACCCCAAGCTAGTAAATAATTGGAAATGTTACGTTAATAGAGAGTTTTTGCATAACGTTTTTTTATCGTCCGATATTCCTAGCACGCATGCTCATAGGCAACATTGTACCTAATGCGCATGCGTATCTGTAATACTGCACTACTGAGCTATTCCTACGAGCATGCGCGCTAGGAAGAAAAATATAGGACGATAGAAAAACGTTATGCAAAAACTCTCTATTATCTCTTTTGTTTATTCTTTATTGGTAGCATTCCGATGATTCCTTGCTCGATCTGATTGGAATAAAGAACAAGACTGATATATGTTTGTAAACAAAACATAGTTTTCATGCGAAAGAATTAATGGAGTAAAAACATCGGTGAAAAAAGAATGAATCAGCGAAATATACTAGCCATTCACTGATATTTCCTGTTAGAACAGCTGTTACTTTCAATGAACTAATAACTTTGATCGTAAACCCAACAAAAACATCATGCCACTAATCCGATTCATTCGCGCATTGGAATTTTATATGTATTACTTAACCAATTAACTAGTATGTTTGAGTTATTTCATGGAATTTTATACTGACTGGAATACCATCTGTGGCCTCCATTCAGCTCCGTCGACTGATTAGAATCTTTTTTATGCTTAAGTTTCAGTATGGCGAGTGTCGGAAAAACAATGTCGAAAATATTTGTGATAATATTCTTCTTTCTCAACTGTTTTGATTAAGTTTAAAATTTTCTTGTATTTTGTTGTCAATTTTAATGCTTATTTAAATTTTTTTTAAATGAATTCATATTTTTCTGAAACAAATCAACTATCCAAAAACACATTTAAAGTTTATAACATACATATTTAAAATATAATAAATAGCTTAAATATTCTTAAAAATATTGAGAATATTATAAAACAATTTAAGAAAAAAAAGTTTAATAGATATTTTGTGTTTTTCATCTGATTTAACGATTTTTTATTATTTCCATAGAAGCATTAGTCTTTTTCGTAATTAATCCAAAATGCTCCATAAAATCTACGGAAATTCATAATTCAAAGTTGTACTGAAGTAATTTTTTTCGTTGTCAATAACAAAGGATAAAAATTCGATTAATTAATATTAATTCATTTTAAAATAACATGAGTAGATATAGGAATTTCATTTTAAAATATTTACGATCCGTTTGTAAGTAATTAAAAAAATTAAGAGATGAGGCAATAGGAAGTTTTCTTACAAGTAACGAATTTCATTTGTTACATTTACAAGGGAAAATAAAGTCAAGTAATCAATATTTCATTTTAGTTGAACCTAAATTTCGTTCTGTACTATGTTTCGCTACTGGCAAGCACATCGATGGCAGTGAGCTTAATAAGACTTATAGGTTCACTTGAGATTAAATAGAGTGATACCTTAATCCATTCATTGGACTTACACTAAACAGTACAATACCAAACGAGTTATTCCCATAATAAACAAAGATAAATTTATTAATCTGTTTACATGAAAAATATCCTATTGTTATTAACATATCATACATTGATAGAGTTGAAGAAAATAATTTAAACATTGATCAGATTCAAAAGCCATTTCTCAACATGTTATTATGGCCCTAATATTTTTGGTAATCGCAACAAACATTATACTGCAGCCACATAGGCCTGCCATTTTCTTACTTTAGCAATCTTGTTTTTACTTCCATGGTGATCCTGACTATTTACTTCGCTGTTTGGCTCTTCTCATTAACTTTCTTAGAACTCATGGTTATTAGATCAATAAAATATTTACAGGAGAACATACAAAATCAAGTGAAAATTCACAGACAGTTATAGAGCGGTTTCTTCACTAAATGGTAACAACTGGAGTTCTGAATCTCGTGGGCAATTGTGCCTTTGTCTTCAGAGAGATAAACAATAATAGCTCGGTGTTGTGACTCATTTTGATACATGGAGTCGTATTTTAAACAAAAATTTATACCAAACAAAATATTTCACGCCTATGGATTGATTGAAAACAAATGCTAAAAATTTTTTTAAGTAAAAGCGTAAATTAAAATATATTTTATTAATTTAAATTAACTTACAAGTTATCTAATATTAAAGTGTTATTTCTTCGCCAACAATTTAATGAATGACAGGAATAAAGGATATAAAATAATTTTGAAAAATAACAAATCTCTTTGATTTCAATAAATTGCAAAAATTTTAAATTCCAGTGATTCAAAAGATTTTAAAGAATTACCATTTCAAATTTGGAATAAATGTAATAAAATATATCCATTCCAATTGTGTAAACAATCAACAATGAACTTGATTCACTTTAACAAACATTTGAAGCATCTAAATTAGCATATGGTAGATGCGTTCAGCTCAGGCGACATTAATAAGTAGAATTGAATTGATGAAGGAAGAACATTACCGCTTACTCATTGGTTGGAATAATTTCATATGATAATTCGAAACATCATCTGAATTCTTAATGCGATAATTACGGGAGCGATTATGCACACCAGATATATTAGATTGGTATTTAAACTGTATTCTGTAAAATGCATTTATATATACAAATGAATTAGTCTTGAAGTAATTTTAAAAATATTCTGTGATACAATAAACTTGAGTACTTTGATAATGAATGTTTTTTTTTCCCACTCCGTTTTCTGTTTTGCATTTGAAAAAACGAAATCCGTCCTTTTTTGCTGTCAATTGATTTTTTTCAAACAAGAAGTATTAGCAGCATGACTTGCAGCAAAATAGTTTTCCATCGTTTAAAGAATCTGTACTTTAAGCAGCATTCACATCAAGGCGGTTAGCGGCGAGTATCATCATCAGAAAACCCGTCACAAGTCTCAGCCTGAGATGCGATGGATTGATGGACGCTCCATACTCCGCTTCTCAATGCCTTAATGTGAATGCTGCGTTAGCAGTATTGATATTTTATTACATTCTTGAACCTAATTTCAGTCAGATTAATTGCTTCTATTATGAATGGCTTTTGCCCCATAAAAAATGTAGAACCGATGGTTCCCGATTCCATAACTATACTAATATACCATCAGACGTCTTGATATTACCATTAAGTAAACTATTTAAATTATTTATATTTCAACGAGACTTACATAAACCTTAAATAAACTCCTCTTATTCAGAAAATAGGTTGGAAGTAGAAGCGAAAATATTGTTTGAGAACTCCCATAGCAGTTTGTTACCTCAGTATTGTAATACACAATTTTCGAGCCCGACTAAAATGTGCCCATTGCCATAATTAGCTTTATGTGCATTCGGGCAACTGAAAGTAAAAGCCGCTTTTAAATAATAAATTCTGTTCAACGTTTCGGCTCGCTTGTATCTCAACAGTAGATAACGCCGGTGAATTGTTTAGTATTAAACTTTCAAATATATTCACGAGAATTGTTTAAGGTGTATGATGAATAGTGTTCCTTTTACCACATTTATAAGATTTGGAAGTAATTTTAGAAATTAGTTTGAGAGTAACGGAACATTTTTAACTAAAGTTAAGTATTTGAAGAATTTCAAGTCATTTATAAGTAATAGGATTCTTCATTATGTCTGTTGCATGATTAGCTTAACGTTCCGCTCTGTTATTATTAAACTTATAAAGCATTTATGAAAATTTCAAACATGCGGTTTCTAGGTAGGTAATAAAGAATGCAATTTTCATGTCTCGGAAATCTTCAGCCGACAGTTTACCTTTAGGCACTAAATGTATGTCCTGTGAGAAACTAGTCTAACTCTGCATAGCAAATAATACTTTTTCAGACATACTGTTCATTTTATTACTCAAAATATGTTTACTTTAATGCTAAACTGAAATATTCTACAAAACAAAATAACTCTGCAGTGTAACAGTTATAATCTTGGAAAATTAAGACTGGATCTTATAATTGATATAAAATTGTTTTCTGGCAAATATAAATACATATATAAAGATGCAAAAGATACATTATATAATTTTATTTTTCGTTAAATTCACTAATTTAATATCTTAGAAAGTGAATATTGAAAAATCTAAATAACTAATTATCCTATCTCAGCAAACAATATATTGCATAAATTGAAAGAAAACCGGATTCATTCTTTTGGAATTCATTGAACCCCATTATTTTCCTTTATTTTTGTACTTTATTATTTATTAAATTTTTGATAAATTAAAAATTTACAGTCAGTACTTTATTCTTAGAATCAGTAAGATTAAAATAACACAATATTTATCTTGTTTGGGTTCATACATATCAGCTTGAAATGGATGTTATTTTAAGATTATTGTTAATGATTACTGTCGATTGAAAATGATTTATAATAATTATCAATTTAAACGAGCATTTAAATGTTTCAAAAATTGATACTTTTATTTTAAAATCCAGATCTACTTTATGTTTTTTGAAAGAGCAATTTATAAAGCAATGTTTAGATAAACGAAACGTCACTTGAACCTTTCAACTCCTCTACCTCCTATGCGGTTATTTTTCTTTCTCGCTCTAATAACCATCAAAAGTATTCTTATCCTCCTGTAGAAACAGTAACATCAAAAATGATCGGGGTGATTAAGTGTTGTGGCAAAGTAAAGTAAATTTGGTCAAGTGCCAAGAAATGTAGCCTGAGCTCAAGTTAATTCTTCAAACTTGTTGGCAGAAACAGCAAAAGAATTCGAGATGTTCAAAAATTCTGTAGACTCCTTTAAAGGTCATTCTTTACAGTATTTTTATTTTTCAGTTCCGTTTAACATTTATTGATAAAATTAAATGTATTTATAGAAACGAAATATTTTTTGTACATATTGGAAATTTAAATTCATTTATATATTCCAATGAAATGAAGTTTTATAAATGCGATCAAGTTTTCATTTCATTTATTTAAAAATTTAAGAAATAAAATAATCTTATTGAATTGGTTATAAAAGGTTTGATGGAACTCGGTTCAAAGCTCGACAAGCCATGCTGAAACCGTAAATCTTTGATAATAAACCCACAGGATGGATTATCCTCTGAAAGTAATCATTCCAAAGTGTGGTGCCAACATATGGTTGAAATGCAGCAAGCAGCCAGGGCTATTGTCGAATCTGCTAGTTATTTACCGTTTCAAAGGCGAATGGCCTTAGCTAAAAGTTCTGCTATTTGAAATCATCGAGTTCTGAAATATTTCTTGCTCAATTCTCCTAGTATTAACGATATTTCAAAATTGAACTTCATATACAGATCTTGATATACTACTGTAGGAAGTGATACGTTAATGTGACTACCACTTACTTTTGAAGACAATACTAAATAACTAATCCCAGAAGGCTTGTATCATCATCAGATTTGGTTGGTATATAAATTGTGCTGCAGGCATTTGAAAAATATTTCAATTGACAAAACATTTCGAATGAATTTTCCTTACTATGCATTTGCTAATGTAGTATAAGTTGAGATTTGGTTTTCAGAACACTTGTTGTATACAAATTGTTCATCAGTAAATGACTACAATGCTCAGCATGTTAATTCAAAATATAGTATCCTGAATTAACATGAAAAAGCTCATGTCATGTTCAAGAACATAATCTTCTTTAGAAAAGCCAAGACATAAAATCGTCTGGAAAAGTGGTTACAAATTCTTCAAAGAAGAACGAAGTCTGTGCAATTTATTTCTTGCGCTCCATTTCGTACAAAACGAAAACCATAATATCCAAATGTAAAGCGAAAGACAAAATGCAAAAAGCTATTTCGACGAGATGCATGGGACGTGCAGAAAACTGCCTTTGCCTTGGAGATGACGCTAAAAATCGTAATGAAGGCGCCATCCCACTGATGACGACGTCCAGCTCTTCAGGCATCAACTTCAAATGGAGTCTTTACGTTAGAACGGGGATGATTCATGCACAGCGAAGGATTATGTTGACGCTAGGCGCGGAAAAAATATTGCAGATGTTTTTGCAGTAACGACTCGTCGTTGAGGTGCAAATTTTTTTTTCTTAGTCACTCACCTTTCTGTTTTGTATAAAGAAAGGAAAGTTAAAGAAATGGGTTTCTATTCGATTTCAGATCATTCAAGGGATCACTAGTAGTATGTCTAAGTGACAGGGATCGTATAAAAATTGCTTTTACTTACTTTCTCGTTTAAGTAGAGATTTTTATCACGCAAATGGTCACTTGTACCAAAAGGAATATCCTAAGTTGAAAATATAACAGTAAACTAAACCAGGTAAAACACATTTTTCTTCAAGAAAATATTTTACAAAGTATTATATTTTACTAAATAAAAAATATGGTGTATCATCAGCGACCTTTCTTTAGCTATTCACAAATTTATTTCAATCTCTTGATTTTGAAGTGTTCGTATAGTAAAGAAAAATCTTTTCTTGAATTTACGAAAGCAAAACTAAAATTTTATAAATGTAGTGTAGTATTATATCACACTATCAAATGGAGTCTTATAGTATCTATAGTAATATAGTCATAATAAAGTAAAGGAATACTACTATAAGAACCTTATAGTAGTCTTAAAGAAACTTAATTAATAAAAGTTTATTATGTAATATAGTATATGACTGAAAAAAAAACTATACTGTTTCTGGAAAATATGTTTCCAAGAAATGAATAAGAAAAATAAAGGATAATTTAATTTTTCTTGAATTTACTGGGCATTTGTCATGCTTTATGGGTTACATTGAAATTCTGCATTAAAGCACCAGATAATCCTGGAATGGTACCTGTGAAGATACAAATTAAAAGCACAAAGGAAGATCTCTCAGAGTGCGGTATCGGAACTGACTATTGAAAACATGAAATCTTCTTTTCTAAATGATTGTCTGCAAGCTCCTTTTTAGCATTTCTGTTTGCCACTTTCAACTGAAAGAAGTTTAATATTTTCTCGGAATGAAATAAATCCGTTTCAACTTTTGCTAGAAAAAATGCTTTTTGCAGCAAAGAAGTCTTTTTAGAATCATGTGCATGAGATGTCAGATACATTCGTGTAAATATGGAAAGTGGTTTGAACAAAGATAGTGTTTTTGCATCGTTATTAAATGCAGTTATATTTGCATCAAAGAAAACTTTTTGAATCATGTGTATGTCAGGAAACCAAAAACACCTTAAGGTTACCACCTATCCTTATTTAATGAATCTTTAAACGACTCAGAAAAGGTTTATTATAAAAAAAATTCTAATATCTATTTTCTCTCAAAATAGAAGATATTACTTCTGAAAATGTATTTGCTGGCTGCCCCAAAAAATAGTTCTTATTCATTTTTTTATGATAATAATTATGTAATAACGACTGGTTGAGTCTTTTTTAAGAAATTTTTTTTAAGACTCGAAATGGCACTGAAAGTTTTTCCGCTATGTGATATTTTCTATGATTGATAAAAATGGTTACATAATGCAATATTTTTCGCAGAAAAGAACGTACTGCAGAATATTGCCTTGTAAGTCATTTTAAATTTTAAAATTAATAAATGTTAAAATAAACAGAAATTTATTTAAGTATTAAAAATATTAAAAAAAAATATTAAAAAAAAAAATTAATTAAAAAAATTACGAACTGAATGTATTTTTCAATTTTTTTTTAATTAATCTATTTTTTCAGACTAAAATATACTATTACATGAATGAAAAAGATACTATTATATGAACAAATATGTTTTCATTTTATTTTCTGAAGTTTAATTTCATTTAGCTAGGATAAGTTAAACTATTTTGTTATCGATATCCTAATATTTTACTCGGAAAAATCGTTTCTATATTATGATAAAGCATCTTTTACATTGAAAAAAATTTCGAAATATTTCTAAAGAAAATATTACAAAAATTGCATTAAAATATAAGAAAAAATCATTATTCGCAGAAATTTCATTAAATTATTAACAATAAATAGCAAAGTAATGTATTGATAATCGTAAATTTAATTCTGTTAATTCTATTTGTCTATTTCCTTTGCTTATTAAAAGAAACATAAAAATGAGACTTTTTTTATACCATTTACTCAAATTAGGGTTTTATTTAAAAAAATAAAAATTAAATTTGAAATATTTTTTTTTTTTTTTCATTCATACAATTAATTAGCTTATTTTTTATGCTAGTAAATGGAATTGAAATAGTAAGTTTTACAAAATCAAGAGAAATAACCCTATCGTAAGAAACCTTCTCTTCTAAATAGCCCTTAAAATATTCTCTAATCCTTTGCTTTCTTAAAAGAAAATGCAGCTTAATATTTCCAAGACAAATATTTGTTTGGTAGAAAAGAAACAGTGAGGAATTTTTTTAAATGAAATTAATCTGGAAATATTTATGCCTTTGAGGAAACAATTCTTTTGATTGTAAACAACGCGTCTCGTTTAATACTGTACAAATATTTATTAGCACTGCAATTAATTCTGCTTTTTTTAAAAGGCTTTATATAAACTAGTAACTAGAAAATTAAATTTTTTTTTTGTTGAAATTAAAACTGGAAAAAAAATCTGCTGCCTTTTTTAAACTAATTATCTACATAAAACATAAATATTATTTTAAGCAATTAAACAGGAAGAGATGTACATGCGAAAGTAAATTAATAAAAAATTTAAATTCCAGGTAAACTGTTTATATATATATATATATATATATACAGTGCAAATAAACAAAAAAATGTGAAATATAAAAAATATAATTAAAGTTGAAACTAAATACTACATATTTTTTATCAGATATCATCTTGAAAATGCAAGATAAGAAATTTAGTATAAAACTTTTTAACTAAAAAATGTATTATTACTATTTTTTTTTTGTTAAGATGTATTGTAATTTAGTTTATAATAAATAGTCCATATAGCAAATATTATTCAGTAAAACTATTTCACATATAAAATCGAAAAAAAAAAAAAAAAAAGAAAACAATAATAATTATTAATTAAGCTCTCAATTCTTTAAAAAAAAAAAAAAAAAAAAAAAAAGTTCTAATAGGTTTTTTGAAAAATGCCTGCTTTCTTCTTCTTTTTTTTTTTACGATATTATTTTATTCTTATTGAGTATGCTTGGCTGAGAAATTATTTGTGATTTATTTCATCGAAAAAAAAAATTCTTTATTCTTCTTACCTAAATTTTTCTAACTCTTTTTCCAATCAAATAATTGTATCAAATTTGACACATCTCAAACAAATCTGCATAATTATCTGTTTTTCAACTAATTATTTCCTTAAAACCTAAATGATCCTTAACTACTTGAAGTAGGAGTAGTAGTATCTGCGGATTTAAATCAGTAAAATCCTTAAGGTCCTCTTTGTTAGGACATATTCATGAATTATAGAAGTGTTCGAAGATAATGTTTGGTTTCTCTGATCTATAAGCTATCTATAAACAACTTTGAAAATAGAACGGCTTTCTATTACTGAATATTAATTATATTTTAACTTAACCTTTTATAAAAACGTTTCAAAAATTATTTTTAGCGTGAAAACTAAAAATATTGATTTTAAATTGTTTTTAATATAACAATTTGTAAGATGTTTAGATACTAATTTTGCAAAAATTCCTATAGAATAAATATAATTTCGTCTATTATTTTCTAAAGCAAGAATATCACATAATAAATATTTTTTACTTCCAAAACATTATTATATTCTCTTTTTTATAGAAACTGTTATAGATTCTGGTATTTTTATTGGTCCTAATTTTTTAAAATTTTATTTAAAAGTTTGAGATTAAAATCGAAGCTGTGTAAGCAAACGTTTATAATCTTTACACTAGATGGCGCTACGCTTTTCGCACGACATTTCATCATCTGATTTGGTGTCAGTAAATAACTTCCTAATACATCGATTTTATTTAAAAAATACAATTGGACATTACTTGAAAAACTTTCAGATTTTGGTGAAATATTAAAACATAGAACATAAATCAGCTATATTTTAATAAAAAAAATAAACATTTAATTATTAAAAAATTTTGAATTAAATTTTCTAATTTATTGCAGATTAGATTTTTTATTTCTATGGCAATTAATGCCAAATATATGATCCATTTTAAAATTGTACTAATTAAAATAGATGTATTTGTGGCATTATATAGATTAAAATGCGCAAGCCTGTTTGGATTAACATGCATTTGTGAATAAATATTTTTTGGCAATAAAATCAAAAATAGATAAATACCTTTTGACTTATCATTTTGACACTTGGTTACTGCAAAAATTTCACCAAATACTATGACATTTGTTCAGTTAATGTAATTCACTATTTATTTTTTTTAATTATATTATATTGTTGTTTTTGTAAAACATAAAAAATGAAATATATATTTGTAAATTAATTTTCGAAGGTTTTTTTTTTGTGTGCAGCCCACATTTAAGTTACAGTGTTACAAATAATGGTTTGTGTGCTACTAGTTTAAAGGCATGATTTAATCCTTTTTTTCATTTTAATAAATATTTTTAAAATAGGTTTTGGCGTGAATTTCGCACTCGTCTCGATTTTGGTATGTGAAAAAATTCACTTTTTGCTACAAAATAGTTTAATTATATGTTTAATAAAAATAAATAAAAAATTGTTTAATAAAAATATTTAATGAAATGCAACTAGCATTCAATTTGTCTTTCATTCCAACAATTTATGGACAAGTTGGAAGAACAAAGCTGTTGATAAAGGAGGAAAATGATTTATTAAGTTTATAATAATAAAAAAAATTATGTTATCCCTCTATGTTATAATTTTTGCATTTCATTTACAAATACCGACTATAATTACAAAAATCAGAATTAAGATTATTCAATTGTTTCAGTTATCTAGACATTTTCATATCTATATGCTAATTCTAAATAAATGAACTATAAAGTGTGGAAAGACAAATCTAAAAAGAAGTCATTTGAAAATTATATAGTAATATATGTTAATAGAAGGAACGTCTTACTGTGAATAACATTTTTCTATGAATATATAAGTTGACTGGGATAAAAATAGCATATTAAAAAATGAATATCTAAAATAAGAGATTTTAAAATCTACAAAAAGAGACATCAAACTTCAATTTTTTAAACAGAAATGTAACAATTACAAAAATATTTCATGTATAATTAAAACATCAATTCTATTTTGGGAACTATTATTTGGCAGTCTGTATTGTAATTCATAAATAATTTTCAATCCTAAAATAATCCGCAGACCTCAATAAAAAATCTGAATTCAAAGTACTTAAATCTTTTATTATTCTTTTTTTAAAAAAAATAATTAAATAGAATCTATATTAAAATCATTTAGTTCTTTTTTTCTTTAAATTGCTGCTTTTTGAATTTCATTAACGAATTATCACAGAAGATATATCGAATTCAACCTAATCAATGTTCTTTACATCTGCTTTCTCTATTCATTTTACATATCTTAAGCAGTTTTTAATATACCACAAGCCAGTCTGTTGAAAAAAAAAGTCATTGAAGCAAATGTTATGGTATGAAATAATTCATACTATAGCATTTGAAGTTTATTGTGTTAATCTTCGAATAAATTTTTCGTTTATAAGAAAATTTATTCTTGAGTAATTATTTTCAAACATGAATTGTATAGTATAGCATATTCAAAAAGCAAAAGCAAATAAGCCACTGTAATTGGAAAACAAATAACATACAACGAGTAAAAAGTTCAACTAAAACAATTGCGAATGCAAAGAGTAATTTGAATTGTAATTCATTTCTTTCATGCAAAATGCTTGTGCTGATTTTAATGTATGAACATTAAATTATTGTTTATTATTGAAAAAAAATATTATTTTAGAACTAATTTATGATACATAATTAATTTATTTACGAAATTATGATGCATTTTTTAAATAGAGTAATTCGGTAAAAAAATTAGTTTCATATTCAATACACTCTGCAAAAATAAAATGTGCGAACGAAAAAGGACTTCTACGAAACTTGGCAGAAAGATTTGTGGCAGACATATATGCAAGTGATTCAATTCAAACGTGACCTAGCATTTTGGCAACGCCAGTAATGGAATTTGATATGAATCCAACTTAGCCCATAAATTGACTCCCTGAAGTACTTTGTATGCAGTTTTCTGCTGCAGAGGGATACTTTATTTTGAGATGTCTTGACACCGACATCGAAGCAAATATAAACTGTTTTACCAATTTGAGAGGGGGAGAATCATTCGGATCATAGAGGCTGGGTGGTGTGTTGCCCTCATCCGTTCTGATATCATTATAAAGGGACCCGTGGATGCAGGTGAGCTCACACACAAGCTCAAGATGTCTTCATACGGCCAATAAATTAGAAGAGTCCGATCATCTTTCGACAAAAATGCACATATCCGACTATCTGGAATCCTCATACAGGTGGCATGATTTGAATATATTTCTGTGTTCATATTATTCGAATCATTATTACTAGACACCTGACTGACAGTTATTTGCTATCGCGGCTGCCATGATGTACACTGCACCTCGCAACCACCCACAGTCTTCTCCGTTTAGAGTGATGCTTCGCCTGCTGGGATTCGGCTGTAATGGAATACAGACAGGTAGTCCTCTTTTTAGGACAACCACGTACGCATTTAAGGCCTCATAGTGAATGATTCAATCATATATACTGGTTGGTGTGGCACACCGAGCTCACTTCTGATATGAGTGTTGGAAGTGTCATTGGATAGAACTCTAGATTCTCTATCCTCTCTAGTAATGATCCGTGGCAACAAGATACATAATCTGTTTTGTTGTGACATCCTTAAACTACATGTTCAGCCATATTCATGGCAGGGCTACCGAGAAGCATTTTCAAACAAAACTCAATATATTCTTTCTTCTTTGTCCCCCATTACTCAGATTTGACGGATTGGAAATTTCTGAGAAGACCTGCATCAGTATATTAGGCAGCGTATGAACTTGGTTGAATAAGAGACACGCTGATAACCAACGTGGAATAAGATGTCGACTCAAAAAAATTGGAAGCCTTACTGGCCGGCCTTATTGCCTCGTGCATTCAATTTATAGGGTATCTAAAGAAATGCTAGATCCAGCATTTCTTTGTGTTTTCCTGCACCAAATGATAATTTTATTTAATTTTGTATTATCAGCGGCAATTTTATAGTATATTTTATCTCATATCGGTGTACAAACTCCCGTGTAAAATTTCAAATAATTCTGACAATTCTTTCTAGGCGTGATAATTTTTATGGCAATAAATGTAGAATGTAAACTATGAAGTTTTAAAATTATGTATATTATGCTATAGCAATTGTAATACTTGCACTGATAAAGACAAAAATCATATCTGATACTTATATGTACATGGAATTTGTGTGTATAAGTATATACACTGAAGTGACAAAAGTCATGGGATACCTCTTAATATCGTGTCGGCCCTTCTTTCGCCCGGCGAAGTGCAGCAACTCGACGTGGCATGGACTCAACAAGTCGTTGGAAGTCTTCTGCAGGAATATTGAGCCATGCTGTCTCGATAGACGTCCATAATTGTGAAAGCGTTTATGGTGCAGGATTTTGGGCACGAACAGACTTCTCGATGATGTCCCATAAATGCTCGATGGGATTCATGTCGGGCGATCTAGGTGGCCAGATCATTCGTTGGAATTGTCCAGAATGTTCTTCAAACCAATCGCGAACAGTTGTGGCCCGGTGACATGGCGCATTGTCATCCATAAAAATCCCATCGTTGTTTGGGTACATGAAGTCCATGAATGGCTGCAAGTGATCTCCAAGTAGCTGAACATAAGCATTTCCAGTCAATGTTCGGTCCAGTCGCACCAGAGGACCAAGTCCATGCCATGAAAAAACAGCCCACACCATTACGGAGCCACCACCAGCTTGAACAGTGCCTTGCTGACAGTTTGGGTCCATGGCTTCGTGGGGTCTGCGCCACACTCGAACCCTACTATCAGCTCTTACCAACTGAAATCGTGACTCATCGGACCAGGCCACTGTTTTCCATTCATCTAGGGACCAACCGATATGCTCACGTGCCCACGAGAGTCGCTGCAAGCGATGTCGTTCTGTCAGTAAAGGCACTCGAGTCGGTCTTCTGCTGGAATAGCCCAAGAAAGCCAAATTTCTCCGCACAGTTCTAACAGACAAGTCCCTTGTACGTCCCACATTGATTTCTGCGGTTATTTGACGCAGTGTTGCTTGTCTGTTAGAATTTACGACTCTTTGCAGACGTCGCCGGTTTCGGTCGTTAAGTGCAGGCGGTCGACCACTGCGCTGTCCATGGTGGGATGTTACGCCTGAAATTTCATACTCTCGGCACACTCTTGACACAGTGGATCTGGGAATGTTGAATTCCCTAACGATTTCCGAAATGGCATGACCCATGCGTCTAGCTCCAACTAACATTCCGCGTTCAAAGTCTGTTAATTCCCGTCGTGCGGTCATCATCACGCCAAAACCTCTTCACATGAATAACTCGAACATAAATGAAAGCTCTGCGAAAGCACTGCGCATTTATACCTGTTCTACGCGATGCTACTGCCATCTGAAAATTTGCATATTGCTATCCCATGACTTTTGTCACTTCAGTGTATATTAGTGCATATTAGAGTATATAAAATTATTTATATGCACATATAAAATCAGAAATTAGCATTTAATTATAAAAGTACTGAAATGTTTTATTTAATTATTTGTAGAAAAATGAATTCTCTCATATAAATTTGTCATTCATATACATTTGTCATTCATGTTTCAAATTACTTATCGTACTTCTCTTATTTATTTTTTATAGAGATCTGTAGCATTACTAAATAATACATTTCTTCTCAATAATGTATGTTTTATATACAGAGTGATTCAACAAGTCATGAGATAAACTTTGAAATGGGTGGTGTAGCTTACTAAAACATACATACTTTGTACAGGAATGTTTGATCGTAAGTGATACATTGAGGTACGAAAACACTTCAAACAAATTTCTTGCAACAGCCAGACACAATGATACCCGTCACGTGACGAGTTTCATTGTATCTAGTCCTCTGGCTGGCAACCCCCATGTGCACTTTAATTAATTTTTAATCTGTTTCTGCAACTGTGTTTTCATTTACGAGACTCCAGTGGATTCAATTGAGCACCTCCTTGCTCGACTCTCCATTTTTTCCTACGAAATGCCTGACATCTTTGGAACTGATCACTCCTTTGAGCCACCTAGCACGCATTACTGTTGGAGCTCACAAGTTTGAACATTAATTGTAAACATTGAATCAAAGAAGCACTTTGCAATGATGTTGTAAATAAATAACATTTTTCATTTCATGTCTCATTTTTTGTGTGCGTACCTCAATGAGTCACTTCTGACCCTACATTCTTATACAAAAAATGTATGTTTTAGTAAGTTGCACCACTCCTCAAAATTTGTCCCATGACCATTGAATCACTTCGTATACTTTGCATTTATACTTTACATAAATTCAAAACTTATCTTATTTATATAAATTAAATTAATTTATAACTGATCGAAAACGGAATTCGTTAAATTTTTATTAATCCAGTAAAATGATATAACAAACCTTTTCAAAAACGAGCCAGTTGACATTTTTTTAACAACATTTATTTTAAATAAAAAGGACTAAATCATACAAACTGAAAAATGTACTTTTTAAATGGCTAAAAAAAAAAAAAAAAAAAAAAAAAATGCAGCTCGGTTGTTTCGTTTTTTTTAAACAAAATTTATTTAAATCCTTTTCCGTATTTATCATTTTTTCCGTCCGATTGCAGCTAATTTGATCGAAATCGTAGCAAGCATTCGAAACTCTCCCGAGACGAACGCCAAGAGATTTGCAGATATGTTCGAATTTCATTTTTTGTTCCCCTTCAAGTGTGAATCCAAAGCAGTTTTAATTGCACTCGGAAATTCTTTCAATCTGAGCTCATTTAACTGGAGTTTCTTATTTTATTAAATTATTTCACTAGGAATTGGGAATTTTTGTACTCTAAACATCAATTTAAACTTCAGCAAATATTAACTGTATCCACAGAAATATATTTTTTTTTCAATTGGGATAATTTTTTTTTAGAAAGAAAGAAAAAAAAAAAAAACTTCAGCCTGAACTTTGTTATTAGTTTTAGAGTCACATCGGTGGGCCTCGTATTTCACATTATACCACGAACATAATTAGACCGGGACGGTTTAAAGGGGATTCCGAACCACTAATAAAGATTCATGCCATCGCCAGGATTCGAACCTGAAACCTAGGGTATCAAAGGTTAAAGAGCTAGCCAATTAGCCATCAGGCCGCCCATGGTTGGATGAAGAACGGAGGGGCGTTACAAGAGGACTTTTACGGTTCACTACCCCACATTTGCGTGTAGTATAAGAAACAATCTGGAAAACTCCCACCAAGTAGCCTGACTGTCGATGAAAAACTTCTATATTTTCTTATAATCGCCGTCGAGTCTCCTTGTTTCTGAGAGCAGTCACTATTATCTCATTCGAACCAGCGCCCTTCTGCATGTGTGTACGTTAGCCCCGGTGCACTTATTATATTGTTCTTTCGGTCGTTTCTTTTTTTTATGTTTGAGAAAGAATTCTATTTCGCAAATCGGTTTGAAAAATTTTATGGGTCAGATTACCTAATTTAGAGAGAGCTGTCTACTTCTTAATTAATGAAGAATATTTACATTTTTCAGCACAGCTTTAAAAAATAGTACATTTGAAATTTAATATGTTTTAATTAGCTTAGTGAGTTTGATGATGTTTTAATCAGTTGCCAATTAGAACATAACAGTTGGATAAATGCATTTTTATTTATGAAACGTAAAATGGTATCAATAATAATATTAAAACGTTGTTTTTCAATGCCGAGAACTTTAACCTGAAGTCATATGTATAGTAAATTCAGCGTTATGCATGTGTTTAATTAGAAATAGCTGCACTACACATCCAATAACACTATACTTTGGAAGTATGTGGCCAGTTTGGTGTCATTATGAAGAAGGGCTTTATTTCTCTCCCTTCCAAATACCTGACCCCTTTCCTGAATTCAAAGAATCAAATGTCTCTTTCAAAGGCTTCCAACTATTTCAAAATGTCAATATGAGGTACATGATGATCAGACAATTCTCTATTAAAAATTCAGCCAAAAACTGATCGCTCCAGAAGGATCATTTGCAAATGTTCTATTATTGCTCAATTCGTAGAAATCTTTTATGTTGGAAAATATTTATCTCAATTATTTTCTTTCCGGTTAATTTGAAACACTAAACTTCTAATGAAATTCTTTGTAACTGAATTTTATCTCGTATACAACCCAAAAATATTTCATAGCATTACGAGAGAAAGGCAAAGGCAATACAAGTAATTCTAGCACAAAGTGAGAAGTCTGGAGTTAGTCATTGACTTCTTCCTTCTTGTCCCCAGTAACAACTACTTGAGAAATCAAACAGAATTAACCCTCTTTCTTCCTTTTGGATTTCTTACTTTTTTTTTGTTGCGAACGGTAATCATTTCTTAAAAGAGTCGACTTCAGTGGAAATTGTTTGGGTGGGGAATAGGGTAAAAACGTCTGACAAAAATACTTTTATTAGCCTAAAAATCTGTATCTGTAAAGAAATCTTTTATTGGCCATACATCTGTACTTCTAATAAATCAATTCTTAATAAAACGCCGTGCATTCATCATAAATAAAAACCTTTCAATTTTAAGAAAAATTCCAGTAATATCGAATTTCTTATTAATAGATAAATGTTCCAGTTCTGTACACTTTAGTTTTATTTGACTTCCCTTACAGTTCTAAAACAAAAGGAAGAAAAGGATGTACTGTTGAAAAAAAAGCAAGTGATCTGTTCTTCTTATACATTTTAATAAACTTTGATAATTGAAGAGAAGATCTTTGTTTTTAGTACATTGCTGAACCTCACACTTTTCTGCAGTTTC
Source organism: Caerostris darwini (assembly GCA_021605075.1). Classification (NCBI taxonomy): domain Eukaryota; kingdom Metazoa; phylum Arthropoda; class Arachnida; order Araneae; family Araneidae; genus Caerostris; species Caerostris darwini. The sequence continues at coordinate 243,749 of BPLQ01013598.1, read as the reverse complement.
ATTCGTATTCCAATGGGACACACTAGGAATTGTGCAAGAATGCAGTGGTAGTGCACACTACAGTTACGGAGTTGAAAAACATGTAGACTACAAGGAAATTATGTGTATTGCTGCTAGTTGAGTTCAAACTGCCTGGTGGGAGTTGAAATAAAACGAAGAGAAAAAGTAGAAGAGTCACGTATGAAAGTCTTCTAAGAAAGTCTTCTCTTCATAAATGGAATGTAGCCGAATCACAGAGTTGTGCACCCTGGATAACGGAAATTGTCGGAAATTGGAATAGTATCTTGCAATTGCTTTAATGATTTGCATTCAAAAATTAAAAAAAAGAGATAAATATTAAAAAATTGAGCATTTTTAAAACTAGCATTATTTTATTTTATTTTTAATCAATATTTTCACTGAAGTTTCATTTAGTCTTGCTAATTCAATTTTCTCGACAATTGCTTCTAATAATCTTAAGATTAAAGAATATTCAGAATCAATGCTAAACGTCTGAAATGTTATGTTATCTACTGAAATGTATTAAATATGATTTTTAATGAAATGTAAAACTGTTTTTTGTGGATCTTGTTATGAAAAACACATATATTGTAATTAAAAAATATATTCTTTAAATAAAAAAAATATATATATGAAAAAATCTGGTATTTTTTAAAAAGAAAGCTCTTTAAAAAATTGACTTTCAATGGCAAAAAAGTCTTGTGTTGTTTTTAAAATTTGAGGTTTACAGGTTCTGCAAATAATTCTTCGAGAGAAAATTGGCTTTGTATTCTCTTTTCTGTAGACGTTTTTTTCGATGTCTGCAGTATTTTTGGAAAAAAAATCTTTTGTTGTTCTTTAAATCCGGAATGGTACTTGTTTCGTGGGTTTTTGAAGACGATTAGAATATTTATTGCCCGAACTGATGTGGAATGATATCGACTCAATATCTCAGGAAAGTGATTTAGGATCACCCATTTGTTTGAGTGTAGTGCAATAGATTCCGCAATGCAAGATGTTGTTTTCCATTTGCAAAACACTGTTTAGTTTAATAGAAAAGGTTTTTTACATTGCTCTAAAGTAAAAAATTCTGACTATTTAAAAATGTTTTATATTTTAAAATGTAGATCAGATGTCTTTTTTAGCAATTTACTGAAAAACTGAAAAGCAGTAAAATATTTTTTATTAAAACTAAAACATTTAATCAGTATATACACACATATATATGTATAACCAAAAGAAAATGAAATAAATTACATCAAAGACAGGAAAATTTAAAAAAGGTTTTTAACGATTGATAAAACTCATTAGCTAATTTGCAATTTACTAAGTGCCCTTTTTAATTACACTTTTGCGTTTCGTAATCAATTAGAGTAGGAATAAAAACTCACTATCAACTCACAAAGTTAATATTTTCATTATAATTTTCAGCTAATGTGTTCATAATTACTCGAGTATGGTTAGTTCATAACATAAAGAAATGAGTAGTAAAAAAAAAAAAGTGTTTAACAGAAACATCCATCGATACTATGCATTTATCGTAAATAACATCTTCTTTACAATTAGTATAGAATCCATCTAAAACGGAGATACGCGATATGCTTTTCTTAAAATGAAGATTTATTACTTAAAGCTGCTGCTTCATTAAAAGCACTCAACCCCATTTTCCCACCTATCGTGAGTTGAATAGTTCAGATGACACATCGTAATAATTTTTTTTTCTGTTCAGTAATTCAATTTCTCGTCTAAGTAAAGTGCTCTTTTATTTTTCGCCCTTTACTTTTAAGTTTACTTTCGCTATTCAAGAACTCTTCACAGATTGGAGAAGGTACGGAATGCTCAATTAGGTGGGAGATTACAAAGAACAATAAAATTAGTTAAAGAAATAAATTCGTTCCAAGCCATTTTACAATGGGCCATTCATTATGCAGGAAGAATTGGAAGGATTAATTATCCAAGAACACTGAAAAGAACCTTTATTGTTATCATTCAACAACCAAAGCGAAATTTAGTTTTCAACTCATTGTGACTCTGAAGATAAAATGAACTCCTTTTCAAATATTGGTTTACAATTTATGCTTCCGTTATTGTTTCAGGCAAATCTATTGTTAGATTCCAGATGTGCAAACTTTTGTTCATTTTAAAATTTTTAAATATCTTTTGTTGTGTTTCAAAATGTATCTTTGCTAAATTCACTACTTTGAATGCAAACTTTTGAAATTGAGTGTTCATCAAAAATATGTAAAGGAAGCAGTCTTAGGCATTTATTTTCTTTTTACGAGCATCGCACTTCATAATGAAATACAAATTACAGTCGAGTTATTTCATACATATATTTTATGAATTGCATTAAATAACAATTACAAAAAAACCTTTCAGGACAGGAAACAAGTCTCAAAGATCTTTTTCATTAAACTCTATGTAATCACGTATTTGCTTTACATGATTACATAGTAGGTCATACATAAGTAGGTCAATAGACACCTAATTTCAATTTCTTAACAAGACGCGCACCAACGTGGCATAGTGGTTCCATTGAACGATTGGACAATTCGACACAAGAAACATTTCCAATTTCAATTGCAGTTAATCCGATAAACATAACTGAGTTCTACTTCTATGAGAACATTCGCAATCCATAGCTTCTCAAATTAAATAACTCGGTTGTGTATAACTCATGAATTTGAAGACTGTCCTACGACTTTAGATAGAGGGAAAAAAAACAATCACTTCTGTGAGAATTTCTTAAATATTAAATACCAATAGATGACTGTTTGTGTATTTAGATATATGATGCGAGTAGAAATGTGGCAAACACAATTAGAAGCAAAACTGATGTCTTATCTATTTCGTAATATTAATATTTATGAATTGGTTATATTGGAATTAAAATGTCATAAAATACATTACACAATGATATTTTCTAAATAATTATCAATCAGTTTGAGTTCTAAAATTATTTATATATCAATTACGTTATTTAGTCAACACTAACATTTGCAAAATTTACGCATGAATTTCTCAGGCCTTCTTGCCCACAATCATGGAAAATTGATAGGCAAACAATAATATTAAATATTTGTGTGAAACCATATTTATTGGATACAAAGAATCGGCTACCCTTCCCAAACGAGTTTGAATTGCTTGGTTTGGTTTATAGCTCTACTATCATTTTTTTGCATACTTTAAGCTAGACCGCGACTTAGATTTTAACGTGGACTCCAACCCCTAACAAACACCCATACCAACTCCAGGATTCGAACCTGATTCTTATGGTACCAAAGGCCAGAGTGATAGCGAATTGGCCATCAGATAGCCTTGAATTGCTTTCACGATTAGTCTACACTGAATTTGATATTATATATTGCTATAAAAAGTGTTAACAAAAAATGTTCACTTGATACTTGGAATGGTTTAGGGCAGGGGTCGGCAACCTGTGGCTCGCGAGCCGTATGCGGCTCTTTGGATGTGAAACTGCGGCTCTTTAGTTCCATACGCAAATATATTTATTTTTTTTATCAAAAAAAAAAAAAAAAACATTTAAAAATTTTTCTGAATCGATTAACGAGGAATCTGAAGAACTGTTTCGTGATTTCAAAAACAAACCATTAATCTTGAAAAAAATCAAAGATTAGCCACTATCCGCTAAAACAGTACAAGATAGAATAGCTAAAATATCTTCAAATGTGACATATTTGCAGGTGGAAGATATTCAACTTTCTTCTGCCTTATCATTGGCTATAGATGAGTCTCGTGACATAAAAGACACGGCACAAGTTGTCCTTTTTGTCAGGTATATGTCTTCCCAAGGTACAAAAGAAGAACTTCTAGGAATGCTACCGCTCTCGGAACACACTAGAGGGGAAGATATAGCGAATGCCGTGCAAAAATGCCTTGAAGACAATAAGATCGATTTAAATAAAATCGTTTCAATAGTAGAAGTATGACAGGAAAAAATAAAGGGGCAACAACGATTCTTCAGAGCAAAATAAACCACGAAATTCTTACGTTTCTCTGCATAATACACCAAGAAGCGCTTTGTGCCCAAACATTTCAGGCTGAAATAGTTGAGGTCATGAATTTGGTAATCAAGATTGTTAACAGCATCTTTTCAAAAGCACTCTAACATCGTCAGTTTAAAGAATTCTTAAACGAAATGGAGACTCAGTATTCCGACCTCCTTCTTCACAATAAAGTGTGATGGCTTTCCAAAGGTAAGGTGTTGAAACGTTTTGTTCTGGGCTTGAATGAAATAAATACATTCCTAAATAAAAAAGGAATTAATTACCCTGAGTTAGAGAACGGCAAATGGTTGCAAAAATTTTACTTTATGGTGGATATCACAGCGAAATTAAATGAGCTGAATCTAAAACTGCAAGGAAAGGGAAACCCAAACTACGTTTTGGTAGAAGAATTGATTTGTTTTGACATTTTTTTCAGAGCGGTATATTACTTCATTTTTAATTTCTAAAGCAATATCGTGATAAAACTAGTGCAACTGTTGACACGAGGTACTTCAGCACAGTTATAAAAAAAATTAAAGATGAATTTGCTGATAGATTTGAGCAATTCAAAACCACTCTAGTATTCATAGTAAATCCTCTCAACACAAATAGTAACGAAATCCACATTGAACCATTTGGAATTGATACTGGATCTCTAGAAATGCAATTGATCGATTTAAAAAGTAAAGCTTTGTGGAGTGGAAAATTTACAGAGTTGAAAAGCAAGTTGGAAGAGTTGGAGGTCCAGAAATGTATGTACGTAACGCAACAAAAGTGGACAACTTTAAAAGAAATGTCGCGAGTTGAGGCACTTATATTCGAAGCATGGAATAGTCTTTCAGATTGCTACAGTGAGGTGAAGAAGTTGGCATTTGGAGTGCTGACTATCTTCGGATCGACATATTCGTGCGAGCAAGCGTTTTCTTGTATGAATATAATTAAAAGTAAAGTAAGAAGCCAACTAACACATGAAAATTTAGAGTCGTGTTTGAAACTTAAAGCAACAAGTTATGAGCCAAATTTATCCAAACTTTCTAAAACCATGCAAAGCCAATGCTCCCATTGAATTTGTTTGCTGAAATGTATGTTATTGTTTTTTTTTATTTTAAGTACAAATTACATTGTTTAGTAAAGTTTAAATTTTCTACTTGAATAACCATGCAAAGCCATCGCTCCCATTGAATTTGTTTGTTCAATTGCTTGTTATTGAAGTACAAGTTAGTGTTGTAAGTAAATGTTTAATTGTTTTAATTTTTTACTTACATAATAAGTAATTATCTAATAATGAATAAATAGAATGATGTAATGAATAAATAGATATGTTTTCTTATGAAAAATAGATATGTTTTCTTATGAATAAATAGATTAGTTTTTTTTATCAAAAAACTTTATTTATGCGAGTACAAACAGGTGGGCTAGTATTATTAAATCGGCGCTACTAGTATTAAATCCATATAATTTTTAGTTAGCCCTAACCTTCAAAAGACACGTGTATAAATTTGACAGCTGTTGCGCTATTAGTATGTGAGTTATAGCATTTTTAGTGAAGCAACTTTAGCTAGTTTGAAAAAATGAATAAAAAGGAATTCCATGTGTTAATAAAGCATTGCTTTCTGGCGAAAAAAAATACTATTGAAGCCAAGGCTTGGCTTGATAAATATTATTCGGACTTTGCACCAGAAAAATCAACCGTAGAGAAGTGGTTTGTTAAATTTAAACGAGGCGAAATGAGCACCGAGGACGATGTGGACGCTCCAAAGAGGCTGTTACCGACGAAAACATTAAAAAAGTCCACAAAACAATTTCTGATAACTAAAGTGAAGTTGATTGCGATAGCCGAGACCCTAAAGATATCAAAGGAACGTGTTGGACATATCGTGAATGAATATTTGGGTATGCAAAAGCTCTGTTCAAAGTGGGTACCGCGCGAGCTCACAATCAACCAAAAACAACTACCAATTGACGATTCTAGGCAGTGTTTGGAGCTGTTCAATTGTAATAAACCCGAATTTTTGCGTCGATATGTGACAATGGACGAAACATGGCTCCATCATTTCACACCGGAGTCCAATCGACAGTCAGCCGTGTAGACTGCACGTGATGAACACTAAAAATGCTATAACTTCATTAAAAATGCTATAACTCACATACTAATAGCGCAACGGCTATCAAATTTATACACATGTCTTTTGAAGGTTAGGACTAACTAAAAATCATATAGATTTAACACTAGTAGCACCATCTATGTGCAGCCTACGAACTTTTCAGCCCACCTGTTATTTATTGTTGGCAAGAAAAAATTTTGTGGCTCTTTAAAACTTTGAAATTTTATAAATTGTCATTTTTGGCTCTTCCGACTCAAAAGGTTGCCGATCCCTGGTTTAGGTTAAAAATAACGTTGAAACAATTCATAAAGCTTTATTTAATAAACTTCTCTAATGCAATTACATTTGATGATTTTTTTTATTTAATAAGAAAACTCATTTTAAACTGCGTTCAATAAAAGCCAAATGAATACCACATCTCATATGCGATTGAATTGAAATTTTATTGGTGCGAAAATCTCACAAAGAGAGAGGAAGAAATTTAAAAGGAGATTTGGAAGGCAAAATTCAGGAATCTGGTATAGAATACCCTACCGTGTATATATTACAAGTTAAAATCAAATGACATTCTCAATTATTTCTGAGAATTTGGATGCAAAGCCCATAAATTGGACGATATATTAAGAGAGGCACTAAAGAAATCAAGATTATTCGATTTTTGTATGAAGCAAAAACATGTCTCAATGAAATAAATATTAATTGAAATTCCGCGCTCCCCAAGTGCAAATAGCATGAAGATTGGATTAGAAATCTCCTGGTATTCATATAAAAAGGAAGAAAAATGATACATTAAAAGAAATATATTTAATTAAAGAAATGCATTACGTGATCAGAAATGCACAAGGTAAACATGATATCTTAATCTAGTGCGGTAATATAAATGCTATTTTTCATTTTGCTTGGCAACAGGCATTTATTTTTGATTATAATTTGAATTCTTTTTTTTACTTTTTGGCAATTTTAGGACTATTTTAATCAATACTAGTCACAAAAAATATAATTTGATTGCCCATTCGTCGTTATAAAGAAAGATTCAAATCTTATTGCTGTGTTAGTAGTTTGTCATAGTCAAGTCAAATATGTCAAGTCGTTATCTGTCGGCGTATTTATCAAAAAATCTCGAAATAACATGCACCTTGAAAGTTGGTGTATTTCATCTAAGTGTTCATCATTATTCAAAAATGTATTAAGAGTATTACCATTTTTAGATAAGTAAAAATTTAATTAAAAAAACACTATTGATGATAATGATATACTACAAGGGTAGAATTTCCAGGATGACTTAGGCAGAAGGATAACCTTGAACGGCACATTTTGATATGATTCGGCTATGCATCGCTATATTTAATCTCGCATTTATTATATAGATAGTAATTGGCATTATCAGAGTATTTGATTATTATCCCAAAATTGCTATTGTAGTATTGCTTTGTCTCTTGGCATTATAGTTTTAGTGAAAAATGTTCAATCCAAATGCTCTACCCGAAAATATCCATCCTGTGACATATTAATTGGAACGTGCTTCGTGCATTTAAAAAGTAAGATTGAATAATGCTCTGGGGATTGAATGCCGTTTAATAGTATTTGATCAAGGAATCAAATGCAATGCAAATCTACAGCTCTGAAATATCATCATCTAAAAACAATCCTTTTTTAAAATTATTTTTTCAGATTCTTTCCTTTGGAAGGCATGCTATCCATAATTTAATGAAACACGAAATAGTATATTTCAAAGAAATATTTCAAATGTTTGTTGATGTTAGTCCTTAATTCAATATCTTAATACTTATAGTTCAACTAATATTTCTGTGATAAGGAATCCAATAATCAAACGATTTCAGCGCATTAATCATGGAAGTTCTCATGTATTCTAATTTAAACATGTACAAATATCTGAGTAGTTGGATCTTCTTTATGTTTGTTTACAACTGTTAGATGGCACTGAATTAGAGATTTACTTGCATAGAGTAAAACACTACCACACCATTGCTATCATTCATTTAATTTTGGACGTTTGATTGATTTTGAAAGCATTTTCTGTTTTTCCAAACTGAAACAAAACGAATAAAAGAAACTTAAATCCCAATTAAGTTTATGTAATGCATAAATGATTAACACTGAAAATTTATTCCATTCAATCTGGTTTTGCACTAATTTATAATTGCAACCGTGAATAAATTCTGTATATAACGTGAGTAGCCATATTTTCGAGAAAACATAATTCAAGAAACAAAAATTTATGAAATGTTAATCTCAATATTAAAAAATGTGCACTTTGTAAGAAATACAAACGTATATAACAAACCAAACTCGTATGAAGAATAGAATAAAGTTCTAGAACAACAAAATGAGCAAAACACGCAAGAAATTTATGATATGAATTCTTCCAGTCTATTGAAAAGAGAATGTAGACTTCTCAGATTCTATTTCAATCCAATTTCAGTATAATGTTTCAAATGGGTTTTTATTAGATCGTTGGATTTCGATACTCGCATTCCCAGACAAAAGATATAATTATCCACAAAGATTTCAAAAACAACGTGATTCTTCTATAAATAACAACCGCTTGATTATTTTAAAACTAAATATTAAATTATTAACTTAATAATTCAAAATTTCTAAACCCTTTTCAGTATAGAATACAAATATGTGCGCAATTACGAACTCAGAAGAATCACATACTTTTATTAGCTAATTACATATAAAATGAATTAAACAGAAATGTAAAATTATTCTAAAAATTCATTACATTTTAATTATAAATTTAGAGAAAAAATACAGATTCCGTTAATAATTTGTCTCTAAAGTGATCCTAAAACATTAAATTAAAATGAAGGAGATTTAGCAAAATTAATAATTTGTAAAATTTTGAAAATCAGCTGAAATACAGGGCTACAAAAATATCAGTTCCATGTACGAGTAATCTGACAGAAAAGCAAATGCGCTATAAAACTGCAAAAAATGAAACAAATTTATTTTTTATTACAAAGAATACGAGCAAAAAAATATTATTATAAAAATTTATCAGAAAGTTTTATACAAAAGTGTATCCATTCATCAAGGATCAAAAACTATATAAAAGCCATAAGTTATGAATGAGTTACAAAATGCTGAAATTATAGTAAAATTAGTATTTTGTCACATGCTGGACTAAAGTTGAAATTGAATTTACTAAATTTCCAGAATGCTGACCCAACAATAAATCTGTTAGAAATATCGTGCCACAAAGCCACACGAAATGTCATAAGTGACATTTCCGATTACTTTACCTCACGGGGTAAAACCAGAAAGTCTGAAAAGCTGTAAACCCCGGGGAAAAGTCCTTTGGATTATTCCAAAAATAAAATCTCAGAATTTCTTATATTTCCTTTCAGCTTATGAAAGGCCATCCAGGCAGTGAGGGAAATAAAAACAGCTTTGAACTGCCTTCTTGTTTCCCTTTATGACGGTTCCGGAAAGCACTCAGAAGGGAACTTTAGAGATGGGCTTGTTTTTGTTTTCAAGGCAAATAAAAATGGTGCCTTTTTTTTCCTCAAACGGTAACAGTTTTGAGAATATGTGCTGCGCAACAGAATTCTATATAGAAAAGCAAATGACATCTGGTGTCGTTTAATATCTTTTGATACATAAAATCAGAAATCAAATAAAAATTGGATTGCTTAGATTAATATTAATTTCTAAAAGTAGGATTTGATCTGTTCTAATAAAAACACACGTGAAATAGACGGTGACTTCAAAAGAGAAAAGGAGCTTAAGGGTTTTGTGAGAAAAAAAACTTGAAAGTATTTTAGATGGAATCCAAATAAATAACGCATGGGAATAAAAATCCTTTTTTTTTCTGCCGAGTAAAATACTTTTTGCTGAGAGTACAGAAATCCGTCCATGAGATAAAAGTAAAAGCATAGGCTACTTTGAAACAGATCTCGATATCCTGAGAGTGAGAACTGGAAAAGATCAAAAAGGAAAAAAAATCAAACCATCGATTATTAAAGGAACCAAATTGAAAGAGATCTAGATTCCATCATCGTTGTAGAACCAATAATGAAGGGCAAAAAATATATTACGTCATTGTGTTTTAAAAATAAAAAAATAAATAAATAGATTTCCTTCTGGATATCAAAACCAAAATGTTACCTTGTTATAAATCTGTTAATCCTCCATTGTATTCTTTCGTAGTTAAACAAATCAATAAAAATTTAACTTCTCGGGGATTATAATAATGTAAAATTTAACTAAACAATAATATTTATTTGAAGTTTAAGATAACCCTTTAACATATATTATAAAAAGCATGCCTTACAAAACTTTTCTTTTTCATATAAAATATTAGTGTTCGACTTTTATTATATTCGATCTCGTTAGCTTCATGAACATGATTTGCTACATATTGAATATTAGCTTGAGGGATATGTAAGAAATGAACAAGTCATTTATTAAATTTGTAATAACAGTATAATTAAAACCATCTCATTGTCGATATAAACGTCGTGTTAAAACCGGAATAACTCCACAGACGAATTTGCTGGCAATATAAATATCCTATGTTTCCTAATATAAAAAAATTTTAAAGTCAATTACTACATTTTTTTCCCACTATATTGCAGAAAGTGCTTTATAAATAATTTTCATTAACGCCATAGGTATACTATTGGTACATATACTATTACTATTGGTAGATATATGCAACTTAAATTTAAAATAAACTAAAATTAATTAATTAAATTTAATTAATGAATTAACATTTGAAAAAACTGCATTAACATCAAGTGTCATCCACTACAAGTTCAAAAAAAATGTATTTGAACTTGAGTGGATGAATAAAAAGTATTTTATGAAAGATTGAAAATTTGAACAAGATATATATAGGGAGAGTGTGAGCTAATAGAAGGAATTGAAAAAAGGAATCGTTTGACACTTCTCGGGGAAAAAAAGCATACAAGAATTTCGCTAACTCTATAAATGCCATCTGTTACATCCTAAATAGCTCTGTAAAGAATCTCTTTGTTAGCAATTATAAAGAAATCCATTCTATCTTAAACTAATTCTATAATCATTATTGTTACAATAGATGTTGTTAGTACTATAAACTACATGCATTACATATATGTTATCGCAATAAACTTCTACCTTTATATTCGGAATAAACCTTTAAGCGAACTCGCTATAGTCGATTTCAGAAGAAATATAAAGTTCAATCGTTACATCTGAAATCATGCTATATACAATCTCATTAGCACTACAATTATCATCTGTTACACACAGAATTGCGCTTTAAGCAACTTGATTAAAATCGGTCTCGTTAACAGCGTAAGCTAGACTCTCGTTATGGTCATCCCGTTGTTGCATTCGAAATAACACTATAAACGATCTCGTTAGCACTATGGACGTCACTCGTTATAAATGGAATCGTTCTATATACGATCGATACGTCTACATATGGCAACAAGCATTTGGTTAAAGCACGCCTTTTAATTGAATGTTGTGAACTTCTCTTCGAATACCTCCAATTGAAGCATTGTCTGTTCAGCTGCTTATTCATCCCTTGTCCAGTACACGTGTGCAGCCCTCGCAAAATCCCATGGCTTCTGCCGTAATCAAGGGGTAATCAATCATTCCAATCCTGACAAACACTCTCTACAATTGTCACTTTAAATTTTCTGTATTTGTGCACGCACAAAGGAGTTGCTTGCTGACTTATCTCTGATGACAGCAGATAGGAGCGGAAAATGTAACTTTTCTATCTGGTCCTCAAGGAAAATAATTGCCTTTCGTTTTAAGAGACTGGAGTTCGTGAGCAGTTTGCAAATTTGCTAAAAGTTCGTTGCATCTTTGGATTGTTTTAATCTCATAGGGGATGTATTTTTCAAAATGGACATAAAGGGATCTCTTTTAATATTTGATTCGATTTCATTCCTTTTAAAATTCAACAATAAAAAATGTAGAAAACTATGAAACATACAAAACAATAATGTTGACATATTTAAAATTAATTTATAACTATCAATAAAATGATAATTACAAATGAATTTTTCAGATGTTCTACGTAATGTTCCGATTTTTTTCTACTTTATAATTTTTCAAAATTTACAACGTAACTTTCTTTTAAGTAACACTAATGTTTATTTAAGAATTATTTAACATCGGCAGATTAATTAATTATTTAAAGTAATAAAATATTTAAAATAAAAGCAATTCCGATATCACTATTTAAATATTTCGATCTACTCTTTTATCTTCTTCATATGACTATTGTTTTTAAGCAATAGTCATTTTTACATTTGTTAGAAAATAATGGAATAAATTGTAATTTGAAATTGCTCTTGCTTAATGTAATCAAAAGAAACAGTTACTTTAAAACTTCATAAATTGCAATATATTTAACATTTAACATTTATCTACGATTGATTATTAGTTCACACCAGAAATAATAATTAATTTCTGTTGATATGAATAAATTAATGCTGATATGAATAAATAACAGCATATTTGAATAAATTAATGCTTTTAATTAACTATTATATTAGTCATTAAATAATTAAACACTATTTACTGTTAAAATTTCACAAAGACTGGTAAATGAATTTTCGGGTTAATGAAAGTAATTTAAACGCTTAAAATATACTTTATTTAAAATATAATTAGATTAAAATAAATTTTTATAACACACTAGAATTTTAAAATTTAACAAAGAAGGAAACAGAATATTTATTTTACTAAAGAGTAGAAATATATTTTCTATACATGTAATTTCCATTTATAGTCACTTATAGTCATTCGGCATTTCATAAACGAAATCTACACCATTCGAATTAAAGAACAGAAGAAAGTAGGGGGGTTTCACTTGCTAACAGTAACTATCTCCAGTGAGAGTGCCTTACCTGAAATTTGGGGTTCCGTCCACCTGTTTACTATAATGCCTTTCCAGAGCGGTCACCTTCTCTGATGCTACCTGACCTAGCTAATCAGCTGGCTTTGGAGATATCAATTGATGACATATACAGACTTTGTGTTCTTTACATGAGATGCAATACTTAGAACAGCGAGCGAATAGGCTACTTTTATGATGACTTTTGACCACGTTAGCACATTCCGACGTTGCACACAGATGCTGAGAAAAGTTGCCAGCTGTCAGGAAGCGATAAATTTTATCCTGCTAGATGATATATGGATCTTCCATTGTCGTTGTTTTTCGTGGCCGATTACCACCAACCTTTCATATATTTGTATTTGTGGTTTGAAAGCTTCTCAAACTTGTGGAAAAATATTTTTTTCGATTTAGACAACTTTATCGAAACTTTTTTGTTACGCTTGTCTCATTACTCCTCACTTCAGTTTGCCGATCCTTCTACCATGTATAAAATAATACACAATGGTTTCTTCCAGCCATATTAAAAACATTTTTTGCAAGTTCAAATGAGTTCGTCTCATTTGAACTTGCAGAAAATGTTTTTAATATCGTCTTTCATCTTTCTTTTTATCTTAATCTTGCATTGCGGAAGCTACCAGCAAGCGTTTTGTAAGCCCTTACATAACGTTTGATGTCTTGTTTCTGATATTCGCATGCATATCACCTATCTACTGAATTGGGTACTCATTGTACGGATAGCAACAAACTCTTTTCTACAATTTCATGGCTGCCTGCTTAAAGTTACATCGTTATTTAAGTTTTGCACTCCAATGTATTTGAAATAGTGAGATCATTTTTTGTTCTTTATAATCCAATCATAATTATAGCGAGCACAATTAACTTAAAAAACGCTTTGCGTATTAGAACTTTCTACGTTAAAATTAGTGCTCTTCCAGTTAATTATGAGAGAAATTCTTAGCACTACTCCACTATCATTTCAATCTGTTTTGTTCGCTGTAATTAAGAGATGGGTGGAAATCAAATTGCCAGAATCATGCATGAAATACTCAAAGTAAAAGCGTTTTTATCCAACACTTAAGATGGGGAAGGATGGATAATTTTTTTCAAAAAGTCCAAAATGTGTATCTCTTTTTCATCACTAATTGCAACGTTATTTTTTTTCTTAGCTGTTGCATCTCTTTTACGCAAAGAGCAATTATATCCCGGAACTCCATAATTATTGATGAGATGGGACGGAATACAAGAATATCTTTTAACGAGAAGTAGGGGAAGACAAAAGAACGCAATTAGCCCATGAAAGAAAACCCCCAGCGAAATGAATTATTCCAAAATCGAAAGCAATCAATTACTTTCCACTAACGATGACGATTCCCACCTGTAAAAGAAATCACTGTTTTCTCAAATCCCATCGGTTTCAATTTCCTAGAAAAGTGATCATCGCAGATTCATTTTAGAATTGAAAAGATAAAGAGTTTGTCATACATGAATAATGAATCGGAATTTTAAACTCGACACTTTTCTAATTTTCCGCATTTCACACTTCTTCCTTCTGGGGTTCGTTTAAATCGTTATCTCCAAAATCGCAATTATGTTTCGGGAACAAAAAAGGGAAGAAAATATGATGGGTATTTTCTTTAAATAGATATTTTAACAAGTGATTCAGCCGTAGTAAAATATTTATTAGCTGGAAATGAGTAATTAAAAAAACATTTTGGTATGTATAGGCTCTAAGACCAAAATACAGATACGAATCAATTGATTAGTTTAATATAATACAAAGAAATCATTTAACATATACAGGAAGTAATTGTAATGAAAATATCCATACAGTACACATGTTTTTATAATGTAATAGATGTGCATTTCATGCGAACAATTATCAAAAAAAAATTTGAACTTGGAATTTTAAAATAATTATCAAAGTTTGTATACATAAAAAAACCCTATCAAGAATGATATTCGAAAGTATAAAAAGTATTCGCATACACGGAAAATACAAATTTATAATTGTGATTTACAATCCTTTTAGAAATGTAACCATGTAAATTGTTTCGTACTATGCGCAATTGTTTATTTCTTCTACATGTACTAAAATAAAAATTCAATTTTAATTATATTTTTGGAGCATAACCCTTAAAAATGCGAACGAATTTTATGACTTATTTTGAAGGTAAAAAAAAAATCAATTTATATTTGTAGACTTTGTTCCAACATACAATCAACAATTAAAAGATTTGGTTCTTTTTTAACGCAGTGATCAATCCACACTCTTTGGCTCTTAGGATCGTCGATTGAATGTTCGTCAATTGAAAATGATTTAAGAATTAGTGCTTCTAAAATATCAATTCAACTTCAGAATGCTGGGGTACACAAATTAATAAGTCCAAGACAAAATGCATGCCGATAGGTGTTTCCTGTTGTGTCGATATATATTTAAAAATATTTTTTTATGTTTTAAGGTATAATTATTCATAATTTTAATATATTTCATGTACTATAATAATTTTGAACGTATATATATATATATATATATTTATTTATAATTGTGTAAAATTATAATTCATATTCTATATATTTCAAGTGCATAGTAATTTAAAATGTATATACTATATAATGTATGGGTGTGAAAACTTCTCTCTCCCTATGGAATGTTGATAGTAAAATCAAAGAAGGGCCTTTCCTGTTGTCGTTGTCCTGCAATCACTGTTGGACGTGGTAGTGTTTACCAAAAATAAACTATGTTTGTCGAAGAATGGTTCGTGAAAGTTGACATTCAACGACATTTATTGATCGGCGTGGATTGCCGCACAGGAATAAAGCTGTTTATGTGGCGGCCAAGTGCTAATCCGTGTTTATCTAGATATTTTGTGAGATGTTTAGGGAGAAATCGACTCCTAACCTCCAAAAAGATTAGTCACGCTGATTGGTCTGGTTAGGTACTGATACCACCCCCATCAATGGGAAAGCATAAAGGTCCCTGGGTCGATTTTAAAGTAGAAATCAATCTAACAGTAAAAAAGGGCTTAGGATCTGAAGTAGATAAAAAGTGGGGGTGAGATCAAAAGAGGACTATGGAGGAATAACAATAAAGATTATTATCCCTATGATGTTAGACTACTGACCTATCTCTATGATGGACGCTGGCAGTTCAGAAAGAAGAAAGGAACCAAACCCTTACACAGCGAATCAATGTCAAAGTTAGGAATCATCAACGCACGGTGAAAAACGATGACAGGTGATGACGATGAAGTGGTTATCATTGCTCTGCAATCCCGTGGTCCAAGCCCGTAGTCGAATCTAAGCGCCTAGACTTTATTCAAATGAGTTTATAGTGTGCAGACTACCAAAGAAAGACTCCAGACTACCAGAGAAAAGAGTCTCTGAGCACAATTCATGTAAGTCAAGCACTTTTTTAAGAATCTAAGACTTTCTTTTGTTCCCATGAGATTGCGGCATTCATCAGAGAAGAAGGACAACAAATACCGTTTGGTGTTAAGACTTTTTATTTTATATATATACAGTGAGATACATTATAGCAGCACGTTATTCAATTATGTCCCTTAATTAAATCTTATGTAACAATATGTTTTAAAGTAATATGTTTAGTACTAATCTCACTATAGTGGAACAATGTGCTACTCTTTAAATGATAGGTTTAACTAATGCTATATAAAAATATGTCTGACTGATGCAATTGTTATATGGAAATGTATTATTAATTGCAGTTAACCACTATTCAAAATCTAAATAATGCTCGTTGAATGTACTCATTCCCTTATATTTCAAAATCAAACTTTATTTTTATTTAAACTAAAAGAGTTGCATTTTTTATATAAGTGCATATATCTTCTCTTAATTGTAATCCCTAATGGTTTTCGAACCTGCTATAATAAAAGTGTAGTGTTAATTTGCATGTTATTGCGGATTTTAGTACATTCTAATGAATTGAGAGTAAGCAAAGATAAGTTCTTGTAAATATTATTTTATTAAATAAAAGGTAAGTAAAGTTCTTGTAAATATTATTTTATTGAATAAAAAACACCACATTTCATCTCCTAGTTGCTAGAAGAAAATACTTTATTACCAAGACGAATTGTTAACTCCACTTAGCTTTAAAAAAAAAAATATGTCATGATTTTAAAGTTTGAAATAAGACTTATCTACTCTGATCAGAGTTAGTTAAAAAAATTTTATCTGATAAGTAAAAAAAAGTGCGGAGAAAATCAATCACATAAATTCCTTCTATTGTCGTCGGATTTCAATACGATCGAGCATTTGTGGGATATGTTAGATAACAATTTAAGATTAAAATCCATTTCTGGCATAGGTAATCGTAAAATTGGTATTCAGAAGAATGGAATACTATGTCGAATTCAATTAAATTGAATACCATGTCGAATTCAATTAATCGAACACACGCCAGGAAGTCTGCAAACTATTATAAAAGCCAAAAGATATATATAACTTACTATTAATACTTAATGTATAAAAAATTCGTAAATTATTGTGGTTGAACGAAATTTTTTGAGCTGTGATATAAATAATTTGATTTTTTTTTCTAATGTTAATGATTCCTTTGTTTTTTTATTAAAATAAAATATCAAGTAAATGATTGTATGTAGAATTCGGAATAAGCAATGCCATATACATACAATCATGAGATATTTATTAAAGAAATGATATTGTAAGGTATTGAAAATAGATGTTAAGAAAAACTATAGAGAAGAAAGCATTTTAATTTAAAATAAACACACGCAGTTAATCAATAACAGAGATACACTCATTTAAAATCACAAAAATAATTTAAAATTCCTTTGTTAAAACTCAATAAGCTTTTATAGTACATGAAAGTTAAAGCTAATTTCGAGAAAATACAAATTTATGTTGCTATTAAACCTCTACAGTTTATTATATAATATATAAATTCTCATTCGTAAATTGATATAAGCTGCAGAAAATATTTAACTAAAATTGGCAAATGGATAAAAAATTCTTCAGTACTTGCGAGCTTCAATTAAACCAGTACTTCCAAATTGACTGATAAAATTTCTGTAGAAATACTGTGGATATCACAGGCATCTTTAGCATACTCTCTTATACTGAAAAATGAGTTTACTCGGTTTGAATTGTGACAGTATTTTTTTGTGTGTGTGTGTGTGTCAAAGATCGGATTTCTTGTCGGGAGTATTTTTTATCTGATACGAAACGCATACACGGAGCAGTTAGCCTTGAAAATATTACTCCTGCACTAGGAAACAGCATTCACCTACTGTAAAATAGTCAGTGTAAAGGTTGAATTCTCGCCAATTCCAGATCATTCGTCGCCAAATGTCAACCAATTAGAAGCATGATAACCTACTCCTTAAGGCTTCTGATTAGCTAATGTTCGGCGACGCGCGATCTTATTATCTGGAGGGAATCCATCTTGATTGATGGGTGAACGTAATTATTTTGTCCTTTCCTCACACCGGAAAAAAAACATTCCTTTACAATTCTTATTTGATACAAACAATACTTTTTTGTATGAAACATGCAAATTATCAGAGATTTCTGCAATTGAATAACAGTGGTTTTGTGACTATCCACAACATTCTTTCTGATATGTAGAATTTGTATAAAAATAAATCCTTTTTCCATTTAACTCAGCTATTAAGTCCTCAAAGACTGATCGAATGAAACCTTTTAAAAGTATTTTACTACGCAGTCAGCTGCCAAATTAATAATGCATTACTGGCGAACACATGCCCTTCGTTTTCTAGGAATCGGAGGTTCCTCTTAAAGGTCGCTTCCTTTCCTGCTTTGAATCTACATCAAGTGTTTCTACATGAATAATGTCTGAAGCCATTTCGTTGCCCGTCAAATAACCCGTGCAAGGGAACCTAAATTGCATTGGATGGGTTCTCAAATTATCCAGGGATAGAATGCTTTTTTAGCCTGTAATAAAACACTGTGAGCTTTGTCTGAGATATTTTTATAAAAAATATTCTACTCGATAGCTTTGCTTCACATTGTTTTAAAAAGTTTCTTTCTAGAATTCGTCGTAAGAAACTGAACTTGATTTAACAAACATTTTATTTGGTTAAATCAAATTGCGCTTATTTAAAATTTTAATTTAATTGCTATAATTTTAGAAAATTTCAAGTATTAACAATCAAGTTAATAAAGGTTTAGATTTTTCGTTTAAATGAAAAATTAAATTCATCATCTTATTCAACTAAAAAAACAACAACATGTAAATTATAGAAGTTAAAAACTTGTTGGATAGAAAACAATAATTTTTCCAAAAAATGTCTTATAATTTATGTTATTTATTTATTATTTTTTTTAAATCTAATTTAATAGACTATAAACCTTATTCGTGGCAATTTGTGGTGAAGCAGGGTTTGAATCCGTTGCCAGCTACCGCTGTAGTCACTGCTTTCAAAACTTAACTGCGATTATGACAGCGTGTTTAAGCGTTTTGCATGGACAATTAGGCTACTTTGTGGGAGTTTTTCGGGTTTTGTCCCATACACTTCGTAAATTCGGGGTGGATTATTTTAAAATCCTTCCTTCACTGGCTGTCCATGGGCTGTTTGTGGTAGGGAAACACAATCAATATATAAAACAAACTAAGTACAATAAATAAGTTTTTTATTGCTATAATCCTGTTTAGTAGCTGGTTACCTGAAAAACCCAAATAATTTTAATCTTATTCATTCCTTTGTCTGAAAATTAAAATACAGCCTTTGTAACTTTCCTAAAAGCAATATGAAACATAAATTAATGCAAATGAGACTCGGAAATAATTATAAGAATAAAAAAATTAACAAATAATTCTGAGATAAGAACTGCAATTCTCTATTATTATGCTGGATGAAGGAAAATAATTATGGAACAGGAAAAAATAATCCTTACTTTCTAATAATTTTTCTATTTCTTATTAAGAACAGACGCTAAAAAAATTAATGAGCATCCAGTGAAGGATTTTCAGAAACAAATTTTAATTAACTCATCTTCGCAAAAATTTACATTAACAGTTTCAATATCACATAAATTGGAAGTTATATTTTAAGTAAATATTTTGAAATGAAAAAATTGTACTGCAATTAGAAGTATTAAAAAGTGGGGTTTTTTTCTTTTTATTTTTCATGCCATACATGTTACAGTGGATGAATTAAAACTGAAATTATCTATCACGTTAACTTCAAAGCTATCATTTATAATCCCTATGTTCTTGAAATTTAAACGTGTTATTATTATTATTATTTTTTTTTTTGAGCATGCGTGTTTCTTAATTTTTGATTACATTGTTGGAACAAAAGTGTAAGAAGCAAATATTGTTGGAAAAAATACTTATTTGTATAGTTTTGATTAATTAAAATTTTATAACTTCAAGTAAGTCGTTTTTAAGGCTTTTTACTTTAAAAATACGCACTTTAGGAAACACTATTAGAAAAAAAAAATCCATACTTTTATTAAATTAATCAGTACTGAAAAATTCAAACAAAAATACTGATTTTGATATCCATTTCTTATTTTATGTAGTTTCTTCTTTTATAAATAAATATTTATATTTTAGACTCTCAGAAAAGAAAGGATATTTTTTCTTGCCATTTTGAGAAAATGAAATTTTTTCATTTTTGTAAGAACTTGTAATCACAAATTTATTCGCGAATTCTCCTCCTCAATTTTCTATCAGTTATGTATATCAAGAAAGCAAGTTGAGTTTTTTCTACTTTCATAGATAAATATTTATATTTTAAACTCGCAAAAAAGAAAGGATATTTTTTCTTGTCTTTTAGGAAAAAGGGAATATTTTCGTTTTTGTAAGAACATGTTACTCACGAGTTTATTTGCGAATTCTCTTCCGAAATATTCTGTCAGCCATGCATATCAAGAAAGCAAGTTGAATTTTTTCTACTTTTATAGATAACTATTTATATTTTAAACTCGCAGAAAAGAAAGGATATTTTTTTTGTCTTTCAGAGAAAAGGAATTTTTTTTTAAATTTTTGTAAGTATTTCGTTTGTAAGGCGATGTTAATCACGAATTTATTTGCTAATTCTCCACCGCAATTTTCTATCATCCATGCAAGAAAGCAAAAAAGCAAGTTGCGTTTTTTTCTACTTTCATAGACAAATATTTTTTTTTTCTTGTATTTCAGAGAAAAGGAAGTGTTTTCGTTTTTTTAAGAATTTCGTTTGCAAGAAGTTATTAATCACAGTCAATTAATCACGAATTTATATGTGAATTCTCCTCCACAATTTTCTATCTGCCATACTCAAGAAAACAAGTTATGTGATACAAATTTAAAGAAGATTCTAGAATGTTATAATTTCATAAATAAAATTTTTTATTTAATTTTAATTATTCTGATATTATAAATCATTAAAATTTTAAATGCACGAAAAATTATTAAGCTATATATTATGTGTGTGCATGTATATATATATATATATATATATATATATATTTATTTATTTATTTAATATGATTCACTAAGTACTTTGTAAAGAAAAATTATCTTTTCTTTTAAATCATTTTTCAGAATTAATGAACAAATGTTTTCCTAATTCCGACTGCCTTGTAAAGACTCTCACTCCAAGAATTTTCTGAGCATTAATAACGAAAAAATAAATAAATAAAAAGAAGAGAAAAAGACTCTATTTAAAAACGGTGAGACAGGTAAGAGTTCTTTGTTTGCTTGCATAGCATTTTATTTCATAGTAAAACGCATAATTACTCAAAGGAAACGTTTTAATTCCAGCCTGTTCTAATTGATTTATCGGAAATTTTTTTCATAATGAGATACGGCGCCCAATTTTGCTTCTAACAAGTGGGCTTTTCTGTGGTTCCAATTAAAAAAATTCTGTTCATTTATCTCGTGCAATGACGTCTGTTTCGGGCAAAAATCATTAGGAAACAGATGACTGTTAGTGACACAAAATTTACCAACTTTGGTACAAAAAAGTTTGCTCTTTGTTTTTGTCATTTGGAAGCGCGATCATTATTTTTACATTGTTTTTAAATTTCATCCGGAAAGATGGGGGAAAGAGAGTTGATTTACGTTTTCAAAAAGGGCTAGTTGAATGTATGATTTATATCGATGGGATTGGATTTTCCTTTTTTCCCACCATCGCAGAGGTCATAAATTATTCCTGATGGGAATTCCAAGATATTTACGGTTCTAATTTTATTTTTTATTTTTTTAACTTTAACCAAATAGGAAAAGAAAATATTGATAACTCATTTTTGTGAGTAAATTATTCGATTCATTGCACAATCTCTCTTGTTGTTTTGAAATTAGAGATATATATTGGTTGATCAAAAGTTTCAAATCTATTGCTGCTTTTTCACTAATTGTAGATTTTGAGTGCATTAAAGGCGCACCAATGCTGCATTTTCAATATATGCTGGTTTGGAATGTATTAAAAGGATATCAATATTTCCACTTGTAATCGAAGTGTGAATGTTAAAGCATATGCATTTGGAAATTATATCGACAGGAAGATGTAAATAAAAATATGTTTGTTATGCAATTTAATTTACTATGATATGTATACTCGAAAATATTTCCAAAAAACAGCTCTTTTTATAAATGAATTACAGAAATATTACAAAAAGTAAAAAGCAAAATAATTAAAATTGATAACTTAATACTTATTGAAAGTAATATAATTTATAACATTTTAATATTTTTTATTTAGAAAAAAAAAATTCCCCTTGTTAATTTTATATAAATACTTTTATCCATTAGAGTATTTATTTCAGAATTTATTTTCAAATTCTTAAGTACAAAAATAAATCTTATGCGTATATTTTTATCACCTTCATTTAAAACAATTCTTTCTAATTTTAAAAATATGAAGATTTTTGTAAGATAAGAAATTATAATTATAAGAACAATAACTTCTTAAATAATAGAGTCGTTCCATGTATAATAAACAATTTATTTCGAAAAGACAGCCAATAACTCGATTTTAACAACAGCTGATGTAGATATCAAATTTCTGTTGCTAATTAAAAAGAAATATGAATTATTTTGGGATTTGTTAAGGTGCTTAAAAGTTACGTGTCTTAAAGTATTAAGTTAGGGACTTTTCTTGCCAATATTTTGAATGGTGCATCTGAGGATATAAATAACAATAAATTTCTTCAATTTTTCTCTAGTTTTAAACCAAAAGTTTTATTAGAAAATTTCTGGGATTTTTTAATTTTCATTTAGTAGCTAAAAAAAGAATACATTCAACAGTGTATTACTTCACATTCACAATCTTCAATTTTTTTCAAGTTTCAAGTTTAAATCTATGAGAAAAATCTCGGTAGTCGCGTCACATAGAGTTTGCTTAAAAACGATACAATATTTTCAAAAAATACTTTTTGATTTATGTATCATATAAGTGAAAGTTAAATTGTAATATTTTGTTTAAGTATAAATTTAAAACTAACTTAAATAATGTTTTAGAAGGCATTTGAATCAATCCGTTAGTTAAAAAATAAGGAATTTTTAGCCATTAAGATCAATCTACACAAGTTGGAATTTCTGATGTGTAGATTAACAAAATATGCAGCATATTAACAGACAAGTGCTAATTCAATGCATTAGGAAGATGCTGGCCGATTGAATCTCCTATAAAAAGAAAAGTTATCTCTTCAGCAAATGTTAGCTATAGAAAAATTAAGAATGTGTATTGTTGAATTAACTAACAAATAGAAAAATTTATAGTTTAAAGCGTTCTAAGCATATTTTTTAAGTTTTCTTTTAAAACAATAAGCTTCTTTTGTTATAGTACAATTAACATTGAAATGATTAATAATTAATTTGAAATTTTTGTTGGGAAATCCTTCCTTAATATGAAATTCATCAAAAAGTGCAACAATTTATTTAACACTCTCATAGAAAATCATTTATGAAGTTTTATAAGATTAGATGAGTTTCAATAATACAGAACTGCACAGTATGTACGAATTCCATTGTGTTCATAAGCATAAAAGTGACATATAAATCCAATTATTCTTTGTGTGATGTTTTAGACGATATTATTTCAGAGAAAACGCGTAGTGGAATATAGAAAAAAATTGTGGAAATTTTGAAAAGTTTTGTATTCTCCTTGATGGCATGAATTTTAATGCACAATGGTTGACTAGGCTCCCCTTTTTAAAAATATGCTGTTACAATGAAAAAATGTGAAGCCCTTTTGACATCAAGTGGATGTTTTTGAGAGAGTTTGAGCTTTCTTTTCAAAGTAAATATGTTTGCGATGACTAAGTAAATGATGTGTGTCAAAATTGATGCCTACAGTCAAATCAAGAGATTTATTAAAGCTGCCGAAAAAAATATTCATGATACATTATTTTTCATCTAAAAAAAGAATTAATAACATTTTGTTAATTTTAATAATATTTGCTATTTTAATATAACATGTTATTTTGATTCTAGAAAAATAATCTATGTACTTTTCGAATACAAAGTTTATTTTCAATAAATTGAAAAAAAAAGAATTCTGAAAGAAAAATAATTGTAATACATTTTTAAGAACAATATTAAAGAATCTTGAAGCGATATCCCGGATTTGTTAGGTAATTTGTGCTAATGTATGATTCATTTCAGACATGCACAACAAAATTCATGCGTCCACATAATCAATTATTGACCATATCGCCACAACTTTGTTGGGCCTTTCACTAACATCGTTCATGGTGTTGACACTAACACCATACAAGGACATTATGCTTATTTATTAATTGAATACTTAATATTCCAGTCAATGGAAAACAACAATTTTTAAAATAGGAAGCATGTAGTATATAAAACTGAAAATTTGCTATTAATTGCAGTGTGTATAATAAAAAAGGAATAAATATAATAATTTAAGATATTCTCCTTTCAAATATAGATGTATGATATTATTTTTGTTTATTACCTTTTTTAAAAATTATTTGTAAAATATTTTAATCTCCTCAAAGTTTTACAGCTTGCAAAATGATTTTATGATATTTAATATGATATTTATTTTATTTTTATTCAGCAGTATGATATTAGCAATACAATTACTCAACAATAAATTTATTATTAAAATATGTACATTTCTAATAATTGAAATTATTTTCACTTTATTTAAAATGGAAAGAAAATTTGATTTCATTTTTTTTTTAAATCGAATCTTACTTCTTTAGAAAATTGTTCCACATCTGAATACCCAGTAAAAAAAAAGTTGTACTCTTTTTCTCTCTTTTTTTTAAACTTTCAAGTTTATCGGGAAAACAAATGTAGTAAAATTTTATTCCAGAAAAAAAATATTTTCTAAAACATAAAAGTTTATCTTTTTCCAACGAGAAATAAAGTTTTCATCATAACCTCGTAATGTATTACGTTTTTATATGTACACTGATTAAAAATTCATTAAAAAACATTTGTGAACTATGCATTTCATTCATTAAAAATCATTTAGAAAGTGGTTCTGGTGTTCAATTGGATTAGTTAGAACATCATTATTTAGGTATTTTTTCATGTTATCATAAAAGACTTTTAAAGTTTTATTTTAACAAAATATTATAGTTTATGATATAAATATATCCATCATGCATCAATAATTCTTATGTATAATTACTTATAAAAATATAATTGGATTTTGTGAATGATACATCAAAATTTTTATCACATTACAATACACTTTCAGCTTTCAGCTACTTTGAACATTGAACATTTGAAAGAAATTGAAGATGGCTAATGTAAAGAAGTTAAATGTTGAAGCTATTTATTTTTAAACAAATTATACTTAAATAATTGTAGAAAAAGTTCTTATAAAAGTAAGTTTTCAAAACTACATTTGAATGAAGCCTTAAATATTTTAGACGGTTAGGCAACAAAAGTACATTGGCAAATTTTTAAAGACTCGTAATTTCTACCTTTTAGGCAATCCTAAATAATTCAAATGAAAATCTTAAATATTTTAAACACTTATATCCTTAGAAGAGGATATAAATTCAAATTTAAGCAGCAAAAGCACATTGGCAAATTTTTAAAGGCTCGTAACTTTTGACATTTTAGACAATCCCAAGTAATTCAAATAAACGCTTAACTTGTTTAAACACTTATATCCTCTTCTGAGGATATAAATTCAAAACTTGCACAAAAGCACATTGGCAAATGTTTAAAGGTTCGTAACTTTTGACCTTTTAGGCAATCCCAAATAATTAATATCTTTAAAATTATAGTCAGATGTTTTATAAGCAAGTAAATATTTGCAAAAATTAGAGTTAGTGAATATTATGACCATGTTGAATTAATAGGGAGTCTTGGAATTTATAAAGTTTGCTGTTATCATAGCAACAGTTTTTTACAGAATATAAAATTTTTCAGTATATGTTTGAAAATCAAAATGACAAAATAAATTGACAATTTAGTGCTATTTTAATTAAATTCAATATATCATTTAAACCTATTTTAGTTAATACTCTTGATTTGTAAGCATAACAAGATTGTTTCAAATTCATTTTTAAGCAATTTTAATTAAAATTGTATAATAATATGAGTTAAAAAATCGTACATATTTGTCGTAAAAATAAGCACAGATATGCAAATAAATCTACGTATAACTGGATCTTTACTTCGAAAGCTCTTAAAATGGACGATCATAATTCCCGTTAAATAGCAGAATGTTTTTTTTTTTTAAATCAGAATAAAATAATTTTAAGTAGAATTCATTCAGCTAGAACACTTGAGAATGTTGAAGAGTTGCGAATGCTGAAGTACTTTTGAACTTGCTTATTTTGAACATTTTCTCCTTCAGTAGCTATCAACTGAGATCTTGAGAAAATATCTTAATTCCTAATTAAAAGAACTTTCAATATGTCGATAATCAGCAGTTCTTCCTATTTTAATAAAAATAACGTCTTCTAATTGTAGGAAATCGTGTTCTAATTATAGTTTTGAACGTTACATTTTTAACGCGAATGCTGTTAACTATTAATTAAAAGTGAATAGATTTGTTTTGGTCAAAGTGAATTTGAATTATTTTTATATTTATAGTAGACAGCATTTTGAAATCTTGCAGAATTTTAGTTTTTACATTTCTATTTGAGTAAGTGAATTGGATTTATTATTGATTCTAAATTATAAAAGGTAAACAATTAGTATTTTCTTAATTATTTTTTAGAATTAAATTACATTTTAATTCTTTAATATTGCCTAATATGTTTTGAGTAATTTTATATTAGTGTTTAAATATTCATCTAATATATAAGCTGAGGAATATTATAATGGTGGTTTTAATTAATATTCAACTACTGAAAATGTACTAAAAATTCTCTTTGTGTTGTCTAAAAACTGCAATATCAATGTCTACACATTTTTCTTTTGGGTTTATTTCTCCTTATAAAATGAAAGATATTAATTTCTTTTAAGTAATTTCTGAAATTCGTTTCATTGTAGCAAAGAACTGCATTGTTTATCATTTAGCGAACTTTCACGTTTTCTTTTCACACCCTTTCTGTCTTTTTATAGGAATTAAAATTTGATTACTACATATTGATTTTACAATAGAACAACGGCCGTACCATGCTGAATATACCGGTTCTCGTTAGATCACCGAAGTCAAGCATCATTGGGCGCGGTCAGTACTTGGGTGGGTGACCACGTAGGAACACCGCGTGCCGTTGGCAAATTTGGGACCTGAATGGCCGAGTGTCTAGCGCTCTGACACTCGGTGCCACAGGTTTCGGGTTCGAATGCCGGCAGTGCTATGGATGTTTGTAGTGGTTCGGAATCCACTTTAAGCCGTAGGTCCCGGTCTCCTATGACTGTAAGAGCGTCACGGAGCAAAAGTCAGGCTTCTACCTACGGGTGCTCCATCACAACAGAAGCTGCTTCCTTCCCCTTCAATCATGAGCACGTATGGGCTCGTGGGCTTGGCCAGCCAAGTGGGATAAGAAACAACAACAACAACAATAGATTTAATTGTCGAAATCTAATAAATCATTGTAGTTAATTGCATATTGAAATTCACAGACGTCCATCTTTGACACGTATATACATTCATACCTTGAGTCCGTCAAGTCTGTCATCTGAGCCAAATCTGTGCTTGATATTTACTCTCCTAAAAGACTGACGCTAAGGCCACTTCTAGTAAAGGCCCATTCACAGTAAGACGTTAAGTCGTGAAACCTTGACAAATCACAAGCTTCAGGCATAGCTTCTTGTAATTAGTCTCGGCTGTACGCCTTGCTGTGAATGCGGCTTAAGGGATGGTATATATATATATGCTTTATATATATCGTATCTGCTGCTATTATATATATCGTATCTCGCTGAGTCTAGTTACAGACATATACAACGGAGAAAAATTGAAATATGACAATGCCTAATTTTAAATTTTTTTCAGTATTTAAAACTATATACTAATGAATCCGAACTACTACACTTTAAATGAATGCACTAATGAATTTGATACCATTTTTTCCGTTTTGCATTCTGTAAACAATTGTTTCCAAACTCTAGTAAGTTTATAAGAGAAGGATGTTACCTTTTTCTTTCCTTCTTCCTTCACACTCAAGTAAAGAGGAGCGACTCCAGCAAGATAGGGAGTGATAGACATCGGGAACATGTGTTTCTGAGCCAAGAAGTTCACTGAAAATAAAATATTTATGAATACATATTAGAAGAAAATACAATTAGAAGAATATAAAATATCCATGATCAACTTAAAAGCAGTTTTAACTATTATATTCAAATAACGTTTCGGCATTTGTATCCAAAGCGAGAACATATTATACTGAGGCAGAGTTTAGATTCAAGCTAGATTTTGGATTTAATATAAACCATTCCACTGTCCCAATGTTCTCCCTTCTTAAGGGATCACTCAATCTGGCGAAATCAGTATGGCACCACAAGTGCCCTTTAAAACGGCAGGCGTGTGCTTGGATTTGTTTTTCTATCTAACTCTCATTTATCCGAACTCTATGGTGTTAAAAAAAACTATTGTTCGAAAATGAACAATTGAAAATTATAAGCTGCATTTGAATTTAAAAATTCATATTACTTTGATATCTAAAAGTGCAATAAATAAATAAATGCGGAAACAAACTCTCTGCTTGATACTTATTCTCCTAAAAGACTGACTCTCAAATCACTTCTAGTAAAGGCACATTCACAGCAAGACGTTAAGCCCTAAAACCTTGACGAATCACAAACTTCAGGCATCGCATGATGTAATTGGTCTACGCTTCTCGACTGTACGCCTTGCTGTGAATGTGGCTTAAGGGACGGAAACATGAGAATTCTCGGCTCGCAGAAATATTTCGAACTTCAGTAGTTGAAGGCAAGGACAGAGATATGTCTTGTTGAGGCCATTGATTAGCTTAAAATATTCTCCATTCATACATTTAACCAGATACTAAGATCGTACATCGACGGACGTCAGCAAATCAGAAGCTTAAATGGGTATAAGAGGCTGACTTTTGATTGGCTATTGCAATGGCAGGTCTTAGTATCTGGTGGGAATCCAGCTTTACGCGGACATGACTATGATGTATTTTACATGGAAATTAGGAATGAAGAAAATAATTTAAGGGCGCATGCATACATACATAAATTTATACATCGACAATATAGCTCATAAATTTTAATATAGGGCCTCAGTAGCCCACGGATTAGTTCGTTGATTATCTGAACTGAGGGAACTTAGTTCGAACCGCAACAAATTCGCTATATTATAGTGACCCATGGAACAGCATGTTTCTTCTTCTTTCTCCACCAATATGATATTCATTATTATAAAGCGTTAGTCAATCTTAGATATTTAAAAAAAAATTGACATTTCTGAAATTATTAATATTTGTGAATTATGCTCATACATAATTACAGTATTTAAAAAAAATCACTTTTTAAATAATACTTTCACTATAGAACATTGTATTTATTATTTATTTTATTATTTTTAGTGCGTTGCATTTTTTTTTTTTTTTTTTTTTTTTTTGTCGAGCAAAATAATTTCCAAGAAAATATCACTTCTATTTGCTTGAATATAAATTTATAAATGAACATTCCGAAGTAATTTCAACAGAATTATACCAGCAGTATATTTACAAAATAACTCCAATGTATTTGACTTTTGTGTCACTCGACTAAAAATGATCACCTCTAAAACTGTGTACATAGTTTTCGCTATGTACATTAAAAAAAATTACAAAGAATTATCTTAAATTTGGTTTAAATAATTTACAGTACAGTTTTTTACTAAAACGTGAAAGTTCCAGCACTTTATCCAGAAATGTATGTAAAAGAAAAACATTTCGTCTAGACGTCTGGTAATATTCGCATAACTATTACAATTCTTGGAATTTTAAATCTTTTCAAAAATTTTATTGAAACCAAAGAAAAACATGTTAAAATTTTTGAATTCATAAATTTGTGTCGTTTCCTAGGACTTTCTCGAATGTAACGAGTCCAAACATCCCATGAAGATAAAATAAAACAAACCCCCTTGTAAAAAGAAGATAAGAAATTCCCATGGGTATCTAACATAAGATACGTGTCGTGAGTGTGAAAGTCCTAACACAGAGAAAATGAATCCCCTCCACAATAACTATGGTTATATCTTGCTCATATTTTGATGAGAACTTGCACTTAACTAAATCTCATCTCTCCTACCCAGTTCTTTCTGTTGGACTGTAATAGAAGTTATTTATTGGTACTTGCTCTTCGCAAGAAAATGCTTTGTAATTCTCTTTTCTGTTGTTTTTATCTTCCCGAGACCAAGCAGTTGAGAGAAGCCTAAGGTGATGGGCCCAATGATTACTATTCGTTCCTTGCTTGCGATTTTTATATTCTTTCTCTTACTATTGATTTACGATACACTATTGCTTTCTGCTGGGGAAAATGTTTTGACCGCAGCGTTGAAAGCAGGGAACTCTATATTTTTATACATTTTAGTTACTTTTTTGTTTTATTTAGTCGTTAAATTTCAGAAAAGTTCAATGTTTCGGTTACGTGTTTCTGCTTTCTTGTTTGGGAAAACATTCTCTTATCTGTATTGGTTCCTTTTCTACAAAAAAATATTTCTTATCTTCGATGCCGATTAAACTCTTTTGGAATTCTTTTCAATCCAGTTTATGAATTTTCTTCTTGAAAAAAAGCAGAACTTTACTTTTCGGAAAAATTTTTCATTTGAAATTCTTTTGCTTTGGAAACTATTGGAAGTTTATTAAAATATTTGAAGGATATTTTTTTTTCAATTAAAATGCTATGAAAAAAATGTCATACTGGCAAATTCATATTTATTAAAGAAACTTCAAAGTAAATGGAAATGATCTCAAAACAAATGGAAATGAAAAAAGGCCCTTTTTATTAAAAATGAAATAGTTTTCAAGGTATAAAATGTCAAATTCAGAAATATTATTTATCCAACAATAAATGAAGAGAAATATTTGTTGTATTTATCTCTCGAAAGGTAAGGAAATATTTCTAAGCAATGTGTCTGAAAATACGATAATCTTCTAAATTCGATAATCTAACGAAATTAATTTTAAATTTTTAGTTCATTAAATTTTAAATTTAATTTTTTTTTTTGGAAATAAGATATTGTAACGTACTTAATTTTAAATTTTTTTTCTTCTTAAGTCAATCCTGGCTTAATGGATTAAGTTGCTTTTAATGGTGAAAAATCCAATTTTGCTTTATTTGTCAACATCTTTATACAGCACAAAATTATAAATTATATAAAAAAAAATTTCCAATAGCAGTACTAATAAAATTTTTAATATTTTATGAAATCCCATAAAATATCTGATATTAAGACAATATTAAAAACTTTAAAATTTTGACAGAATTAGAATATTATACTTTAAAAGCAAGGATTAGTAAATTTTTCTACCAAGCTATTAATTGAAATAAATATTCGATTTAAAAAATATTCTTATGTTCTACAACAAAATATGGATTCCAAGTTATCATGTTGTTTGATTTTTTACTTTTGATTGTATCTTTTTGACTTTCGAGGGAAGTTAACAGGAATCTCTGAAAATATTGTCCAGATGTTAGCTAATGTCATTTAATTACTTTTAACTCAACCTGCTACATTATCTTTACACATTTTGCATATTTCTGATAAGTACTTACAAAAAAAGGCAGGTTTGCACTAGTTGGATCTGGAGTAAGACATTATTTTCGTAGTTTAAAATTCAGTTATTTATTATGTGACTAGGCTAGGTTATGGCTCAGCTTATTTATTAAGCATTTAGAATTACTTCATGTTAAATTTGATAATGTGGAGTGCTTGGTTAAATAAACATATTCCCAGTAAGTTATTAATTTCAATTCAAATGATGTTAGAACTTTATGACGATCTTTTTAATACAAAAACTTTTGATTTAAAATTACTTTTTAATCACACTGTAACTGCATACAAAATTTCCCCTCATTTACATATTATTGCCATTGTAAACATTAATATTTCTGTAAAAAAAAAATTTCGGAAGTTTATTTTTGTATAGAAACTTTCTAGGCATATTCATTTTTTAAGTGCTCATCTAAGTAATTTTGACCTGCTGTATGTCTGTATATTATGAGAACTCTTCAGAGTTATAGAATATGTGAGAAGTTATTCGAAATATTCTAGAGGTGAAAAATATTTTCGTTAGATACTCGTATCTACTGAAAACACTCAAAATGCCTATTATTACAAATTTCTTAACATTTAAATAAAATGATAATTTTTGTGCGCAATCTTAATATCATTATCTAAGTTTGAAAAAAGCACCCATATTGCCTTAACTCAATAAATTTTAATTTACATAATTGTTTCACATTTCCAATTTTTGAATTCCTCAGAAACAATTATTGAATTAAGTTCTTCTTTTAATTCTTATTTCAAAAATAATAATAATGTAAAATAAATTGAATAGTAATTGATAATGACCAATTAAAATATTTGTTTGAATGATGTACATGTAAATGGCATTCTTATCTTATGTAATTGTAAATGATATTTTATTTTATTCCTTTTTTATTTTTATAAAAACTAGAATCTAATTGGTTTTTACATAAAGTAATTAAGCATATTAGAAAATGAATTACTTTGATTTGCATTTTTTAAGAACCCCTCCAGTTATCAATTCGATTTTTTTCGAAAGCATTATTTTTGCAGTATTAATTAAGCCGATTATAAATCTGGCAATCAATTATTCCACTTCCTTAGAAGCATATAAATGTCAAAAATTAGCACTATTTCAAAGCGTAATAAAACCTTCTAATTGAATGAAAGCAGCGAACAAATTCGGCGTCAAGCATGATTCATGACACGCTGAAAAGTCAAAAAAGTTGTTAAAAAAGGATAAAAGCAGCTTTGACACTTATAAATGTTTCCTCATTCCAAAGATGAATCAAAGAAATAAATGCTTGGTTTACTTTAAATAATTCATATTTATTTTATAGTTCTAGTCCGCAGATTTCCATTCCTTAAAAGATTTCTTCATCTTCCACGATTCTTATATAAATGTTAATAATTCCCCGTTCTTTTCATTATTGCTCTTTCAGAAAATTCAAGTTCGATTATTTCTCTCGTTCTAGAAATAAATTTGATTACTTTCGCTTTTAGTGCTTTTTATTATATTTTCATAGCTCTCCATGTTTTTCGAGCGAATCACTTAGATTACATTTCCATCCTAAAACAAGGACTCAAATAGGGAAGATAAAAAGATTATAAATATGTCTGAAAGATAATGGAAAATTTTTAAAAAGCATTCGTATTGAAATAGATTTTTCACCTTCTCACACAATCAAATCGGTATAGTATGGTGTTTTCAGAATAATGCCTTTGTTACACATCCAAAATGGCAGTTACATAGTGAATAGGACGTGAGTTTTTAAAACTATTATCAGCATATAATAAAAAAATAAGAAATACTGTAATTTATAAATTGAAGTCAGTACTAAATTATTATATTTTATGAATCGCATTTGTAAGAAATATAGTTCATTATTATGTGATAAATATTTTAATTTTAATTTTAAAAGTTTTGATTTGTATTTGCACAAATTTCTTATTTTCTTCATAAAACATTCGTCCATGAAATCAAGAAAAAATAATTTAAAATTATGAAAGTTCAAAATTTGTTTATTTAATTCATATCTTATTTTCCTCGTAACTACATTTTTTCTATTACTCGATTTTCGAGTCTTTCATTTGTTGACATAATTTATAAATCTTATAGTTTATTTTTATCTATTTAGTTTTTAAAAATCAAATAAATTTTTTTCGACTCCTAATAATTTTTTTTTGCATTATAACTTTATTCTTATAAATTAAATTATAAGAATATACTATCATTCTAATTTAATATAAAAAGACTTTAAATTAAAAGAAATATATTTCAAGTTGTTGTGCATATGCGAAGCATGAATAATCTATTATATATAATTCCCGTGTCACGATGTTTGTTCGCGATGAACTCCGAAACTAACCATCCGATTCTAACTTTTTTTTTTTAAATGTGTGTTTTGTTCCAACTTGAGAAATAGAATAGTTTTTATTCAGATTTTTTTTGTATTTAAATGCAAAATCGGTTAAAATCTAGCATTGAGGAAGGCGCCAATCTTGCAACCCTGAATTTTCGCCAATTTTCCGCCAATTTCTTTAGGGTTGCAATACTGCAATTAGAGAAAATCGTAGCTTCATTTTTCGAACAATATAATAACTATTTTTAGATGGCGCCGTGTCTCGATGCCTGTACTACATATCCGTAAAATTCTCATGTTCTGAATATTATTGTTTTATGTACTGCTTTAAATTTTGTGAAAATTATATTGTATGAAATTTATATTATTTCTATGCGAAATAAATCAAATGTATGTAAGCATTACCTGATTTGATTATCAATATTTTTTTTATTTTCTAAGTTTGAATTTGAATTGGAATAAAATATATGGAATGAAAAATTGTGAATCAAAACATTGAACTTTTCTATGCTTAAAGTTTGTCAACATGTGTTGTATTTGATTAAGAATTCTAAACTGAAATGTGATCTACAAGATAATATAATATAGACAATATAATTTTAAAGAAAGATGATGAATTTTAAGGATTTTTTGAAAAGTGTGAAAATGAAGTAAACTCTGCAATTATTTGATATAATGATAACATTAAAATTTTATAAAAGGTATTATAATAGTTGCAAGTTGAAAATCAAGGATATTTTATTTAAAAAACTTTTGTTATTTGGAAAACAAAGAATTTGAGATATAAATTTGAGTGATTTGAATATTGTCGAAGAAAAATTGATAAATGGTACTTTTAAATTGGAAGTTATTTAAAGAAAACAAAACAAATAAATAAGTGTTTATATTAATAAAGGAGAATTTAAAGCTCAATAACATTTTTATGTATGTACATTTGTTTTTATTTACATTTAAAAGTTGGTTTTAATTATTTCTTATTTGAATTTTTATGCATTTTGTATTCATTCAAAACACCATAATACTAATATTTCTGTTCTAAATGCTTTGAAACTTAATGTAAAAGTTTTCTTTAAATGTATGAAAGGAATAGCACATGGAAATTAACCTAAATTCATAAATTATTTTTATTTCAGTTTTTAAACTAAGAATTTTTGTAAATTTGTAAAAAAAAAGTTTGTGTCGACAAACTTTAAGCATACAAAAATGTATAAATAATTAAGATATAAATTTGAAAACAGTATATTACCTACATAAGGATATTCCCAGCATAAAAATACTTGCAAAGGAAAAAACTATTCATGTTATATTTATTTTTGAATTATCAAGTTTTGCAACAATATCACATTTTTGCAGTGTTTATCCATATTTTAAAGAATAAATTGTATAAAAAATAGTTAAAGTTGATATTTTTATGTGGAATTCAAAGGTTTTGAATATATTTAATCAAAACACTTGCAAAAAGGCTAAATATTTTAAATCCAGGTAATTTCATATTAAAAGAGTGTATTTCCGGATATTATTAATAATCACTTAGACCATAATTGACTCAATAATCGGGCAATTTTGGCAGCAAAAAATTTTAATGTTGATGAAATTAACTGTCAAATACAAAATTTATTGCCAGGCAATCTGATGACTTTTGAGTCAATCGACACCATTGCTGATGAAAACCAGATCGTCAATTTTCCGATTGAATTTTTAAATTCTCTGGATATGCCAGGAATGCCGCCACACAATCTTCGTCTGAAAATTGGTTCACCGGTCATTCTATTGCGTAATTTAAATCCACCAAAATTATGCAACGGTACACGATTAGTCATCAGAAGAATTACTGGAAACGTACTTGAAGCAACGATATTGACTGGAAAGTTTAAAGGCGAAGTCGTCCTGTTACCTCGAATTCCTATGATACCATCAGAATCTACAATACCTTTCAAAAGGCTACAATTTCCGACACGTTTGGCTTTTGCGATGACAATAAATAAGTGGCAAGGGCAGACAATGGCTATTTGTGGCTTGGATTTGGAGAATCCTGTTTCTCCCATGGGCAGCTGTATGTTGCATGCTCACGTGTTGGAAAACCATCGAATTTATTTATTTTGACGAAAGACAGACTAACAAGAAATATTGTTCATCGCTTAGTTCTTAGTTAAATGAAAGTAATGATTATTAAAAATTAAATTACGTAAAATAATTATAAAACAGTGTTAAAAATCAACATTATCTGCCTCATTCATTAAATTAATAACAATTAAACATTTTCTATTCGTTGAAGCTTAATTTCATCTTTTCATCATTCTTTACCAATCACTTCCTTAATACCAATTATAGTATCTAATAATTGAACGAAATACAAGAAAGCCATAGCAACGCGTGGCCGGGTCTTCTAGTATTATATGAAACGTGAATGTTTTTTGGATTCATTTTTATTAATTTCTATATACAACTATTCTAATCAAAATCTAGACTCATTGTCACTGTTTAATGCAACTGGAAATTAATTTCTTTTTGAATTGAACTTAATAAGAATCCATTGTGTTAATCGATTTCAGAACCACAAATCCTTGTGTTCAAAAAAGAGTTTAATAAAATTACGAATTATTCATTGAAACTTTTTTCTGTAATAATAATTCGTTTTGTATTTCCTTATGATAAAAATTTGTGAATTTATGTCATTTTTTTTTTCATATGTGTTTTGTTTAATTCGATATGAGAATTCCTGCTTTCAAAATCATTAAAATTATAAGATATTAAAAAGATATTAAATATGCGTTAGATATTAAACAGTGATATATTTTAAGTATTTACCTTATATTTCTGAATATAATTCTAGGGTGTGTTGTTCCTTTAAAAATTTACCCCAAATTTAAAGCCCGTATATAAGCCTAAATGAAGTTATTACAAATTTTCTGTTTGCATAAAGATTTTGATTTAGATAAACCAAAAAGTAAGTTAAAAATTTATGCAATTTACCTTTTCAATTGTTATTTTTATGTGGTAATTATTTATGGAATTCTGTTATTATTTCTCGTTTACGTATTGGCAAATTTTCCGTTAGCCAGGCGGAAATTTCCCTCATATCAGATTTTTTTGTTTTGGCTATGACTCAACAAACTAACAAGATAAACAATTTAGAAAACAAAACATCTCATTTTCATAAAACGAATAACTCATTTCATTAAAAATTTTTTTTTATTAACTTAAAAAATATAAGTTAAAGTTATATGCTGCAAATATGTTATATTTGGCGATTTATCGCTTGCGCCTGGCTAATGGAAAAGTACTCACGTTTTTTGGGAGATACGAGGATCAGCTTATGCAAGATCCGCTTAATTTAAAAATTCTAATATAAATAAAAAAAAATTCTAAAAATTATCAGATTATAAACGGTAATTAATATACGAATATATTCATTATATACATTGTATTACCTTTCCGCTTAATTTAAATCACAGCGTTGTCAATACTAATATAAAACTAATACAATATCTTATACAAAAGGCATTTTACTAAATCCTTTTATCTATAATTGAATGAGAAGCATAACAAACATATATGAAATTAAATTTCTCCTTATAAGTCTCAAAAATCAGCAGATTGTTAAGTTCAAGATTCATATTTTTTTCAGGATTCTGTTACAAAAACATCGAAATATAAATAATAACTTACATAAATGATGCTTAATATTTTTGAACAAATAGGTTGAAGAAAGATATACTAATTTATATAATATGCATATTTTTGAACTTTATATGTCATTATGGAAAAATAAAATGATTAACATAAAATAAACGTTAAAGACCAGAATTCAAATTTAAGAAAATGCAATCATTTAGATATTTGCCCAAAAAAAGCTCCAAAGAAGTTTAAGTTCTTGAAGATTTATATTTAAAAGCAAAAGAGACTAAATTCAACAAGAGTAAACCCTCACTAACAAGAGCAATTTTTATTTCTGCCGTTTGCTTCGTCGTTTATTATAATTTCTATTAAATTCCTTCTCCAGAAATGAAGATGCTTATACGTCATTTTTTTAACCCACTTAAATATTTATGCTGCTCAGAAAATGAAAAACAGAGCTCTGGAGTTGATAAATATAAAGGAAAAGAAATATCTTAAATTCCACTAAACAGTGAAATATTTTCTTGAATTGGGAGGGGAATACAATAGATCTCAAGCCATGACATATTATTATTATTACAGCATCATGATATTTAATTACGGCCATGAACTGAACGAAGACTTCGCAGGGCCTTGGGCGGCAAGCATTTGTTATTAGAAGACTCGGCACCGCACCATGCTATGAAAGAGCAACATTACTTAAAAAATAATACTAAGTCAATTTCTTAATCAATGAGGAAAGCATTTCTTTTCTTCTTCAAATGGATAATGCCTTGGCTGCATATCGATTTTTCAGAAACTGCGCATTCGCAGCGCCATCTAGAAGAACATACTGCTACCACTCCCCTTCTCTTTAAATCTTGTCCAAGTGCATGTTTATTGATCCATCAAAGCAACTGTGGGCGCTCGCAACTTTTTCCCTTTGTCAAAACATGATAGATTTTAGATAAAATGAGAGATGGAAAAGGACTTTCGAATACCAGAGATGCACAGACTGCAGAGATCTGGCTTACGAGAACACAAAGTTAACGCACAGTGCTTAATTATTTCGTTTAGCAACACTGTCATTGTTTCTAGTGTTTCTTTTATTTCAGCAATTCATTTTTCATACAATTTGTTATTTTCTACTACTGATCTAAATTATGTCATTATAAAACCCACCTTCTGATTTAATTCATTTATATTGTCTATAATGTAAAATCCTTAAAAGTAAATTTTAATTCGGTAATAATTAAATTATAATTCATGGTTTTTTAATTCGCAGCTAAGATCCTATATATTTATTTCTATTTAACAATAAAATATTTTTATTAATTTTCTTCCGATTTGTTTTTTAAAAATGTGACCCATAAATTTCATCTATTCTAGTGTGTCTTGATAGCGGTTAATCTGTAATGGAGCAGTTAATTCTTTTTTTTCAAGTGTAAGGTATTTCTTGAGGTTCAATGCAAAGAAATTTAGAAAATGGAAAGTATTAGTATTTTTTTTTATGAAAAAAATGTCTTGTCTTCAAAATAACTGTGAAATTAGAGAGTTTAATTATCGAGGTACTTCTGTATAAAAACAAAACAATTTTAATACATATTTTTCTTCTAACTAGTATTTCTGGTGGTCCTTAGTCACAATTAAACAAAAATTTCATGTATTTATATAAAAAGTCGTATATATATTTACATTAGAAGCTCTGTAAGTCGAACTTCAAGGGAGACGCCAAATAATTCGAGTTATAGAGTTTTCGACTTACGATGATTTTGTAAGGAAATATTCGACTTGTAGAGAAATATTCGACTTGTAGGTTAGATTCTTTCTAACTTATTTTGAGTTAGAGAGGTAAAATAAATAAAAATTCAAGTTACAGAGGTAATAAACATGCTTATTTGCAACTTAAAAATTATATTATGTACTACAATAAAAAATCAAAATAAACCCGAAACAACCTTAAAATTAAAAATATTATGTATTAAAAAAGTCAGTTATTATTATTATTTTTTTTTTATTTAGACAATTCGATCGTTCTCTATCTATAGCATTATCTAAGCTATAAAGAACAGAAAATTATTTTTCTTCCGAGGTGCTATTACATAGAATTGGTTATTCTATTTACTATGTACTCATACATTGCTTTCTAAGAAACAATGACGTGCATTTTCGGCAAATTTTTAAAGTCGGTAACTTATTTTTCTTCGAGCTATAGAAGTAATTAGTTTGAAATGATCGAGTTGTAAAGGTTGTAAAAATGATTGTAAAATCAAACATTGCTAATGTTCGAGATAAAGAGGTCCAATTTTTTTTTTTCGAGTTACGGAGGGAAAATATATACCAAAATGGCTTGTGGGGATTGACTCATTATTTCGACTTATAGAGGGTTGAAATTTCGAGTAATGGAGGTTTTGGGGCTTGAAGGGAAGGGAACAAAAAACTTTTTCGTGTTGTGGAGGTTTTCGACTTAAAGAGGTTCTACTGTATATATATATATATATATATACACGTATACGTGTATGCATATATATATTCAAATGACAAAAACAACGAAGCTTTCACAATACAAAAATTCTATTGTACCTCACATTTAAGCCTCTCAGCAAAGAGAAAAAAAAATATATGTTAAAAAAAAAGAAAGATGTTGTGGAAAGAAGTTTTCCAGTAAATCCAGTTCAAAAGAATAACTTTATAGACGAATATGTGTCCTCAAAATATTATATGTCATGCTATTTCTTATTGCAAGATAACTGGATAAAAGTGAAAAGAAGGATTATATGACAGCTTATAGAGGCAACGTACATATATTTGTATATAAATAAATAAATATGTATATATTAAAATGTAAAATATAATGTATTTATGCATCCTGGATTTGCAGGGAAAAGTATTGACAATGCTTTCTAAATGGAAAATTGCATTGAGCCAATTTTTATTCCATCTTATTGAATAATGTTATTTCTACATATGGTTATTTCAATCTTCTTATAGTGCTATCCACTCTTATGAAAAAAATTCAAAGACTTGTATTACAAACAATCGTTGTGAAATATGAAATTGTTTTAAGAAAAACAATAATTTTTAAAAATCAATTTCTGAAACAATTTTCGTTGGTTTAAACTACTACCTATTGAGATATTTTTTGGCTCTATTCCTTGAAAGTTTAAGATTATTATTTTTTCAAGTTAAGAAGCATTCAATTAATTTTGCATGTAAATCCTCGGTCTTGGTGTATAAACATAAAAGAAATTATAAAAATGTTTATCAACAACGAGCTGTTTTGTATCAAATTTTATTTTGTGTTGATCTGATGTGTTGAAAGGAATTTGTTTAACTTCATTGTAGATATTAGTGATTTAAACCAAATATTACTCATTTATTTTTTGTACTTATTATTGAAGCGATATACAAATTTTTGAATTCATTTTAAAAAGTATTAATATAACATCTTTCTACCTCTAAGGAATTTTAGAATATTTTTTTGTCAATTAAGAATATTTCAAAGAGTTTTTAGGGTTTACACGAAAAGAAGTCAACATTGGTTTTTAGATTACTAAAGTGTTTTTTCCAGTTTTAATTTAATCGCGACAATTTTTCAATCTAAATTTTTATTTTCTCGTGAAATATTCAATTCCTTAAGAAATTTGCATGGCATTTCTATAACGAAATATGACATTTTAGAAATATTCAAAAATTTTGTTTTTAACCGTGCATATCAAGCTTTCATGTTTAGCATATACCAAAAATTACTTATTTTTGTGCGATTTACAAAATTTTTATTTCTGACAAATATAATTGCATTAAGAGCAAAGTTAAATTGATTTTCAACAAGCAATGTTCCTCGCAAATTTGGAAGACTTTGAAAGAAAACCGTAAGAAAACTTTTTTAAAATGTGAAATGTTTTGGAGTCAACTTTTATTGTATGGTATTGGGAAATATTAATTATCAATATCACTTTTCCGAACTTCTTTTAACTCGATTTTACTTATTTAAATGCATTAAACAAGTAATATAAAAAAAAAAAAATTTTAAGTCGATTGCTACTTTTTTTTCCCACTATATTGCAGAAAGTCCTTTATAAATAATATTCCTTCATTTTTTTAAGTTTATCTGGCGCCATCTATTGGTAGATACATGCAGCTTAAATCTAAAAAAAACTATAATTAATTAAAT
The DNA here is from genome assembly GCA_021605075.1 of Caerostris darwini. Taxonomy (NCBI): domain Eukaryota; kingdom Metazoa; phylum Arthropoda; class Arachnida; order Araneae; family Araneidae; genus Caerostris; species Caerostris darwini. The sequence continues at coordinate 201,586 of BPLQ01013598.1, read as the reverse complement.
TTAATTAATGGATTAATATTTGAAAAGACTGTATTAACATAAAGTGTCATCCACTACAAGTTCAAATACATTTTTTTAAAATTTGAGTGGATGAATAACAAGTATTTTCTGAACGATTGAAAATTTGAACAAGATATATATAGGGAGAGTGTGAGCTAATAGAAGGAATAGAAAAAAATGATTGTGAATAACTTAAGTAGTTCTCATAAAACAAAAGAAAATATTAACAACACCCATTAAATTTATAAACTATTTATCGTTATAATTATCATTTTACATTTAATTTTATATCTGCAATAAATTGCAATTAACTTTCGAAAACGTTAATATCGTTATTTTTATTTTAGAATCAATCTTTACTAATTAGTGATTACTCACTACAATATCAATAATCATTACTTACTACTATGATTTTAAAAAAAACCATTTTGTCCCTAATTAATCAAATTACTGAAATATCCCGTCTTTATACCCTCATAATTAAAATATTTCAAAGCGTTTTAAGTGTATTAAATATTCTAAAGTTTGTTAATTATACGAAATTTCTATTTTTAAAAACGAGTGATAAATATAAATTTATGAAGTTTCGCTATTGATATCATTTAAATTAATGCAGACTGCATCATAAAGTAATATTTTTGTTTTAATGATAAACTTCGATAGCTTGTCTCAATAATTGGATTGTGTTTAGTTACTTATTTTATAATAAATTAGTCATATCAACATTTTACAAAGTGAAATTAAAATGTTCTTTTAGTTTTCGAATAAATTTGTGATAGTTATATCTCTAATTGTTATTTTTATACTTTTGATATTGTATATATGTAATTAAACATGCATATATATATATATATAACTACAGTTTTTTTTTTTTTTTTTTTTTTGTATTTCTATCTATATTTATTACATATAATTTTTATATTCTTGTCTGTAATCATCGATAAGAAATCGGTATTGCTTGGAGGAAGAGATTAGATTCTATTTTCACAGCTTACTTCTGACCATTTAAAACTACGGATGAATCTCGGTCCCACTGGCAGTAGGATTGTTTCTTAGTTTCCTTACATCTAACACAAATGAGACCTATATATCACTAAAGAGACCTACAGAAAAAATATTTATCTTCCCTTTCTCCAGTGTGAGTGTAATGATTGATGTCCGCGTCGACTTCGCTACCGAAATAACATTGAATATGCAAAGAGTTAGTCGTATCTGTGTCGAATGATCTAATGTCATTCAGATTCATCAAACCCAGACATTATTAAAATATTTTGGTTATCTGTATTTTTATAAATTGACAGTTTTATATTTCGAATGATACTATACTCTTATTCTTGGATTAAAATTTAAAAAAATTAAAGTTAGATTTCGATTACCCGAGTAGTGGCGACGTGCGCCGCTGGTGAGCATTAGGACTGAGGTTCAACCAGCTGGCGGTTTTGTTGTAGACACTGCATCAAAAAACGAAAGGGTTCGATGGAGTTTGTGATGTTCAGCATCTTGCCTCGTTAGTCGGACTATCTGATGGGAGTTTTCGCAGTTTTTTCCCATACGATGCGAATGCGGGGTAGTTCTCTCGGAAAGTTCTGCCCTCCTTCTTTAGCGACACGCAACCAAGTCAGACTTCTACCTACGGTTCCTCCACCACAACAAAGCTGCCCTACCCTTCCCTCCTTCCATGAGAACACACAGGTTCATGGATTTGGTGTAGATGTTGCTATCTACCAAGTGGGATAAGGAACAAGAACAAAATTTCTATCAGTTCTAACAATTCCTTCTTGATGCTTTAATTTTCATGACAATGAGTGTTCGCAATATACACATTCAGCTCAGTAAAAAAAAATAAAAATAAAAAAATAAAAAATAAAAATAAAAAATAAAAAAAAAATCGGCTCGGTATCCCATTAAATGGCCACAGAGCTTCTTCAATAGAACCATTCGAAATCTCACTGACTTTATTTGATTTGAATCGGAATCTATATAGAATTTGGTGCTTTGTTTTCATCTCTGGAGAGTTTTCAAGCTTTTCTAAGAGTGAATTGTGAAGATTGAAATTCTAAAAACTAGGATTGAGTTGTCTTCGGAAAGTTTCATTTCCATAGGATAAAGAGAATAATACTTCTCTAGTCTCAAGTGTAAATCAATTTCTATGTTTCCGAATAAATTCTTTCCCTCTTTTTTAAAATGATATTATCGAGGACAGCTTGTACTAAGAAAAACATTATCTTTTAAACTTGATTTTATTTATGCAAACACTCTACTATAAGAACGGTTTAGTTTTATTTCCCACACACCACCGTTTTAACTTGTGTAGTCAATTTCCTATACTTATTTATACATCATGTGAATATCCTCGAGAAGATGTAAATATCCTCTCAATATGTGAATATCCTCTTTGAATTCAGTTTCTAAAGAATTTAATATAATCATTTTTACAATAGACGCTTCGTGTGTTGCCGTTGTGTCTAATCCTCTATGTCCTGCAGTGCGGATGGACATCCTATGAGTACTACTCATGGATGGAGGAGGGAAAGGGGCAACTTATGTTGTGATGGCGTACCCGTAGGTAGAAGTCGGTGAAGAAAGAGGGCACTGCCTTCCGGGAACTTAGGGGAAAAGACTCCGTATTTGTGTGTAATATGGGAGAAAACCCGGAAAACTCCCACTAAGTAGTCCGACTAACTAACTCGAGTCTCCTCGTTTTTTGAAACAGTGTCTACAGCATACCGTCAGTGGATTTAACCTCAACCCTAATGCTCACCAGCGGCGCACGTTGCCACTGAGCCACAAGTCGGGCACAATAGACACATAGTATCTGTGATTGAAAACCACAAATTTCAAATTTTGAATGAAAATTTTTGAAATCATTACTTTTGATGAAACTGAAAGGAGTTTGTTTAAGAAAGTACAAACATGTTTTTGTTCTTTTTCCAAAATATAAGCAGAAAAATAACTTTCATCGCCTTTTCGGTTTCATAAATATGAAAATAAAAAAATTTTTGATCATAACTGAACAAAATTTATACCAATTTTTACACTCGGATTTTTGTAGATATTTCGTATTTTATGGGAGAGGGTTTGTAGCCATCTTCTTCTACTTAAATCAATTAAGTTATTACTTAAATTCTTATAAAATATCTGTTATTCAAACAACATTATTTTTAAACAAAAAAACTTTTTAATAAGCAATTTTGCAGAATCTCATTTTTTTGTATTATTACAAATTATTTAATAGAAATTTTATTATTATTATTATTATTATGTTTAAAATGTTTCTCGCAGTTTTGCCGATGTAATTTAATGGAATAAAATTAGCGTAATTATTTATTTTTAAATACTTCTTGAAAGTTTTCAAACAATACTTAAAACTGATTTTGCAAATTTTTATAAGAATAATTTTTAATCTAAATTCCTATTCCACGCGCAGAATTATCGATATCATTATAAGAAATAAAACAAAAAATTAAAATACCTAAAATGATTACAAAAATATCTTAATTCCCTTTAAGGAAAATAAAAAGTTGAAACAAAGTGAATTGAACATTGCACTAATTAGTTTTGAACTCATTTTTGGACCCTGATGAGTGATGAAAAATCAATTCAACAATAATGCAGTCTCGTGTTTTTTGCTCCAAAAAAACATTCCTCGATTTCAAAATTAGTTTCAAAATAGTCCACGAACTTACATAACAAACAAGCCCACTGACTTTTTTACAATGCAATTCACACCACATGTCGAATAAAACTCTCATTTCGGTTTCAATAGTGAAAAATCGAATAATTAAAAAATAATCAACTTATATATTAGTATTTAAAAAATAATTCAAGATTTTATTCATTTTTATGATAATATATCTTAGGTCAGTGGGACTTAACTTTATGTCAATTAATCTTATGGACTTAATCTTTTATCAGTTGGACCAAACTTCTATAATCTAACTTCTTAAAGACTTTCACACTTGGATAAAGATTTGTTTCTTGTTTGATGAAAGAAAGTAAACATTTAAATATCAAAAAAGATATTTTATTTATTGAAACACAACTCCCTAACTTGATAAAATATCTTTTTTTTATTTCTTTGCCTGACATAACGCTTATTTACTATCCACATTTTAGACATTAGAAAATGTTTGTTTCAAGAATTCGTTACGCGCTATATGAGATGACCAAAAAAACCTTTGCCTTTTGAAAAAGAATCTATCCTTGTTGTACGATAACGTATTAAAAGTCGAAAGCCTATTCGAATCAACATATAGCTGAGAAACAAAATTTATAACATAAATATTAAAAATAGATAACTAGGAACCTTTTACTAATCACTGTTGGTTACAGCAAAAATTATGCAAAATACTAAAAGACATTTTGAATCGATCAGGCATCAAATTCACCATTCCTTTTATTTATTTTCATTACTTATATATACATAACGTGAAATTTGAGAAGTTTTCGCGCAGGCTGCGAGATTATTTGAAGGTGGCAATTCTTAACGTAAACTTACTCCAAATGACTATGATAAGCAAAAGTGTGCAGATTTATTACAAAAAGTCATTCCCTAATGCTTCAGTTCTACTGGTAATATTTAAGTCGGGAACTTGCATCGCCGTTGTTGACTTTTTACCATGCCATTTGAAAATCTCATTATCTACATAAACATAGTACTTCTATCTGAAAAATAATGGGTTTTTTAATGTCCTGGAGTATCAAAAATCTATAAAATCTCACACCAAACTACGTTTTTTTTCTAGAAAGACTAAGGAGTGACTGCCTTATTATGTGCTAAAGCACGCTATATTTTATTAAATAAATAGAATTTACAGATATGTTCATTTAACTTTAAAAAATAGAACTGGTAATTTCTTTTGAAATGTTTCGAAAAACACAAAACTGAGAACTAGATACAGCATCTATTATATTCAAATCTATTCGCGTATCTCATCCGAAACCGTGGTTTGGTGATCCATTGACCAACTCTCTGGTCTTTGGTATCACAGGATTCAGGTTCGAATCTTGGCAGTGGAATGGATGTTTGTAAGTGGTTCGGAATCCATGCTAAATTGTAGGCCCCAGTCTATATAACCTAAAGTGTGCAAAAGGGACCGTACAGCAACAAACCGAACCTCCGAAACCAGAAAAAAAAAATTAAGAATCGCAAAGCATACTAAAAGATCCAAGAAAAAAGAGTCGACCATTGAAATTTCCTAAATTTTTAAAATTTATAAAACATGCATTCAAATCTATAAAAAAATGCCACTTTAAAATTCTAATTTCATAACCCAAACCGAAGATATCTACATTTTCTTCGAAAGGAAAAACAAAGGACCGAGGGCGACAAATTGAGAATTTGAAAAATGCTGCCTGCTTACCCACCCATAATCTATTATTTTAAAGGGGTTAGAAAAGCGCAAAAATATGAGAATATTTTTAAAGAAGGATAATTATATAAGGATATTATTTTAAAAGAAGGATAATTATATAAGGATATTATTTTTAAAGAAGATTTTTTATACTCAAATTACTACTACTTTACTAAAAATTACTACTTTTTAAAGAATATTTTTGTAACTGCTTAAAAATTATTTTGTGCAAGTCACTTCTTAACATTTTTTTAAACCATTTTTGCATGATCGAAAATTAATACATTTTAAATTTATCGCATTTGGTAACGCAAATTAGTTAACAAATTTTTACCACTTTTAATGAACAAACATTTAGTCATTTTTGAGCAACTATTTTCCGAAGTGGCCAATTTTCGCTCTTTATACTGCACTTATGAAATCTTATGAATACTTTCTTCTTCATTGGCACAACAGCTCTATGGTGGACCAAGGCCGTCTGCCTACTTACAAATTTCTAGACAGGAGATCTTGTCTTTTTACGGAGTAGGGTTGCCAACCCTACGCACAACGCTCTGCAGTCATATTAGACTTAGATCTACGGTTTAAAGTGTATTTCGAACCATTACAAGTATCCAAAGCACCGCTGGGTCTCGAACTAGAAACCTGTGTCACCGAGCGCTAGTCACTCGGCCGTCAGGTCACTGTGAATACTTTACCATCTGAAAAAAATATAATTACCTTTCGAACGATGTCGGTTTCAAAAAAAAATTCTGATTTTAATTTTTAGAAAAAAATCCAAAATTAAAAGTTTATGTTCGGTTTATTTTCCGTTTACTAACATTTTCATGACAATACACTACCATGCATGATTTTTTTTATTGATTGCAAAATCTTATTTTTTAATAAGATCGTTCTTTTAAATATTTTTTTCGAAGTATCTAAACAATTCCTCCTATTGAAATAGCAATTCTTGACAAATTAAAATAATTCTTTTGTATCAGAAGGAAATTATGTTTGGCAGTATACGTTTTGCCTTCTGGGTAGAAAGATTTCGTTATCTTTAAACCGATACAATTTGGAAATAAATTCCAATTTGAACTTATTAAAACATACCCGAGTTAAAAAAAAATACTTAAAATTCCAAAATCTGTTTTTGAGTTATTATAAAAAGTCATTTTACCGTTTAGCTTATTAATATTTTTGTCTGAAATATTCAAAGTTTCATTAGATTTCATAGGATATAAAATTTCGTTGCTTTATCATTCTAAATTAGATCGTTATTTCAAATTTTCTTTCTTGCTTCTTAATTGCCTAAATTGGCCCTTCCGGTAGTAATCTTTAAGAAATAGTTCTTTTGTAAGGGAAACGGATGATAATTTTGGGTATACTTTCTTCATTTCAGGTGTTTAGAAGATACACTATTTAAATAAGTTATTTAATGTAAATAAAATAAAATTTTATTTATTAAAAAATGTATCATACCGGGCTTTAGCATCCGAATTCTTTGAAGCATAGCAAAAGACCTTTCGATAACAATTTCTGAAATATTATCTATTTAATTTTTTTTTAATTAATTCGCAAGATTTTTTTATTCATTCTTTAAGTACCTTTTGTTAACAACTGCTTATTTTTAATTTACTTCATCTTAAATGTTGCTGAAATCTTTAAAACCATATTATCATTAGCATTCTTTATTAGCATTCACAAAATATTTAGATATCTCATATTCATTGAATTCCCTTTATTCTGTCAATCAGAAGAAGTAAAATTTTTATTTAATTAATTATTATCTACATAACGCAATAGCATATTTACAATTGGTTAGATTGAAGAATTTTTAAAGTGATTTGAATTATGTGTATTTTTTCTTATCCACTGCATATGTACTTTGTGAAAAAAATGTTAATTCCTCAAGAAATAGTTCTGTTTTCTGTTATACTTTTTTTGATGCAGAGTGGTTTTAATAGGACACAATCTTTGAAAATGAGCTGATTTAAAAAAAATTGCAAAACATTAAGTTTCCATACAGCTAATATATTTACAAACGTATATTATAACGTAGAGTATTGATTCTCTACGCCAGCACTATACATCCTTACATATATTTCTTTTATGTTTAATAGGTAGAGATCACATTGATTTTCACAGCATGAACTCCTAGAAAAGCTATTCTCATGTCATAAAATTTTATCTGGTTTTGTTATTTCTTGGATGTATTTAAGGCGTATCACCCTGGTTTGTGTAAATACTTTTATTTTATTTAATCCGCCTCTTTATTTTTTCCCTTTAATGTTGATAGTTGTGATACATACATTAATATATAGATAGATTTCTATTATTATTACTTAATAATAATATAAATAATACATAGTAATAAGCAGCTGGATTATTAAAGAATGTAAACTTATTAAAATTATTCAAAAATGAGATACACAATTGAATCTCTCCTTTTTCAATGATTACAATAGTGAAATAAGTTATATAAAATATTACAGTTTATGTCTACAAGAAATTGTTAAAATAATAGTAGTTCTTCTACAAGAAGAAAATGTAAACAAATGATTCTGTTTCGAAAAAAGGGAGGTGAGGTCATTCGAAAATTAATTTATCGAATAATTACGATGAGAATTAAGTATACCCAAAATAATGAAGTTAAATCAAATAAAAAAATGTTCGACATGTAAAATAATTAGTGAACTAGTGAAACCATTAGTGAAATCTGGAGTAATTTGAAACTCTAATGGACGAATTCAAGGGAATCCAAAGCAGTCAACCATTATCTGTTGTTTTAATTATTTTTAAATTATAGCATTCACTAAATTTAAAGCTTTTCCTCAAATATCCACACTTGCAATGAATTTATCTTTTAAAAGCACTGACTTTTACCATTGTTTTAAATTAACCAATTTTAGCTAACTTCAAAGTCATTAATCAATTTGCAAGAAAACCATTAATCAATTTGGCATTTACTAACGAACGATGCTTTTCAGTTAATGCTAAATTGATTAATGACATTTTTTATTACTAAGAGTTCATTAAAGAATTTTAAAAACCAAATTTTAACTAACAAGTTCCGAAGATTAAAAAACTGCTTCTATATATAAAAAAAAGTCTGATTTACTCAAGACGAATGATAAATAACTTCCCCAATAATAAAACTGCAAGAAAAGGGTTTCCGTCTCTTTCATTTTTTAACTTTTTTTTAAAGAACCACCACGATAATCTTCACTATGTAAAGAAACGGCTGAATAGTTAACGCCATTGCTATAAAAAGAAAGGTAGTGTGTTTCTATTCAGTAGAAAGACTATGATTTGTTACTGGATTAAGCTAGCCGTTGATTGCACGGCTACCGCCAGCGAGATCTATGGTTCTATTAATTGGATGTGTATTAGAATAGACATGTGCTGATTCTAGTATAGATATGAGTTGGTTCATCCAGAGTGCTATCAACGTAACAGCCAAATTACAGTTTCTCTTCCCTATGATTGGATTTGACGCATGTTCTGCTTATAATGGACTAGTGTGATTTCTGAGTGGTGGCCAAGAAAGATCTAACGCAACGATTCATCTTCAGCGTATGATAAATAAGGATTCCACACTACTAGTCTGATGATTCCGTATAGATCAACTAGCATAAGATAATTAGCACCAACTAATTAATAAATCATTTGGAACTTTTTAGTCCAGGGAATATTTATGTTGTGTTAATTATAATAACATATATTATAAGAACAGATTAAATTATATCGATAAGTGCTTATAAACTTCAAAAAGTTAAACATTAGGTTTATAAGTTTAGTTTTTATTCTTGAAAAATCAGCCTACTTAATCAAGCATGTAAGCATGTAATTTAGTAATAATAATAAAGAACTGAAAATATATATGTAAATAAAGTAGCCCTAGTTATTTTGAGTTTGTTAGGAGGTAAAAAAGAGGGAGAGATATTCGTTTAAATTTTTTATTATGAAATTCGATATTTGTGAATAAAGGTTAAAAATAATTTTGAATTTATTCAAAAGGTTAAGTTTGGTATATGATGTTAAATAACACAAGGGCCAGAATTCTGAAAGAGGAGCCAAAAAATCAAATAATATTTTAAACATTTCTTTTAAGGTAGCAATTTGATTTTAAATTAACAATTATCAAGCAATAAAGTAGTTTAAAAAATCTCAAAATGTGCATCACGTAAAATTCGTGATAACGTTTAAATACAATTCATTAACAGGCGACAGCAGGTTAATATCAATTAGTGAGTACGATTTAATTGGGCTTATTTAAATATTTTAAGACTAAATACTTTATTTTTAGAATTTTTTTCACTTTTATTTTGTAATTGGCTGTTTCCAATATGAGTTTCTTTAGAATTAGTCATCACAATGGGCCAAAAATTTGATTATATTTTCCAAGGACAAGAGACAGAGGTGGTTGCCGATGTTATAGGTGCAAGAAATGCAAAAATAGGAAAATTTTGTAGAAGAGGATATACTTGCTTAAGCTTTTGGAGTTGAGATATGCCAGCAATATTGTTATCAGTTATTAAAAAAAGTAGCATGCAAGCTAAACTATTCCAATACTCGCAGGTAACAGTTTTTGGCTAATTTTTCCTACCTTGATTTCTTTGAATTTTTCTTTTCTTGTTTAAGGGGTGTTAAGGGGGTGAGTTTAAAAGGTGCGTCTGATGGCACTTTGCGCTTTATAGCTCCGATTGACATGTATAATATGAATGACAAATAGTTCCTCATTTGAAACATGTCTGTAAGGCAATGTAAAAAGTTGGGAACTATTAGTATCGTTGGCAATTAAAAAAACGTAAGGTATTAAGTATTTACGATCTAACAAGCCAGTTTAAATATTCAGATTTAATTGTTTTCGAAAGGATAAACGAAAAATTTCAAAATTATGCTTTGTAAGAATATTGTCAGATTATATTTTTATTATAATTCCATGAAAAGAACAAATACTTTCATTAAGGAATTCTTTTATTTTTGCTCCAGTACTAGAAATTATATCGAGGGCATATCTAACAAAACAACAGGCTTTCAATCTTTCATGTGCTTTGACACATTGAAATCTTATAATATTTGAAGGTCAGAAGTATTTATTTTGAGATAAAATTCTGGGCTCTATTTAGGGGTATCCGAATCAATGTGTTTTACTGCTTTTAAGTCGTCGCCAATGTAACACCGACAACAGTAAATGTTCCTTTTAATTTTTTTATACTTGGGTTATAGAAAGCAATATTCAGATTGATGGTTACAATACTACACCTTCGTCAGGTCACATATTTTGTGAGAGAAAGAACATGACATAAAGTGGAAAAATATTTCGCAACACTCAACCCTGAAATCCAATTAAGGGGGAGAAACATTTGCTTTAGTGCTGGTGGGTACCTATATCGTGTAAATCACTTATTTAACTATTTAAACAATTTGCAAGATATAGATTCTCCACTGTTAGTGAGATGCCCAACACTTAAATCACAAGCACCTTCAATCTGGAAGGGTTAATATCTCCAAGCAAACTGATACACCCAGAAAAGCAATGTCCCCGCCGTCTTCAGGAAACCGAGGTCAAAGATATGTGCTGCTCAAGCCGCAACATTCAAACTCAACAGAATCTATTCTAACACAATAAAATAGACCGAATTGTTCATTATATATCTTTTTAAATCATATGATTTATAAAATACAAGCTTTCCAAACTGTAAATTTAAAGTATTTAACATATGTTTACGGATATATAAATAAAGTGTTTATTTTTTGTAATTTTTAAAAAGCACTTTGATTTAATTTATTATTAACCACATTACTTTTATTCAAATATTTATTAATTTGATTTGAATATTTATAGCAAAAATAAAATAAAATTTTATTGGTAAAAAATTATAACTTAACTGCATTAATCTTAAGTTTATTGCATAAAATTAAGGTTATTGCATTAACTTGAAATGAAAATTATCTACATAATGCAACCAAATGTAATGTAACATTAATGATATTTTAGATAATCTTTAAGAAATTATTTCGGATAAAAAACAAAATGAAAAAAGTCAATACATCCTTTTGTTTGGATTCAATCTACATGTAATAAGTTTAACTTATTTGTTTCAGATAACTAGATAGTGCTATGTAGCTCCTATTCAATTACCTCGCTATTCATTCATTCGTATAAATTCCGAGCGTCCTTGCCATCCGTCTACCAGAAGAATCCCTCGTGAACTCCTAACTTGACAAACCATTCGGGATTGCGCAACGAAGATGATTAGTTCGTTTCACCGATTCAGATGTCATTTTAAAATGAGAGACATGTATGTCACTTTGCGGACGTGCAAATGAGTGAACAGAATCGCCAACATGGAAACTTGTATACTTCTGATAGCCAACATACAAAATTTCTTAAAGGTGTAGTCTTCAGTATTTTGCAATTAACGTTAAAACAACAACAACAAAAAAAACAGGTTAAAATATGAACTTAAAATAAATATGGGAAAAATACCAGTCTAGATTTTATATATTTTGTTGTATATATATTATTCTTTTTAATAATAGTAACACATTTTTTGAATATTATTTTACTTTGAAGAAACCTATTTAGCACTAGCTGTCAATAACTCTTTAATTTAAACCTAGGTAAAATGTAACACTTTTTAAATTAAGTAAAATGTAAGGAAAACAATATTCTTCAAAAGTACAATATTCTACACTTGTAGAATCTAGGACAAAAACATTTAATTTTTAAAATATTATAGTAGTTCTGTGTTTTTAAAATTAAGTAGATTTATGTACATATAAATTATAATTCAGTTTCATTCATTTACATATAATGTTATTGTAAATTAAAAAATTTTTTTGGTACTTAAAATAAAAAAAACACGATGACAATCTATAAATTAATGCCATCTTTTGAAATATAAATTTGTAGTCCAAAAAAAGATTTTCAGATAAGTTTTAAAATTAATTTTTAAAAAGAATAACTTGTAAAATAATTAATTGCTTGTTTTCGCATTAAATTATGTTTTATCATGAAATTATTTTTATTTGTATAACAAAATTTTAAATTGCAAAAGTAATTTTAAATCAAAAACAAAATTAACCAAATAGTTTGAATTGTTTACTACGATCAATTTACAATAATTAGCCATGCGAATGTAAACCTTACGTAATGAAACGAAAAAAATTATTTATGGATCACAATTTCTCTCTTCTGGAAATAACATATTTCTTTTCTATCTGTACTTAACTAAATCAATCGTAAGTAGAATTAGATCGCAAGCTTCCGTATTAATATGATTCGATTAAAAAGGGATTAGAATTAATCTCTAGTGAATAATGGAAAACTAAAGCGAAAGATTTTTTTTAGTTTTAAAAAAATTGTTTGATATATGGATATATTTTTTTGCTGACGTTTATTATCAGATTTCATTCGATTTATATGATCCTATAAAACAGAGCAAACAAGATTTTAATTATAATTTTCAATACATGACATTTAAGTCTTTCATTTAAGAATATATTATATCAGCTACTACTTCATTGAGTAAATATGAATTTTTGATTACGTTTATCAAAGATTATGCCTTTTTACAATCTTATGTATATTTCATTAAAATATCTTTTAATTTTCTTTGACAATCATATGAAAAGGTTATGTTGAATTCTTATAAAATTCAAGCTTCAAGGTATTTATATTATATATTCAAGAAGGTAAAAGAAATCATCAGTGAATTTAAAATTCAATTAGTCACAATTAATATTGCTAATAATAATGCAATACTGAATTACGTTACAATTTCTTATGTAAGAGGTTTTTTTTTTTCATTTATGTAAGTTGTAATGCATTTTCTATTTACAGTCCAATTCTTTTATTTAAAAACTGAAGTAAAAATTTAACTTTTGTAGTTTGATCTTTAACTTGAATGCAGTATTTATTTTTTAAAATTTAGTTTTACTTACTTTATCACAAAAAGGATTAGTTTAAAATAGAATTTTAATTCTAATTTCAAATATTTTCTTTCGTCTAATTTAAGAGAATGAGGATGAGATATTAAATCACTAGATAGAAAATATACTCATTAAATTTTAAATTTAAATGCTCTTCTACTTCGAAGATAGCGTATTTAAATAAAATTTAAAAAACTCATTAATTTTAAATTAGAAATGTAAAAGAAATCGAAATAAAAATGGTGAATAAGGATAATGAATTATTCAAATTTTGTTCGTGTCTTACCTTTTTGTTGTGAAGTTTAGTTAAGGTTATTAAACGAAAGAGAAGATTACTAATATCTCCTGTCACATTCTTAAGAAATATTCTTAATTAAATTTTTATTTACATTTTGAAGTTAATAAAGTGTATTTGTTTAATATAAGCAAACCTAGCATAAACTTGCTTGGAGCATAATTCGCCATACATAAATTTAACGTTTTAAAAACAACCATTGTGTAGAAGAACATATTGCATTTCATAAACTATCTTATGGATTAAAATTAAAATATTTTTGTAAAATAAACTTCTTTTTAGTGTATGCAGATAATTTAGAATTGGGTTTCTGAACAATACAAAATAAAAGGAATAAAAAAACCCTGAATATTATAAAAATAAAACTACTGAAAAAGTAAGAAATATTATTTCAAAAAATAGATTTAATTATGATTCTTAAATTTAATATACATTTATTTCTAACTTATCTTACGTAAGCTTATAAGTATATTTGAAGAAACGTAATATATGATATAATTTAGGGTAGACATAATATTTGAGAAATATTATAAGATATTAGATAATATAATATATAGATTAATATATATAAATAATAATATAATATATATATATAATATATATAGATTAATATTATAGATAGTACGCATTTAATAAAAAGGCGAAAAAATATTCCAGAAAAACTTTAAGACCTTATAAATCACAAATTAGTATTTCAAATTTATTAAACAGTATTTCAATATATTTTAAAATTATATCTTAGACTGTTATTGCAAAACTTAATCAGCGTTTATGATTACTTAAAATTATTAGGTACATAACGATATTTTACATGAAATGATAAATAATAGCACCTTGATTAAATTATGCTTTAAATTTAAGATAACATATTAGATACATTTTTGCTCCTTCTGCTTTTTTTTACTCGTCATTTAATATTTTTCTTCACAAAAAACCCCCACAAAATATCATTAACTTATTAAATAAACATATACCGATAAAAATATAAACATGTTTCATTGCTAAAGATTGTATCTGGATGTGGACAAAATATTTATACCCTACAACAATTTCATCTTAAACAAGTCATGCAAAGATATGTTTGTATTTCAAAAATTAATCACTATATTTTGAACAGCATTTAAAATTCTAAAATACTATATTAAAGTTAATGACACTATTTATTTATTAGTTTCTTAAGTGGGTGATTGTTAGATGTCTACGTCTACATTTTTCTAGGTTATGAAGTGTGGTTTTTGCTATTGTACTGTGCAAAGTTCGTATTTTCAAATCTATTGAGCTGTTCGTAATTGATTAAGACTGTATTTCCTGTCCGTTCTATTACTTTTTGAACCCAATATTAAATTTCAGATGTTAAATATTATATAAATTACTAAAATACATTTTAATAGTTTCTTAATTATTAATATTTTCTTTATAATTTAAAATATATTCTTAATCACTGCAAAATTGTTTTTTATTAGTAGTTTTCAATTAAAAAAACACTTTTATAAACGAACAAATTATTATACCTTTAATTGCTTGTAAATTGTTGTTAAATGTATTAGTTGTATCTAGAAACGTTCGTATTTCGGTTGGTTCAGTAAACAAAGTAGTTAGTTAAAAATTATTTAGAAACTTAATGTGTAGTGCTAAACTTTTTTCAAAGAAATTTTGGAGTATGTATTCATACATATTCTTAAGATGCCAAAGTATTTTTAAGACAATCACTTGGAATTCACAATTTGTTGAATTATTTTTAAAAAATAGAAAGAAGTGATTAAACATACGAGAAGACCACTGCATGACTATGGTATGAAAAAGTACGAATCATGAAAATTTCATATTTATATATCAAACTGCATTTAATGATCTAATTATTATCATTGTTATTTGGTTATTTATTTCAAGTACTAAAACTTTTCAGGATTTCAAATGGCAACATTTCATTTACAACATTGACAATACTAATGTTTATTGTACAATAGGTTAAAAGCGGCCTTATGTATTTTCATAGAAAGTTCCCGATATACTGAAAGATTTCAAAGATATTACAAAGACATGCTTGCTTTCAGGCGATAAAAAAAGCGAGCTCTATTGAATATAAATTTCAAGAAAATGTATTGATGTGTCCCTTTTCTAATTTATGTTTCCTCTTCTCACGAGCACTTCCGTTGTGCCTAAATAACAAGTAAAAAACAAGACAAGATGACATTTTTATCGGTGGTAGTGTGATTCACAGTTACAATATTCCTCCTTAATTTCTTCTAGCTTTCCTTCATTTTATCCACGCATATAATTTTATAGTCAATAAAATTTTTATTGCGGCATATCCAGAGATCAATTTGTGGGCCACAGCTTTTTTTATAGATCATCACTTGTGGTTTGCTGAACAGTGACTGAAAATTGTGATCGGAAAATTTCTAGGCTGAAATTTTCTACCCAATTTGGTAATGGGAAATTTTTCGAAATGCTAAAACACATTAAAAATTACATTGATCTTTTGATCGTAAGTTTATGTATGGGTTGCTTTCGTATTTTATACTACTTTATCAGAATAAAGGCAGACATCTATAATGATTTTTAAAAAATAAATAATGCATATACATATCAACTTTCATTTGTCAAATATTTTTTAAAGTACATAAAAACACGAAAAATGTTTGTTTAATGAATGATATATTTTGTAAGACTGGTTTACATTAAAAGTATCGAAAAAACTCTTAGGGACTTTGCTTCATAATGTTGTTCATTCGCTTAAAGAAATATATATTTCAATAAAATTTCTTTGATTAATAAAAGAAAAAATAAAATTTGATAACAAATAAATTGAAAATAAAATTTCTTTAATTAATAAAAGAAGATATGAAATTTGATAACAAATAAATTGAAAATAAAATTTCTTTGATTTATTTCTAGGAATAATTTACTATCTTGGAAGCTTCAAAAGAGCATTCAGAATGATGAAATTTTTTTATTTTAATTAGAATATTCTCAATAAAAAAAATTGTGTGTTTGAATCTTTTCTTCTACAATAAAGGTTAACTTACATCATCATAATCAAATGCTTTGTTAAAAATATCTATTTCATAAAAATTATGTTCATAAAAAAATAATAATCCTACTAGCACATGAAATTTTTATATAAAATTCTTTGCTTTTATTGTCTTTATATACGTCATTTGCGGGAGAAAACAATGTTCTTATTTTTTATATCAATGATTAATTACGTTTTAGTTCATAACAAAAGCATTTTTTAATAATCAATATTTAATTAATGTTCATAACGCGAGTATAAAGTTACTAGTTAAAATAATTTACTACGTAATATTTTATAACTTTCTTTTTTAATTTTGAACAAACTGATGTTAAATTTTATGCCTTTCAAATTTTCTTTTAAGATAAATTCAGCTATTTTAATGGAAATTTAATAAGTTTTTAAATAAATACTTTCTAGTTATTTTGCGTATTTTTTGTCTTTTAAAATTTAAACTAATTTAAACTTTTACATGTGAGAGAGAAATTACGATCAAAACTTTAATATTTTCTAAATACCATATTTAAATTATTATGTATTGCAAAACGATGTCAGTTCTATCATTTTTTTTTCTTTCGATAACTCATATTGTTTTGTTTCGCTCTTTTAATATTTATTTCATATTCAGTTTTAAATATTGTTTTTCATAAGTTAAAACATTTTACATGGAAATTATTTTATATGATCCTAATTATTCACTACATTTGCCACATAATGCGACTAGTAATTTAAACACATTCTTTATAATTTATATCCGCAAGATATATATTTTAAAACACTGACAATTAACCATAAAATTTATATGAATTTAAATATGAATTATTTTAATAAGATAAAAGAGCAATAACTTTGTTTAAAACGTCTGCTTATAAGAATCTAAAATGCACAATTACGTACTGACTTAAATTCATTGTTTTGTTTTTAATGCATTTTTTTCGCAGATAATTTTGAAGAGGTTCAAAAAAAAAACGATACGAAAATCTTTTTTTCAATTCTTTATCATCGCATTAAATCTTTACCCACCATCATTAAAAAATGAAGGAGGGAAATAGAAGCAATTGAATTTTAATTTATTTTCTCTCATAATCGGTTTCAACAATTGATCCAAAGCACTCTACTCTTATTATCTTTATGAGATCTGTAATTAGGATCATTAATAATACCCTAACGAAAATCTCTTGACGATTTCGAAAATACATGCACATTTCCGTGATGAAAAAAATTAAAAATAGATTTGCATCAAGAAGAAGTATAAACAAAATAAATTGAAATAAAAACGCCGTCGATTTTCTTCAGAAGAAAACCTCTGGTAATCTAAGAGATCAATTTAATGTCAGATGGTGGGCTCAAGAAACAAATTAAGAATTCAATAATGAATGAAATTAGAAAGGGTATCACTTTTATGATAGGAAATATTATAGCTGTGCTGTTTGCTGTTTTATTTTGTGCGTTCCCATTTAATATGGATCTGTGTGTTTGAATCTTTTCTCATGAAATTAAGGTTAACTTACACTGTCATGATCCTATACTTTGTTATATTAATTTTTGTGAAATAGATGTTTTAAAGTTGAAATTTAAAATATAAGTTATTTTATTTTAATAATTTAATATTTCAAAAAATATTTCATTATTTCAAAATTTAATATTTCAAAAAATGTTTCAATATTGCAAAATTTAATATTTCATAAAAGGTTTCAATATTTCAAAATTTATTATTTCAAAAAATGTTTCAATATTTCGAAATTTAATATTTCAAAAAATGTTTCAATATTTCAAAATTTAATATTTCAAAAAATGTTTCAATATTTCAAAATTTAATATTTCTTAAAAAATATCTATTATAGCTGTGTTGTTTGCTATTTTGTTTTGTGCGTTCCCATTTAATAAGAATCTGTGTGTTTGAATCTTTTCTCATGCAATAAAGGTTAACTTACGCTATCATGATCCAATACTTTGTTATATTAATTTTTGTGAAATAGATATTTTTAAGCTAAAATTTAAAACATGAGTTATTTTATTTTATTAACTTAATATTTCAATAAAATGTATGCAAATATTGTTTTTCGTTTTTATATTGATTGATTCGAAGAAAAAAAAACACGAACTCATTTTATTGTCTAATGAAACTCTCTAGACACAAATATTAATTTCGGGAATGAAACATTTGAATATTGTTATAAGATGAAATAAGAACACAGATGTATTAGTTTAATATTTCAAAATAGCTTAAGAAAGTATTGTTTTTCGTTTTGTATATTGATTGGTTTTCAAAGAAAAAAAACCTTACGTAATTTTATTGTCTGATGGTATCTTCTAGACAAGTATTAACTTCAGGAATGAAACATCTGAATATTCGTATCAGTTGAAATAAATGTACAGTTTTCCATTTTTTAATGTAGTATAAAAAATAACAGAATGCTTAATAAAAAAAATTGAGTTTAATCAAACTTATCTTTAATCTTAGATGCCAATTGGAGTTTTTCAAAAATCAATTTCAATTTTTCAATTTTATTTTTTTATATATGCATCAAATGAAAACCAAAAAAACAATTTGTTCAATGTTTTATAAAAAATAAAAATAGATATAGTTTTATAAGCAGTGATAAAATAAAAACATAAAATTTAAAAAAAAATTTGATTATTCCTAAAAAAATATAAAACATTAAAAAATTGGTCATAAAAACATCTATTTAGTTCATATTTTCTCATCAAGAATTGATTGTTTTCTGTTTAAACAGTATTTTTTAACCATTTTTAATTATGTTTATAAGCGGTTTATCAAATCTTATATCAGTAGTTTTATATCATCGTGATGCAACCACTCATACAGAAATTATATACATTAGGGTACAAAACTTAAGCAACCATGTAATTTTTAAGGAAATATACTGTAAAAAACATTGATAAAATAATTAAAAAAGAGCTTGTTGCGATTAGTACAATGAACACCCAATTCACTAGAAATGTTGATTTGCATGCAAAATGTGAAACAAGTTGTCACATGTGATTTGAAGTCACGCTAAACGCATGTAAACTACATTAAAGAAAAAGTTGAGAGGAGCTATTAAAGACGTTATGTGCAAGTTAAAGTGTGTTCACAATGTAATTAAAAGACACCATCCAGACAACTTTGCACGCTGGAAAATGATCAGCAAGTTCAATAGGAGAATAGTGTGATAAGTGATCCAAGACTTTCGAATCGTCAAAAATGTTGTTTCATGATCTGGAAAAGCCTTCCAAACTATATGTATATCTTCAAGAAAATATTGGTGGTGGTCGGCCAAAAAAAAACAAAGCCAATGGATGACCGATATACCGTACTGCAAACGAAAATCGATATCAGTCAGTGGTAACATTGCTCAGCAGCTGCGTACAGTAACAGGACGACATATGTCGAGTTTTACTGCGATCAGATTTCATAAAAGTCGTCCGTCCTTCATAGTTCGCCGTCCTTCATAGTGCCATCGACAAAACTGTTTAGACTGGTGCAAGTTACTGGTAAAACAGCAGTACAATTATCTAATTGAATATTTACTACAATTTATTGTATTTTTATACAAAAATTTAATGCATGAATTTTATGTCAAAATATCTTTCAATTATCTGTATTTTTCAAACAATTAAAAAACCACTGAAACACTACATATAGAAATTCTAAATTATGTGAATAATTTGTAAGAGCTTCTGCTATGTTTCACCTAATTGAACGTATTTTGAGTCTAATAAATTCTAGAATTAGTTTTTGCAATGGCCTGAATTCGCATTACAATTTTCTCTACTTTCTTATCAATCCAGTGAAATTGTAGAAAAAGTATATTAACATAGATTTGATGGTTTCGCTCATAAGGAAATATATCATTTATTCCAAAATTTTCAATATCTAGGTGACTTGTAGCAAATAATAGTTAGAAACTAATAAGCCAACTTTTATACTTTTATCAAATGCTCTTTTTTCTATCCATCACATTATCCCCTAATTTTTAATAGCATTTATTAGACACCCCAGATAAATTTTCAAATTACTAAACATTTTTAGATATTTAGTATAAAGAGCAAAATGATGATACTCATCAAAGAGAAAATTAGCTTTCCTAATAATTACTGCAATTGGGACACCTGTTCCTGTAATCACGATGACATAAATCATTATTCGGTAATCGCTGCAAAAAGGAAGAACCTTAATTGATAATCAGGATATGAAGCCACTTTGGCACCAATCCGTTTAATGCATTCGATCCGTAATCGATAGTGGAAGCTTTGACGTCATCCGTGGCGCTTCATGTCCAGCATTTGAATTAGTAAACGACAAAAATAAGCCTTTTCCATCTCTTTCTGTCGTCGTGCAAGTTATTTTGACAGTGAATATTAACTAATTATTCATGAAACTCTACGTATCAATTGTCAACATTTTCCTTTTTGTGTGTGCGGGGAGTAATAGTAAAATAATTCCTTTTTTTACCATTAGAACATGCACTAAATTACTAAGGGAATAGGATAAAGTGAATAGGAAATTGAATTTCAAAATTTTCACGTTGTAATGTTATGCGAACATGACAGAAATGTGGTTGATATATTAGCATGCAGGTAGTCACGTTGGTCCAAAATAGAAGTCTTCCGACTATGAAGAATTAATTGGTGCATAATTTAATTCTTCTTGATTTGATTAGTGTTATGTTTATACAAATATGATATATTACATGCTACTTCTTGTACTCTGAAGGAACGCAACAATATTTGGTTCTTTTGAAATCCTTTTTGTATTAATATTTAAAAAGTACATAATTTTAATAAATTAAATTTGCAGAGTTTACGATACAAGATGATACACATGGGTTCTGTTAGATAAATAAAACAATGCATACAATTGTCAACAACCTCAATTAGATAAAAGAAATCTACTTGAAATACAATTTCTCAAATCAAAAATAGTAAAGAGAGAGCCTACTGTAAAACTTTTTGAATGCAGTAGGCATATACTATAATTCTGCCAGCTGCAATGGTTTTGTTATAAATGCAAGACATTTTTAAATATTTCCAGTTTTTTTATTGCCAAAAATAAATAAAAAAGAGAACGTTACAATTAATTGTATTTTTAAACAACTTTATTTTAAGAAAAATTAGATTTGTTAAAATAATGGCTAATCAAAATGACCAGATTCAACCTGGATATAGAAATTGTTTTATATGTCTGTAAATTGTTGTATAGTTTATTTATGTCTGTAAATTGTTGTATAGTTATATTTGTTTTATTCTTTGTAATTCAATTTTCATGAGTCTTCTTAGATTTCTATAGGTCAACGAGACAATATTTTTCTGAAGCTTCAATTTCTTTAGAAAAACAAACTTCTGAAAATATTAAGTGTTGCATATGTGCTTAATAAATCAGTTTTATAAACCATACAATTTACTGATCTTCTACAAGTTTTTTTTTTTTATTCTTTCAAATTTGTGTATCATAAATCATTAGAATTAATTGTTCAATGCAAATAATGTTTCTTCAGTTACTTTTAAGTTCCTAAGATTAACCTTCTATAAAGCTATTGTACATTTACTTCTCTTTATCAAAACATGCATTGATTAAACAAAACTTTCATTACAAAATTGTATATATCAATCAAAATAGTGTTTATTTTGACGGATTATCTCCAATATTTGTCATAATTCTATTTATATTTATATTTATAAAAGTATCAGCAAATTAATTTCAAATTTTATAATCTAGTTGATTCTTATAAAATTAATCAGCTTTAGCGATGAATAACTTAACTTATAGGAATCCTCTTACGTTAAATTGGCGGATACTAAAATTGTTTCTTTCCTCTATCGGAACGGCAAACTTCAACGAGGTCGGAACCACGGGGATGTCAGTGAAGAATAATGTATAAAAGTTGAGCTCCATGCTTTTAAGCTCACTGATTTCCTTCTATTCTTTAAAGCATTTTCGGTCTGCTGGTTTCCAAGAGATTAGCTTAAAATGCGAGTGAAGAACAGTTTTCATTCCATTAATTCCTCGATTAATGTTTGAAGCTTCCAAATAATTAATTTTAAGCAAATTTAGAGTCTTATACTAACCGATATATGCTGACATAGGCTAGTGGGAAAATCATGAGATCGATTCCTTGACTACCGATATTTGGTAGCGTTATTACATGCGCTATCATTTACTCTCGGTGAGTTGTCAATATGCATCAAGCTAGTTGGGATAATCTACAGAGGCATTCATTTACCGCGCTAATTAGAAATGCCTGCGACATCGAGGTTTCACTGAATAAGAAAAGGAAACTATCAAAAACCTCATTTTACGATAGACGAAATAATAATTTATTATTCTCCGTACTAAATATATTAGAACGTCCAACTAAGAATACTAAGGTAATTTTAAGTTTATTGTTTAATAAAAGTAAATGTTATTCATTCGAATAGCAATATATGGATCTGTTTTAGGAATTTAATGGTACAAATGTTTATTGATGTTGCTATTTATTCAAGGAAATATAATTAAATTAAATAAATAAATTATAACATTAAACTAAAGTCGGTAATATTTTTAAAGTTAATTTATTTTAAAATATATTTTAAGCATTTTCAGTGTAAAAAAGAAGTTCAGAATTCGACTTTTAATCAGATATTCAATTTTTACATTAAGGGTTATAATGTAAAAAGCCATTCAAAAAGATTATCTGTTAATTTTTTGTTAAAAAATGGTTCATAAAAATTTCAAATTAAATGAAATTTTTGACAAAAGAATTTGAATAAGATATTTTTTTTTGTTTGTGCTAGAATAAAATATCAGGATTTTTGGAGAAAAAAAATATTAATTAGAAAAACTAAGCAAATTATTTTCTTATATTATAAAAAAAAGTGGAATTGAAAAAAAAAATGGATTTTCAATTAACTTTTGAAAAACTAAAAGAATAACAGATTCCATTATAGTATCAGTTAATTAAAATATTTAATAAAACAGTGAAGTTCAAAATATGTTGGTTTAATTAAAATTTCTAATTAAATAAACAGCTTCTTCACAATGTTTCTTAAAAATTATCAATAGTTAAAAAGAATCTGCTAGGTTAATTAATATACATAATTATTGCATCAAAGTGAAAATTAATTCTCGAGTCTTTTCAAAGTAATACGATTATGCTGTAGAAAATAATTCTAAAATGCATCGTGAACGAAGAGGCATAGTCCATCGGCTCTCATCTACAGTTTCAAAGCAGGGCATGATTTTATTTACGTGAAAAATCAATTACTTCTTAATGGAGGAAGGATCTGAAAAGACATTGATTGGAGGATAAGAAGGTAAATAAAATATTATCTGAGCAACAATAGGCTTGCTTATCAAAAATGAAAGACATTCATTATTTACATTGAATCGATAGCACATTCAGGGCAGATTTATGAAAGCGAATAAAACAAAGGAACAATATTGATTAGAGTAACATTTATTAGGAAGTATGTTTATGTCACCGTGACACAATGACAAAAGGGAGCTTGGAATGAACTGAAATGCTAAATGGAATGTGATATACCGTGATTTTGGTTCAAGCCATATGGAGTTATTGCTCTTATTTATTTCCAACCACATTTGTATCCCTCAAAGTTATTATTTTCTATAATTAGTTGACATTGTGAAAGTACACATTTATTGAATTCTGTAGAAATAAAGAATAATGATTTTTGTTCCCATCACTTAGTGTCACATTTTAATGATGCATTCGAAGCACCAAAAAGAGAAGTTACGCGTTTCATGTATTGTAAATGGTTATGCTTTGGTTAGATTTCTATAGAATATGTGTTTTTGTTTAGGATTATGTTTGGTCTCGATTTTGTATCTACTTTGAGACTATTTTCATGATATTGTTTTACAACTGTCAGTGGATTGTTTATCTTTTATTAGATTGTCGATTTTCCATTTCCATATTGCTATAAAATCTAAATATGAGTTATTCATTCGATAAAGTTGCTTTCTCTTGTTCTATTTCATGAATGACTTGTATTCACGAACCACATAATATTTTACTCATTTTGTAGTTCGAAGCGCAATAATGTTTGAAAACCTTCTTTGAAATAAATATATTTTTATATGGATAATTATGTTATTAATATATAAGTAACAATATGTACATATTTATACCATTAATATATTAACGTCATATAATAATTCTGGTTAGGGACTTTCACTTCCATACTTAAAATGGATTACTTTTGCTATGGATAATTTATATTCGATTTATTTATCCTTACAACATTAATTCCTCAAATGTACTTAAGATTAATGAAATACTTTTCTTAATCGACACAATTTTTCTTCCCTAGTTAATTAACTTGAGGGAAATTTAAAAAAAATTGGGACGGGATTTGTTGAGTATGAACAAATAATACTTATCCCATTTCAGATTACAAACGAACTCACCTTTAAAGCACGATAGCAGATTTGTTTTCCGGCCAATAATGCACTATATGCGTAACTTAATAGGTGAGTTACCTTTATGGCCCTTTCAGTGATCTGAACGAGACGTTGTTATTTTAAGTTGAAAATGCTCGTTTCGACCATAGATGTGCCACAGACGGACTAGAAACAATCCGATCGTCCCTCGACGCTATATGGGTTGCCTAGCAGAGAAAGGAACTATCAAGCTGAGAATTTGCTTCTGTATTTTTTTCCCTTCTTCTGGATATAGAAGTAGTTATAAATTTTAGACACCTCCGTAGGCACAAAACCAAGAAAATCCCTGACGTTTCAGGGATAGTTATGCGAAAGAAGATTTTGTAAATATACTGATTTCAGTTTGAAGTGATGAACATTTGTGTAAGGTATATGGAAAATATTTTAATTGTGGAAATTGTTAAAGATGTTGATGATGTGATCCTTGGATCTTCAAAAAGTTGGTACTAGAAAGAAATACAGAAAATTTTATGAAATACTTACAAACATAGAAGCTAGACATTGGTGAACTTTCGTCTCTCTTCGGGTCATCTTGTTTCCTTGCTTTTTGCTTTCGAAGTGCATCGTTGATTGGAGCAAACAGAGTCACATCCCGACGATCAAGCAGAATCTGCAACACTTCCTCCCGATTCACCATGTTATAGAACTACAAAAAACGAAAAAAAATATTTCAAGATACAATTATTTATATATTAAATAATCTGTAATTTTTTTATTGGTACTTGTTCATTATTACTGTTTATTAAACCCGACTGCTTTTTGACTTTCCTTGGCGATGCTATGAATTGACGTTAAGTAAAGAGGAAATATTGATGACAACTGTTCAAACTAATAACAAAAAAATCTCACAGTAATAATAAATATTTTATTATCTGCGAATTAGTTTTTTCATTATATTTTTTATAGAGAATCTTTAATACGTATTTTAACGAAATAAAAAATCATATGGTGTCTATCTAGTTCTAGTTATATAGTGTTTATTAAATTCATTCATGTGTTTGTTGCAGAGTTCAAAACTTTGAAATCGATTTTTAAACTTCATGAAAAGATATCGATTGCAAATTTTGTATATACCATTTTTATAGATAACAATGCAATAGTACCTGGCAAAGCTATTGCAAAGAATATATTTATGTCAACTATTGACGCCAAAAATAAATAGATACCGAAGCAGCAACAAATGATATTTTAGTATCTACGAATTAGTATTCTTCTCAAGTGGAAACTTTACCACTTTTGATATTGCATTTCGAGCATTGGTCTTTGGCAAAATTGTCCATTTTTTCATAAATATTTATATGGAAGGATATTTGTCACGTGAAAGAATATTACGCAACGAAGTCTTTATGCTTATAAGGCTTGTTGACCATCAAACATGCCAATACACAGTTGTAATATTTATTCAGATATTTTTTAAGAAACAATACTAGTAAATATTTACAAATTTGGAACAAATATACCACAGTTAAGCGGAGAATGCTGAGATAAGGTTACGCCAAGCATTACACAAATTACAGTGCTGCCAAATAAAATCGCCAATAAATAAAGTTCAGTTATAATGAACAAATACCCATTTACAGTAGTTCGAGCAAAACTATTTTTTTTCAGTGAATTAATAGATACTTTTTTTAATATTTTTTTCTTTCGCACTACTGGGCAAATATCGTTAATCTAATCAAGTATAGTTAATCTCGCTAAAAATATCCCATTCTTCCTAAAGATGATTTTTTATAGGCTGGAAATTTGTGTAATAATTGTTGGAAAAATAACCTTCTGCTTATTAAAATGGAGGAATTATTTTCTTCATTATTCCTTTCCACCATCATTGATTCACTGCGGTGGTTTTGTTTAATTCTAGAAGAAAAAAAGATTAGCTTTTTTATTTGTGACAATACAAATTACAATTTAGAATAATTATAATTATCATTATTATTTTTAAAAGATACCTTTCGGTAAACTAGCATTGATGTCAAAAATAACAGATAGGTTTCGATTTAAAAAAAAATAACAAAATACTTTAAGCAATAACTTTAATTAAGTTGTTTATGTTCATATAGCAATTAAGTATTATTACTTATAAATTATTATATTCCAAATGAACAATAAATTATTAATAATAATAACTAAGCATCTTAAGTCATAAATCTGCAATACACTCAGAATAATTTCTTAATCAAAGAAAAACTTTAAACTAAAGACATTAAGAATAATTAACTTTGCGATCGATAAACAGTATTTTAATCTCGTTAATACAGTTTTTTAAACATTTAACTATTTAATAGAAAGTAAAGTAACATAAAATCTTTTATAAAAAATATAAATGATTGATAAATATTTTTCTTACTGAAGTAGCATCAAATTTGTAAATGAAATTAATATGCTAATTCACTAGATCCCAGAAATATGTTAAAAATATAAATTAAATGAGCTTTATGCTATGCAATTAATACAAAAAGAATCTATTTAGATATATAATTAAAAAATAATAATATAATAAGCATAATTAAAATTTTAATTATAAATGTAATTAATAATTTAATTACTAGTCTAGACATTCAAAGCAGTTAATTATGAAGTCATCAATTCTGTTATTAATAGAATTCGTATGAAAGTAACTAAATATACGAATATGAAATAGCATTCTTTAAATAAAATTTCTCTTTTAATGATAACAGCCAATTCATATTCATATTTTCACATAAAGGCTCTAATTAAGCTTCTAATAATAAATTGAAATAATTTCCAATTTTCTTTAAAAAAAATCCTTTTGATTTTAAATTAAGATAATGTTCAATACTGAGAATATATGTTCTATTAATATCTTGCCTTTTAAAACTTATTTAATATTCTATTAAAAATTATTTATCTTGGGCTACAAGTAATTTAAACGGATGGAACAACTTTGCTTATGCATAATAGTGATCTAAACAAAAGTGGTTTGAAGAAATTCTAGCCGTTTTAAAGATATTTGATTCTTGAAACCTTAACGTAGTAATCCCGAAATATAACAAACCAGTGTTCTTAATGCTCTTTTTCTACAAGAAACATTCAGAGAGAAAACGGGCTAAAACTTCATTTCATCCCATAATTTAAGCATGTATCGTTTAGCATGAATAATGCATACGTATTTATACACAGCTCATTTTGAGCGGCTAATTTATGCAAGATGGAAAAAAAAAAGCGCACACGTTTATTAATAATAAATTCTTTTTCCTTCTATACGAAATTCCCAGACACTATTTCTTTGAAACAAGCTTCTTTTCATATAGAAAGAAACTAATGTTAAAAAATATAATGTAAGACATGTTTTATGCATCACAGAGTTCTTTGAAATAGCATTTTTTCATCCAATTTGAGAGTGGCTCGCAGAAAAATTCAATCAACTATGATTCGACGAGTCAAAATGCTTGGACGTGCATTTGCGAATGGAAAAGAGAATCAAAAAAATGGACGGCGTTATTGGGGAAAGTCGTAGAAAAAGGTTTTTGTTTTTGTGATCCAAGAAGGTTTTACAGTTCACAAGGGAAATGATTGCTACCTACAGCTCACAATTGGATTTGCTGCATTAGTAGCTACTGTCTATTGCATTTTTAGACTGCCGCAAAAGTTGCTGAAACCTACCTGTCAAGTTGGATTATATTTGAAGGAAAGTTGATGCTGTTGGTAACTAGATTTGTGGAATATTATGCTGGATCCAGATATAAGTTAGTTTTGAAAATGTAAGATTTATCTATGGTTTGAATATTATTTTATCGATTGCAAAAAAAAAAAAAAAAAAAAAAAAAAAAAAAGAACTGTATTCAAGTTGGCAATTATTTTGCTTTTTGCTAAACATTATTAACCAATGATTTTAGCAATAGTGAACTTTAAAAGCACTTAATATTAGTATATAATATTCATTCAAATTAGTGTTTTCGAAATGTAATAAAAATAAAATAAAAAAAAAGGTAATGTAACATTTCTCTTTGTCCTATCTGCTAGTGCCTATATTGATTTCAATTATTCAATATTGATTTCAATTATTCAATATTGATTTCAATTATTTCTTACTAAACACAATAAAAAATACATTAAAATATTAGGTGCCCAATGTTTTATGCGTATAGAATTGCATTACACAGAAATAGTCCTTTATATAAACAATAAAATAGAGAGTTTTTGCATACCGTATTTTGGACGTCCGTTAGCTTTTTCTCCCTAGCGCGCATGCACATAGGAAATTGCGCATGCGTATCTGTAATAATGCTTCCTTTGAGCATGCGCGCTAGGGAGAAAAAAGCTAACGGACATACAAAATACGGTATGCAAAAACTCTCTAATATCTTTTAAATATCTGGTATTGCCTTTCAAAACATCTCAATTCCAAAATGATTTTATTTGTATAGAATAAAAACAGAAAGAGCCTGGAATTAAAAAAAATGAGGAAAGTATTGGAGAGGAGTTATAAAAATGTTTTTGTTATTTTATACGGTGTGCTCCAAGAACAGTTTCAAAAGGAAAATGCTACAGATCATAGTTGGAATTACTGCATGCTTAACTACTGCCTCTCGCAGTTTAAGATTAATGCAACGACTGCGAAATCTACCAGTCATATTAGGCGACGTTTTATGAAAATTTGATGCATCTGGTAAACTATATTTGAAGTATTGTTTGATAGAGTTGCTTTTAACGTACTTAAGTTTCTAGAATAAATATATTATAAAAAATAATTTGTAGAATTCAAAAAGGAAATTAGTATTTAAACTGGAAATTATTTTGCTCAGCTCTACTATATATTGCTATTACATTTACCAATTTTGGGGTAAAAAACCGGTGAATTTTAGTAATTTTAGTATTCAGAAATGTTTAATAATTATCGAAAACTATTAATATTTAAACTAAAACTATGCATATTTTTTAAATAATTTTCTCCCTTTTGATTGAAAGTTAATATTTTTAATATAAGTTATAAAAACGCTTTAGTAGTCAAACTACTATTCATTATTAATTGTCAATTCTTTTCATCCATGGTTAGTAAATTAAAAGTTGAATGAATATTTTCCTACAATCACTGACACTTAATAAAAATAATTTAAGTAAATTTATTATTGTATACGAAATATTTTAAAGTGCAACCATTATTTTATTCTAATACGTACTGTAAAATATTATTCGACTCTAATTTTAAGTTTTCAGAAAGTTTTTTTTTATTATTATTATTATTATTTCAAAATGCATTTTGAGTTTAGAATCTCTGGATTAATAAGTTGTTCAAATTTTTAATCTAAAGGTTTTATTTGAAAAATATTGTCATTGAGTAGATATAAGATTGAGTGATCTAAAATTTTTAGCTCTGAAAAAGTTTCAAAATTGTCTCGATTTAAGTAAATCCAGAACTAATGTCAGTCAGAATTATTGTTTTTTTTTAAATAATAGTTTTAAAGTTTTGTATGCCACAATAACTCATTTCAAATTTCCATTAGCTTACAACTTAATGGAATAAGGATTCCCAAAATTAGAAGTATTTTTTTATAAATAATTTACTTTTAATAAATTTTCCCATATAAAAACTACACATAAATAATTTAAGACCAATTCAATCATTTTATATTATTTAATAGTGGCACA
The DNA here is from genome assembly GCA_021605075.1 of Caerostris darwini. Classification (NCBI taxonomy): domain Eukaryota; kingdom Metazoa; phylum Arthropoda; class Arachnida; order Araneae; family Araneidae; genus Caerostris; species Caerostris darwini. Next base: position 170,945 of record BPLQ01013598.1, on the reverse strand, counting down.
TTCAATTCATTATATTCATTTTAACTTACAAACATACATTGAATATTTTATGAAATCTTGTGCAATCTTAAGATGAACTGAGTGAAATTTAATATTAACTGCTTAGAATTGTTAACAATTTTCCTGCAAGTGTGCGTATTCATGTCTTATTTTGAAAGCATTTCTAAAGAAATGTTAAACAATATGCATTAATATTCATAGCTTTACCATATTTTCAATGATGCAATTTAATCTTTGCAGGTGTTTAGTATTCCTTTGGAAGCCGTTTAGCTAAGCACGAAAGGTTAAACAGTGACATCGATCAGTCGGTACAGGTTTCTGGACAATGCCATGCAGGTGTCTAGTGCAGAGGTCTAAAAATTACAAGGGAAGTCATCTGCTCGACGCGTTCAATCTTGCTAAGTGTTTCACCAAATAATCTTTTAAAGTTCCTTAGATTAACAATGTTAAACAATGAGTAACAATGAGAAATGTAATTCAATAGAATTTTAGAGAATGATACAAGAATTATGTTATTCTAAATATTGAGAATATTTTTGTAATGAAACGTTTATTGGAAAATGTTAGAAAAAAGTTGACACTCATTTTAAATTGAAGATATTAATTTTTAGTTTAATTTTTATCACGAAGTAAGAATGTTTTCAAAGAATGGAAATGTATTAGATATTTTTACCTCATAAAAGAAAAAATTTATTTTATTGATTAAAAATGTTATATAAATCGATATAATGAATATTTACAATAAATCTAAAAATTGTTAATAGAGTATTCCTTAATATAATTGGCAATCGAGATAATTTATTGTTGTAAAAATTTACGATATGCGTAAAATAAGGAAAGAATGGTATTTAGTAAATAATAAAAAACGTAGAATGGAAATGTAAGGAAGATAAAATATTGGTATACAAAAAATATAAAATATTGATATTCAGACAGATTTTTTCACTAAGTTCCATTACGTGACAAAACAACCAGATTTGTTTTAAAAAATGACACCCAGCATTTTCTATTTTAATAAAAATTGGCCCTTTTATAAAATACTTGATAATGATTTCAAAAATATGAATAATTTTAAAATTAGTTAAGGGGCGGTTCAAAAATTACAAGCCTTTAAATTTTGCCTAAAAACCCTTAATTGTGAATGACATGTCTACTAATATAAAAGTTTGTAATTACTTGTCTTAGAGCTTTCTATTTTTGTTTGTTTAGTGTAAAAAAAGGAGAATTTTTCTTTGATAGTTCAATTTTCGCCTTAAAAAGCGGGCGAGTTAAAAAAAAAAAAATTAAAAAAGTGAGTAACTTCCGTTAATTTCTCAACATTAGGCCCTTTCAAATTTCACATACAAAAAGCTGAACATTTTCTAATGCCCTGAATAAAAATCTCAAAAACATTTTTCAGTGGCATACATAAATTTTAAATTTTTCGTCAAAAAATTCTATAAAATAACTTTTGTTGCATGTACGTAAAGCCAAAATTATAACATCTCGTTCAAATACAACTTTAATACACTTTTAAAATCACCCAAAGAAATTTTTATGAAATAGATAGTTAATAAATGCGGAGACAGCTCAATAATATCGTAGATCGGAAAGCCCTTCCATGAGATTCGAGAAGGGTGCTAAATCCACCATTACATCCTTTATGTTCGTTCAGAATTGTGATGGTAAAATAGGGGTGTAGTACTGCATTTCCTATGATGACCCTGGATAGCGCTGAACATGCTACATATCTGTCGTTTTAGAAGCGAATGGCTGGGTTAAAATGCCAAGAATTCGAAAAATAATACGTATATGTTTTCAATTATTTAATTAACGCTTTTGTCAAAAATAGTGTTAGTTCCCTGGATAACGCTGAACCTGTTATATATCTGTCGTTAGAAGCGAATGGCTAGGTTAAAATGCCAAGAATTCGAAAAAACAACAACATACGTAAATATCTCCAATTATTTAATTACTGATTTTGTTAAAAAATAGTGTTATTTTATCTAGAAAGAGAAATTAAAAGAAATAAAATATTTTAAATACATATAAGCATCAACATGTAATAATCGAATGAACATTTTAAAAACACTGATTCATATAGCTACATAGTTACAATTAAATTAGAGTATGATTAATGTAACTTATTTTCTTCATTCGAAACATCACAAGTTACTTCGAAACCTTTATTAAGTTTTCAGGATTACTCTACCGCCCAAATACTGCACTTTTCTGGCAATTAAATTCTTTTGAATGAATGCATTTGTTTTCCAAAGTAACAATTCTAATTTAATTATCGAAACAATTAATTAGCTGGATTTAGTTAATAATGTGAGTACAATTTAATCATACTTTTATTAATCAAAGAGTAATATTAGAAACACAAAGACGTTTTATTCTTTACAAATTACATTAGAGGAATTTCATCCATTCTAATTTGATTTTAAGTATTAGTACAAGTAAGTATTTTTTAATTTATGCGTTTATTATAACTTTTATTTTTTCCTTATTGTATGATTTCTTGAAAATTTATTGAATCAAAAATAATAAATACTGAAAAATGATATTATATTATTTATATATGTGTGTGTATGATAGTATTTTTATAATATATTTGTAAGGTAATTGTTTTTAATGGACATTATATTATTTTAATATCACATACTTTGATTTCTACAACTGAATACCGAAAAAAGACAAAAAATATTTTTGCTTGAATAAAACTATAGTATTCCAAACCAAATGTTTTGTATAAAGAAAATTATTGACATTAGTTTAAAATTTCTTTGTAAATTATTAGAGGGAAAAACTCTTATCTCTGTCACAAAATATATATATATATAATTTCATTTAATTAAAACTTAAGCAATATTAAATATTAATTAAGCAAAATTAAATATTTTTATTGAAATTACGTAGAAAATAGGAAATAAGTCCATTTAATTCAAATCAGAGCTTAAAATATGCTAGAATTTCAGATGAAATATTTAAGTATACTATATATATATATATATATATATATATATATATATATATATAGTATAAAATCTATGGAAAAAAGCAATACACACAAAAAAAAATCGAAAAGAGAATGAATGTGGGATATATTGGAAAGAGGATCAGTTTGTATATAGCTGTATTTCCTAAACTTTCGTATGCTTCAAAATTAGCAAATAAAAACATCAGTTATAGAAGAAAAAAGACAAGATAATTTATATAAAACTATTTCAATATTCGTCTATTCATAAACTGCAGTGGCAAAACTAAAAATCTTTTGACATACATAAACAAGGCAAAAAGACAAAAACTTCAGGTGCAAATTTAAAAGGAATAAAACACAAGTACAAAATATAGAAAAACAAGGTAAGAAACAAGTTGTCCAGGAAATCAGCAAAGAAAAAATACCAATTATAATAGTCAGAAGATAGCTTTTCGAAGAATTTGCACCCTCAGAATTTTATAATTCATGGTTTTTATCCTCTAGATGTTTGGATCCAAGTCAAAACAAATCTTCTGCCGTATTCCGATAGCATGGAAGAACTAAAAGTCCTTTTGCTTAGAGGCGGTGAAGAAAGGAACAAACTAAATGCATTTCGGCAATGCAGCTGGTTTTATATATTATATTAATTAAGTATATGTGGTTATAACAATGCCTTATAGTGTCATCATAGGGTTTCTAACAATGCCGTTCTACTGATACTTTATTATATAAAAAAAAAGAAGTAAAAGATCTACCCTTTTTAGTATTGATAAAAATGTTGTGTCTCATAATTCCTTCAAAAGAAGTAAAATTGAAAATGAAGTTCCATCCTTTATTATCCCAAAGTCGTGTGCTTCGGAAACTATGAATAGTAGTTCTTTCCTCATTCATCAAGTTCTCTCAAGTTGTATGCCAATGCCGTATTTCATGTGTGTTCCTCCCTTCCTCATTATTTCCGAGAATTCGCAGGATTCGAATGCAAATAAAAGAATAGTCGCTTTCAGAGTTCTCGCCAGCACAAATACGTAACATAAACAATTTAATTTTTTTTTCTTTCTTAGAATTCTCCTTTTGTGGTTCTGCATCATATATTTTTGTAAGTTTCAAATCTTATGAGTTAAAATTTAGGTTCGGTTTTTATTTTCTGTTTTCGGAAAACAACTGTCAAAAATGAGTGTTCGTGTTTTTCATTTTGCACTGCAATAACCTGAAAGGAAAACACCGTTTTTGCTGGGAGCATGCATTTCTTTTTGAGGAGTGTAATAATATTTTATTATTTATTTAAATAAAAGAATTAAAAAAGAGTTTGTAGTGTAATTAATGTAGAATAAAAGCACGATATTATTTTTAAATGATCACGCAAAAATTTTACAAACTAGGCATAGTTTAAGCTTTTATCTAAAAACACGCTCAGAAGATAATTGTTTACCGCTGTTAATTTTTTATTCATATAAGATATTTCATAATTACCAAATTGTCATCGATTATTTCAGTTAGTGTCATGTATTGATAGTTTTTGAAGAATTGTGTAAAACTTTTTTAGCAGACAAATATTTCTCGAAACATTAAACCAAATATTAATTCTATTAGTCTATTATATAGTATATTAGTCTATTAATTCTATTAGTCTATTATATAGTCTATTAGTCTATTAATTCTATTCTATTATGATTCTATTAGTCATGACATTTGTAAATTATAAAATTAATTATATGTCATATAAGAATTTAATAATGATAGACGCATTTATGCGCAATAAAAATTAAGTATTAAAAAAATTATTCTATTTCAAGTATGCACAAGGAACCTTGACATTTTTCGTGTGGTTTAATTGCATTAAATTATTAATACACTAATAATTTTTTTTTTTTAAATTTAATCAAATATAAATATTACTTGTACTGTTATGTGGTGATGTATTCTTTTTCCATTTAATATTGATATTTCAGATAAATTAAAATGCTTTAAAGATATATAAAAACCTCTTTTGTAAGATTAAATAAATTGAGTTGTACAAAATTCTTCAAATTACTTATTTGTTGCACTTGTTACTAGTATTTAATTATCTTGAAATCTGCAATTACTTAAAAAAAGCAGTAGTAAATTAAAAATGCATACAAAATTTTGAAATAATATAATTAAAAAGTCTTAACATAAATTCCTGGGTTATCTGTAACGAAAACATTTGTGAATAGTAATGGCAATAAAAGCGCACGACAAAGTATATTTAATTATTTCAAAATTGAATTATTTTTTTTTAAGTATCATTTTTTAATCGAATGAACTAATAATTATTTAAAACGGGAAAAGGAAACCTATCAAAACATTCAATTCATGATTGTATTCAAAATATATTATTTGCGCATTAAAAAAATAGGCAACGATAATTAATTTCAAGAAATGATTAAAAAATTCAATAATTAAATTATATGTACAGTTTGCATCTGAATTACATTTTTGAATAAGAAATCCTGAAGTAATCCCAAATATGTTTCCTGTGTAGACAATATGTAATTACTGAGATACTTTTTTTCCTTTATATCCAATAATTAAACTTCCGTAGAAGGAAAAACATGAGTAAATTTTTAAATTGTTATTTATACGCATCATTAAATTTATATTATTCCATTTTATGCTGATAACATCAGCTATTTTGGTAGTTAATGAGTTTTAGTTATCCAGAAGTTTTTTAAATTATTTTCGTTAAAGGAATCAAGTCCTTTGAAATTTCTTTCTAGCGAAAGATAAGTAAAAGTTCATAGTATTCAATTTTATGCGTTAATAAAATAACTTTCAATATCAATTTTTATCTTGTGATTTAATACATTCGGTAGATTAACCATTATCTAGAAAATAGTTCTGTATCTTTCTCATAGTAACTAGCTTTAGAGAAAATATTACCTATAACGAAAAAAAAGTTTCGGCTGATATTTCTTCGAAAGTTCTCCAGAGAATTTCCCTTCTGCGATGAAATTGTTTTTCTTTTAGTTAGTTATGAGATAGTTTAGTTATAGATTACTGTTAGTTAAGAAATTCGGTTCAATTAATGATGTTCTAGAAAATGTGCACTGTCCTTTCAGTGAACAGATGCAGTATAAGTTACAAATGGTTAAATCAATTTCAGGTGTTGCCTTTCATAGTTGGAGTCAATTCACCACGGAGGTTTTCTTGTATTAGTGATCATTTTAAAATATGAATTCATTCCATAAAGCTAGCACATGACATAACAACAAAATTTTAATGTTTAGTAGAATAATATCAGAAATTTATAATCTGTGGTTTTCTATGGGATGAAATTTCTAGAACGCTGAAAATATTACAAATAGGAAAAAAAATGTTCTTTGCTGAAGCTTTACTTTTTCTATCGGGTGAAATGATTAAAATTAAATTGATAACTTAAAAAATGAGCTTTTACGGTATAGTGTAAACTAGTGTTAATCGAATAATCAGTGTCAAGAAAAAAAAAACCCAAAATATTGACAAATCTTTTGGCACTATTTCTATTACAGATATATTTTATTGACTAGAGAAATTTGTTTGTGTAGGAAATAAAGCTAAAATCATATTCAAATTAACAGTACTAATTTTTTATAAAACTGAGTCCACTCATCAACATTCAGAATATTTTTTCGATATTTCCAATCAGCAAATAGCGACCTAGAAGCCATTAATGATAGTTAAAAACAGTATTAGCCAATTCTTCCTTTAAAATTGAACTCCAAAGGATTGCGAAGAACATTGTGTCCAATAAAAGCCTGAAATAACATGATGGGTGTTTAACAAAACAAAGGCATAGCTAAGCGGAAGGATACGTTGAGGCAGAAAATGTGTGTTCTCTGAAGAGTTCTTTAAAAGATCATTAGAATTCGGAGCACAGGCTTCGCTTTCGTCCCATTACATTTTTCGATCTGGTGTAGTGCCATCAAGCGCTATAATACTAGAAGGCATGACATTCTGAAAACAGTTCCTTTCTATGAATATTGGATGCGGAGAGAAGAAAACCTCGTTGAAGGGTTGCGATGGAAAAGCAATGCAATACCATAAATATAAAAAAATGCATGCAAATTTAATAAGAGAATTCGTCAGTTTGCATATTTTGACGGCTTTCTTTCACGTCTTCCCAGCCGTATTGCATTTTCTCTTTCAGATGTTTGTTTTGAATTTCGCTCATTTATACGCCGTCTTTTTATCGGTATACAAAAGCTTTTGGCATTTTTGATTCCAGAGATGAGCTCTCGAAATACATTTATCATTCCTATTTCCGACTTGGTTTAGTGTTAGGAATTTCTTTTATTCGGAATGAGTAAACATGCACCTACTTTAATTATAAGCGAGATATTTCGTATAATAATTCAATTCTAAAATATTTTAAGCATTTTATTAAAATTAAAGTGTATTTGTCATAAATCAATTTCAATTTGTAAATGATTTTATTAAGTGTTTTTCTATTTATCCATCAGCTATAAATAAGTAAGTATTACATGTTTCAATTATGAACCAAGTATTGAAAACAACAGATACTTTCCTATAATTATTGACATTTTATAACGAATTCAAAAGTTTCTATACTAAATTTTCAATTATTTTCCTAATTTGTTTTTAGACTATTTTTTTATTTACTGCAAATAAAGATAGAAGTATTTATCTTATTTATGTATTTAATACAACAAATATATTTTCATAATGTTTAAAAATATTTCAATAAATTTAGTTTATTCTTTTCATTTTAAATGGTTAACACATTTTTAACTATGTATTACTCATTAAGACGTAGTAAATAAGTAGTACTAGCTTCAATTAAGAATGGGTATTCTTTAATTAATCTAATGCTTTTGGAATGTACGACTAAATTTTTTTTATTTGTTAGATGAGTATATATTTTATATTTCACTCATATATAAATGGATAGAAATATTATTCAAATATAAATGCAATATTTCCTACAGCAAATGCATTTCTAAAATATGAACATGTACTTGGTAAAAAGTAAATAAACTGAGTTTCAATGTATAACACTTCAATTACATGTCAAAAGTCCTTTAAAAATATTACCAGAATCAAATTGATTTCATATAAGTCATATCTTATTACGTTCATTAATATTTAATCATTTATTAATTTGAGAGAGCATTCTTTTACTGTATCATATTATTTAATAACAACTTTTCAAAATTAATTTCTAATTTTAAATACTTTACAAATGTTAAATGAAAGATAATAAAAAAATTTAAATGATAAGACATAAAAGGAATGTTTGTTCTTAAAGAAATAGATATTTTCTTAGTTATTTTAATCGCGCTTTTAGTAATGTTAAAAATATGTGTAATGTGTAACTACCACAAAAATGTAGTAAAAAGTCAGAGGAAATTTAAAATCAAAAAAGATATGAAAATAAATTGGAAACATCAGTTTGGTTTGGTTCTCTAATTATTCAAAATAATTTTACAAAAGTTCCTGTCGAACAAATAAACATAGAACCTGCTTATAAGAAATATAGCATATCCTGCATGTGTCAGTGTTTCAGTGAAAAAGACAAATCCTTACTTTTGAATGATTGTGGTAAAGCTCTACCGATAGGCTTAGTTGAAAAGATTTGTTTGCTCCCTTCGGAACACGTGATAAGTTTCCATCAACATCTTTCACTCTGTCATCCATTTTCTGCCACACAGCATTAGAATTCTCTTCTTTTCATTTTCATCAAGATTTATTTCGAAATGAATGCGAGGCTTATGGCAGCCTCGGTTTGTTTCCTTCTCTCAAAATTGCTCAAATTTTTCCCAAGTCTCACGAAGAACTCTCATTTTTTGCTGGGATAAAATTGCAGGCTTAGTGAAAAAAACTCTGAAAAGCATTTATCTTCTTACAATCGCATGTGGAGATATTGATTTGAACCTTTTTAAGACTTCCTGCGAACTCTACCAGTGAAAAATAATATCAGTGAAAAGATTTAACACTCTTTCTTTGCCCATTTACTTTCATAAATAAAAATATATAGATATGAATTCAAAGACGTCTTCCAAAGTAGCATCAAATGGTGTAAAGCTAACCGCAAAGCCCCAAGGAAAGTAATTGATGAAAAAACAAGCGAGGCGAAAAATGTTCAACGTTGTTAACAAACAATGAATTTTTTATTCGAAATTAAGGCAGAGAATCCGTTTATTCAAGGAGCTGGAATGTTTTGAAAGAAACGTTAAATGAAAGGATATTTTCTTCGTTAGTTTAATTATGCTTTTAGTAACATTAAGGGAAAATGTGTGTAGTTGATGTTTAAATGGTGGAGAAAAATTTGAGTTTGGGCGATAAAACCGCTACAAAAGAATTGAAGTGTGGTCTCCAAGAGCAACACTTGTAATTAGCGTATGAAACCGCTGGTGCCTTCTGATGCTAACAAGGAAGAGGAAGGCAGTTGGCAGCATTTGAGTTCCGTATGTGAGAAAACCCGATGCAAAGTCCCCAAGAAGGCATTATTTCCAATGGTGGGTGGTGAAACGGTTAGTGAAATAGTAAAAAAATATTGCATTGCATATATTAGTAAAATGGTAAAAAAAAAGTATTAAAATCGATAAATGTTTCGTTTAATAATTAAAAATCCAAAATTTTATATTTTTATATATTTATATATTTTTATTATATATTTTTTTTTTAATTTAATACATTAGCTTAAATGTACTAAAATATTTTATGTAAAATTCCGAATTCCTGATAAAGTCAGCACTATTTAAAAATTAATAATTTTACTACTGAAAGTTTAATTTTTTGCAAAGCTTTATTCCTTTTAGGTTCGTACTCAAATAAAGCTTTATGAAACGTTAAATTGTTTTAGTAAAAACTCTGTTACTTTCATTCTGAAATTGATGATAAACTGATAAAAATAATCTTTAAAAAATTAAAATATAAATAAAATAATTAATTATAAAAGAAATATTCTTGATATAATAATATAATTCTTAAGAAATAATATATTTATATAATAAATACTCGTAATAAAAATAATAATTAATGAAAATATTCTTGTAATATAAATTCATTTTTAAATAAAATAATTAATAATATATTATGTAAATAATAATAATAAATATGATATATATTAGTTATTAAATAAAATATTAAATAAAATATCAAAAATTTCTATTTGTTTCCCTTGTAAAGGTACATGTAATAAAAATTAAAAAGGATCATTTTTCTAAAATTAAAATACAAATACTTTTTTTATGGGTATCTATAAATGTTCTTAAAAATCAAACATAAAGAGTCATCCACATCAATGAAACTGAATTTTCTCACAGAATCAATATTTAACATTAATAAAATAATTAAAAATGTATTATTCAGATTTACAAATAGCTATATTAAATTTTGCTTGAAACTAGAGAGATAATAAATATCCAATTAAGTATGATAAATAACTGATTGCTTTTCTAACATAATGCCAAAAATACTGATTGAAATACTACTATATTAGATTATTAATTTTTGTTTCGCATATTTTAATCATGATCTCCCTTCACCAAATACTATGCACTGCTTGATTGAAGCTTCAAAGTAATTTTGATAATGAATATCTATGGCAAATGAAATTTACATACTCAGAAATTCAGTTGATTGCTATGAATTCAAAAGCATTTCGATCTTCAGCGATAAATAATCTATCTCGAGATGTTACCCAAACTGAGATCCTCTAGATGTAGTAGAATTGGTAATTCTTAACCATCATCAAGGAATTCTTCACAGTAACTCTTACTCGATTTGAATTGCTAAGGCGGCCTTTCAAACAATCCAGCGAAACAATGAATAAGCCGTAAGAATAACAGCTGGAAGTTGAATTCCTTTAATTACATGTCCACAATTGAGTGGTTTAAACAAATATTTTACTACTGCACAATACTCTTCGTGCCTGAGGATATTCACAGCAGTCACACTTCAGGAAATGTTTGCATATTCTAATGACCAAGACGATATTCTGTTGTGCCACCTTATTTCGAAAAATTCACATTCTTGCCTTATTTAAATCTCTCTCGAATCCATCCATGGTTGACCAGTCGACAAATCAATGGAGCATTATCTATTTTTTATTTATTTATTTTTTTTCATTTTTAAGTAAGCAAATATTTTACTACTGAAAAATATTTTTAGCAGCTGAAGTTAACTACAGTAATCATTTACAAGAACTGTTTCCAAATTTAAATAATCAAGGCGATATGTTACGGTGCATTTTTTTTTTTTTTTGAAAAATTCGCATCTTTCTCGTTCGCATTTAGAGAGAGAGTTCAATCTCTCTCTAAACTCATATTCATCCATAGGTGACCAGTCAACGGATAGATTGAACATTTTCCATTTTTCATTTTTAAGTAAACATATATTTCAATACTTCGCAACATTCACAATAATTACTTTTCATGAAATGTTTGCATTTTCTAAAGATCAAGACGATATTGTACTGTGCCATTTCATTTTTAACAATTCACCTCCACGTCTCATTTATATCTCTCTTTAAATCCATCCATGGTTGACCAGTTGACATATTGTTGGCCCATTTTCCATTTTTTTTTCTATTTAAGTAAGCATTTTACTATTGCACAATATTCTTAAGGCCTAAAGATATTCGCAAAAACGAACGTTCACGAACTGTTTGCAGATTCTACAGATCAAGACGATATTGTACAGTGCCACTTTATTTCGAAAAATTCACATCTACGTCTCATTTAAATTTTTCTCTAAAATTATCCATGGTTGATCAGCCTACCAATAGATTCCATGTTACATTTATAAGAATTTAATGAATAACTCATTTAGTGGATAATTGTTCTGATGTAAAATATTTATTTCATCAATAGATGACCATTTGATAACATCATTAGTATGTACTTTTTCTGACATTCTGGCAAGAATGCACCCCGTGGCGTTTAAAAGAAACAGTCAGTTAGCCTACAGACTCTCATTTGAGAGGTCATATATTTTGCACATCCGGGGCCTGATGGCCGAATGGCTAGCGCTCTGGCGTTCGGTACCACAGGTATCGGGTTCAAATCCCGGCTTTGCCGATGGGTGTTGTAATGGTTCGGAATCCACTTTAAACCGAAGGCCCCGGTCCTAATAGGATCGTAGAGCGTTGCGGGGGCATTGTTACTCCGCGTCCGTGGCTTATCTTCAAGTGACACGCGCCCCCTGGGTAATGCAAAGTGAGTATGTCTGTGCAGCGCTTGCCTTGAGGCATCCAAGACTAAGCTGTCTAAGTGTTTGCCAGCTGCATTAGAACAACAACAAAAAAAAATATATATTTTACACATCCTGCGCCTCAACCGAGATTCCGACTCAAAAATAGAATCCTTCCACAAAGCTTTAATTATCTTCTTTTAATTTTAAATGTGTGTTAATATTAACTAATTGTATGTGTGGTGTTTGTGCGTATGTAAATAAAAGTGTGAGTTCTAAAACTGTGTCTCGAGTTTCTCAAAATAATATAATTGCTTTTTGAAAATTGATTTTAGTTAATATTTATATGTCTCTTGGATCTGTCATCTTTATTAGACACAATAATAATTTTAATTATATTCCTTATTCTTTAAACTGATATTTTTTTGAACATGCATACATAAATGGTATTTTAAAATTTCTACATAATAAATTTTTAAATATATGTCATGGAAAATATTTGATTGAATGATTGATAGAAAAAGAAAAGGAACATAAAAACTACTTAAGAAATAAGAATTTAAGTGAAAAATAATAAATGTTTTTCAAAGAAGAAAAGTGAAAATTTTCTCACTCAGTGTTTTGTATTCGTATGATTTGTGCTAAATAATTGGTTAAATCCTACCAACTTTGTTAAAAAAATATAAAATAATAAAAATATTATTAAAATTTTATTTAATAATATTTTTAGATAGAAATTATTATTATTTTATTTCTATTTTAAATGAATACAAAAATGTAAGTATAAATTGCTTTTAAAACAATAAATTGCACACATTGCAAAAATACACATAATAATGTTATAATAATGAAAATCATTAAATGAATAATAATAATAATCTGTTTTTTTACAATTTCAAATTACGACATATTTTAACGTGAATTAAAAATAACCTTGGAGTTAATATGACTTATGAGCCTTATTGCACTTAGAAAAACTTAAAATTGAGCCGATGTCTTTATTTTCAAACAATTACTTAACCTAAAAAATCTTCTGAAACATTTTTTTTTTCATAGTTTCCTCTTAAAAAAGATATTTATTATTTGTTAATACTTTAATTGCTCTAAACGATTTTTAAGGACAAAAATAAATTTTTACTCATACTTAAAAAGACTAAACACAATGTTCTTAACTTAAATATATGAAAAAATCCCTCAGCTTATTTTTGAAAATGCAAAATCAGCTTACCATCCTAATAAGAATATAAAAGCTCCTCATTATAATTAAAATATTTTTTTTTCTCTGTGTTTGCAAAGGATTGACTCTTTCTTTCCATTTTCTAACGCTATTTTTCTCTGGCATAAAAAAATACATTCAGCGTAAGTAATTTTTTTTTTGTTGAATATCTAAATAATTTTAATTTAAAAAACGTATAAGTAATTTATTATTTCCATGTGGATTTTCTTCGTAAAGAAAACATCATCTTCAACGTTGCTGTTAAACGTATTATGAAAGATCACAAAATTGCTCTCTTTATAACAAAAGTAACTCCTAAAACTAAAAAAAAGAAAGAAAAATCATATTTTCTTTACTTATTTTTATTTTTTAAACTTTTTTTTGCCTTCTCATAAATGTTAAAATTTGAAGCTTAATTTCCAAAGACACAAAAATTCCTCGTAGTTGGTGTTACATTGAAGCACACGTTGAAAATCATAAAAAAACTTACAGGCATATATATATATAGATATATATATTCCCCATATCCATTAACGTTATTAAAAGGACGGAAGATATTTTTGTTTAGTTTTAGGGGGAAACTTTTTATAAGATTAAAATGGTTTCTTAGCACTTCACTTGAGCTATATCAATGAAAAAGATATAAGCAAGAATTACTAATTTATAAAAAGTAGAAATAATGTTTTATTGCTTTAATGGGATTTTCTTTTCATATGCGAGATCAATTAAAGTATGTAACACCAGAAAAAAATATCCACAAGATAATAAATAAATTTTTATCTTTAAAAATGCAGGTAGCATTAATTTAAAATTATGTTGGAATTAAATATTAAGCTAATGTGCTCACATTTTGCCTTTAAGATAAATAATACGATGTAGAATCATTCGTTAAAGCTGGTTTACATAAGCTAAGATATCGTTAAATAAATTGCATTACGCCTATATTCTCCACTTTAAAGATTAACACATTTAATCAATTAAAAACACTCTAGTTATCGCATTCTAAAAATTTTTCGATTGATCTAAATTTAATTTGGATGCTTCCATGAAATTTAATTTTTATAAGCCTATTCTGGATTGTATTTAAAACACTGAATAATTATCCCAGGTTAGTTCAGCAAAAAATATTTCGCATTAGAAGTAATTACTTGATGACATTCAGTTCTTATATAAAAAAGCCCCATTGCACAAACATACCACCTTTCGTTTCTACTCATTGAATATTTTATTTACATTAGTCAGATTCAGACACTCTACGTAACACTCGCTTAAAGGCATATTCTTTTAGAGTCAAACATTACTGAAAACGACTGTTGATATAATGGAATCATTACTAATAGACTTAAATTAACATCATCATTTCTAATAGACTTCAATTAATATCCTCATTACTAATAGAGCAATTAATATACTTCATTTTTTTTAATAATTATATTTTCACACTATTATAAGATTAAAATTGTTGAATATACTTTAAATAATATTTAACAAAATGCGCCGTTAATTTATATTAATAATGTACTATTTTCAGTTAAGCGCAATTCATAAGGAAATATCAAAAACTAAACATTTAATCATATATTTTTTTCTTACAGATTAAAAATAATAGTTTTAATATTTATGTACATTACGTAATTGAAGTTTTATCAATAAGCTTTTTTCATTTACTATTTGCAGATATCCAGTACACATAATGCGAGTTTCAAATTCTGACATGTTATCAATATTATTGGCAATGACAAGGGATGGTTATTAGTCGTGTTTAATAAACTAAATTACTTTTTCTTATTACGATACATTTTAAATTTTATCAAAATGTAAATAACATTTAATAAAATGTGGAACTGTCGCATATTAAAATCTAACTGGAAATCAGTTGGTATCAAAAATTTATAAGCTAAATATTTCATATTTTATGATTTATTTATTGATTGATTAAAATAACCGTATTGCCACCCTCATTTTAAGTTTTATGAATAAATCTTTCAGAAAACAGTTTGTTGCACATAAACTGGTTAAATGTCCTGTTGAAGTTGATAGATTTACAGGCTGTGCACATATTGGCACAATATCGTTTAAACGTTTAACCTTTTATTACCAATATTACTGACAACAACTGGAAGGGCCATCAGTAACGGTTTTGTGACTGTATTGCATATACAGTTCTAAAATTCTTGCAAGTTATTTCTCTATTGTTAAAAGCAAAACCTAGCCCATGAATCAAGACTAGTTTTATAAGGGCGCAGCTGCAAAAACATCAGGTTGAGAATTTATTGATTTTGGAAAGCGACTCTGTAAGAATCCTGGTACTGAATGCACACGGAATTCTACATTTTCTAAGAACGGCTTTGAAAAAGTTGAAAACACAGGAACAACAAAAATCCTAAGATTATATTTCATAGCATCTCTTTCATTCAGTTCCTTCCTAACAAAATAAATACAACGAAACATAGCGCAAGCCAGTTCCTATAACTCTGTACTGTTCGGTTCAGTATTTTTGGAATCTTCTTCGACTTAGCAAAAGGATTTTGAAAGTGTAAATCGTAGAAAAGGAAAGAACTTTCGGTCCTTTGAGCCGATGTTTGATACTTTTACGTTATGTGATCAAATTTATAAGTGTCTTTTTGGTGTTTTTGTTTCATACTGATCCGCTAATATCTACATTTTATTGCTTGAGCTCTTTTCTCGTGAAATAATAAAATTCCAGAAATAATAAAATCATCTTTTCTCATGAAATAATAAAATTCCAGAAATAATAAATTCCTCTTTTCTCGTGAAGTAATAAAATTCCAGAATTAATATTGAATAAGTATTTCTTTCACAAATTATAGGCCTTTTAAAATGAATTTTTATTTATACACTGAATACAATCTTTACTGTGGTAATGATTTTAATCGCAACATATTTTAAAATGTTGCAATTAAAAAGAATACTGAAAATTAAATCGTCTTATACTAACATTTTTTAAATAAATGCATACTTTTATTTTTAATTGAAGCTTAGTTTACATTTTTCTATATTTTTGTTATTAAAATACTAAATAAATCTTAAAATGCTAGAAAACGAATACGACAATGTGAAACAGAATATAACAAATAGAAAGTAAAACATTTTTGCAAATGTCTAACAAAAAAATCTTATAAAACTGCAGAAGAGACCCCATTTTTCTTGCAAAAAAATAAATTGCGGTTTTCATAAATGTGTGACGCTGGGATTGGTGAATGTCAAAGAGCTGTCCAGAACTATAAAAGATTTTATACACTTTCATGTCATTTCTTTTCGCATGTCATTCCGATTTTTTTGACAGTTCCTTCTTTTGGCAGAATGTATCCATTTGGGCTTCATCTTCCGTAATATTTAGTATTTCCATTTCATACAGGCTTTCGATTTCCTTCTGTTCCTTTTCGAGCAGCCCTGTATTTCAGTTCAACTTAGGATGGTCTCAAAAAGGAGGTTGCTTTCATCTCGCGGGTCGAAGACAATTCTTCTCAAAGGTCTCACAAAAGAAAAAAAAATAACGTTACTTCCCTGAATAAAATTTTTTAAATTCTATTTGAACAGAAATGCATATTCAAAAGTATATGCAGAATGACAATTTTCAGCATACTTTTTATTAATAAATAATTCTGAAAGGAGGAATTTATTTTGGTTTAATAAAAATAGGATATACGAGAGATTTTTAATAAATAAATTAACTAATATAATCTATGGGGATTTAATTTATCTTTAAAACAATATTTCAAGAATTTATTTGTCCGGAGCAGTTTTAAGGACATTAACCTAAGTTGCTAACATCCTCATAATGGTAAACACAAATGTTTCAGAAATAGTATATCTATATTAAATTTTATCCTTTACTGTATAATTAATTGTATATTTTCTACAGCATTATTTTCTAATTATTTAAGAACATTTTAAATAATCATTTATATTTTTTCTCTCTTGAGAAAAACATATTACTATTGCTATTAATTTTATTGTTAGAGGAAAAAAAAACCACAAATTACTTTTATTTACCATAAAAAATGAATCTCTTATTTTTGGATTGATAATAAATTCTATAAGATTATTTTTAAAAATTAACTTAGTTTATTTATGTATTATATTAGTAATAATGTATTTTTCATTACATAAACTGTTAGAATATGCATGAGTTGTTTTTAATAAAAAATTTTTAGCTCTTAAATTAACAAAATGTATTGGAGCATGTGAAATAATAAATAATTTTCAGAAGATCTTAATGTCATTCTAACAAAAAGAATAACATGACCTTCCCCTCGGTTCCAGAATTATTCTAAAGAGAATGGCAAAAAACACAAATTATTTTTGTTTACCATAAAAAATGAATCTCTTATTTTTGGATTGATAATAAAATTCTATAAGATTATTTTTAAAAATCAACTTAATCTTTTTATGTATTATATAAGTAACAATGTATTTTTTAATATATAAATAGGTTGTTTTTATATATATATAAAAAAAAAGGTTTTAGGGCTTAAATTAAGAAAATGTATTGGAGTATGTGAAATAATAAATAATTTTCAGAAGATCTTCATGTCTTTTTAACAAAAAGGATAACATGACCTTCCAGAGTCATCCCAAGTGACGTAGTTAGCGAACGATTGGGGTAGAAGAAATGGGGCAATTTTATGGACATGCAGTCACGTGACTATGTCTCACAGCTCATTTATTTGATAGATGGAAGAGGATCACATCGAGGGCAGCATCAGGTTGCTTTACTGCAGGTTATCACACTTACTTAACTTTTGGAAAGCACTACAGACAAGCGAAAAAAAGGACCCAATTATGTATGATTCATCTTATTTGTTATTAACTATCCAGAATGGCTTAATGCATCGCTACATTAATAATTTATATGAATAATTTATTTACTTGAAGATGAGTAGGATTTTATAAGCCCTTCCCAAAATTTAATTATTGCTAAGCTTTTTATGTCACAATTGATTGCACAGCTGGAAATTTTTAAATCATAAAAGTGTGAAGCCACCAACAAATGTGACAAATTGTAAGAGATAAAAATATGTATATTTCTAAAAATTTTGAATCATTAATAATATTTATAGAAATGTCGAAATAATTAAAATGGATATTCAAATTGTTCAAAACATCTGTTTGTTTGATTAGAAACAAATTTAAAATCCATTTTTTAAATTCAAATATTACGAACCACTGGTGACAGTTTCCCAATTTTATTAATCATTCTAATAGTGTTGTATATTGATTTAAAACAGCTTTCATAAACATTTGAACTGTTACCACCCATTTGAAACTAATTGCTCTAAAGTTTAAAGTGAACCTCATTTTCACAATTAACATTCTAAACAAGAAAGATTGTGAAGTATATATTTATGATGCCTGAAAATAAACGGTTTTTGAAATTTCTGAAAATGAAAAGAATTTCAAAATTAAAATATACATTTAAAAACCCAGAAACAAAAAAAATGAAACGGTATGGAACTTTATTTCCAGTGTATTTCTTGGCGAAATTTTGAATTTGGTTCATGAAAGGGCTCTATAAGTATCCTAAAAACTATGTTTACAACAAAATATTTAATTACTACATATGCATCACTAATGTCCAAGTATTATCTACAAATCTTATTTATTATCAAAAATTTAGGTATAAATTTTTCAGACTATTCTGCTATGGTGCTTTAGACTTTTTTTAAAATATTTTAGCTGCATTTTGCAGATTGAATTCAGTTAAAAATATACGGCTAGGAACATTTTTGGAACAAATTGAACCAATTTTATATTTTTGTCAACACATGAATTTGTAGAATTTAGTTCAAAACTTAACTTAAAGAAAATTCAAGTATTCCTCTGCATTCTTTGCATTTTACGCCCTATAGAGTCTATTTTTATTCTCTTTGGATCTAAAATCCTTTTTATGGGAATTGTTAGGGGCAGAAATTTGCATCGTTACAGAGCAATCACGCGATTTGAACATTTTAACAGCAACAGTGCCTAGGAAAGGCTTTTTTATGCAGGATGTCTCTTTCCCACGCGCTGCAAATTCCGCCAAAGAACTGCCTAGGAATGAACTTTTTAACGAAGAGTTTATCGGCACCTTTTTAACACCTTTGGATTGAGAACCAAAATCATTTAAAAAACTTTTCCAAGATAAAAATGTTTAAAGAAAACTATTATTTTTATTTATGGTTATTATGACACATAGAATCATTTATATAACATTAACAAATTTTTTAAAAAATGCATTCTAATATTTTAACAGCAACAGAGTTAAAAGATGTCCCTTTGCAACGCAATATACAAACATATCAATATTTTACCAAGAAATTTGTTTTTAAAAACGAATACATCAGTGCCTTTACTGTGAATCGAAGTTGCTTAGAAAACATTTGTAACATGAAATTTACTAGGAGTAATTATTTAACAAATAATTAATAACAATTTCCCATATACTATGCAGGCTAGAGTTAATCTGGATGCAGAAACATTCCACTTAGGATAATGTGATATATTTTAATAGAAAGTGCAAGCATATAATTTACGAACTGCATGCATAAAAATATTTTTCTTTGTATAACATTGCCCAGTATACTATAATATTATTTTCTATATTCTTCCCTCCATTAGTTGAGGAGTTTCAACATCACGTCATAAACTCATTATTACGAAGTTACTGGGTTGACGCGTTATGAATCTTCAAAGATATCTGATAAAAATAGGTGTGGGAAATACAGAAGACTCAGACATACAAGATTTTTTATTGCGTTTGTTGATAGCCTTGTTTACACTTTAGAAATGATGTAACCCCAGCGTTTGACAAGTGTTACTGTACATTCAAATTTAGGACTTTAAATCAATTCATTCCTCTTTAGATTAATGATATACTAATTTATTTATTAATAAAAAAAAGATTGGTAACTAATACAAACTAATGAAATTACCGCGAATATAAATGAAATGAATACATTATCTAATGAAACCTCAAATAAATAGTATATATATTTTAAATGTAATAAGTAAAAGTAGTAGGTATAAGCAGTAAGTATATTTTAAATGTACATAATCAGTTTTAATCGATCAATAAGATATAAATAGTGGACCTTTTTTAAAGATTTTTCATCGCATTAACACCAACATACCAAAGTGTAATTATTAATTAGTGAAAATAAAAAAACAACGATTTTAGGTTTCAACTGCTATTCAATAAAGATTTAAGTAACAATTGATAAGAAAGTTAAAAAAAAAAATTGAATAATAAAAGGTAATTTCCTCAAAACGTTAAAAATCGTCAAAAACACATTTTAACTAATGAGTTCCTATTATTTCTAGATAAAATCTCATATCAATTTTTAATTGAAGATAATGATAACTTCTCCTTACATTTTAAGTTTTAAAGATTTCTTATTTGCAATTCATTATTTCAACCAAAAAAAAAAAAAAAAAAAAAAAAAAAACTCTCAAGTTCTAAAATAGGAATAAAGGAAAAAAAATAATAATTTCCATATCACCTAATAAGTATAAATTTTCTTTTTAAATAAAACATAAATGTACCTACACTGATGGGTTTTTTATTCAATGTAGCAAAAGAAAAAAAAAATCACCCATGAATAAAAGTAACAAAAAGTATGGCTAAATAATGAAAAAGGATATCGACCCACCGAAATCAATTATTTGCGAATTTCATTAGAAGGGGGATTCTAAAAAGTGATCTTTGCCGATGTTCGATAATGCGAAGGGCCCTTCCGCCTATGATGTTAATCTGGAAAGATTCTTTAGAACCTCATTTTCCTACCCGTGACCTTTCTTCCCTTTTAAAGTTAATTACTACAAAAAATTGGAACAAAAATGAAAACGAATTTCACTTCGCCTTGCCACGAAAATGGAAGATTTTCTGATCGAGCTTTCATTAATGGGAAGAATTTCGAATACTTCTCCGATTTTTCTTTTGTTTTTGAACATTAGTGCCTCTGAAGAAAATTAGAAAAAAAATAAGTCTTCAGAAGGAAAAAGGTTGCTTGCTATTTGCAATAAGGTAGTATCTTTTCATTAGAGGAATTGAATGTCCTTTGCTGTAGTAAAACAACTTACCGAATTGAGAAAAATGTTCCAGGGAATGCAGAATTTTTCTGATGCTTTGAAAATTTTTTATTTCTTTTAAATAAACAGTTAATGTTGTGCTTTTTAACTGTTTACTGTTGAATGAAAAAAAATTGTCTGTTGGAAAACAGCTGTTGAACAGTTTGTTGAAAAAAAAATCAACTACACAGACATCGATCAGTTGTGTTTCAGTGATTTACTCAATTTTCTTGAAATAATAATAAAAAAAAATTATTTGTTACAAGTGCAAAAAGTTGCTAGTAAAGCTGATTGGATTTAGAAACAAGAATGAGAGGTAACTATAACTATTAAATATACTCATATTTGAAAATAAACAATTTATTATTCTCAATAAAAAACAATTTCTCATTTGAACGAACATATTTTTTAAACAAATATCATCATAAATACATTTAGTTTTGCATTTACTATCAATTTATTCAATGCTTTAAATTTGCTATTACTGCATATAAATTAAATTTATATAATACATTTAATTTTATTGAATATAGATGGGCCTCGTGTTAAATTTATATATACCACGAACAGCCCACAGACGGGGAATGAGGGAAAGACATTGTCTATAGAACACATAAAAAAATAAATCTACATTAAGTTACTTAAATTGAATCATGATGCAAGATTTTTTTGTGTGATAATAAATTATTATATAATATTGATTAATCTAATAAAAAAATTGTATTTTTATGTAATGAATTTTCTTCCTTGGGAGTTACTTAAGTGCTTCTTACTCTTAGCAGTTACTTACTAACACTCCCCTAAAAAATTTCGACTAGAATTAATTATGTGATATTAACAATTAAATAAGGATATAAGAATATTTTTTCAACAGCGACATTATATTTTTTTTATCGCATTTTACTTTGTCAAAGCTTTCAGCTTTAAATTTCTGCACAAAACAAATAATTTTATTACACATTTAATAGAAAAACTTATACCAGCTCGCAATTTTTAACACTTCTTTCACGTTATTTTTTTACATGTATTAATTTGATTATATTTCGTGTATGAGGCATATTAAAAAGAATATTTTGCGTAAATGGAAATCAGCTTCAAATCATTAAATGATTTAATTTCAAGAAAATGATAAATAACTGCATTAAAATATTCTTTAAGAATTTTTTTGTGATTTGCATAGCTAATAACTATTCTTGTTTTAAAGGGTTTTTTGGTATTTATTGAACATGTATTTAAAGATTTAAAGAAAATATCTTGAAATATGTATAAATAATATCTTGCATAAATGAAAATCAGCTACAAATCAATGCATTCAGTATGAAACAATATTTTTATTGCTTGGTTTATAATTTGAAAAAATTAAATTAAATTAAAGAAATCTAGATATGCATAAATTCAAACTGAACAAATACTACACGTTTATTGATACAAAAATTAAAGGAGTTATTTAGTTCAATATATATACATTTTAAATAGAAGAAAGAAATCGAAAAATTTTCCATTCCATTGTAAACTCCAAAATTCATTGAAAGTGAAACATCTTCAAAATACAAACAACAGCTTATTCCAAGTGATTTATGAATTAAGCCCGAAGCTCGTATAAAAGAAGCATGTGCAGTTTATTCTTCTTCAAAAAATTGTTCAAGATGGATTTCCGCAAGAAATAAATTCTTTAGAGATAGGCCAGCACTTTGTGAGAAATCATTGATTCGCCAGCCTTATAACAGCCCTTCGAATGAACGAAAGAGTGCTCTTTTAAAAATTTGCATACGCCATAGAATTTTGAAGAATGATCGAAAAACGATCCATTCTCAGGCGGAGTGAGAAAGACGATTGTGTTCTGTTATCTAGACGAGTGGGATTCCGCGTAAAAAAAGAGTGCCATTTTTGATTCATGGTTATCGTATTTCTTCCCTTCATTCTACATGAATTTATGCACGACAAGTTTTTCTCTTCTTCTAATCAAATTTTAATTCTAGGTACTTATTTATGGGATTATTTTGATCGGAAATACTTAACAATACAATTTACGGTTATATTCTTTTGGATTAGTTTTCTTGATTTATTTTCTTTTTGTACAGAAAACGAGATATTATATGAAATAAAAAATGACGGAAACAGTTGAAATAATTATTTTTCATTTAAATATAAATTCTTTGCCTTATAATATATTTCTTAAGGTAAAAAGATTTGTGCATTTAATCAAATTTTTTAATGGGCAGAAATGACAATTTTTCTTTCGATATCTTGAAGATCTATTTTCTTTAAATATATATATACCACTTTCGTATTTTTGTTTCATGATTAAATTCATGAAATAAAAAATAATTCTTAAATTCACATTTAAAACTATAAAAAAAATTATAATAATCAATAAAATTCATGGATTCTTTAAGGACAGCTCTAAATTCAATTTTTGAGAAAGTAACAGTACATTTTATCAATTTCCACAAACATTTCTGTAGTAACAGTTCAAATAACAGTAATATATTTCATCATTACAAATATTTTATTACTGCTGTATTATATCATTTAATAACGATTATATAATTGTTGCTTATAACCTATAGTTGTATATATAGAATTTCTTAAACTATCCATAGTAAATAATAAACTTCATTTACATAATTTAAATTTAAGACATTATTTTTAACATTTATATTGAAATTAAATTAGCTGTAAAATTTTCTCCTTCACGAAAAAAAGATTAATCTGAAGTAAATATTATCAAATAAGAAAAGTAATTTATTTTTATTTTATTAGATTTGAATTTATGTAAACCTTATTATTATTTGAATTTTTTTATACTTTATTATTATTTGAATTTATTTATTCCTCATTATATTTGAAATTATTTGCATTTTATTATTATGAAATTTACTCTATAAAAAATTCAATTCAATTAAGTATGAATTTTTTGTGTAAAACTATTTTATTTGAAAAAGAAGACAATAAAAGCATTTTTTACTTCAATTTTGAATTATTTATTTCAATTTTAAAGGATTCAATTTAATACTTATGATAAATATTTATTATTTTAGAATTCCAGTTATTTTATCCGTTCATCATTAAAGAATAGCAAATAGACAATTGGATTACTTAGCCTAAAAGTATTTGAAAAGATATTTACTTTGACAATCAGAAATTCAATTAATTAGGCAAAATTGCAGCGCCTTTATTTAATCCTAAAATATGACAAGATAATCATTTTAGCTCAAATTAGGCTTTATTTTCTTAAGCGTCATTAGAAATTGTTATCTTTTATCTTGATATATTAATATAAACTTTGTTTAATAACCTTATGAACCTTTATTTTAATAAAACCCTAACAAATAAAATCTCCATTCAATAATTAATTTTTATAAATAGTAAATAATACACTATGTGGAAGAAAGTGACGGGACACGACACTATAACGACATAAACCTATATTTATTAAAATTAATAGGACGTAGGGCCTCCTTTGGCTGCGATCACAGCTGCAACCCTTCTGGGCATGCTTTCCACTAAATTAGCCATAGTGGCAAGAGGAATTTCCTTCAAAATGTTTAACAGGAAGTTCCATAGTTCAGGCTTGCTTTTGGGGTGTGGGGTCCAGGCCCTCAACCGACGGTCCAATTCGTCCCAGAGATGTTCAATTGGGTTAAGGTCAGGGCTCTGCACCGGAAACTCCATATATTTAACGTTGTTGTTCACATACCAATCAAGAGTCCTCCTTGCAACATGACATGTTGCGTTGTCGTCTTGATACCAGCAATCATCCATACCGTACGTTGCTCACAAGGTAGGAAGGACATGATTGTCGAGAATATCACAGTATCTATCGGCATTCATCGCACCATCAACCTTCACCAGTGGGCGAGCCCCATACCAGGAGAAACAGGCCCATACCATCAATCCTCCTCCACCAAACTTTACAGTTGGGACCACACACTCGGGTAAAAGGCGTTCTCGTGGTAAACGCTTTACACAAACACGTCCATCGGAACGGAAAAAGGTAAATCGTGACTCGTCACTCCAAAGGACGCGTTTCCAGTCATCCAGAGTCCAAGTACGGTGGTCTTTGGCCCATCGAAGGCGCGCTTTCTTGTTGGTTTTCGTAATCAAAGGCTTATGGGGCGCCGAACGTCCAGTGTAACCTAACTTTTGGGCCTCGATACGAAGAGTCTTGGTCGAAACGGCCACACCTGTGGCTTGTCTAAACTCATTAGCGATGTTATCCATGGATGTTTGACGGTTCCTTCGAATCTCCCTGCCGAGCACCCGCCGGTTCCTGCTGATGAAAACTGTAGGTCGTCCACTTCGGGGTTTGTTCTGACAGTGTCCCTTAGTCTTATAGCGACACACAACACGTGATACAGTTGATTTTGAGCAGTTACGGCGACGAGATATCTCCCTAATTGACACCTTGGCAAGATGCAATCCAACCAACACACCTTTCTCGAACTCAGACAACTCTTCCCGTGACGCCATCTTGACAAAAAACAACTCTAGTCGACTCCACAGAGTATTTATAGGATATGGCTGACACGTGATACCTATTATTGCACATGTGTCAGCTGTATTGTCGACTTTTCTACTTTTCGAGGGGTGTCCCGTCACTTTCTTCCAGATAGTGTATTTAGCTATGATCAATGATTATGGTCGATGCTGTTTACTTTGCTGTATTAACTAATATTTTATAATATTTTTTTTCACTCTAAAAAGTCCCCCCTCCCACTTCAGTGATTAAAGAAGCGTGTGCCAAATTGAAAGTTTATTTTTTAATCCATTTAATGTCTCTTTTACGGTTACGTACTATTTGCAATTTTAAAATATTAATGCTAATTCAAATTTAGTTGAAGAAACAGGGCAAGAAATTTAAATTTAATTAGTACCACCGGGATATAATGCATATTAAGTAATTCAGAGATTAACTTATTTCAAACCAAAACACATCATCTCAGCATTTAGAGTTTTACGGCTCATTCACTTCTTCAATATGATAAAAATTTAATTAGTTTGATTTCAACAAGAAAAATAAACGCACTTATAACTAAAACTCACCAAAGCGTTCACTTTAGTATGGTAAATCTATTTCCATATTTAAAAATAGTTTCCTGATTTTATTTTACTCCATTTATTGAAAGCACATACTTTCTTCTTAGTTACTTAATTGGAATTTTTTTAACATTCTTCCAGTTTTCCTATATGAGATTTATTAACATATGACAATATGCAAATTAAAATAACCAAATTCGCAGAACTTTTGATTATTATAATTTTCTCCTAGAAAATATGCTAAAATTATGTACTTTATATTACATTTAAATTTTAAAACTACCAAATCATTTGCATTCCCCTCTTTTTAAAGATGAAGATTTTATGCATTATGAGCACAACAAGAAAATATCGATTACTTTATACTTTCAAATAACTAAAATCTAAAATCAAATAACTACTTTCAAATAACTAAATGTATAAACTTTCAAATAAATTCTTTTGTAGCTAAAAAAAGATAATTGAATGTGGTCATATCAACCCGAATTTTTTTTTTTTTTTTTAGCTTAGCCGAATATTAGTTATTCTTTTGCATTTAATTGAGTTAAGTAAATCATGAAAAAGGAAAATGTTTTGCTCATGATTTTCAGTTCCCCAACTCTCGCTTTCTTTCTTTCTAAATTTGATTTTCCAGTTTTAAAAAACATATAGTATTATACTACGTCAATCAACCAGACCATGACACAAAGATTTCCCAATTTAATAATTAGCATTGCTTTTATAGTATTTAGATGGTGATTTTAAAAATATAGGTTGTTGTAAATTTATTAAGATTTTCAAAAGTTACGAGCATTTAATAATTTGTCTACAATTTATTTTTGCCTTCATTTTGAAAGACGTCCCGAAAAACGTATAGAAATGTTTGTAATTAATTCTCTTCAATTCTTAATTTTCATTTTGGAGTTTAAAAAATAATTAATTTCAATAGTGAATTTCACCAGGTTCTCCCACTTCAATTACCCCAAAACTTCACATACAAGTAGCTAAAAGTATTTTCTAATACCTGATGAAAATATCTGAATGGGTCATTCTTAGAAACTTTTTATAAATCAATTTAATTTGTTTTTCAATAGAATTCTTTAAAACTATTTTTGGTGTAGTAGGATATAAATAAAATCTAAATTATCCCATCTTGTTGAAATATAACTTTAAAAATCACCCAAAAAGACTTTTTAGAAAGTATATTTTTAAATTTTCAAACAATCACTGGAAGAACTTTCAAATGATAGATTTTGAGTCAGATAAGTAACAAAAAAATATAAATTTTTAAGTCATTAAGATCAGTCACCAGAAGATGGAATTTCACAAGAGTGGATTAAATTAAAAGAACAAACACTTGCGTCATTTTAATTTATAAGGAAGATGTTAACCAATTAAATTTTATACAATTAGCTATGTTGCTAAATTAGAAAATATATGATTGGAAATAAGGAATTTATGTTATTAGGTTAATTGTCAAACATGCAAATTATACTCAGCATTTAGCACCTTTTTGTTTTTCCTATGAAAGAATGTACACGTTTGTTTTTTCTATAAGGGAATTTATTTATTTTGTGATCGTGCATATTGAACATTATTAAATTGCTCGATAAGATACGTTAAAGAAAACGTATACGAAAACGTTTCTACTTATTTAACATTAATCATAAACTAGAAAATCAATAACTAAGTTATATAAGCAAAGATCAATTTCAGAATGCAGCACTAAACTGTACATAGATACTTTATTTTCCCTGAAATAGACCATTTTTTTATGAGTAAAAAAACCCTCTAGAATTGTCCCAGTTCATAAGTAAAAGAGTGACCCAGATCAATACAATGATCCATCATGCGACTTTTTAAAATAATTTTTTTAAAACCAGCTTCCATTCAACCTAATTCTATATCTAATTTTATTACAATTTTTTATTTGATGGTATAATTTTTGTTTTGACGTAAAAAGTGAATCATTTCAATAATGAATTTCTCCAATTCTTCCACATCCATTTTTTTTTCAAATTTCGCATACAAATATAAGTGCTTTTTTTCTTGTTGAAATTTTCCTTTAGTTAGAATTAAATTAGAATAAAATTAATCTATATTTCGGTCCCCGAATTATAGTCAAGAAAACAAATGTAGAGACATTATTTGTATCTGATGGAGTACAGAAAAAAAAAGCCCTTCGAAGCATGAATATTCCAGATTTAAGATTAAAAAAGATTTCATCAAAGATTTTCATTTAAACAAAATATTACAATTTAGGCTTTACTTAGATGCTGCATACAACAAGAATCATTTTATAGGATGATTTGAAAAAAAAAAAAAATTAAATCCATTTATAAGAAAAATTCCTCTGAATGGACCAATGGGTTTTTTTATCAGATGGTGATGTTATTTCTATCAGGTTAGCCCCACAAAAGATAATTGAAATACCTGAGCAGGATATTTGAACGAAATCAGTAAAATGAAATGAAGTTTTTTTTAAACCCAAAAACAAAAATTAAATTATCAAAGAAAAAGTTCCAATAAATTTATTTATTTACAAATAATTTTAAATAAAAACTCTTTTGTTCTAAACTATACAAAAAAAGTTTCTAGGACAATTTGGAAATTAATTACAAATACTTATATCCTTAAAAGTGTCTTAAGGAGACAGAAAAAAACGGCTAGGTAAATTGTTAAAGTTTTTTAACTTTTGAAACATTTTACAGTTCTCAGAATAGTTCATATTTTTTAAATCTACCTTCATATAAACTATTAATTTATTGATTTTTATTAAATTCGGAAACGGTGGGAGCAATTTTTGAAAATTCATGTTTGTTTCTATATGGAATCGCTAAGTATTCTTTTCTTTGCAGATAATAATTCGTAATAGATATTATTTTACAGATATCGATTAAAAATACCTTTTCACTACAATCATGATACTCCCCACCCCCACCCCACCAAAAAAGATATGTTTTTAATTTAAATCATATTTCAGTCAATTTTTACAAGCACATTGGCCTAAATTCGAAAAATCATAAGACTTTTTTGGTACAAAAAGTATATACTACTAGACTATAAAAATCCTTCTTAGCTATAACTGTAACGTAAATAAGAATTCTTTTAATGAATTTAATCAAGTATTAAAAGTAATTAAAAAAAGTGTTTGTAAATAAAAAAAGACTTTTTTTAACTGAATTAAATCACCTTTTTACAGTTTTGTAATTAAATTTCTAAAAAATGCCAGAGTTCTGTAAAAATGGAAAAAAAAAAAAAAAAAAATTAAGACAAAATTCCCACCTTGTATCTTCCTATAGCTTACATAACAAAGACATATTTTCTTAATAAATAAATTATATTTGAGATTCAGAAATTTGCAGTTTTTGTATTATATAATATTCTAATGTAATACTTAAAATTATACAGCTTAATAAATAAAGAGATATTATTCTTATCTACAATGGTTATAGCCCTTCAACGTAATATATTTAAATGATCTTCTTTCATATTGAAGTTAATGCATTTATTACATTCAATTGGGCTTCAAGATTTTTTTTTTTTACTATATTATTAAGAATCGATATTCCAAAATTACTACTGATAACTTAAAATTGACGGTTCAAGGTGAATTTCAAAGCAGAAATTCTTTTGTGGCATTGAGAAATATATTTTGCATTCTTATATTAAATTGATAAGAACAAGGATTTCTTTCTTTTTTTTAATTCAATTTCTCCATTATTCTGGAAAATATAATTTCCTATTAAAAAATCCAATACTGTTAAGTGCATATTGATCCTATTTAATAATGCGTAACTGTTTTATTTCATAAAATTGAATTTGCGCAAGCGCAGTCAAATGAAATATAAGCAAATAGAAATAAATTAGTTGAGATATTTGTTCTATGTTCTGCCTATAAAAATCATAGGTGTGTATATTTAAATGTTTAAATAAATTCACAGATATTAAAAACAATTTTATTTAAGAATTAATGATTGTTACATAGAAGCATTTATAAATTTTACATTATTAGAAATTTGAGACAATTCAGGCAGTCATTTTCCACACACATCGTCTTCAACAATGCAAAGAATATTACCAAAATCCCTTGCTCTTTTTAACTGTTCAAATCGATTTTAAATTTCAGTTTTAAATAAAACAAGTATCAAATAAATCTATTTTCTTATGATATCTTGATGGGAAAATATATTTTATAAGTAAATTTGTATTACTTTGTCCATTATGCAAGATCGATAGGTCTTCTAAGGGAATAATAGGGCTCCATAATATGTTTAAAATTCCGTATGCAGATGCGAAAAAAATATGTCTTGGAAACTTTATCACAATAGTCATGTCTTGAACATTTTAATCATTACTGAAGATCCACACAGTTTTGTTTTTTTTTTTTTTTTTTTTTTGAATCCTCGATTTTGCTTTTTCGTAGAATAGGAATCCATGAATAATTTTCAGTTGATGGAACTGACCTCTTTTAAGGCAGAGAAATTGAAACGATGCCCATATTTTTCTCTCCGTCCGGGACATTAGATCTTTCCGTGGATAATGAAATAAAGTGTTCACTTACCACCAACCATATATAACCAAGAGTGTCTAACACCATAAACGTATTTAGCAGCAAAATATACTTTTAAGTTTTACACGTATGTTGATATCTTTCTACCAAACAAAAAAAATTAATCGTAACTTTTTTTGTTCAACACGTGCATAAGAAATCTCTATTACTACACTAATGATAAAGTTAAACTTACCTTGTTATTAAATTCGTCATCTTTAAGGGGACTTGGAATTCCCCATACATGAAATGTTAAAGTTATCTATTTAATATACCGTTTCTACAAAACAGCTAAACGTAATGTCTTGAAATTTTCATATATATTTATCATGTATATTTATGTTCTTTCATGTATTTTGTTTTCTAAATTTATTTTGAGGTTAAAGATAAGAGGTTATTTTTCTTAGATATTATTAAAAACATATTGTAACTATACATCCAAAAATCTTTCACTTTTATAGATATTTATTTAAAAAAAATTCTATTAAACTTAATTAGCCTCAAATTAAAATATAATTAATTTATAAGGCTAAAAAGGTTTTATGATTACGTTTAGTAGTTTGCAAGAAAAGATATATTGAAGTTTAAAAAAGTAACCATTTTGATAAAATAGCATTCAAACATTATGCAGATGGCCATTTAAACTGTTTATTCTTTTCGTAACAATGCATTTTAACATAACTTCCCGTTGGTGTAGATGAATAAGTGGAACGATAAATGAAAGATAATAAATCAGAGAATAAAATGACAACCAAATCTCCAAATCGATTTCTTTTTTTTTACTTTTAAAATCGAGTCGAGTCCCCTTAAACAATGATCATGAACAGCGAATGGAGATGATTATCATAAAAATTAATCTCTTTATTGTAAAAAAGAGCCCAATAATTGACGAACCATTCAATAGGACAAAATAGTATGGTTTAAAAAGTGCTTAATGGATTTCTAATAGGATGAAAGTATTAGATTAATATATTCTAAGAAGATTTATTTTAAAAATAAACAATTTTTTCATTGTCTCCTATTGAAATATTCTATTTTTAGATATTAAATCGTTAAAAGTATTTAATCTAATAAAACTAAAAGGAATCCTTCATATCCTATAAACGTACGTTTTAAAAAAAAGAAATTAAGTAGCTTGTTTTCTTGCCAAATCTTTGACAAAAGTGTTTAGATTAATTTTTCAGCTACAATGACCAGAGTTATAAATTTTATTTTTAACTATGACTAATGACCTAAAATAAATATTTGTTCACTTTCACTTAAGAGCAAACATTAAATCGTATACAAAACGAAGAGTACTGTGAAGGAAAGAGATTGTGTTCAAAACATAAAGGGAATTGCATTTTTAGGGCGTATGAATTTTTAACAATGCGAAAATCATTTGTTATTCTGAAATAAATTTCAGAATTTTTCGAAATATAATTTTTAGGAAATTTATATTTCCTTTATAAAATTCCATAATATAAAATGTGTTGCTTAATATTCGATGTTATTCTAAATTTTATTTTTTAAAAAATGAAAATATTATGCCAATAATAAGAGACTTAAAATCCCTTACCCATTAAAAGTTGCAACTTTTCTATTTCTTTAAATCTTACTCGTATAGTTTCTGTTTAAATTTTCTGCCTTTAAATTTTTTAAACTATTCCTTATACTGTTTAATACATTAGTTATACCATTGTCCCAAGAATATCAAAATAAATTTTTGATAACTATATGACGGTTTAAATATGAATAATATTATTAGTTAAATAAATTGTTAAAATGCTTACATATATAATCAGTAATATTAATGAAATCATATTCGTATTATAAATTATCATTGAAAGGATCAAAGGATTTTTACCATTGAAAGGAAATTCAACTAATGATTATTTTGTGATTTTTGAATAACTTTTCTGGTGCTTAAATAAGTTCATGCTTAATTAAATTATTAAAATTATGCTTAATTAAGTTTTTATTTATAAAAGAATTGTAGGAATCTATTCATAAAGCAATGCACAGTTTGAAATTCTAAAGCAATTATGGAAAAAAAGAGATTTGGCAAAGCAATATACAAAATTAATTGAACAGATGTGTACTAAAATGAAACAATTAGGACATAAAAACTCATAAAAACATTAACAAACCTTCGTTATTCTTATTACTGTTAACACCTATTTAAAGGTATTATATGTTTTTGCAACTAGAAAATAAAATGTATTCAAATAAGCGTTTTCTATGCTTTTCCTTTTGGCTCAAAAACGACAATTTATTATAAATGAACTATATGTAAGGTGTAAAAAGTTTTAATTTGGAAAAAAAAATAACCATCGCCATATCAAACCTCAATTCACAGAGAAAAGATTTTGCATTCTTAAATAAATTTATTCCTCGAACCTTATGAATAAAATATCGTAAATTAAATTTTCAAGTTGAAAATTGTAACAGTCTATATTTTTAACACCCTCATAGTCACGTTCTAAATAATTTACTTAAAGATAAAAATGTCAATGATCTCCTCATTTCTAATATTCTATAATTTATTTAAAAGTAAATCCTTTTTATCCTTCTCTAAGAATCTACTTTGCATAACAAAAAATCATCGTAGGTAACAAAAATTAATTCCATCAATTTAAACTTACCTTTTCGGCAAATAAATCTTTTTAATTCTTTACTTTCAAAATGATCTCTACTTTAGTTAACTATATAAAGAAACATAATACCTTTTCCGTCTTTTATGCATTACTGCCTTGACGATATTTATAAACTGATTTAATCTGTGAATTTCACTAAAGCAGGCAGAGCTTAGCTTATATGCACTTTATGTAAAATTATTTAATCGAAGTGTTAGTGATTTAAAAATAACAATGGTTGTTTTTTAAGATAATTAAACAATATCCAATTTAAAAATCCATAATATATACTTTAATAAAAACGAAAATGATAAAAATAATATCTATTTAAGACAAATCGTTTTTTTTATTTATAATGATCTCCTATGTTAATAAATATGAGTTTTGAAATCCTTCAATTTAAGCAACAATATATCTACAAACAAATATTTACATATAAATCTGAGTAGGACCTACCATTGTGCCTCACATCTCTAACTGCTATCAAAATTGTTTCAGAAAAGTAAACAGTTATCGAGAAATGTAAACTAAACCAGGTAATTTTAAGCAACTGAAAATGCAAACAGAATACAATGTTGATACAATCATTCAATTTTGAATTTGGTTCCGACATCTCATTTTTCACTCTTAATCAGTTACAATGTAAAGATAGAAATGCATAGAATCCAGTCAACTAGGAATCCTTAAATCTACTCACCAGTTCAAAGACAGAATGTCAAAGTTTGGTTCGATTTAAAATGAGAGAAACGCTTTATTATCAATGCATACATACCCTTTATTCTTTGAAGATCCTGATATTTAAAAAGACACTAAAGGGGAGAAAACATTTTGGGTAATGATACTTCATATAAATAAGTGCTTGTTTTCTTTTTGCACTGCACAGGTTTCATTGTTTTCTTCTTAGAGGGTTCATTTCTTTCCGTTTGTCTCCTCTTCTTATCCAGCTGCATTTAAAGAGGCCTTTACTTTTTCTTGTGCCAGAAGTACTTCTTTATATTGTTCTTCAGATAAACTACCGAAACAAATGTTTCGCATTTGTTGAGGCCTGGAAATGTCTTCAACTGCTGGTTAAGGCTGTCTGGGATTTCTACACAGCTGATTGAGTTCTTGTTCTTCAACGACATTATTGTTTTTCAATGAAAGTAATTATTTACATTCTTCAAGACTTGTGACTGTAGTGTATATTTGTCACAGAAGAATTTCACATAACTAATTGCAATTAGTTATGTTTACAATGGCAATATTTAAAGTCCCAAGTTTTGTTGAATTAAACTAAAGCAATAGACAAAATCGGACAGGTAACGTCATTTATTACTTGGTGATATCGAAAAAAACGAATTAAAAAAAATCTTTTTCATTTTCCTAAATTATAAATATTCATTTGAAATTACAAAATTTTATACAAATTCATACATAGACCTTAAGTACAACTACAAAAAAATTTAATTCTATCATTATTTTGATATATATCTTTCATGTCTTGCAATTCTGGCACAACTCAAAAAATATGTTTGAAAATAAACGTGTTTTAAGTTTTCACTGGCTTCGTAGGATCAAATGCGTAATTAATGGGTGAAAGAGTAAGTATATTGAGATCGAAGATTCTTTGGGCATACTTCAATGATTTTTCACGTATTTTGTAAATTAAAAAAATAAGTACAATAACTTTAATTTTCCATGAGCCAGACAATAAAAAAATTATATAAGTTATAATTTTAATTTGTAAGTTGATCACATCATAAATATAACAGATAATAGTCATAATTCAAAATTTGTATTTTTCGAGCTGTATGAACTATATGATATACAAGGATAGGACTTTTGTAAGGAACAAAATTGAGGTAATAAACTTATTAATTCAATGTATTTCAAATATTCAGATAAAAATAGAAACTTATATTAAATACTTGTTCATTCTACTATTTTTAAATATAATTGACAAAATGCATTTTTGTTTACACTTCCTCGTAAACAAGACCGCACTGTATTCACAAACTCTAAAAAATAATCTATACAAATTTTAAAAAAAAATCTTGTTTTTATAATTTACGGCCTTGGCCCACCATGGGACTGCTGCGCCAATGAAGAAGAAGTTACACTAAATGCATCAATTAAAAATTGAAAACTATAAACAATTTTGTTTTTCAAAACATGAAAATCATTTCTCAGGTGTAGGCCAATTGCATTCATTAAGATATCCCCGTTAATTATGAAAAATAGCTCTTAAATAATGTATTACCAATATGTATTATCAAATAATTCATATAATTGGAACTATTCATGACATAAATTTTATCACCATTAAAATCCAACCACGAATTCCCTAAACTCCAGGAATTAGACCCTCCTCTTCGTTATTTATTTATATAATTTTATTTAATGAAATATCAAGCTATTTATTTCTTCATTAGAGTTATACCTTAGATACAACCCCCCTCCCAATAAAAAAAAAAAAAATTAAAATTAAACCACTTTTTAAACGCTTCCCTAATGAACATTTACTTACATGAAAGACAAAATTTGTTCAAGGAATCGGTTAGTTTGAACTCTCATTGAAGAAAAAACACAGAAAAAAACTATCTTGTAAATGGCAACCCCCCTCCTTCCGAACAAGAAACCTTATCCTGTTTAAGTAAAGATGATGATTTTTCCGAAAATCAGCACCTATCTTTTAAGTACTCCTAAAAAACGTTATTTTGCATAATAACCCCAACGTTATTTTAGAGTGTATTTCACGGACGGTGCTGAATACATTAAAAGTAATTACCCCCCAAAAAGCAACCATTTTTTTCCATAAGTATAAAAAGTTAATAAATTCGGAATTTTAATTTGTTTGGTCACCGCCTTAGATCGGAAAGCACTATTTTACATACTTCAGGAATCTTTTGTAATCAGCCGCAAGATCATTCGGCTTCCCTCCAACGGTTTAAGCAAATAAGAGCGAATTTCTCATTATGCAAATCGTCCCTTTGACGACACTTTTTTCCAGTTCAAAAGAAAAAGTTCGGCTACTCAAATACCCGCAATTAATAGTGGAAAAACCTCACAAAAAAGGAATGTAATTTTAATTCATTTAATCGAAAAATAAGGAGTTATAGAAAGGTGTCATATTTTTATAAGTCTTAAGTCGGAGTTTTAACTTTTTATTTTGAGAAAAAGGGTTAAATTTCTTAAAAAGATCAAGTTTTTAAGTGTTGTATTCATGATGTTACAGGTTTGTTGTTAATACGAGGCAGAAGCAGATTTGAGTATGGATGAAAAAACACGTTGACGAAGAGAACATGAATTTTATTATGAGAGTTAAATATTCTGTTCTATACCCATATTTAATGTAGGGGTATTTCAAATGCATTTAAAATAACGCAGTTTTTAACATTTAAAAAGATTTCAGATGGCTAGAAATTTATTAGTATTGTCAATTAAGTCTTGAGTCATCTTAAATTATCTCAGCATGTCTTTGTGCCGAAATAATGAATCTCAGGGATTCAAACATAGTAACAATTGAGCACATAGCATTTAAAGAAGAAAAGAATTTTCTTAAGAATTCTCAAAAATCTGTATTCAGGAAAAAAACATCTGTGTATTTTTGAAGAGGATGGATTAATCTATTCTAAAGAATCTCCAAATAAAAAAAAACTTTCTTATAGCTTATTTCGGTCTTGGCTTTTTAAAGTATTTTCAAATGATTTGAATATAATTTGAATAAGGAGATGTAACATTTTAAACATTTCCATTTTTTTCCTCTATAACTTCAACATTTTAAACTAATATTATCAATGTTCTTACTTTAAAAGATAGAAATTTTATTTAAAGTTTTGAAAGGTAGGATATTACATTCCTCTTTTCTATTGATTTTGTCTCTAAAAATAATTCAAATTGCTCGTGTTGATACTTAATCTTAAGATTTTCTTCGGTCTGTGTTCATGAAAATGCTTAGACATAAACAACAGCATTTTATTCAACTGAATCAACATTACGATAAATATATTATTTGTAAATCCATTTTTAAAGTCATTTTAAAAGTTATTGCAGCTGTTTTTTACGAAGAACACTCCACATTTTTAAAATGAAATACTAAAAAATTAATTCAGTTAATAACAATGTTATAAAAGTTTTTGTGAAAATTTTTTTATTTCTTTGCGGTAAAAACTATTATTCATTTCAAATTTAGAAATACAGTGGTACATTGGTATATTTCCAGGCATGTAATCCATCTGATTGCTTTTGTGTTATTCCTTAAGACATTCGAAGATTAAACTAAGATGTGCCTTTTTTTTATCTTACAAAATAAAAAAAATTTCCTATTGAATATTCAAGATATATTTATGAGATTACTTAAAAATAAATTTAACAAAATAGTAATATTAAACAGGTATACCAGCATGTGAACCTTTTTATAAGGGATATAACTTAATTTATTTACACAACGGGATATTAAGAATGTGATCTTGTATCAAATAAAATAATTTGCAAACATTAATAAACTAGGGTATTATTTCTGAGGATATAACCTTCAAAAGAGTTGTTTTATACCTTTTACGAAACTATCATAAATCTCATAAGACGACATGATTAAATTTTTTTAATCTGACTCATATCGCTTTAAAAAAAGGGGCGATCATATATTTCATATTTATTTACTGTTTTAATTCCGCAAAATTAAAAAAAAAACAGGCAATTTTCTTCTTTAAATAAAACAACGAAACTATTTCTAATCCATTAAATGGACTACTTATGGATGTTCAAAAACAATTCCCTTATCCTTTTATTTAAAGCTAACAAACGGGAAAGGCGTTTAGAATTAATCCTTTCTAACTGCTGGAAATAAATCAAGAGAAAAGCTAATGCGGCAATCCTAATGTACCGCTCAATCCTTTTAAAACAATTACATTTTTTCAAATGTGCAAATTATTTTAAATTCTATGAAATGTTTGTTTAAAACGCATTTCAGAGAGAGGCTTACGGCATTTCCTCTAAAAAGACAAACTGTTGAAAAGAAAACATTACTTCGAAACGGAGCCAAAAAGTACATAAAATCTACATTTTTACTTGTTGTCGGGACAATGTATTTACCACTCTCTTGTAGTTCAGACAGTTAAATAGATTTACTAAACGAACTACGATGAAACTAAAAAGGAAACCTTCGGCAATTTTTAAGCCCAAATATCAACTGAGAGTGTCAAGGTGTAGAAACCTTCAAACGCGTTTCGTTCGCACTTAATTTTTTTTTTTTATCCTCTCCGATTCTAAAAAAGATGAAACCTTTTCGATGCGATAAAATTGTTCAAAAATAACGCTGACTCCATCTTAAAATCGCTTCTACGCTTTCATGCACTTTAAAATCGGCTCCGTTTTCAGAGTGTCTCTATAAGATCATCACATTGGATGCACTTAAATTTCATCGCGAATTTTTCAGAGGAATATCTTTAAGTATGGACATTTCTTGCAAAATCTGCTTTCTTCATTCTATTGATTTTCAGATGCAGATTTTGTATTCCTTTTTTGCAGCATTACATATGTTTTTGTATTGGAGAAGTTGTATATATTTTTGTGTAGTAGCTATGTATAAATGTAATACATTAAAAAGGCTTTTATATAAGATATAAGACGACGCCTATATAATATAAGATGCTTTTTGTGTAATAAAAATACATACAAAATTGACTGCTGAATATATTACGGGCGTGGGAGTTCCACGCTTTCTTGCAAAGACTTTTCATTTAACACACTGAATCAGCGGTAGTCAAAGGGTTGATGATACGAAAGTGGAATTGGTGGATATGCATTTGGCTTACGGGATGCAAAGTGGGAGGCACACAGCGGTTGTCAAAGGGTTGATGATACGAAAGCGGAATTGGCGGATATGCATTTGGCTTACGGGTTACGAAGTGGGAAGCACACAGCGCTTTTAACCGCAAATATATCTGATGAGACGTATTCTCAGTAAAGGCTTCTTAGGACGCCTAAATCAGCGATTATCTTTCCAGAGAACCATCAGTACAGACTCCGAACACGGAGAGCACATGACACTCTAAGTTCGAACTCTCACATACCATGCAAGAATATTGCGTTTGAAGGATCATGTATCCGTAATCCTTTGATAACAATGACCAATTTTTACCATTGACCAACTATGACCATTTGAGTGACTTCGAGTCACTCAAATGGTCATAGTGATAATAATGGTCATATACATTTACTTAATTACAGATAA
This sequence comes from Caerostris darwini, assembly GCA_021605075.1. Lineage (NCBI taxonomy): Eukaryota > Metazoa > Arthropoda > Arachnida > Araneae > Araneidae > Caerostris > Caerostris darwini. The sequence continues at coordinate 131,147 of BPLQ01013598.1, read as the reverse complement.
CTTAAAATATAAAATTATCATATATCTTCCAGTGAAAATAATTAAAGTTAATAAAGTAAGAAATAATTAAATTATTTTTTGTAGATTAATACCAATTTCATTTGATTGCGAAATTCCCATTTGCTTTAATGTTCACAAAGAAATTACATCCCTAAATGATATTTCATTGTAGTAGATGTACATCCTAGAACGGAATTAAATGGAACAGTACAGCAAGAAATAATAATAGGGGCACAAAGAAAGCGATTTGTTACTCCTGAAAGTAAACACTTTTTCCCAGAATACAAAAATTTCGCTGTCCGATACTAAAGCAAAAACCTTGTATTTAAATGAAAATCGGACACAAATGTTTCGTAGAAAAATATCTCTTACAGATAATAGACGATTGAATAAAAAGTTGTTCAACTGAAGGAAAAGAGTGATTTCTAAAGAAAAAATAATAATACCAGAAAAGTAAAGGCATAAAAACTTTACGGGAACTTGTCTTAAAGCCATTATAACAAATGAAAAAGGAATGGAAGAAGTTGAAAAACAACTAAAACGATCGTAACAAACAATAGTAGAAGTCTTTCTTTTCTTTTTTTTCGATTTTTCGCAAAGGGAAAGGCAAACTAAAAATATATCTGTTGATGGGATCAAATACTTTAATGGCCAAAAGAGATAAAAGACATAATTTAGACCAATGATAGTGGAACGTAATAGATTGAAAGTGTACATAGAACACCTTAAATGATAAAATACATAAGTAAACTGCACTGGGCTAGAGGTTTACACTTGAAAAATGGCTTTCTTCAAAACAATGGTATGGACCAATAATTTTTTTTCTTCCTAGGAAATAACGTATTAGTTGGATTCCTTCAAATTAATTGATTTCTTCATAGTTATCATTTTACGTTAATTTCTAATCATAATGTAATGTCTGATGAAAATATTTATCATGTCATATCTAAGCTCGAAAAATAAAATTTTACAGAAATGAATCAATGTTTAAGTTCAGCAAGTTTTGTTTATAGTCGTAATTTTTAAATTCACATTAATGACAATGTCAAAAATAAACAGTTAGAAGTTAACTAAAAAAAGTTTTTAAAAGGTTTTCGAATGAATATGGGATATATTCTCGTACCTCTTAATTTTATATTCAGATTAGTTATGTTAGTTTATTATATCAATTTTTAACATGATATATTATAAATTCCTCTGATTAAACTTTTGTTGATAGAAAAAAATAACATTTTATTTAAGAAAAATTAGTAATGTAAAATTATAAAAAAATTTAATTAGAGTATTCTTATACTTTTGGAGACGATTCTTATACATTATAATTTCTCGAAAACAGAATATAATGCATAAATCTAAATATGATTTTAAAATTTATCTATTACATTAAAAAAGTGCTTTTTGAAGAAATTTCGGAAAGAATACAAATACTAGCATAATTTTTTGGTGAAAATATAAGTAAAAACACTGTATACACAAGTAAAAACTATGTAATTTGTATGATTAGCATAAAAAATCATTTTAATAGCGTAGAATATTCTCATAAACAAAATAATTAACATAAAGAACTACAATAGTTTAAATATTTGCAAATAGAAACCTTTTCCCTCAAAAAAATTTTTTTTAATGTACACCAGAATGAATTAAACTTAATGAGATTCACACATTACCTTAATTTATTTCATTCATGAATATTCATATTTTTTCCCCCAAAAAATACAAAAATTCAAAACATGCTTTTTTTTTCTTCTTTCAGTTGTTCTGTGCAAACTTTACGGAATTTAGGGGAAACTCTGAAGAAATTGATGAATAATATATCATTACAGAAAAAAAGGAATCAATTAATTTATATATAAAACCTTGAACAAAATAAGGGAATTGTAATAATTTAAAGTTTATTTTTATTTTTATTATTGTTTTAATTTTAACAAAATAAGGGATATTTTATAAAAATATTTATTTAATACGTTTTCGTATGCTTCACAGCATCCACTATATTGCTGTAAAGAAAAAACCTAATTTAATCTGATGTTACGTTTACATTTCTCCAGAAATAATTCCTTTTTTGACTGAAATTGAAGATATGCCAAAGTTTAAACACCAAGCAGTATTTGATTGAACTTTTTATTAAACGTGAAACATTTATGAAACTCGACCAATCCTCGGTGATGACATACTTGATGCAGAAGTAAATTATCGAGCTATTAAACGTACAATGAATTGATGCCGCAGTCATCCATTGTTGTACGGAAAGGCAGCGATCTTCCATAATTCTTGGAGAAGATTGCGAAATAAAACCAAAAGCACACAATAAGTGTAAAGAAAGAAGTGAAGTCTCAGCCAGTGGTAATTTGTTACCAGTGCCTTGAGATCGTCTATTTGACAGAGTCGCTGAGGAGCAATTTATCAGATCCAGTTTTCCGCAAGAAGTTATAAGACAGGTAATATTTTCTCACCAAATGTCGTAGAGAACTTAAGTGGTAGTCCCCCAAGACTACGACTCAGATATCCTATGATAGGCGTGGAAAGGTGTCTCGTAAATTTTTCTCAAAGCCGCTCCTTAAATGTCTAAATTCATTTTCGAACTACTCAACTTCCAGATAGAAAAGTAATAACGAAGGAAAAAAGTAATTCACTTCGTTGTTATAATGTCAAAGATATTTCGAACATATATATTTCATATTTATTCGTTTACTATCATTAATTCTTTAAATCAACTCCTTCTACGGATAAATAACAGCTCAAGTAAGCCAAAGATTAATGCAACAGCTATCACCTTTTTTCAAGCTACAACATTTCTGTAATTTGAGACTTGAATTTCGAGAAACTTTAACAGATTTTATGTTGAAAGGTAGAATTTCTTGTGAACAGTTTGAAGGATTAGAAACTAAAGATAAAAAGAATACAAAATTTTCATTTTAGTCAAAGCAATTGCAACATTTTTAGTGTTTCTAAGACATTGAAATAAAGCTTTAAAACGCATGTACACAATAAATATGATATTTATGTTTGAAGAATGTAAAATATATGAGATGAATTATATATCTTGAAGTACTCTAGCAAAAATTATATTCTTAATTCTAGCAATATTCAATTTCTTAGAAAGCAGAATCATATACATTTTTAGCATGATATGTAATTATTGATTCTTTTTAATTCAATAATTTTTATAATATATAATATTAAACTGAACATTTCTTTGCAAAAAAAAGAAAAAAATAACCATGACTTTAAGTTTAATTTATAAGAGATTTAACCTTCCTATTAAGTCGACGCAGTTTAAAAAAGACATTATAACGTTAAAAATCGGTTAGACAATAGAGAGTTTTTGCATACCGTACTTTAAAAATACGGTATTTTTTTCTCCCTAGCGCGCATGCTCATAGGAAACATTATTACAGATACGCATGCGCAATTTCCTAAGAGCATGCGAGTTAGGGAGAAAAATATACCGTATTTTTAAAGTACGGTATGCAAAAACTCTCTAATAATTGGCCAAAAAAGAAGCATGTTGTCGATGCATATTATAACATGTAATTGTTGAGATTTATTTTCATCTTAATTAGTTTTTAGATTAACATAGCCATCAAACTATATACCAGTAAATATTAATCTAAGATACAAATCTAATATGTTATGAGAATACGATGGTGAATACATTCCTTAAGACAGGAGAATTTGGCAGCTGAAAAGATCATTAACAAGTCTGGAACTGTTTACAATTCAAAACTTTGCAAATATCTCATTACGTGTTATGTAAAGTTTATTGTGCTTTAATTAACAGTAGCAATGATTAGATCTATGTGTTTCAAACTATAACTGACTGGTAGCCCTACTGGTATTGAAGGATTATAAAGCGCTTATGAGCTACTAATTTGCCCCAATTTTGCTTAAATGAATGTATTCAACATTTAGAAGCTATATATTAACACTAATTGGTGTATATTAACTGATAATTTTATGCATTTAATAATCGCTTCTTCAATATCAATAGCATTCTTTAGAATTGAGATGTGTCTGGAAACTAATATGTTTAAGATCAGGAATGAGTTAATGAATTGAAATATTTTTTTCATTATTTCAATGCTTATTTCATGCCATTTTACAATAAAGACAAATTTTACATAAGAACTGAAAATATTAAAATATCACAGTTATTAATAAATAAATGATGTTAAGCTCTGATAATTTACAGTTAAGGAAGGAATATTTAAGTTGCTTTTCAGATTTAATTTAGAATTTCTGAGACTGTCTCGTTAAATGCCATTTTGCAAAATGAAAAATTCGATTAATAATTAATTTTTATACTAGCATATTAATTAACAAAAAATACTGGAATCAAATTACAATTGATTATTTTTCATTAATTTAAAAATCGAAAATACTGAATAAGTTCCTAATTTTAGATTTTTAAAACTTCCTAATTTACTTACTATTTTACTTTGAGCAAAAAATACTAAACCTGCTTTCAAGTTTGATCTAGAGCAACAATGAATCAATACTTCGATTTAAGATTTCTTATTATTAATTACACTATCTTATAATTTTGATTTCTTTCAATAAAATGCATTTTTATAAAATTTTAACTCGGTATAGAGTCTTATGTTGCTTTATTTCCCGTTCCAAAAAGTATAATGAAGCGCATGTGCACAGACGTCTAAGTTTATGATATTCGTAAGGATTCGTATTTTGTAAGGAAAGTGAAATTCTACGGATCGAAGCATAGCCAAGGATCATATTACTTCCAAATATAACCCTAAAATTACATTATATAATAATTTTTAAAAAGTAAATCTGTATTTCTAGGCATTTAATTAAGAGATTCTATTTTCATATTAAAAGCCCAGAGATTTATCGTGTATTTTCTAGAAATAATAGAGCCTGCTTCGCATTTGAGTTGTCACATTGCAAAAGAGTTGGTTTTAATTGAGGCAAATTCTACCACAAGGATGCATAAGCTTGCAAACTGCATTACTCAGCAACTTGTTCGCAAACCACATAAAGAAACGAACTACTTCAGTTATCCACTTTATACATATTCTTACTTATTTTACTGTATATAGATATATTATATATGTATCTATATAAAGGGTGGATATAGTTAAACTTCTCCTATAAACAGCATCCTACAACTAAAATGGGTGAATGGATAGTAATCAAATTTTGTATATACTAGAATATAAAAGAGATTGAAGGATTTTCGAAAAAGAAATTTAGTTCAAAAACGTCCACTAGCTGGCGCGTTTCATGGAAAAACTTTACATTTAACAAAATAAACGACCAATACTGAATACATAAACAATTCGAACATTTATTGAATGGCTTTTGATCACCTTGTCATCGAACCACATTAAATAAAGGTAAATAAACAACAGTACTCCTGTCACAAGAGGAGCAGTTGCTAATCGTGCCCAGGACAATGTAATGAAAAGTGCTCAATGTGCACACCCTCGTTCAACAGCAAAATTTCAAAATTTTGTCCACTGCCATGACAGATCATCAGTTATTCTATTGAGAATGCAAGCCGTTGTGGCTTGTCCTTATCAAGTATTTGTTGGGTGTGGTGTATCTTGAACGGGAAGAAATGCATTATGTTTTGAAGCACTTTCCGGACGGTGCTAGAAGGAAAGCCTGTCTCTCGAGATACTGTGCGTGCACAACTACATCCAAATATCGGTGACTGTTTGATAATAGTTGTCTTGACAACATCAACAACTACTTTTATGACAGGTTTACGGCCTCTTCCAGGTTGAACTGCTAATTACCCGGTCTCTTCAAATTTCGCAATCATAGCAAAGACAATTTTAGTAAAAATTATTCTATGCCATAATTTCTTTATGCGATGAAATTCACGACTAGCAGCGGAAGCCTTCTCCCTGTTTTCGTAAAACAGCTTTATATTCAAATAAAGGCAGTATCATCATAACAACCAGAAACATTAAAATTAAACATGACAGCTTCGGTTAATATTTTATACCCAGACCTGTTATACATAACATTGCCACTTCTTTGCATGCATGTATATACTGATATTTTTTCCCTAGAACTCGTGGCTTTTCTCAGTTTTACATTTTATTATAAATCTTGTTCTGAATTCGTCAAATAGTTTATGCATTTCGTATGGATAATTTATTTTGCAAATTTTAACATTTTCCATACGCCACCTAGTAGACATTTTTTTTAAAATTCATCAAGGAATACGTGTATAGATTGTGGTTACAAGTTTGTTTTGATCAACAAGAATTTGTAAACATTTTTAGGCATGTTTTAAAAAATCATTAAATAAAATCCGTTTGACTGCAACACTATAGGGTTATTGTAATGTCACGTACCAAATTGTTTTAATTATAAAATATATTTTGTTCTTTATATACAAGAAAAAAAAATATATTTTATAGCTAAGAAATGAAATATATATGTATTAAATAATTTTCTTTTGTATACATGCGACCTTCAAGAATCTCATTTAAAATAAGAGAACCTATGTAGAATCTCCGATAATAAAGCAATTATGGCAGCCATTTTTTACAGTAAAATGTCGGACAAATAGAACTATTAATGCAGTCATAATCAATATCTTTTTAATTGTGCTTTGATCTTTAACATTGAAAAATATTATCATGACACCTTACCCAAAGTCTTTTTAATTGTACATATTAACTTGGATGGATTACTCAGTTTGTTATGTATTAGCAATATATGAATAGAAGATTTTTTTTAAATCAAGAGTTCAAATGTTCACTGTTTAAAAGTTAAATAAAGCATTTTTTTACTTGGAATTATTCAGTATGTTATAATATATATATCTAACTATGAAATACAAAAATTAATTGGACATTTAAATATCCTGGATGGTTTACGCACTATTTTTACTGGCTTTTCCACACATGATATTTCCTTAGAAAGTTATTTAAATAACCGCGACTCTATATCAGCGGAAAAAAAAATTATCTTTCTCATAAATTCGTTGTTGTAAAAAGAATCAAGATATTAAATGCTTTGAGATTCAAAATAGGGAATTCTTAAGCAAATAATTACTCAAGCGAATAATTAAAAATGACTTTTAATCTCATCGCAACTCAAACAGACATTTAAACATTTCTTTCACAGTACTGGATTAATAATTCGATTTAAAAATCCTAGAAAAAATAAATTTTGGATAGTTAAATCGAAATTTTCGACCTATACAGGGTCAATAAATCCAGATCCAAAACTGTGCATATCAATTTATAATTTAAAAAAAAATTAACATTTGCAGAACATATTAATTAAGAGCTATAGTATGCAACAAATATCAAACTCAATTCAGATTTTTGAATTTTATATAAATATCAATTTGTTTTACAATAATAGTTATCTAATGCAAAGCAAAAGATTAAGGAAATTGAACAAAACGAACCAAACAATTGTTATTAATAAGTATTTCTAGCCTTAAAAAATCTACTCCACTAATTAGTATCAAAAAAATTGACACTTCTTCTAAATTTTGTAAGTACAGATTAAAGATATACATTGAAACAACATTAGATTGATATCAAAATAGTATGATATGAATATAATTAATAAAGAAACAAAGTTCTTTCAGAACGTCTTGAATGATCATTATAAAAGTTTGCACACTTTTGTTATTTTAAGGCCTTTTACCAATCTTTTATAATACGTCTAATAATTAATATCTTCACGCCAGCTTAACTTTAAAAACGAGCATTCCGGAATTTATTCACTCCTGGTGATGCTGCTTTATTTTTGCCATTATCAAACAAGTTAGCCATTACCGAAACTCTAATCGCAGTATAAGTATAGGGTGCTCCGCGATTTCAGATTGTACTTTCTTCTTTAATCTTACAAAGTAATTTGGCCTGTATTCCTTGTAATCCCAGCTCACAGGGATCATTAGGATTGGCTCGGTCCTATTTTTGAAAGACCCAGAGAAATAACCATTACAGAAGGGCGAGACAAATGGTTTTGATCGCTCATTGGCATTCGGCCAGCTTAAAAACTATCTCAAATTCAGTGCTGTAATTAAAATTTCCGACGAAAATTATTCCTCTCGGCATTATCTAAGACTCCAGTAAGCAAATAGGGATGTTTTGTTTACCTTAACTCTCCTCTTAAGTACCAGAGGATGTCCACAAAATGATTGTATCTTTTGTCAGCGATCAAATGCATTTAAATACCATTACTAAACATTCACTTTATGTGAAAATAATTCCTCATTGTGTTTTCTTCATTTGGGTTGGCGTAAGAAAGAGTGAAATTCAATTTCGCTCCTATTGAAGCACCTAGGAGGGTTTTGAATATTTATTGATTTTCATTCAGTTTAGTCTTCTGCGATGTGCAATAGGATAGGGAGATTAAAAATTAAATACTTAATCAAAATTGTGTTCAGTTTAAGAAATTCAGTAGACAATAATTTCTTTTTCTTAATGATAAGTGTAAATCTCATTAAACGGTTAATTGGTTTCTGCCTTTTTTGCTCCACAACTTAATTAGGAAGATTGTAATATGCAGGTTGAGCAACCGGATTATAACTAGGTGTGGTTGGGTTGAGATACTTGATGCACAGGTTGGAGAACTGACAGCCTTATTTACACACGCACAAACACCACACATACAATTAGAGATATACGATATTTAACACATTTAAAGACAAATAATTATAGATTCGTGGAAGGATTCTACTTCTAACCCGAAACCCCGATACTCAGCTACGCGCAGGATGCGCGAAATATACTTCCTCTCCTGGTGAGAGTCTGTAGTCAAACTAATACGCAGAGTTGAGTTAAATATATTTCCTCTGGGGATGAGAAATTGTAGACCAACTAAATGTTTCTCAACGGCGCAAGTTGCGCTGTACTTCCTATCGGGTGCTTGTCACGAGGTCAACTGACCATATGCCAACTAGGGAACTTTTGCCAATGCGTAGGAGGAAGCACGGTTACAAGAATTTATATTACTTTCAGACGCTTTTATTCAGAAAACCCCTTCAACGTATCATAATTTAAATAAGTAATTACATGAAATTTACGTTTAACTGATTATAAATTACTCTTAAAAGCAACAATAATTATAAAATATTTGTTTTTTAAAATAAAAATTAAAAATTAAATAAAAGTTAAATAAATGAAAATCAAAATGTTGAAGAGAAATAATATTTTTCGCCCTAAAATATACGAAATAAACGAATAAAATATAATGAAATGAATGAGTTTGTAAAGGAATGTAGCATTTACGAATGATACAAACAAATACTTTCCATCAGTTATTTGATTAGAAGACATTAACGTGGTTCTTAAACATCAATTATGCATTTCATTTCGAAGACACTTTCCTTACTAGCAAAGAACAACCCAATGGGGTTTGAAATCTAACCAATGCATTGTTTCCAATTGTTAGGAACAAAACAGAGTTTCTCTTGGAATATTTAGTTGACGACCGATTTTCATCTGTTTTAAGAAACTTGTCTATGCAAATATAAACCGGCCTTTTAAAATGATAAATGATCCCGACTCCAGAAGAATATGTCACGGAAATTCCTCTGTACCTGTTCTTCTCCGAGTTGTTTCACAGACACATGCTCGATCAATTACTTCTTATTAATGATTTCAACTGCCTTCCCCTTCTCAGCACTCGATTACTTATTTGGGCTCATTGTCCTTCATTTAATAAATTAAAATGAATGCTTTCACGCCAAGAATTCCGCGAATAATAAATTCGGTGGCTGCACATTTTATTTACACATAATTCAGAAGGAAGTTTAACGCTCATGTAAATGAGTTAAGGAAAACTGGAGTGAAATGTCAGTTCCGCCGGACTCTTGATTTCGAAAGAGAAATGATGCTTTGGAGGAATTCAATTTCTCGTCGGAGGTTCGTCGAGTGCTTCGGTTCGGTCGGCCTCTTCAGGTGAACACTGAATATTATTTATGCAAATAGGCACCAATCAAGTAAAATTTCCATTTTGTGTTCATCAAGTCAATCGTGTAGGGTTAGAGTAATATTCAACAATGTTTTAAATCAATGTATTGGGGACAGACATATATCTATACATATTTAAAAAGTTGAAGGTAGTACATTTCTTCATGTCTTCCAAGGGTAAGTATTCCTTGATAAAGTCACATTCAATGTGTTGTAATTAATTTTTTTTTTTTTTTTTTTTTTTTGCTGATTTCCTGGAAAATTTTGTACATTTCTTTGTACTTTGTACAAAATTTTGTACTTTGCTTTTTTTCTCTTTGGATTTACATCTAATACTCTTCCTGTCACCCTTTGATGTTTATGTATCTCAAATGATTTTAGTTTTATCGCTGCATTTTATACGCACTTATGATTTTTTTTATTCATTCATTTCATTAAATTATCACTTTTTCTGGTCTTTTATTTTCCAGTGTTTTAGCCTAGCTGTAGTTTTTATATTACACATATATATAACGATTTTTATATATATATAAATCGTTAAAATATCGTAAATAATGAACGGTAAAGGAAATTTTTTTTTATCTCAGCTTACATATAGGTCTTGAACTTTGGTATATATACATATATATCTATACACGTTTTTTTCGTTATATATATATATATATATATATATATATATATATATAAACATATATCTAACGAAAAAAATTAAAATAAATTCCTTTAACGTCCATTATTTTCGATATTTTAATGTTTCTGGTGCACATTTTGGTACTTTATTTTTCCATCAAATTTCGCTAGCATCAGATTTTTTATTTTGAGGATGACGCAATAAACTAGCAACATAAAAATTTCGAAAATAAAATAACTCCTTTTTAAAAAACCAATAACTATTTTCATTAAAAATTTCATAATGAAAAACTAAAGAAATAAAAATATGATTTATTTAGCGATATTTGACGATTTATCGCTTGCGCCCTGCTAACGGAAAAATACCAAAGTTTTATTTATTTAAAGTATCTACGTTTATCCATATATAAACCTAGTCGCATACTTTAAGCTTTAGAAAAACTTCTAAAAATTATCGGCTTATTCACGGAAATATATATATATATATTCCATTATTTCTAAGATAGGAAAATAAATTGAATATATACGTATAAATCAAATAGAGCAGACTATTTGAGTTACAATGGTTAACAGAATGTTAAAGTTTTTAACCTTACATTACTACAATTAAAGTACGAATTATTCGTATGACTATATTATTTGATTGTTAAATGACAATTAGCTTGGAGTTATTATAGCTATTTAATAACGTAACTATCTTTTAGTTTTCTATTCCAATAATTATGGAAGATTTTTAAATGTCAAAAGATAAGAAGAGCAAGATATATTTAATTGAATAGTATTATTTATATATTGAGGGATTTATATACTGATGTGGTTAATATATTTTTGATTGAAAAGAATATTACGAAAATTTAATTTGGGACATTGATCCAAAATAAATTCTTCAAAAGATATTAATTATTTCAAATATAAATTAAGTTTCGAACATTTACCACGGTCTTTTGAAAATTAAATAGTATATTAGATAGCAAAAAAGTCAATCTCTGTCCATGAACTTCTAATATGAGCTTGAAAACAAAATAGAAAGCAAGTGTGAGTATTCCATATTCACTCTAAATCGAATTAAGTAAAGAGCAGGAAATTCAAAGATGACAGGATCCAATTGTCCAGCAAAGAAAAACTTTCATCTTGTACTAATCTAATTCTGTGCAGTATTGGTTCATGTAATAAATGTATACAGGTTGAGCGCTATTGACCATCCAAACATACAAAAGGAATAAAGAGATTAGGAATAACCGAGTGAATGGACGGATCAGCAGATGTTCAAGATAAACAGTTGGTCTAATAAGACTGTCCAATGGACACAGTAAACAGATATTCTTTTTGGAATCCTTTCTCACAAAGAATATATTAACTCAGCCTTTGTACCGAATCTTTTGAAGAAAGGTATTTGCTCTAGCAATTAACAACTCAACACACACAGAGAAAGTTGAGTAAGAGAAAAAACTATTTATCAAAAAAAAAGTTGAAGAATTCAATAAGAAGGCGATGTGGGGGTTCATTTTTGCAAAGAGAGCAAATTCGTTTCACAAAAAAAAAATTTATCAGCAGAATCGATTGAATATCCTCATTAAATAAAAGCTTTTATAAGTTATTGATAACAGACTAGCTTAAGAATTTATTTCCTATTAACAAGGGGTTCATGAACTGGGATTTCAAGAAGATAAGTATTGTATTATATGTGCTCCAGGACAAAATGAATTTTATAAACATGTGTAATTATGTAAACGAAAATGTTATAAATATGCTTGCAAGCAAATTAGATACAAAAAAATAATATCTTCTTAAAAACTTATTGATGTTAGCCGTTTCATTATTGCATGTTTCAATTCAAATTATTTTAGTTCAGATCACATTTATGTAAATAAATGAATAACTATTGATTTTATTAATATTTTTAAAAGTATGTCTTAAATAGATTAACATTTTCCTGCATTAAAAGCTAAATACTTTTTTTTTAAAAATCAGTCCATTTTTATTCAAATAATCCATATATATTTATTTAAGACAGAAATTTAAAAAAATGAAATTAAAAAAAATAATAATAAATAAATAAATAAAATAAAAATAAATAAAGTAATAAAATAAAAAAAAAAATGAATAAAATATAAATAAATAAATAATTGAAAACATAAAAAGGTATAAAACTTTTTTCAACAGAAATATATTTAACTCTGAAGTTGAAGTCTTGGTTATTTTTTTTTTTTTTTTTTGCTGTACTTTATTAAATTTCTTTATATTATTTTATTTGATCTTTTGATTTCTTTCTTTTTATTTATTTCAAAAACTCAAATATTTTCCTCTGCAATGCGGATTTATATACGTTAGTCTAACAAAAACTGTTTTTTACAACACTTGATTGAAACATATAAGCATGTCACATTTCCTTCTACAAAGTTAAATTGGCTATAAGATCCAAGAGATACATACTATTTATTCTGTATGTTTTCTTTTCCACTTCACAACTGCTAATTAAAGTACCTTATCTAATTTAGAGCAGAACATTTATAAAAAGTGTTGAACTATTTATTCGGTATTTCTCGAAGAATGTGTGATCTTCTAATGTACAAACATACCTTTATCAATCGCTAGAGGTAAGAACGTCCAAATTGTGTTATTGATCTTTGCGTACTTGCCAAAATGGCCATAGGCATATGATCAAGTAATAACTGCAATATCTGCAGAATTAATTAAACCAGGTTTATTTCCTTCCTCTACCGACAAACAGCGTTAATGAAATTTTCCGAATCAAATTACGAAACACTAATCACATTAACTGTATTTAATCATCGAGTTTCAAGTACGCTTATTTCACAAATGAAGTATTTTTTTCATTTCAATTTACTTCACGCCACCTCAGAACAGAAGAATTTCCTTCTGTAAGATGATATTTATTAAAGATACGTCGGTATGCATTCGACGCTAAAAAGATGATCTGACTTAGGTAACTGATGCAGATTAAAAGTTTGGTTAATCAAAAGCTCTAATTTAAGATTCCGCAGAAGGAATTGAGAACAGTAATGAAAAACCTAATTTCAAAATATTAAATAAACTTTTTCTCAGACTCTCTCATTATTCAATTTAATATTTCTGTGTTTCCTTAAAAATATTTCACATACAAATATTTTTGAAAGAAATATATAACTAAATGCCAATTGTTAAAGATCCTCTTTGATTTACTGATCTTAATCAAACATTTTAATTGAAGATACTACAGGTAGAATTACAATCTTCGACAGGAAAAGTAGAAGAAATAATTGCTGAATTACATACACCAGTAATGACCTTAATGTCGATTACAAGGGTTTCTTTTTTCTTTACAAGTCGTAATTGCTTTTTTTTCCCAACAAGCTCCGTGTCTTCAACATAGAAGCTATAAATAGGAAAAGAAAACAAACAAAATAATAATATGTATTTATTAGAGCTTATGGTTAATTTAATTTTTTTGAAGAAAATGTTATTTATGCATTCCACTCAGAGTTGTAGAGAACAATTTTTTAGATTAATACATATAAATCCGTATTTTACAGAAAACACTTGAGTTGGGGGAAAAATCGAGCAAACAAATCAAAAGATAAATTCAAATAATGAACAAAATTAATAAAGTGCAAAAAAGAAAAAAAAATCAAAACAAGTAGCTTACTATATTAAGGCTTCAACTTCGCTGTTTATTAGAACTCTTCAAAAATTTTTTATTAATTTATAAGTTTTTAATTAATTTTTGAATTCATAATTTTTAAACTTATTTCTTACAATACCACGAAATAGCAGTCCTAAGTAAAGATAATATTTTTCCGTTTCCACCTGGCAATACCACTACCTACGTGGTATTGCCAGGTGGAAACGAAAGAAGAGTCGCATGAGAAGTAATTAAGAGTCGTATGAGAAATAATCCAGAAAACGTTTATAAGGCAGAGACCTTAAGAGTGAGACATTGTCAAAATAGAGCCTTTTTGATTCTGAAAGCCACCAGTGGCTTCGAGCTTTCACCTTCTAAGGCGTTGTCTTGGTAAAAGTCAAACTGCCGATTTTTAAAAAATTATATTTTTTAATCAATTTATATGCAAGGTTATGTTGAAATATATTCTACGCGTATGCTAACAATACAAAATCTAGTGCGCATCCTTAAGGTTAAGTACAGGCAATTTTCTGTAACGGTAATTGCATGCTAACTATGAATAATGTTACGATATTAAAAAATGTACTTTCTATCCTGAACATTTTAGAATAATATGCAACAAATGAAAATTGCAGAAGAATTAAAATTAAGATTCATATTATTTAAGATCATATATCAATTTTAATTGGATACTGTACAAACCAATATCATTTTTTGGTGAAAACTCACTTATTGACAGGAATCATATTAAACTCAAGACAAAAACCTAAAAAGGAAGGACAAATGATTCTTCACAAAGAAATGATTTGAAATACCTTTAATTTACTACAATGTCTAAGAGATTGAAACACACAAAAAAATCTTCTATTTTATTAATAATAAATTCATAAGAAAGGGATACTCTTCATTATTGGTTAATTCTTTCCAATTCTTCGGAAAAATAATTTCTGCTTAAAGCTCTTCTAAAGGATACAAGGCAAGAAACTTTGTGGAATTATAAGCAAAATTATTCTTCATACAGAAATTGCTCAATAATTTATTCTCTGATGCTGCATTCGAAAGCTTAATCATTAACTGGTGGCTCGATACTGCTCTGAGCATTAATATTTTCCAAAATATTACACACAGTTCATTACTTCAAGAAGTCAGAAAATGATTCATCATCAGAAAGAGTGATGCATATTTAATAGAAAGAAACTGGCTGAGACGGAAAATGATTTGTCGTTTCACAGTAACCTTTAACTAGATTAGTCTGTGAAGTTAAAGTGAAAATGCAATTATAGATATCTCTAGTATTAGTTATTTAATTTAAAGTAAAAATATTATTTTTTAAGAAACTAGATGAAACAAAAATCTTTCGCTTATAATAATATTTCCCTTTTAAAAGTTCTTAGGAAAAGCAAACATAATTATAGAAAGTTACAAAAACCAATATTTACTTTCAAAAATTAAGCATGAAGGAAAGAAAGCAACAAAATTTATCGTTTAAAACACCTGAAAGCATAATAAATGTTCCTTCACATTTGTTATTATTCAGGAAAATTAAGAGAACCCTTCAATTTGATAGTCAAACATTAAAAATTAATTAGTATTTCATAAGAATATTTAAAAATTTGCAGATTCAACAACATTTTAACAATAGGTTTTTTGAAAATACAACATTCAAATTAAAGAACTACGAAGAAAATAAAGGTAGAAATTTGAACATTAATCATATTTAAATGTAAAGGGTAAGTTTTCCAATATAAGAATATTGAATTTGAAATGAATTAATATGAATGATTTGTTTGAATTGTGGTACTCAATTGAGTCAATATCATCAATGGATTTTTCTGATTGCATATTTCGAAGCATTTCATAATATTATGCTTTAAATGACACTATTTTTCATTCCAGGAATTTCTGCAACATTATCATAAATAAAATTCTTTAAATCCTAACAATATTTTAAATTTTGAATAGCTACTCAGAAAACGGAACGACATTCGGTGTTCAATTTTCATTTTCAATAACAAATGAACAAAAGAACCATTCAAAAATTATATAATTGCTTTACTTATTTACTTAAAATATTTTGAGAGTTATAATAAATATCTATTTCATACATAGTTGTTTGATACATTTACTTTTAACATAATACATTTGTTTTTAACACTTTCTGATTCAAACAGAAAGAAACAAACAAAAAAATCCATAAAATCCAGCAATATATTGTGCATCAATTTGAAAAAATTAATTTATGAGTTATTACAATATTCCAAAATGATTGAAACAACTATAATTAACTTTACATCATTAAATTACTTAATTTTATGTTACTTTTAATTTTTAAGTTAATTTAATCATGTTATCTATCAATTTATTTGTAATATTATCACTTTATCACATTATATTTATTTCTAACAATCAAGTCGATTATAGATCAATTACTTAAACAATTACTAGATCTAGAACTCGATCTCAAAAATTGAAGACAAAAAAAAAAGGAAAAATAAAATAAAATAATAAATGAAACTTCTAATGATTATAGTAATACACAAACTATTTGAATGATAACACGCTGTTTTGGATAAGACAGGATTTTTCCCAAATTCCTTACGCCGTTTCGCCCATTAAACCCACTAAGCCTCTTTAACCATATTATAATGTAACACCATATTATAGTTGTAACCTAGTAGGGCATTACAGAAGATTTTATAGAGTACCACATTTGCAACTCCAAGCAAACATTGTGACTGTTGATGCGAGGCCACAATCTGGTTATATGTTTTTCAAAGCAATGACTGTATTGCATATTACCAATGAAAATACCTATATGGCATGCATGATCACATTGTTAATCGAAATATATATTAGAAAAACATAATAGATTAGATACATTTGATTATATCGCAAATAATATTATTATAAAAACGTATAAATTATATTTGGAAAGATGTTTACAGATATAATTTTAGAGCTATGAGTTACAAAACGCCCTACCAAAAGGGTAAAATATGAACTCCATACCGAAAAGAGATTTCTATTCCATTGGAAAGCAGCTTCTCAACAAGAACATAGTACTTTGAGCTTCAGTGAGCTGAAATTGTGTGCATTGAGCAGAAGATAATGGCTGTTTTCCGGTGAGAAAACCAAGACTGGATGCCAAGTGCAAGTTATTAACACGCGATGATTTTCCACAGCAGAAGGCCGGAAATTTCCAAGTCACACCAGCATCTAGAAACAAGGGGAGTGTTGATGTTCATTGAAGCAAATGTATTTTTGCCAATATTTTTTTGTGCTATAAGGCTTATGGAGGAGAAGTTTCTGAGGAATGAATAAGTGAAAGTAAGGATTTTCACCCAATTGATCATCATTTAGTGTGAAAAGAATGTTCATTAAGCGCAATGGGAAAAGTGCAATAATACATTGGCATGCAAATCTTAAGCAGCGACTGCTTTTTGACGGCAACGACTTTGACATAACTCCGCAATAAATCATCTGTAATGCATTAGATTCAGAAAACACAGATAGTACTAAAGGAAAAATGAATAAAATGCATAAAGATGGAATCAAACTAAAAATGGTTTAATCGAAAGAATAGTGTTGGGTACTTAAGAGGAAGAACAACATCAAGATGTCTCTTAATAAGCGATATGACCTTCCTTAATTGCAACGATTGCTTGACACTGTATCCCATCACTCAACACCATACTATCACATCAGAGTAGTTGAAGTAAACGTACCCATTCCTGTAAGAACATTTGTTTCAGTTGTTAAATGTCCTCCGGTGGATATAATCGTGCCGAAAAGCATACTCCTAAATCATCTGTGAGATTTAAATCAGGGTTTACGCTGGACAGTCCCCTTTAATGATAGTTTTATTTCCAAAAATTTCTTCAACAGCATAAATCTAATGCGGACTGATGATACCGTCCATAAAAACAGAGTCTGAACTAATGACATCTCAGAACAGACGTATAAATGGGAAGATTAATTGCTAAAAATAGTGAATCCTATAACAGTGTCTCCCGCAAAAAGGGGGAATCTCATCTCACCCATTTATCATAATACCTCCCTAGAGTATCACGCCAAGGCCATCATAACTGTTTCTTTCCATGATATTAGTGAAGAAAACCAAACTGGCATTGAGAAATGCTTGATACACAAATGACACTCATCTGTAAAGAAGACGTGACTCTACTGACAAGATATCCTATTTTTGTGTTCCATACACCAATCTAAACGGTTCCACCTGTGATCAGCTTTCACTAGGAGTCAGCGTTCAAAACAGCAGACAAATAAGCCACATTTATGAAAGGATCTAGCAGAACATTTGTCGATCCATTGATGCACATAGCTGCTTATCAATGTTTCCCTCTCGCCTGCAAAACGATAAATCATTGATGCTATTATTTTATTTTTTGTACGACCGCTATCGACCTTTCTTATAGCTGTCCTTGTGATTTAAAAGGTTTTCCAAATTCGTAAAACGGCACTTTGTCTATTCGAAACTCTTGACCACTGCTTGTCGCACTACGGCTCTTTTCAAGTTCCCTATTATTCTGTAATGTGTTAAGTTGTCTATAGGGTTTCTTCAAGCTACATTAAAAGTACGAACTCTTTTGAATTTACAGAGAACGTCCAGCGCCCACCTTCCTTCTTTCTACTGTATTCTTGCAATGCGCACGATGAGAGTATGTGTTTCGCATGCCTTCACATCGCCTGAGACGTCCAGTTCCTGATGTTTGCATAATAATTTACTTTCTACTGAATATGCTATTCATTGTATTGATCGATCAACCCCTTTTCTACATCACTGTTTAGGTTTTGCAGGACAATGCAGAACACAAGAGGAGACGTATGGTCTACATCAAAAATATTGACTTATTATGCCTACATACTCTGTCAGCCCTCATTTTGAATTAGAAAAGAAAAATTTATATTTTTTTCTAGCTTAAATCTATTATGCAAATTTAAGATGAATGTATCTTATTTGTCAAATTAATAAAGATTCTCTATGAATTTAATATTTAATTGATAGATAGATTTGTAAAAAACGATGCGAAAGATTATTAAGGACAAAAAGCTAATGAATTCAAGCTTATATAAGAAATGTTATTACCAATCAATTATCAGATAAAATTTCAACTTCAATGCAAATTTGTAGTGCAATATAACTAAAATAGATGATTATCCTAATTATTTTGATATTTAATGGAGAAAACATCCCATACAAGTCATAAAACAACCCAAATAAAACAATTCCAAGTAAAATGTAACATTTTCTTGAGGTGGTAGACAAGGGAGCTATGCGTATTGCGTCTTCGAGCACGGGATGAAACTAATGTTTTTCTACTATGCATCAGTTTCTTTTACCTCCAATAGGTGGTGTTAAGTGTGACGTAAGGTTAGGAGAGTGTTGAATATGTCAATAAATATTTTTCCATACAGATGTTTACAATATAAACTAGTGAAAAAGATGCGATTGAATGCTATTCGAAATTGTATTTTTTCATCAGAAAATACAATGTTGAAGAGAAAATTATGGAATGAAAAGCCATTAAATTTAGTCATACACCTTTGAATTCAGTATTTGGTTGAATGGATGACTAAATAAGTTTTGAATATTGTTATACTGAAGAATTTTAGCAACTTCACAAGTGATTTCTTCATGTTATAATCCTATTCATTCTTGTAACAAATGCAATATTAAATACTCTCATCATTTAATGTATCACCAATAATGTTTTCTCAAAGCTACTTTGATACGAAAATACCCAATTTGTAAAAATTGTAAAGAGTAATTTAACATTACTATGAAAGTTAATTCTTGTAAAGCTTTATTGCAGAATATTATATAAAACTGAATAAAATATAAAATTATGCAGAAATAATAGAAAAATCTAACTAATATATTGGTAAATAATTAATTAACTTCTATTAAAATTGATTTAATATTTTTTGTGTGAAAAAAAGCTTAAATAAAACTTGTGTGAATAATAAATTTCTTTGTTTATAATAATTTATGCTATTTTAGTACTTTGCATCTTTCATTTAAAATAATTTATGCTATTTTAGTAATTTGCATCTTTCATTTAAAATAATTTATGCTATTTTAGTAATTTGCATCTTTCATTTAAAATAATTTATGCTATTTTAGTAATTTGCATCTTTCATTTAAAATAATTTAATATACATTTTTATATCTTTCAAATGTTGCACAAATGTCTCCTATTTAAGTAATAAATAATGACTCGATGATTATGTAGATGTTTTTGATAATGTTAGAATGAATGAAAAAAAAAGGAGAGAGAAATATATTTATTGTTCTTGTATGAAAGAAGTTTTTGCACTTCCAAAAAATGTAATTAAATAAACAATAAAAGCTTATTTAATTACAAAAGCTATAAACTAAGTAATTACTCCAACATGCTCGATTGTTATTTATCAAGGAATATAAATTTGTGTAACATTGTTCCAAAACACAAATTGAAACTTTTCCAGTTAATATTGATTAGTGTCCGAAAAAGAATGCATTCCATTCCAATAGAGAGCAAATAAGGAGTGACACTGCCTCGTGAGAGTTCTTTTGAATAATGGAGTCGAAAGCAAGTGTCCTAATTTTCACACTTAGAAATTATACAGCGAGTCAGTTAGCATTTCATAATCAAGCCTATGAAAGTGAAGGCTTTGTAAAAATAAAAGCCCTTCTCAAGAGCTCGTAATTTATTACGAAATTTTAAATGAGGGCTTCTTCAAACGAGTTTCTCATTATTCATTCATAACTGCGTGGAAGCGAGTGTTTTATAATTATCTTATGGATCCCGCCATAAATAAGAATACTATAACAATGGGAATTCGGACGATAATAGATGCCTTGTATTCTCAGCAATGGTAAAACTGTTTAGGCGATTATGCGATACAGCAAAATGCAAGCAAAGTGCTAAATAATTATCTTAGATCCTTTTTATTTTCGATTAAAATACCGAGCTTAAATTTGCGTTGTAAACTTCAGGTGAGACTTTCTTGATACCGTTGTAGGATATGTAGTTCCAAACACTCTCTAATTACCCATCGAGAATTCCGAGAAGAACATGCAAATGAGGAGCTTTTCAGAGAGTTTTCTTTGAAGGAATCTGCGGTATGCATTGAAGTCATTTTTATTTGCAATGAATCCGATGAAGATTTTAGTTCATTCAGATTGCTTTGATATTTAGTAACTGCTTAAAACCACCTTTAAATATTAGGAATTAAAAATTCTATTAAATCTGCATATTTTATTGTTGAAACATTATTAAAGGTACTCTAAGTTTCATTTTATTCCCCGACTTATTATTTTTCTTTTATTGTACTATATTATTATTCCTCTTATCCAATAGGAAATATATTAAACTATCTTTTTACGATAGAGGAAAGCAGTTTAAATGGCAATATTAATTATATTTAAATGCTATTTTCTGAAAAATTTAATATACCTTATTTAGAAACCTTCTGCACATAAAGCATTAATAATAGAACTACTAGCGAATAAACTATATTTCAATATGAGGTCAATTAATTAAGCAATATGCTGAAATATATTTTTTTAAAATTAAAAACTCTACAAAACTTTAACATATTTGAATGTATAACTTCCAATTTTTCTAATAATATCCAATAAAAAAACCCAAAATTTAATCGCAAATTAATTTAGAAAATATTCTAAAGATACTTAATAAATTTCCAGACATCACGTTTAGTAATTTATGAGTAAAGATAGCATATGAAATTAGGTGATTTTAACAACGTGTGCACACTTAATATCGAGTTCTTGTATGACTTTAACCACTACTTAAAAAAATTTTGTAATTGCTTTAAACAATTTTTCAGCGATATTTATCTTTGAATAGCTATATATGTTTTTTCCTATTTCTAAAATGAATTTTTCGACTTCAATAATAACTTCTTTCAACAAAAAATATAATTTTTTTAATTACATTGCAACCTCTGTAAAAAAGTGATGGTCTCAAATATCCATTATTATATCTAATTTAATAACAAAATTCCCTTTAAACATATTTTTAACATTTCATTGTATAGGATGTTGTAAAATCGGGTTAAAAGTTACGAATATTTTACAACGAACAAACAAAATCAGCATAAACAATAAATGATATTCTTACTGAAGGTTTATAATTTTGAAATAACACAACCTCAACTTTCCCGGCATTTGAATTCTTTTTTTAGTTTTTTTCGTGTTTCTTTAATTTTTCTTCAGAATAAAAATTTTATAAACATCTATCGTATAAAAATATTTGATTTCTTAATAGTTCAGACATATTTTTAATCCGACAATAGTAATCTTTCCTATGTAGTAAATTTAATGTTTCTGAATTAATTTTTAGTATTTCTTAATAAATGAATTTGAATTTTCAAAACCGTGCACATTTACTGATATACTCATTTTTCATTTATAAAGAGTATTTTAAAAAACAGAAAAATAATTTTCTTTAAAATTTAATTCATTTGCATATTCTTTATAACTTGTATTTCTTTCTGAAATTTTTTCACATTAGAATGGCAGATAAAGTAGACCACATAAAACATTTATGCGTTTGTTTTTAGTACTGATGATTACTTTTTATCTTTACGTGTTTTGGGTAAACCAATATAAGTTGATTTCCCAAACTGTAAAAGGGCATCTTAAGTCTGGACATAGTAATGTGATGTGTTGTGTTGTGTTGTGTTGTGTTGTGTTGTAGTAGCAGCAATAGTAATAATATAAGTTTATCTTTTTTGAAGGTTCATACACATTGCTGGTCAATTCAAAATATTTAATTTGATAGAGACCATCCTGATAGAACCCCTTCCCACTTAGATTAAACTGGGTTTTTTTTTTGTTGTTGAATATTTAATATTCCAAAAAATCAGTATTTTACTTACCAGTGCCAATTTTATTATCGCGCCTAAATTTATTGATTGATTCGATGTTTTTTCCAGTTATGTTTTATTAAATATTCCTCGAAATATTGAAGTTGACATAACCGATGAGCGCAAGAGAGAAAAGAAGATTAGGTTTTAATTTAAAATTAGTTTATGCAATTTTTTTTTAGAAATATTTTTTTTCTTTTTGAAATACTTCTAAATTTTAATGTTCTCTTTTTTATGTATTTGAGCCAAATCAGTGCAAAGTAAAAATTATTAATAAAACAATTAATTAATGAAATTTCGACTTTAAATACCTTTTTCTTTTACTTATAGTTTAGTATGACCTACTAAACTTTCAAAAACTGTTATACTTTATTTTGTTTAGTCATTTATTTATGTGTATTGCTTTCCAGAAGAACATTGTATTTTAGTATATTTTTAATGGTTTTTTATGATTTGTATTTATTATATTAATTTCTCTATACTTAAATCAAGCAAAAGACTCTGCTAAAGATTTAAAAGATCCATAATTCTAGCAAATTTTATACATTTATTCTCTTAAAAATTTTATTTTACCATTTCAGATTTTTTTTTTTATTCACTTTGATAGATTTTGATATATTAAATTTTTATTTTCAAAAAATAAAAATTTCCCGATTTATCATATTACATAAAACCCAGACAATTTAAAAACCTTTCATTAGCTTCTTTTGTAATAACTAACCGGTATTTCTTTCAGAATTTATTAAAAATATTTAACTCAATAATTGAAATCAGAATTCTAAATATCTCTAGAATTGTAAATATCTCATTTGTTGTATACCATTAAAATTTTATTTTCTGAAGAATCGTATGTTATCTCTCTGTTTTTAATTTGTTCAAATACTTTTATAAGGTTAACAATAAACTTTCTTCTGCAGAATTTCTCTCTAGAATATTCACAATCTTCACTTATTTAAGTCCATTTTTAATGAACAGGAGTAGCAATTAATAGCCGAAAATATTCATTCAGATTATTAGAGTTACCAAAACAATCTACCATTTGAAGTATTTCAAATCGAAATTCAAACTGGAAATGCATTTAAAAAAATGTGCTATTGTCTATCAAAAACGATAATAGTAGAGTAGTTTAGAGTATAGTAATAGTAGAGTTCAGATAATAGTAGAGTAGTTTTAGTTTCGTAGAAATTAAAAAACTTGTTTCTCCTTTCTTCAAATTTTGATGGCATAGCTTCCCCTTTTTCAGGCATTTCAATTTTTATTATTTTCTTCCTATTTCTTTAATTTTTTTTCAAAAAAAAATTGTAATATACATCTAAATATTTAATTATCATTTATTTGATTTCTTCATACTTCAGATATATTTATAATCCTACAATAATGATCTTTCATATAAAAGAAGTTTGTGTTTTTTAATTTATTTTTAGTATTTGTTTTCCTTATCCATCTTGGTAGACAGCAACATCTAGACCACATCCAAGAACCCATGTAGTCTCATGAAAAGAGGAAAGGTAGGGGGCAGCGTCTGTTATGATGGAGCACCTGTAGGTAGAAGTCTGATTTGGCTCGATGATGCTGAAGAAGGAGGGCAGTGCCTTCCGGGAGGACCTTTAGTTGGAACTGCCCCGCATTTGCGTATCGTAGAGGATAAAACCTAGAAAACTCCCACCAAGTAGTCTGACTAACGAGACAATATACTGAACATCACAAACGCCATCGAGACTTCTCGTTTTTCGAAACAGTTTCTCCAACAAAGCCGCCAGCAGATTGAACTTCCGCCGTAATACTCACCAGCGGTGCACTTTGCCACTGAGCCCCGAGTCGGGCTTCAGCATTGTTAA
This sequence comes from Caerostris darwini, assembly GCA_021605075.1. Classification (NCBI taxonomy): domain Eukaryota; kingdom Metazoa; phylum Arthropoda; class Arachnida; order Araneae; family Araneidae; genus Caerostris; species Caerostris darwini. Next base: position 106,251 of record BPLQ01013598.1, on the reverse strand, counting down.
TAGATGAATTGAATTTTGAAAGCTGTACATATTAATATATTCACACTTATGTGTATAAATTTGTTTTTTAATTTAAACATTTAAAGAAACAGGATAATCAGTTTCTTTAAAATTTGATTCACTTTTGGATATTTTTTGTAACTCGTTCTCTTTCTGTAATCTTTTCTACCTAATGAATACTAATACTACACCACATCACATCACTGTGCCTAGAGTTATAAGTTACCCCTATGCAGTTTGGGAATGATGTGGGTGAGAAGTGTGACTGGGCTCCGTGACGCTCTTACAGTCATAAAGGCCAGGACCTAGGGCTTAAAGTGGATTCCGAACCACTACAAACATCCATGCTACCGTCGGGACTCGAATCCGAAGCCTGTGGCACCAAGCACCACAGCGCTAGACAGTCGGCCATTCAGGCCTACCTAATGAATAACAGAAAAATGAATGAAAGCCAGTAAGTGTATATTTACTCTACTATTATTTAACTTAAGTAAATCTTATCATAAATTATTTTGCTGCCATTTATTAACTACATAATTTTTACAGAATACGGATTGTCATACATACATAAATAATTTAATTTTTGAATTTCTATACGAATAGGAAAACGGATTTAATCACCTAGAGAAATTAATCCTCTAACACGTTGAAAATCCGCAATTTTTCTCTCAAAGGCGCAAAATGCATAAATCACGGAAAAGAAAGAAAATCTTCATCACTACATCAAATGCTATTTCAATACTTTTTAAAATCCCAGATTTGAAAACGGTTTACAAATAATTATGATGTGCTGCAAAGTAACGATAAGTATTTATCTCTTTTGAATACCAGCCGCTGCGATACCTGGTATAAATGGTTCGACAAAATAAATGAAATCGCATTAAAAGAGTTGTGAGCTCATAAACATTTTGAAAGAAGTAAAATTAGAAAGGCGTTGAGCTTCTACCTGATTTAAATTCATTCCAAAAATAAGCCGATCCTGGCAGATAAATAAGATTAGAACGTCTTCCAAATCCTTTTGATGTGCGAACGATGATTCCAGTGAAATGAGAACAAAGGCTTCTAAAGAAGACATTCCGTAATGTTCGAATGAATTTGCAAGAATGCTGCATGCATGTTGTCTGACTTTAATTACTTCATATAAATATACATATGTGGATGCTCCATCTCTCAGGTTAATGATACATAGTTTTTAATTAAAGATTTAATGGCGGAAAACATGTTCAGCGTAATTACAGAGATAATCTTTTCCTTCCCCCTACGTTAGATATTTGATTTATTTCGACAAAATTACCAGCCGCAATTAGCATCTGAAACAGTTTGCATTTCTTAAAATACTACAAGGACTCTTCTGCCCAGTGGAGTTACCACATTTGATGGAATTTTTAAGCAGCCTATTACTTTACTTGATGACGTATTGCAACTTGGAGTATCTAGATATAAAAAAAAAAAGGAAGGAAATGAGATTCTATTCAAATAAGATTACTGCTTGTGTCAGTACTTAGCTTCCAGGAATGCAATTAAGAAATTTAGAGATTGTTTTTTATTATTGTTTCCGGGAAGTAAGTATTTAATAGGCTTATGAATTCAAGCGCGTAGCATCATATTTTTCGGATGTCGCGGAATTCATTTTACTTTTGCGCTGTTTTAATACCATTTAATATGGATGCGACAGTAGAATTAAATTCCAAAGCATGCGTATGTTTCACATTTTGAAAATAAATTACTAATTACTTATCGGAGGGAGTAGATTAACAACAGTAAGAATGATAGATTTTTTTTATTCAAATTAAAATATGTTGCTAAAAATAATTAAAATTTGTAAGTATCTAATTTGGATTCATGTATAACCTCGATAATTATTTAAATTTTAAGCTATTTATTGTTAATAAGTTATTTATTGTTAATATTAAGTTATTTATTATTAGAATTAAATTCCAGGTGAATGCATATGTTTCTTATTTTGAAAATAATTTACTAATTACTTATGGCAGGGAGTAGATTGACAGATTTTTTTACTCAAATTAAAATATATTCTCTAAATTTATTAAAAATTTGTAAATATCTGATTTGGATTCATGTGTAACCACGATAATTATTTAAATTTGAAGTTATTTATTGTTTATTTGAAGTTATTTATTATTAGAATTAAATTCCAAAGCATGCGTATGTTTCACATTTTGAAAATAAATTACTAATTACTTATCGCACGGAGTAGATTGACATAGATTTTTTGACTCAAATTAAAATATAATGCTGAAGTTTATTAAAAACTTGTAAATATCTGATTTGGATTCATGTGTAGCATAAAATTTATAATTATTTAAATTTTAAGTTATTTATTGTTAATTTTCAGTTATATATTGTTATTTTTAAGTTATTCATTGTTAATTTTAAGTTATATATTGTTATTTTTAAGTTATTCATTGTTAATTTTAAGTTATATATTGTTACTTTTAAGTTATTTATAGTTAATTTTAATTAAAATTAAATATTAAAATGTATTTCCAAAATTTATTATAAATTTTTAAATATCTAATTTGTATTCATGTGTAACTTCGATAATTATTTAAATTTTAAGTAATTTATTGAATTTAATTAAAAAAATTTATTTATAAATATATCATAAAAGAATTGTTCTTTAATAAAAGAGAAAATATTCTTACATTAACGAAAAATCGGCAAAAAATTTAAATGTATAATACTTGTGATAACGGAGAGATTCGGTGATTTTTTCTAAAAAATTTCAAATATTTAACCCAAGTAAGTTTATGGAATTTGTGTCTAAAAACTGTATAAGAAATCTTTCTGAATAGTAACAAGTCAATTCAATGTTAACAATAGACAGGAAGCTGGGCTATTCCTGTCTTCAAGATTTTATAAGCAATTGATCTGAGTATGCAGTGCATTTGTGTAGATTGCCTTAAATGAAATTTACAGCAGTTTCGAATATTAACTGGGATTACCATCTAGTTATACATTGATACTAGATATAGAAAGGGATTATTGAGATTAAGTACATCATTAAACGCAACATGAAATTAAAATACTTTGCAACTATATACGATTGCTAACAATTCATAATTTGGGTTGCATCATCTGAAATATTAAATTAATTTTAAACAGGCTGTTTTCTAAACAACGAATAAAAAATAATTTTAAAAAAAGAATCATTATTTTAGCTGGAAGGATTGATTTAAAAAAAATTCTCATTAACTTCTCTCTAGCTTTTATTATTCCCGTTAATTTTCATTTCGATCTTCACAATAAATAATAAACTTTAATACTGAATTTTAAGTTATTAATTGATTAAATTTAGATCCATGTTATTCACATAATCTAAACAGTTGTAAAACTAATTAAGTTTCACAATATTCTTATGAATGAAATGTGGATGTACTTTAATTTTATTCATCGTATGTATCAAATTATTAAATTAAAAAATGATTCTTAATCACGCAAATATAGACCAGAACATTTGAGAGCCCAGTTAAATTATTTAAGTATCGCACTCACATAAATGGTTCACCTAGCATAAACCATAATATTATTAAATTATAAGGTACTGATGCGAAAGTTCCCAATTTAATAATATATTGCGGTTGTAATCAACTTATGAAAGAACAGTTCGTTAATAAACGTCCTTTATAATTGTTTTAAAGTTTGTTCTTCACCTGCTATTGTTCTGGGTTGAATAATAACCGAAAATGTTAATTATATTTTAGATGTATTCATTGTGTAAATGATAATTCGAAAATATTTTAAACTTTCGATTGTGTATGTTTTATCATAAAGCTATACATAACAGTTATATTTAAAAGCCTTATTTGTTTAATTTAGAACTATTAGTGGCAATTTTATGATTTAATTGATGTTACGAATAAACCACGAAAATATTTAATTAGTAAATATATTTAATTGGTAAACTATATTATTTAATAAAAATATTTTTCATAAATTTGGCGCAACAGAAAGCTGCACGTATTATTCAATTCACAATTGTCATTTTACTGTTCAATCTTAAATATATTTAATATAAGAAATGGGAAATATAATACACATATAATAATGCAATTTTAAATTTAAAATGAATTCTGTATTGCCGTTAATCAATTCTTTTAACATTTTTAAATATATTTCTCTGAAAAATGAAAACATATGCTAATTAAGTATTTCCAAGTAATTGAAAAATGGAATTAAATATTCTTCGAATCGAATATCTTTGAAATTATCCAAAATTAATTTAAACCACAGAAAATGAAAAAAATAATAACAATAAATGAATAACTTATTATTATCATTTTTCCAATTATTTATTATTATTATTATTTGGTGAATAACCAAAATAAGCTTGCAGCTTCGGTAAACTTCGAATAAGGGTATAAAATAACATAGACGGAAAAATCGACGACAAAGCCTTATAAAATAATGCGAAGGGATTTAAGAATTCGACACTTCTGAGAGGCTTTAAAGGAAAGTAGAAAATAATTACTTTTTTTAAACCAGGACATTTCACAAAGAACTGGAAATCTGAGGAGAAAATTTTCTAATTTCTAAAAAACTCAAGTAAATTAAAACATGTTTTTCCAAACAATTGTTAGAAGAATAAAAAAAAACACGATTTGTTTTAATATGAATATTAGTAGATTTTCCAAACATATTTTACAACATGCTGCCACATTTGCATGTCACCACTTTTATGTGACGTAGCCACATGTAGAAATATGTCTTACGAGAAGCTAGATCAACTTTGAGTGATATGTGCGAAGAAAGTAACCATTTAATACAGATACATACAGATTTCATACAGATTTTCGGCAATGCAAAGACAATGCAATACAAGACATTAAAATGAATTTCTCGGTATAAGAACACCAATATTTTGCGACAAAGAAATGAGAAGAATTCTTTAGAAAATCGTCCAATAATATTATTTTCGTGGACTGAGATAAAATCATTGATGCTCTGACATTTAATACGATATTAAAAAAAAAAAAAAAGAGATCTTTAATTGAATACCCTTTTTAAATATAAATCGTGACCTTTAAAAATAAAATGAGCACAAATGAACTAAAATTAAAAATTTCTAAGAAATTCAAGAAGCTCTTAAATATTTGAACTCCTCTTCTTTTTTCAGAATTTCAAAAATAAGATCATTCAAGTTAATTAAGTTGAATTTCGAGTTCTTTAACGTTTTAACGCTTATAAAACATTTCTAAGAATAATCCCTCTGAAATTATTTCCTAACAGGAATTTTATTTATTTATTAATCATTCAGGATGTTTTTTTAATTTTCAGTTTGAATATCTACCTATAATTTAAAAAAAAATCTTTTATCGTTAAACATACTTGAATGAATACACTCAAATGTCTGAAGTCATTTCAATTATCCGTTTAAGCTTTTAATTGTTTTATTTCTTCTTTGCGGTTACGATTGATTTTTTTTTACTACTGAAAATTTAAAATGTAAAAGTTCACGTGCAACAAAAATTTAATAACATTTGTGTAAAATAGCATTGTGACTTTTCTGAAGTAAATTTATATTAAAAAAATGTTGTTTCCAAAATCCAAATTATAATTTTGACATTTCACATTGTCTTTCAAAAGTTGCTTAAAAATTTAATATTTTATATGCATTTTGAAAAGTAATTAATTCTGTATTTAAAATATTTTTGAAATTTAAGCAGAAATTTTGTTGTTTTCGTTGTTATTTATGATTTAATAAATTTAGTTTAATCAATTGATTTTTATTTCAACCAAGTGAACTCTGAAAAGGATATTTTAATGTTTTCTAAATTATAGTGAAAATTTGAGTAATAATATAAAAAGTTTTTTTAACTAACTGTATTAGTAGTTATGAATAAGTTCATTATTAATTATGTAATTTTATTAATAGCTATGAATAAGTTCCTTTTTAGTTATGTAATTTTATTAATAGCTATGAATAAGTTCCTTTTTAGTTATGTAATTTTATTAATAGCTATGAATAAGTTCCTTTTTAGTTATGTAATTTTATATTTATTAACTAATAGGATATAATATTCTTTTTCTAGTAGAACTTAAAAAAAAACTGTCAATTACTTATAATTGACATATCTAATGCTGAATGTAAACTTATTTTTTTCTCGAATACTTGAAAAAGCATTTTTAGTTTCATCAATATTTAGTGTAGAATAAAAAATACCATTTTTTTATGTTCAGTAATATGTTGGTATTACAATCATCTTTTTTAAGGATATTATATGTAAAATATATCGAATTTAAAAAAAAAAATAACATTTAAACTTACTTTTTTTTTAATTTGAAAAAAAGTAATATCAATCTCTCGAAAAATTTCAAATTTGAAAAATTCAAATTTTTAATATCATTGTTTCCTATTTCAGTTTAAGAAGTTGGGAAAAAAACAACATGAAAATGTTCAACTTTTTAAATCCTTACAAATCACAACAAATTTATAACATTTTAATTATTCCGCATTTCAGCTTTATTATCAAAAACGAAAAAGTTCGAAACGTATACCTCAATTCTAACGAAATAAATAAACCCACAAATCATAAAAGAACCCCCATGCGCAACAACGCAAACTTGTCTTAAAGTTCAGCCACCATTAAAGAATGATGTCCTCAAATTAAGACTAAATTGCATTTGTTGGCCTGGCTGAAATGAAGTCAACAAAGAAGACATCCGTTTAATTCCAGATAATGGGTACGCAGTCTAAAGGTCGATCTTCATTATACAGAACATTGTGGTCAGACGTCAAAGTCCTAAGGGCAGTCCAAAAAGCATGTTCTGCGCTTCACCAAGAGATTGGGGGTGTTGACCACCGCAAAGCGAGCAGCTGTGAATTTAATCCACAAAAAAGGAAAGGGTTGGGATATAAATGCAAGGTAGTGGGGTAAGTATTATAGCTGGTTAGAGTCCTTTCCCCAGCTACAAAATGGCGCCAGAGGTCACATGACTGGCGATGCTCCAGTGTCCCATCGATTGATTTTCTAGAGCTATGGTAGAGTAACTAGGTCAAACCAATGGGTGCTTGGCTCTCGCTTCTATCCCTTCCGTTCCGAAAACTTTGACTGTTTGGATCCCTTTTCTTTTTCCTCGAAAATTTGTTTCCCAAGTACTGTGTCCTGTTGCGGTGATTAAATGTTCCGCACCTCCCCTCGGAGGATCGAATTTCGAGTGACCATTTTCTGAATGAGTGAGCTTTAGTTATGGATCGGAACAGTGACGAGAATAAATATCCCTCACATGTTCCAACCAGCAGGCTCAGAGGAAGGTTTTAGGCTGGTTTTTCGAAATCAGCCTTTTTAAAAGAGTTGTTGGTCATCGAGGGAATAGCTTAGAACATATAAAATTATAACATACAAGTGTGCGAATAAGATAAGTTTTACTAATAAGAGAGATCAATACATTTTAATCCTTAAATACTGAAAGACTGGATGAAAATTATAATTCAAAATAAATTTTTTTTTCATTGTTTATTTTCAATATTAGATAGTTTAAAGAAGAATGTGTTCTCATTCCAATAATTTATTGATTTTGCTACTTTATTTAAATTTATTTATCAATTGATTGATTAAAATAGTACAAGTCATTTTTAGATAAAAGAAAATGTATCGTGGAATTTTTAAGTGCAGATTCCGGATTTTATCTGTATAGCCCCTATTAAACAAGTTTTTCAAAAATTGAAATCAACATTTTTGTACGAAACAATATCTTGAAATGTTTCTTTTCGCCGAGAAAAAAATTTTTATTACTATTTCTTTCAGCAACTCATAACTTAAGATTATTAGAGTTTTCTCCAATCTGTAATTTTTAAATTTAAGAATATTATGACTATTCTGCAATTTTAAAAATGATACTTTTAAAAAATTATTTAGTTCAAAGAAACATTTTTGTAAAGTCGTTTATATAAAAAAATAAATGAATGTTCATCAATATAAAATTGTTAAAAAAAATTAATTAAAATTAAATTAGAATTTAAAAATGTAACATTAATTATTCTGCAAAAATATGAATTACTTTTATTTAACTGATAAACATAATAAAAGTCTGTTGTTTTTTCTTTAATGTTTTTTTAATCAGTGAAATGCGATATATTTCACGAGATTAAAATTAACAATAAAATGGAAAAAACAAGGGCAAAATTTTTGAACATTTTGAAATAAAAAAAATATTTTAATTACTAATCAATAGAAGTTTAAAATAATCAATTCATTAGCAAAATGGAAAAAAAAAATATTAAATGAAGCATATTTATTTGAAGAGCACGAAATATTTTAAAATTCAATCAGGCATTGAAATTAATACAAATATCAATTTTGCACCTTATACTGAATTGCAATTGTATATGGTTAAATAAATGGAGAGATTTATACAATTTTATTAAATCGTTTTTATACATTGTATGAATTCATATTAAAAAAACGTTATAAACAACCCATTTCCTAAATGAAATTCCAAAATTTTAAATATAAAAATCATTCTTTGTGTAACAAAATTTAATGTAACTCTTTTGTAATAAATGTGTACATAATTAATAAAATAATATTGTTTGAAATTATGTCACTGCCGTAAAATGAATTTAAAGCATTTTATCAATTGATTTAATAAAAGAATGTTTTACTTCAATATATTTTAGATGAAGTTATTAACATTAATAAAATGTCACTTATTTCCCTTTACATATTTCCAAGAAGAAAACTTGTTTTAAATTCAAAATTTGGATGTTTTAAAGGCAGAGTATATATACTGTATATAGTGTCGCGCGTAAAGTTTCTCCTGTAAGTTAATTCGTCTGTAAAGTAAATGTATAAAAGAGAATCTAATTATCCGTGTAACGAAAAGTCTTTTAAAATGCAATTAGTCAATGAACCAAAAAGCAGCCATTTTAAAGAACGCCGGTGATAAAATTAGCCTATTTGAGCACTTGTCACGTCTTTTACATTAAAAGAATTCTGTTCAAAGTGTTCAAAAGTTCTTTACTCAAATTTTAGAATCAACAGCCGTAGATAATTATTGAGTTACTTCCGAAGAAAAGGTTGAAAGTTAAATTCTTTATATTAAAGGCAACTATAAATATATTGATAGAATATATACAATGAATAGGAAATTTTTAAGAAGCTTAATACTTTTCAACATTTCTTAACGTTCTTGGAGAAAGTAAATGTAACATCATGCTAGAATTTGGTGGAAATCCCTCGCTTGTATTAATAAAACAAAATACTTTCAGAAAACTATTTTAAGTTATTTTTAACTATGATAAATTTTCGCATTCAATTACTCTCCTGTACTTCTGTTTTTTATTGTAATTGTTGTAACTCTAAAGTTGACTTCTAATTCGAATGTACTAACACTTCTTACGGTTATTTTTTCGTTTGTTATCAAATATAATATTTTTAACAAATAAACACATTCTTCTTCAAAACTATACACCGCGCAAAAATTTATATTAACTTAACATGTGCTTATTATAAATAATTTTTAAAATCACTTAACTATAAAAGAAGCACCAAGGGCCTAAATTGAAACAATAAAATAAAAAAAAATCTTGTTTTTTATGTTTTAATATATTTTTAAACCATTTATAGAGATTCAAATCTTTTTAACCATATTTTATAGATAACATTCTTAAACAACGCTTTATTAATTTGATAATTTCATGCTGCAATAAAAATTATTTTTGTTGAAATTACAAATTAAGAAAGAAAAGTTTATCAAGCAAAATTCGTCATTTAAATAATTCTAAGAATTTGTGCGCAATGTAAAATTAAGGTTTTTTTCTGAATACCAGCTAAGGATTCTACTATTTTTAAAACATTTTCTTTAATTGACATCAAATTAAATTTTTTTTTACTAATTTGATACCACATAAGGGGAATAAAAAAGAAAAAATTGCTTTGGTTTAAATTAAGATTTTTTTTCACATATGGCAATTTATATATGGCAATATTTGTGAATTTTACCATTTATAGTGAAACTCTAAAATAATCAGTAACAAAAATTTCATTTAGTATTTATGCCATTAAAACTATTGCCATTAAAACTATTATTTAAGAATAACTTAAAAGGGGTTTAAGGGTTTTTTTTACAAATTTTTCATCAATTACAAATGTAAAGAATTGCTTTTAAAAAAAAATAAGAAGAAAAAAGTTAATATTCGTAAGATATTATGAGTGGAGTTTTAGAGAGATGTGTTAATAAAAATTTTAATTACAGCTTGGATTGCAGGAAAGTTTATGGAATCACTAGATTCTAATAAAAAGACTTAAAGATTTAATATATATTTTAAAACATCAAAAACAAGAAGCATGTAAATAAACTTTGTAATATGTATTTTGCCATCATCCAAAGTTGAAATTGTAGTAAATAAGTTTAAAATTATGATGCCAATCCTCAAAAATAATATTAAAATGTAGATATAAATTTTATAAATATAATTAAAGAAAAATGAATGTGTTTAAAAAAGTCCGGTTATTGGCACTTTGATTTCTGTGAAAGTCTAAAAAGATTATTACTTCATAAATATTCATCGCAGACAAAAAAAAAAAAAAAGACATCTTTTTAAATCTGCTAAAGAAGGCTCTAAAATAGTCATTAAAAATTGCAAATTTCACCCAAACCTCTCTTCAACACAGAGAAATACTTTAAAAATTGTTCTTTGTAATAATATTTCAATGGCATTCATCAGTCTAAAAAAAGCTAATGTTTAAAAAAAGATTCAAGCCTTTATTAATACTTTTATTTCCAATCATAATGTTCTTCTTTTATCGATTTTTGCGCGAAGCGTTGTTACCGACTTCAGTCTACCCGTACTGTTGTCAATGTGCGAAGGGGGAATAACGAAGTAATAACAGCAAAGAAATTTCAAGTTTAAAAGTTCAAACATATTTCACTTTTACCTCAAGTTTCATTAACACCCTCTCGATTTATCACTGTAACACTCCAGGCAAAATGTACGGAACATTAAACTCAAGAATTCTACAACTAGTTTCGAGGTTCGCAATGAAGGCCCTAAAACTTTATTTCCCGTTCTAATGGCATTAACAAAGACGCTGGACTCGGAGTTAAATCGAATTTCAAACAACTTAGATATTTTTCGCCGTGTTATTTTTTCCAGAGTCTTTTTTGAAACAGCAAGTAAAAACTATTACGTCTCTAGAGAACATTACCCTCAGCTTTTATGAGAACTTTGCTTCCCCTCCCTTCTATGGCACCCATTCAAACAGGCTGTAGACACACACTTTGTAACGGCCATTGCTGCCTGCCAGAGAAGACTTTCAACTCCTGCTATAGGATTAAAACTAGGATCCGCACTCAAACATTCGCCGTCAGATTAACTCCACGTTTCTAATTTGCCCCGAGAAAATCCTTTAAAGACCGTTATCAGCCCTCCAGTCAAAACTCAGAAGTTAAATGTTCGGGAGTTAAATATTTGGTCGAGAGGAGAATCTTACTTTCGAGAGTTTGTCAAGGAAGTAAAAGCCTGTGGTTTTACTAAATGTCTGTTTCTGGGAATAAAATCTGTTCGTTAAGTAATATCTCTTTGCTACCACTGAATAATTATTGATGAATATTCAGAAGTCAATCTTGTGTTTTTTTTAAATCGCAACGAAGCAATGGTGAATTATCAAGTTCTATATTAATGTCAAATTAATTAGGAATTAAATGATCTATGAACTCTTCATGATTAATGAATCTATAATTGGTACTGGCATTAGTCTGGTTAAAAAAAAAATTTCTTTTGACGTATATCAGCTATTTTAAAACAAATAATATACATCAAGGAAGTAATGATAAATATGGCTATATTTAAAACAATCTCTTAGTAATAAAACCTTTATTAATATTATGAAAATGTAATACAATTTACAGCTTTCTCTCTGTATTTTGCTGAAAATTTAAGTGCCTGCTGTACTTTTACATCTAATGTTATTATTAATATTATTAATTTTAATTTACAATTCTCCTATTTTCTTTGCTGATTTTTAACAATACTCCAGTTTTCCCACTACCTTTTTCAAATTTTGAAATGGAATTAACTACATAATCATATACAAAGGTAAAGTAATGATGTGCAATAGGCAATTTACTTGTTATTATAGTATAAACTATCTTCTGAAATTGTAATTACAACGAATTGTATGAGTGATATACTATATTTTTGAAATTATCTAACGATAAACGTTTTACAAATATGTTTTATGGCTTTTAGGAAGTTACCTGAATTATTTCCTTTGCCATAATCCAATCCACAGCTAAACAGAACAAAACTTTATAATTTTTCTATCTGTCGTCAGTAAAACGTTGTGAAGTAGAATTGGAGCATTTTTATAAAATACAAAGCATCTTGCACAATAATAATTCGAAAGTTTAAAAGCGAATAATAATATTTATTGTAATTAGTCTATAAACCACGGATAATACACTAGTATACCTTAAATTTTCGGGATTTCGATTATAAAGCACTGCGTACAACCTATGGTCCTTTTTTCCTTGAAGTTTCATTAAAATTAGTTTTGCAAAATGGCCACCCATAAATACTTTTTGCCAGCGACAATTGTAACAATTTTGTGTGAGAGACAGAAAAAAAACAATAGTAATTTAACTAATAATAGTAAATAATAACTAATAAATAATAACTTTAATAGAAAATATTGTAATTTAACATTCTACAATACTTTAAAATATTAAAGGGGAAATTATTCGATAGAAAGACGAAAATTATTCTTAAAACATGTGCATGCGACACAAACAAAAATTGCTGTTTCGTTATGCATGAAAAATATTTATTCTTCAATAGCAGAGTAATAAAAATGTAAATAATTGTTTTCGATGCAGAAATTTTCTGACAGCTTTTTAGACGAGAATAAAAAATATATCTTTATCAAGTGCTGTTTTCGGCAAAACTCCACGAATTTTCAGATACTATTCTGATGCAGTATTACTTTTTCATTTTAATGAAAACTAATTTATTTCTGATCGATTTTCACCTGCATTTTGGGGGAATTATTAGTAGTTTCGATTTTAGTTTAAGGAAAAATGCTTGAAAAGTAGCATATTTCGAAATGCGAGTTCAATAAACAAAATCTACATACTTAATTTTCTTTGTTTAAAGCTCGACTTATAAATATGTACATAATCTTAGTAAATCAGCAGGAAAAATTTCAATGTATTTGCAATTAATAAATTAAAATTATTTAATAATATAAATCAACTTGGAAAAACAATCATGTAAACTAATTACGTCCAGTTAAATTAACAAAATCTTTTTCAAAATAAAGTTAAAATACGTTTTAAAAATAGTTTTGAAAGGTAGTTAGGAAATATTTAGTACAAATAACAAATTAATTTAGTTTCTAAAAAAAGCCTTAATCATAAAAATATCCTCACTCATTTCACCAAAAACAAAATTTTTTTTCATGTTTGATTTCTTTTTTTAGAAAATACTTAGTCATTTCTTTTAAAGATTTCTCCCACATTCGAATTACTTATTTAAAATGAATTCCTTACTTAAAAAAAAAAAGTTGTACCGCATCTCACCGTAAGCAAGCTGAAAGGTATACCTTTTTTGTGTCATAAATAAATTCTTAATATTTTTTTTTCTACTGTACTGCTCTCTAGTTTTCTTTCAATACTTTTTTTTATTTTATTTCGGAAAGCACATCTTTGTCTGAAAGGGAAACAAAAAAAAAGAAAAAAAATTTCCAGAACTTAATCCATTCGCTTCAGGGAGCTTTTCTTCCATTTAAACGCCACTACTACCAGCACATGCCTCGAAAAACTCGAAAGAAACCGTAGTCTTTCCGGTATTTTTCATAGAGCCTGTCAGTGAGTGAGGAAGAAGTTTTTGTCCAATCGAAGAAAAAACTAATCCTCAGAATTTTTAGAGAGTCCATCTTCACTCTGCTCAAATTTCGTTATTTCTGTAACTCAAATTTGTCATGTTTTTATGAGGATCGTTGAATTATGTGAATAGAGAGTCTATTTTGACTTGTGGATCATGAAATCATATGAATAGAGAGTCGAACCAAAAAAAAAAATATATACCTTCTGGTAGTGACATTTGAAGAATAAAAGATATCATTGATGTTAACACCCCGAGTGTAGTTTTAGTCCCCTATTAGCTGACTCAAACAAAATGTTTTTTCCGCTGTATAGAAATAACATTTTTTTTTCAAATCAAATAAACTTAAGAACTTCAAAGCAAAGGTGTTTGGAAAAAGTAACGTGTCCCTGTGTTTCTGCAAGTTTTTTTTATTTGTTTGCAACTTTGTTTCATACTTTTGCACAAAATGTTCAATAATTGGAAATGCAGAAATGGAATTAGGCTTACTTTTTCAGTAAGAAATGAAAAAACAATATCCGCATAAAATTTTTTCAAAAAGTAGAAATGTTCCAGAGGTAAATAAACAACCATTTTATTTACTACAAAACGGCGAAATGAACATCTACGTATGAAACGAAATGAACATCTACGTATACACATTATATAAAATATATATAACGACATCTTTATATGTATCAAAGATGTATAAAATCTTGTTTATCAACTTATCAGAATAAAAACATTATTCACAAAATCACAAGCTCAACTATCATTACAATAATGCTCAAAATCCAGTTCTCAACTTTGTGTAAATTTTATTACATAGGTTAATAAAAACAGATAAAGTTCTTAAAAATACGTGATCTATTTGTAATTTTCGACAGAACAATATTTACAATATTTAATTTTTAAGCCCTACAGATAAATATTTTTTAAAGTTAACTGGTTATCTGCAATAAATTATAAATATTAACTTAATTTGATATTTTTAATATAAATTAGTCAGTTTTAAAAGTATAATACATTCATACATAAACATATTCAAAAATCAATTTTTGAACATATTTATGCATGAATTTATTATTAAGTAATTATTATGTATTATTAAGTAAAATTATTAATAAGTAATGTTTAAAAGAATAATTTTCTTTTCTTTTTAATTTAATATACTTTTATATATTTTTATTAATAACAAATATGAAAAAAATATTATTCAAGAACAAAAATATCCCAGACGTAAATAGTCAACAATAACTATTTTATTTAATACGAAATTATATGTATGAGTAAATTTCATATACGTCGTTTGACAAATATTTGTCGAGACCGAAAAAAATAAAACTCTTTCCTGAAATCCTGCAATAAGAAATGCACATAGTCGCAAAATAAATAAATAAATAATAATAACTGTACATGCTGTCTAGACTGACTAGAAGAAAATCCTTTCAGAGATATGACACAGGAATATTGTATAGGACAGAACTACATACAGTTATTTATTATATACAGTAATCACTGTTGTTAACCAATTCGAGACAGCTAACAATAATCCGTTCTGTATCCATTGGGACTGAAAGAGATTAGAACAAATGCATAGTAAAATGATTTTCACTGTTATAAATTTATTTATTTCTCTTAGGAGAAAAGTATATGTATAAATTAGATATATTGTGTATTTATTTAAATGTTAGAAGATTTATTAAATGCATTAATCATTCTAACAAAAATTCTTTAACTTGGAAAAGCAATATAATATGAAAGAACGCATCTATAACATTTTTCTTAATTAATCCATAATTCTTTTAAAATAAACAGCAAAATATTAATTTAATGAAAAAAATATTAATGGATAACAGATTAAACAAAAATTTTCTTACTTTAAAATTGACGTTAATGTTATTACTTTCTTATTTATCTTAGTTAATTATCTTGTCGAGTTATTTGAATATAATATAATTTTCTTGTCATTTTGATAAAAAAAAAGCGCCTTATTCCATTTTTTTTAATTTGTGTTTGGTTTTCTTGTTTGAATTTATCACATCACTAGTAACTTTCTAATGAAAAAATTTCTGTTTAAACAAAATGCCAAAAAGGAGAAGTTATATGTTTACATTTAAAAAATTATCTACTTTGATTTTAGATGTAGTGATTCTTGAATAATATTTCTCAATATAAAAATTTGATAATACAATAAAAAAGTAGATATTTTAGGGCAAATCAGTCTAAAAGAGAGTAGAAATCCCAAAAGTTGTACCAGTCGAAAACAAAATATTATAATTGCACGTATATTTACAGCATTTTTTTTATCTGAGGTAAAAACCAATGATAAATATCAAAAGTATAAGTTTTAGTTAAAAGTTTTTATTACAAACATAAATAAATAAAATAAATAGTATTTCTTTAAATGTATACGACAACTTTCGAAAATTAGTATTTTTCAATTAATAGTTATTAATAATGTTCTTCAATGGCACAACAGTCCCATGGTGGGCTAAGGCCGTCTGCCTACCGGCAGATTTCGAAACATGTGATGTTTCCTTTTTATCGGCAGGGTTGTCAGCCCTATGCCCACAGCCATATTAGAATGGCACCTACGGTTTAAAGTGGATTCCGGACTACTACAAGCCCCTATGGCAACGCCGGAATTCGAATCTAAAACTTGTGGCACCAAGAGCCAGAGCGCTAGTCACTCATCAGTGAGCCCCTTATTAATGATGTAATGTTAATAATACATTAATATTAGCAAAAAGTACTAATAATTTTAAAAGTATATATTATTTTCAAACATAACAAGTAATATAAAAAAAATTAAAGTCAATTCCTACTTTTTTTTCACTCTATTGCAAAAAGTCCTTTATAAATAATTTTCATTCATTTTTTTAAGTTTACCTGGCGCCATCTATTGGTAGATATATGCAACTTAAATCTAAAAAAAAACTAAAATTAATTAATTAAATTTAATTACTGAATTAATATTTGAAAAAACTGTATAAAAAAATGTATTTGAACTTGAGTGGATGAATAAAAAGTATTTTATTAACGATTGAAAATTTGAACAAGATATATATAGGGAGAGTGTGAGCTAATAGAAGGAATTGAAAGAGTCCAAACCTAGAATATCGCATTACTTCATTGAAAAAGAATACAATTAGATCTTAGTATAAACATAAGTAATATTTTAATATACTACGAAAACTCAGAAAGATTAATCTAAAATTGCTTTAGAAACATGCTTTACCTACAGATATGTTTTGTATGCATAATGCAAATGTGCTGAATCCCATTAAGGAAGTTAATTGTCTTCTTTTTTTAATCTGACTCTACTACAGCATGTTACTCAATGGTTTACAAATTACCCGAATCTGTGGCGAATGACATCTTCAAAACAACTAATGTTTCACAAGATTTCTTAAAACGTATGTTTTATATATAAAATAAGAAACGGGTGTAAATTCCTCCCATTTTTCTTCAGCATCACCTGAACTTTGATAGATCCGCTGTACTTAGAATCGAACCGCCATCCAACTTCAACAGCTGGTTCTGGTTGTATGGATGGTTAAACTCCAATGTCTCCCGACAAAAGACGGTCATTTCGCCACTTGACACTGCGACTGGTAAGCACAGCTGAGACGAAAGTGTTACATTTTTTTTCAACCATCCGATGCAAAAAGGGGACATTGCATTCGAAAACGTATAATTCCGCTGAAATCTAAGGGAATATAGATAAGAGGGTGTTATCGATCGCCAGTTAAAGCCATTTGCCATTTTTCTTTCTGAAAATGTTAACGCTGAGAAACTCGGCATTTCTTCAAAAGGATTTGTACTGCTTTGTTTTTTCTGAGGAAGGTGATACAAGTCACTCTGTGTTATGTTGGTAAACCTTTGGAGATATTTACTTTAAAGTCCGAATCGAATAAGATATTAATGTATTATGGAATAGAAGAGATTCTTTAAGAGATATTGAACGATTTCTCACAAATACAAGGATCATGAAACATTAATTTCGAAAAATTATCCAATAATAACTTTAATAGAATTCACGTATCTTCAATTTCTCTTGAGATTATGTTGAAATGTAAATCGTGTTAAATTGTGTATACATTTCTTATAAATAGTTTAGATATTAATTTTAAAACTTTCATACTCATATTTTTTTATTTTAAATATATTACTAAAGTGCATAATTATAGTTACACAATCACCTTTCCTATAATAAATTAAGCGATATACGTTTTAGAATTAATAAAATATTAATATTTCTATTATTAACATCATATTCAAATGGTACTTCACATTCTAAATAAATTAGTTCAAGATAACCATCATTTTTAATGATGTTATACATTAGCTAACAAATTAAAAATTGTCGTCAATCTAGGTAGTATGAGACTTTAAATCATAAAAATTCAAATTAAATAAAAATATTCAAGCATTTTTTAAATAACAATATCCTTAAATGTTCTTTCTAACTCTATTGTGCTGTACGACTTATAATAAGGATATTACTTTATTGAAGTTTACTTTTTCTCTAATGCAGAAGTTATGGGAAAGTCTTTGCAATGTTTAATTTCTTAGAACTCTAGAGTTCAGTGAATGTATTTATATTAAGACAAATATTTTTTTAATAAAATGCTAATAATATTTAAGAACACATATGATTTTAACTTAATTCAATAAGACCCCCTTATATAGCCTTAAGATGTTATCTTGAGGCTATATAATGGGTATAAGTGAAACAGAATAATTTTTTAAGATCGCCATTCTAAAGACTTTCACCAGTTGTAATTTGCAATAATTCCCCAATATCCCGCGCATTTATATTATCCAATCCTTACCATTATAGAATTTAACAATTTCTTCGACATCAACAACGGATTCCCTTATGCCAAAATCCTTGTTTAACACCGACTATACATTCTTCCTAACTCATTTCAAACATTTTTCGATCACAAAATTCCATGAAATATTGATATTGTCTACAGCATTCATGATATTATAGTTTCTACCAAAAGTCTTTTCTGGATTTACTATCACTCCAACGGTTTTAGTTGTCAGTTGTCAGTTGTTGGGATGTCCGTCACAGATAATAAGCTTTAGGATTTCCGCGTATTACTGAGGCAGTGTTATGTGGGGTATTATTGTATATTTAAATTTGTTTCAGACTTACTTTTAGTTCAATTAATAATTTAAAAATTCATTAATATTTCAAATAATTTAAAATTTTAATACTTCATTTTCCTTACTATAATTAAATTATGCTTAAATTACTCCTTCTAAAGCTTCAAAGTTTTTAAATGATGTTTATGATAATTTTGATAATTTTAAATCTTATGGAAAAGATAGAAGTATACTCTTTCTGTTCATTCATATACAATTTTTAGTAGTTTCAATGTGATGGTATTATTTATTTTTGGATAAATTTGATATACATGAAACCGCTGTTTTACAGACTGTCACTTTAAAATTGTGGTGCAATTTATTTAATAATAAGATTTAAGCAAGTTGATTTAGGAAATAGAATATTTAAGTCCTCAAAGTACGGTTTTTAGTGTACAACGTACATTATCAGACGTACATAAAAATGCAAAAGCCATAATAAAATAAATAACCAATTTTTAAATTTTAAAGCAAAAATTACGGACTACCCTGGATGTTGTATTGTTACATAGTTATATGTTCTCTAAATTGAAGTAGTTATTGAAATGGTTGAAGCGCAACAGTATAAAGTCATATTCTGGACAAACTACTAATACAATGTGAGCTGTATTTCAAGTATTCAAATGTACGTTTCATCTAAGAGAAGACGAAATAAAGAAACAAACCCCGGTCTTTTCACCAAGTGTCGCTGAGGAACCATCCATTCCCAAACTAATTCACAGGTTGGGCAGGAAAATGAAAAATACACGGAGCTTTTCAAGCCAAAACAATTTACCGAGGAAAAGGTTCTTTAACTGAATTGAAGTGAAGGCTCCAAAGACGAAAACTCTTTTTCGCAAGTTACGGCAACAAATTAACGCCGAAGAGAAAATATACAGACATACTATCATCCATCAACGGGCTCTTTCACTTTGACAGCTGAAACTTCCGAGACCTGCTTTGACAGCTGATTCGCAAACTCGGCTGTACTGTCGGGAAGTGCAGCTGAAATAGGGAGCGAAAGCTTCCAAGTAACAGTTTCTTGTTTTTGGTGTGGAAAGTGCTAAACTTGGGATAATTCAAAACATTTTTCAAACCGATATATCAACAAAATATATCTACCTTTGCGGACACATACGAAAAGAAATGGGTTTGAAGCCGACACTCGTAACTTCAGAAAACAAAAATAAACAAACAAAACTGAAAATAAAATCCAATAGTTTTTCTTCGGTAAAAAATGTGTTGAAACTTAAAAAACGTTTCGGCTTTTAATACTTGTTTTTCCCTGTACAAGACGGATGTTTCAGTAAAAAAGAATTATGTGTTTTCTGTAGGATTAGGAGTCGTTATTGTTTGATTTTTATGGTCACATACCGTATAAACTGAAATTTAATGCCAAATGATATATTACCATTTTTTTTAATAATGAATAACAAAACATGTAAAGACCTTAACAAAATAATTTGGGTGTCATATAAAAGTTTTTATTCCAATCTATAACAAATAACGAATGCATAATAATGAATGAGCAGTTTAACTTTCGTTTAATTAGCTACAATTTCAATTTATTAAATTGCAATCTTCTAAAATATCTATTTACGTTACAGAAATGATCCATTTAGATAAAATTTGAAAACAGAATTCAATTTAGATTTCCTTTTAAATTAATAAAACTCATTTACTTCAATAGACATATAAAAAGAATTTATACTGGATATTGGCATGCAATTAGATAAATCTAATTATTGAGACGTAATTTAATATTTGAGTTAGACTAATCATTTTTGATTTACTTAGCAAAGCACTTAAAGCTTGCATTTCCGTTACAATTTATTTTCAGCCGTGTTGTTGTGTATTATTTTTTTTTTCATTAGTTAAATTATGCATTTAAGTAGCGTTATATATTTAAAATAGCTTTACAATGTCATGGAATAGCATGTAATTATTACTGCCTTGTAGTTAATTAAAGCAAATTTTGACTCAAGTTCATTGAGTGAAGGAGTGAGGTTTAATGTATTTTTTGTTAAACATCAGTGCGCCTCGTGTTCCACTAATGTATACCATGAACATCACACCGATGGGCAATGATGGGAAGGAATTGGGTTCCGGGAGGATTTTTAGGAGTAAATGACCCCCATTTGCATATTGTATGGGAGAAAACTCTGAAAGCTCTCATCAGGTATCCTGGCTATCAATGAGAGGCGTTTTATACACATTATCACAATCGCCATCAAGTTAACTCGTTTTTGAAAGTAGTGACTGCAACGGAATGCTGGCAGCAGATTAGAACTGGAGCCCTCAGCATGTTAGTAGCGCATTGTACCGTCAGGCCCCAAGTAATTATACTCAATTAATGCAATTAATTAATTAATACCCCGATTTAATACAGAAAGCCCTTCATTATCATATATATGAATTAAAAGTTTCAATAACATGAAAAAGACTTGTATTTTAGGTTCAAACCTAGAGTTGAAAAAATTAGTTATAATATATATACATATATATTTGTTTATTTATCGCAGCATTCAAGAAATTTCATTTGTACATTTATTGATTACCATTTTAATATATCAAGGAACTAAATATACAAATTTAATCAAATTAAATATAAACTAAATTTATTTTAAATACACACATAAGCAGAACAATTCAAGATTATGCATGTAAGTTATTTACCACTGCTATAAAATAACTCTCACGCTAAAAGGAGTCAATTAAACTAAACATACTTCTGCGAGAGAGACTCTTTTTATTGCGAGAATACAAAAATAAAAAACTGCTCAGCGCAGTCATTCTCATTCTGGCGCATTATTTCCTTGAAAATAAATCTTTTCCAGCACTTCCAACGCGATTCGCAACTCACTAGAGCTCTTTCCAATTACATGTCACCTTAATCAGAAATCAAAGAAGCGAGAAAAGACTAGATGCCGCGTCGAGTACCCACAATTCAATTATTTTCAATAATTCTCTTCTATGAAGACATTATTAAGAAGTGGTGTTCCCCGCCTTTCCGACGATTGCAGTTTAAAAGTCGAACATAAGCTTCCTTTTCTCTTTCCAGAAAAAGAGCCAAATATCGATCAGATCGAAAATCAATTTTAGGGTAACTTCAGAAATAACCACGTTGAAATGGTAACCTAATTGCCTTTGTCAGGGAACATCTACAGCAACCGTCATGATGGAGTTTTTCGAGGTGTAAAATCAATCTTTTCGTGTTAAGGCTCCGGCGTCTTTTTCTACTTTTATTTACTCCGAGGAGTGGCCAGCGACTCTATCTTTGGGCTGTGCACTTTAAGAAGGAATATCTCAAGCAACCTTTTATTGAGCTTGGATAACAAAACACACAATGAAGAAGTTGAAAAATCAGTTGTATTTTTTAAAGTTTACCCATAGATACCAAATCAGCCTGATTCAGTCACACACAGATGAAATGTTCTGCAAGCCATTTTATGTCTTAAAAATACAACAGTAGAAATCAGTACGAATTGCAGAGGTAAAAATCAGCACTAAATTAATGTGCAGATTACTATACTTGATGACACCAAAAGTTGATTGTATTAGATACATTACAAGCAAGATGCTTTCGTAGAAAAATATAGTATTTCAGACATAACATTTTATCAAAACATGTACTATAACTGGATTCGACAAATTTTGAATGAGAAAATTGATGAGCCTGTATATTTCGCAAGATAAAATAGGGAACAAATTTTTCAAAGTGAACAAATTCCTGTTTTTCAATTGATGTAAATATATATATTAAAATGTATAATATAATATAGACGAATATTTATTATCCTAATTATAATTTACATTACTTTCAATTTTACTCAATTACGAAAAGTTTGTGACGTATAAGGACGAAAAGTTCATTGACAGTGCATACTTTTAACTGATCAGTATTTAATTGAGTTTTTGCCAACTACTCCAACAACTCATGAACTAAACTTTGGCACATAATTGCTAATATAGGCGTCAAACATATGATAGAACCAAAAAAAAAATCTTACTTCTGCGCATACATTAGTTTTAGTTTATTGTAATATTAGTAGATACAACTATCCAAACTATTGCGGAACTAGACCAAAAAGGATTTCAATAAGAGAAAAACCAGTGTGAGAAAAGAATATATTGTATACATACAATTGCAAGTATAATTAAATATAAACATGTGCAATAATTTGTTACACCGTCTTGTTACTAATTTTAACTTACATTCTTGATTTCTATACTTACAGTTATTTCTGGAAGTAGTAATGTCATAAACATCTTTGGTTCGATTCAATGAGGAACTATTTATTAAACTATTCCAGTGGTTTATCATTGTCACATAAGATGTGATTAAAGTATTTTCACAGGAGTTGTATTTTAAGAACTTCAGTATCAATGTTTACAGAATAAATAATTAATTACATAAATTTTTTTTTTGTTTTGTTTAGAGATGTCAGGCTTTTTTGTGTTACAGAAGGTAGAATACCGTATATTTGAATTAATAAGTACAAAAAATGTATAGAAATAGCAATTATCCTCTTAAGAAAGTGCGGCATTTTAAAATGAAGCTAGAACATCAATCTTCTTCATTGGCGAAACAGCTCCATGGTGGGCCAAGGCCGTCTGCCTACTGGCAGACAGAACATCTATCTACCTTCTATAAATACTAAAAAAGCTAATATAGTTGTGTAAAAAGAAACTGAATGAACCAGTTTTAAGTTCGAAGTAACATGAAAATCAATTAACTTAAAAAGACATTGGTTAAGCGAAAACGTTTATAAAAAAATTATTTCTCAACGAAAATTTAAACAAGTTAATTAAAAATAGCATTGCATAAAGTAAAAATATAAGTTTTGAAATATTAATACATATTCATGGATTTGAAATTAGCATTCATAGTTTCCAATATTCAAGCAAACAAAATTGCATATATTTTATTTATTTGATTGCTTTAAGATTAACTTTCTTACTCAATTAAAATTATTATTCAAAATGCAATTATTGGTTATTGATGTTCTAACAATTTAAACTAATTTATTTGTTCCATTTCAAACAATAAAAATACCACTTACAACAATAAAAAATTGTATTTATTATTTTATGATTAATTTTTTTACAATACTAAACATTAATTAATTAGTTCTTCATTAAAAATAAAACTCTGAAATAATAAATTACGTCAAAGATTTCAACTATCTAATTGTATAATTTAAATATAAATACGATACATAAATTAATTTCATGTTTAATTATTTTAATATAAATCTACTTTCACTTATCTCATCTTATTATCTACTCAATATCTTACAAATGTTAATAATACTCATTAGGCAGGGATTAGAAAAAAATCTTTGATATCGTATATAAAAGCGTATATTAATATTCTTAAAACTTTAATTGCTTTATCTAGTTTTCTATTAATTTCTTATAAACTATTGGACAAAAATATCAATCGATACTATTTTTAATAACAATGAAAATATATAAAAAAAAACTATTTACCAGAGTTAAGATTTCGAAATTTTTCCTTACTGGTAATCAATGAAAAAATCTTAGACAAAAAAAAATCTTATTATTCAATATTATAAAAAGAAAATAATTTAAACTTGGAAATAATTTTTAGAAGTTCACTAGTTATTATAAGCTTAATTATTAATTACGATTTTAATATTATTATATTAATAGCCCAAATGAAACCAATAACCAATTACACACATTAAAGTTTACCATCATTATAAGCAGAGATTCAAAATCTAACAATGACACTTAATACAATAATAAAAAATAAAGAAAGGAACTCCATCCGATGAAGAAACATTTTCCGCAGATAACTCGTATTAAAGTGTGAGATGTAATAAGCGTTTTCAACACAGTATTGTCAAGGGATAATAAATAGAAATTCCTCACTAACTTTGTCCGAAGTTCGGAATCATTTGTCTTAGGGCGGTCAGTGTGTGTCCCCACGGAAGCATTCGATCGCCACGCATTCGCCATCATATTTCTTGTCACGTACATCAAGCGGATTCGAGAGGGTGCTACTTGATGGATCACTCGACCACCCCTTTGGGTCTAGGGACTTCGAAGGAATGGACCTCGATACTTCATTATAAATGCGATACATAAACAGGGTGATCTCGTTCTTTCTTATATACTAACCGCAAAAAGTTATTTTAACTGGAAACAATCATGATACTACGATGATGATTAATTTCTTGAAAATAGCGTATTATTTTTTTTATAATGCAGCGTTAAGTTTATTTAATTTGTAAACTAAATAGAAGTACTTAAAAAAAGCATATTTTAGCTTTTTTTTTTTTAATTTTGAAAGAAATAGACCTATTATTATTTGGAAGTAAGATACACTGAGTTACATAATATATTTTGAGACTCGATATAAATAGCTTCTAATTCTATAGTTCTGCTTTGAATGCTAATTACCATGCTATGACTTAAACAATAGTTTCCATGCATGGCAGTTTTCAGAGAAAAAGATTCCAACTTTAGATTCCGCAACTAAGAATTGATAGACGCCGACAATGATTCCTCACAATAAAGTCTTATAATAAGTTTTTATTTTCTTGCTGTCAATGTATACCCCCGAATTAAATTTCTCTAAAAATTTCTACAGAATTAAAATTTGATCCTCCCTTTTTTTTGCTGTAGTTTAGGAAAAATTGAACTGTTCTGCAGACAACTTTTATAACAAGGCTGATTTTTATTGGGCTGCCAGAGGGCTCATGGCCGATAAGGCCTCCACCCCGACGTAGGGAAAAAAAAAGGAAAAACCTCGTTTTTATACTGAAGCCTTCAATGCAAGCATTGAATTTCACAAATTATGTCCCTTTTTCTGTTCATTGATGAAGAGTGAAAGCCCCAGCTTTAAAACAATAGACACTTATTTAGATTTTTACATCCTTTTGAAGTTTAAAACTATTTAAATCGAATAAATTATTTATAAACTTTAATTCCATATGCAATTAACGAAAATCGTCCTGCCCGAAGGCGTTCGAGATCCAAATTATAATGAAATTACTTTTGAAATTTTAAAATTGCTTCTAATTTAACATCACATTTTACCCACTTTAAATATGCACAATTTAAAATTATTTTATATAATATTGTTGTTTTCAAATGCCTGGCACTTTGATCTGAGATTAATCATGTTTGAAATTATTTTGAAGATTGAACCAATTTAAAACGAATTAAAGATTTATAAACTTTAATTGCATATATGAATCTAAATTGTAATAAAACTTCAGCCAAAATTTTAAAATTGTTTCAAATTTATTATGGTATTTTAATTTAATTATAACATGAATAATTTTAAATTATTTCATACATAAAATATTGTTGCCTACAAATCCTCTGATAAATTTACAATTTACCAGATGAGAATTTCAAACATTTAAAAATTATATTCTTTTATTATTTAAGTTGTTTCCATTTCTCATTTTTATTATTTAAATTATTCTCATATCTCATTTTTACTATTTAAATTATTCTCATTTTTACTATTTAAATTATTCTCATTTTTACTATTTAAATTATTCTCATTTTTACTATTTAAATTATTCTCATTTTTACTATTTAAATTATTCTCATTTTTACTAGTTAAATTATTCTCATTTTTACTAGTTAAATTATTCTCATTTTTACTACTTAAATTATTCTCATTTTATTCTCATTTTTACTACTTAAATTATTCTCATTTTTACTACTTAAATTATTCTCATTTTTACTACTTAAATTATTCTCATTTTTACTACTTAAATTATTCTCATTTTTACTACTTAAATTATTCTCATTTTTACTATTTAAATTATTCTCATTTCTCATTTTCTATTTAATTTATTCACATTTCTGCCAACTCTATTTAAAATAATTGAAGTGTGGAATGAATGAAACACTCAAATTACATTCGTACTCATGACTAAATTCCAAACTAGAGATAATTTCTATTTATTCTAAGCTGCAAAAATCAGAGACTTCACAAACAGTACATTAAAAAGAAGGGCTAACTTTTTCCACAATTACCGCTGGTTTAAACCAAATACGTGAATAGCTTTTGTCTTTAAACAACGAATACTTTTTTTGAAAAGTCTGGTACATAAATCTCTCTTCGCCGGACTTTCTTTTCTCAAATTCTTTTCTCTATCTCGACAGGAAACAAACACATCCCCCCAGAACAAATACCCTGTGGTAAAAATGGCGTTGAAAAAGAGACGGATGAAGAGCAAGGAATATAAAAATATATCTACTTTTCCGAGCAGAGTTGCAAAATGGAATGTGCTGAATAAAAAATACCGTTCTAGTGGCCTGGTAATTGCCAGCTTCCCTTAATTGCTCGAAGAAGCCTCATAAAAAAAGAATGGAAGTTTGCTGTAGAGAGGAAGATTTCTCTCTTGCAGTATCATTCTCGTCTCTTTATCTCCTGGGGGAGCCTTGCCTCAAGAGAGCTGATGAACTTCCCCAACATCAAACCACCAATCAGCGATCTTTAATCTCGTCCCAGGCGTCCATCAGCTTAATGAAGAGTCCTGAAATAATGAAATTTTCGAAACAATGAATCATTAAGTGTTGCATCTCTTCTTCGTGGGTGTCACAAACTTTCCCGAAATGAAGTCAAATAAAAGTTCAGTGTCAGACAGTCAGCATAGAGCTGGCGAGATGGATCGGAAATTAGAAATAACTGCCCGATTTATGTCTTTCAAATATAGCTTGATGTATAAAATGCCTGTTTTAATAAAATTTGAAAAATTAGCATTACGAAATATAATGTATGAATAACAATTTCTTAGTATTTTATTCGAAGTTAAATTTGTAATATAAATTTGTTTACAAAATCAATATATGCAGGAATATATATGAAATTAATGCCTCGGGTAAATTAGAAATGTTTAAAAACTTTATGTAGTTATAAAGTAGTTGAATCTTTATCTGTGCGTCTGTGTCTAACCCTCAGTGTCCTGCAGTGTAGGACGGTCATCCAATGAGTAATCTAGTCATGAATAGAGGGAAAGGGGTAGCTTCTGTTGTCATGGAGCAGCCATAGGTAGAAGTCTGACTTGGCTCCCCATCGTTGTAGCAGGGCAGTGCCTTCCGGGAGGACTTTTAGGGGGAACTACCTCGCATTTGCGTATCGTAGGAGAGAAAACCTGGAAAACTCCCACCAGGTAGTCCGACTAACGAGACTAGATGATGAACATCACAAACGTCATTGAACGCCCTAATGCTCACCAGTGGCGCACGGTGCCACGAGTCGGAAATTGTATCTTTAAAATAGCAATACCTTAATTTTTGTCAATTAGTAAAATTATATATTAACTGTATTGAAAAAAATTGAATTTGAAATGAAACTTACAATATACAAATTTTATTACCATGTCGATGTGCATGCATGTTTAAAAAAATCTTACTAACACACTTCAATAGTTTTGGAAATTATGCTGATCAATAATATCTTACGGAATCCTTTAATAAAATCTATATCATAGAAATAGCCATTTTATATGAAATATTGCACATGCAGAAATATTACAACAAAAAATAATTATTTTATATTAATTATCGACAAAAAAAAATTCTGGTTAAAATGGGAAAGTTTTAGTTTAAATACGGGGCTACAAAATAAGAATTATTTCTTGTAACATTCTGAAGGAGCATCCTTTGGATATACCTTCTATGAGATGGAATAATCTCCTCTTCCTGAAGTTAATTGAAACACATTTTGTTGCGTGTTAAGAGAAAGAGGAAAGCTACTCTAAAATGAATCCTTAAATGAAGAACATATAGCGAAAGTCGATATCGAACTATATTTAAAGTAGATATGTACATCTTCGTTCTTTTATTTAATAAACAGCTTAAGCCTCAAATATTTTTTAACAGATTATTCCATTTAACATACTACTGTGTCCAAAAAGTAAGACCAATTTTCGATTTAATAAGTGCATTGTGTGCGGAGGGAATTACTTTGAAGGCGATGAAATAAATTTTGAAGAATAAACAGAGTTTTTGAAAAAAAAATAATTGGTCTTACTTTTGGGGCAAAGTAGTATACAAAGACAACAAATTATATTGAACCCAACTCTCTTTTAAAAAATTCTTGCAAATTATTAGCATCAATATATGTATTTGATATTTTACAACATACAGGATACATTTTTTACAATTCCATGAAATTTTTTAAACTGTAAATATTAAAAATAAACTAAAGGGAATATATTTTAACGATTCACACGGAAAATACGTTATTTTGTTCAAATATAAATCAACAAAAATAATGTTTCGTTCACATGTTAAAAAACAGCAAGCATAATTCTAGAAATTCACTCATTGCTTACAAATGCGACATTTCCTCTCTTTACCACGAAACATAAAATGTATCTTGGAAAAAATAAATGCATAATTATTTATTCTTAAAATGAAACATGATGATCCTAATATCTTAACATGATCCATTTTGATGTGATACCCACCATCCTAAAAAATATCCCGTTACAGATAAAAGGATGCCACAGTTTAAAAAAAACTGCAGAAATGTCATTCAGTCTCAAACATTAATGAGCGGCCTTGTACTCCGTCAAGGTCTCTCTAAAAACTCAGCACTTTGAGCTATCTAATCATTTCTTGTGCACGTGTATGCTTGTTATTACTTGCGGAAGAATGAGTAGTGAATATATAACATTTAACTAGGATACGACACTTTCTAATTTTGGGTTGTTTACAATAACAACCCGACTTGTGTGAACTTGAATTACCCTTGATTTTTTTCGGTTGGCTATACTATTTTCCGCTAACTTTATCTTACTGTGAATTGTTTTCGAAGAGAATTCTACGATCGAAGATTATTTTGCTATACGTTTTCTAACCTTTAAAAATAAACCTTAATTCTATCCTCTTCAATACACTTTTATCAATAGATATTTTGATTAATCTCCTTAAGAATTTTTTTAAAATTTGGCTCATAAATTTCATCTTTTCTAGTGTGTTTGGATTGAGGGAAACTTTCAACGTAGACAATGTTTCCTTTTTTTTTTTCCTTTATTGTGAAGCATTTTTTTTTATTTTTATTTTTGTTGTTGTTGTAAATATTTTTATGAAGGAAAAGTAGATTTTTTTTTCTTATTTTAAAAGAAAAACAATTTTTTTTTCAAAATAATTGTAGTACATTTTAAGTTAGTAATCGGCAAACTTTTTTGATGGTGTACTCCTAAAACGAAAATAATAAGAGTTACACTCCCACATAATTATATATACATATATTTATATTTGTGTGTATGTAAAGTCAAAAATCGAATTATTTATTTTAAACACTATAAAATTACAAATTGACATTCTGAAATAGAATCGAATGCGAGAAATGTGTTGTTGTGACTGTATCCGCCAGCGCGGGGAGGACACCCCATGCCTACTCATGGATGGAGGGAAAGGAGCATCCATAGTGATGGAGCACCCGTAGGTAGAAATATGACTTGGCTCCGAGTCGTTAAGAAAGAGATCAGTGCCTTCCGAGGAACTTTTAGGGGGAATTGCACCGCGTTTGCGTATCGTAGAGTAGAAAACCCGAAAAACTCCCACTAGGTAACGTGACAAAGTACATCAATATTTTAGATTTGTATTTATCTTACATCTCAGTTCTGTCTGTTTGAAGTAGTCGTATAGGTATGTTAAGTTACTCATTTTCCATTCTATTTCTGCCTGTACAACATATACAAGTTGATTTCAATCCAAGGGGTCAATATTATTTTCTTATTTAAATACAAAATGTGTATGAGATGTATTTAAAGAAGAGACAAACTAAGCATTGGCCGTAGGTGTACGCGGAAAAAAATTATATTTCTTTTTTATCCCATTTGACAGATAGCAACATCTAGACCAAGTCCAAGAATCCGTGTGGTCTCATGGAAGGAGGGCAGCTTCTGTTGTTAAGGAAACCCGTAAGTAGAAATCTGACTTGGCTCCATGACGCTTAAGAAAGAGGACATTGCCTTCCGAGGGGACTTCTATGGCTAACCCACAGTTGCGTATCGTATGGGAGAAAACCCGGAAAACTCCCACCAGGTAGTACGACGAATGAGGCAAGATGCTGAACATCACAAATGCCATCGAATCTCTTCGTTGTTTGAAACAGTATCTACAACAAAGCCGCCAGCAGATTGAACCTCCGCTCTAATGCTCAGAAGCGGCGCGTGTTGCCACTGAGCCATGAGTTGGACACGAAAAAAAAATATTTGAAGTGGAATGTTACTTTTAGAGTAAAGTTATATTTTGAAATTTACATTATAATTGAAAAGTATTTCATACTAGGATTCGAGCTATAAATGTAACTGAAGAATATAAAGAATATCCACAAAAATATTGGTTACATTTGAGAATTTTTCACTCATATGTGATGTAAGTACAAAATTCTTTTAGAAAACTGGTATATTTGGACACAGTGGATCTTCGCTCGAAAAAATCCTACAATCTGTAAATTTATATTTTAAATATTTCAGAATAAAATATTCTAGGAGCGACAGAATATACAATCTAGTACGTGATGACTTTCATAGACCAAAAAATATTGCTTTTTATTTCAGAAGACTTGTCATACAGCTGACATATTTTACCGTGTGTTTGGTGGAAGGAAAAAACGATCAATCGATCTTCGCCATATAATCAGAGAGGATAAATATTTTAGAAGCAAGGCGTTTTATTTTTCCGTATACTCCAAACTTTCTTAGTTAAAAATCGTGAGGGTTTGCAATCCGTGATTCGGGTTAAATCTGCAGTAATGGTTGGAATCTCTTTTTTTGCTTTGCTTCAACTTTTCTTAAGGAATAGCAGCGAAACTAAAGTAAAAAAAAAAAACAGTAACTTTGTCTTCTCAACTTGAAAGCTTGTAAACACAATTTATAAAAATGCTAGATTGAGATTTTTTCTCCCCTTTATTCTTTCGAAGCCACGTTTCAGAACAAAATAATAGAAAACAATTCGAAAGCAAAAGCTAAAAAGAAATTTTATTTTCGCTGTTGAGTTAAGAGGGTTTCTGTAATTCTCGAACCGTTTGATTAACCGTCGTTTAAATTGTTTCGTCTACGTGATCGAAAATTTATAGGTGGGAGCAATTTTGTAAATTTTATCGTGGAAAATCCGAAACAAATAACTAGATAAGAGGCAATACAGGTTTAATTATACATGTTTAGAAAATAATTAATTGGTTATAATTTTCAAAACAATAATGTTAAGAATATTTTAATTAAAAGTACATTTCACAAAAGTTGTTCAAAAATATAAAGACACTGCATTACATTGAATAATTCACGACTTTTGTGCTTCAATCTGTCTTGAGTACATTTTTCTAACTAGCAGTCACAGATTTTTCCTATAATTGTGTATACAAATATAATGAAATTATAAATAATTAGTCGTTTACAATTTTAATGCAGTATTGTTGAATTTTAAAAATAATTAATTGTTTACAATTTTAATGTAGTGATGTTGAGCAATACTTTTGTTTAAAATGGTATATTTCACAGCAATTGTTCCAAAATATAAAGACACTTACGGCTTTTGAGTTTGAATCTGTCTTTGCATACATGTTTCTAACTAGCAGTCTCTGACTTTTCCAAATAATTTATATACAAATATTTAAATTAATTATAAAAAAAATGGGGAAATTATATTTATTTTACGAATAACTAATTGTTGATAATTTTAATGTAGATGTATAATTTTAATGTAATGTTGAGCAATGTATTTGTTTTAAATTCTACATTTCACAGCAATTGTTCCAAAATATAAAGTCACTCTGCATAAATGAATTATAAAATATGGGGAAATTTTACTTGTTTTAAAAATAAATAATTGCTTAAAATTTTAAAGCAGTATCGTTGTGCAATATTTTTGTTAAAAATAGTGCATTTCATAATAATTGTTTCCAAAATTTTTTAGCTACTGTAATTAATCTATGTGAAAGAAAAATGTATCTTTTCTTTTCTTTTGATTTCTTTTACTTTAAGTTTAAAGCAAATGATTATACTCTCAGATTAAAAAAAAATCAAAATTGGCGGTGAAGTTGCATAAGAATTGTATTTCGATGTTTTTTACAAGGTGCATTACGGGAAATGTTTTTTTTTTTTTTAATTAATTTGTTTCAATATAAACAAATTGATTAAAATATAACAATGTTATTATATGTTATGTTAATGTTTATTATATATTAACAATATATAATAAACAAAAATAAGCATTAAAATTAAATTTGTAAAACGTTTTATTTGGTATTTTACGGAATGAATACTGTTCTTAATATTTTAAATAAAGTTCTTTTTGATTAAAAAATTTATTTGCCTCGTTTTTAATAGTTAAATAAATTTAATATTCTGATATAAAACCGTATTATTTGCTCAATTAAGTTTAATCATTGAAACAAAACTCCGTTCTTTAAATAACAAAACAATTTTCAAACAAAATGAAAATAAAATTTTTAAGCTACGATACTTTTTCTCTAAAAAGTAAAGAGAATAAAAGCTTTATTTGGAGCAGAAACTTTTTCTCTTTGGATCGGATTACATCAGATCGCATCAGAATAATAAAATAAAGTTTCGTAAAAATTATTACAAAGTAATAAATAAAATAATTTGTTTTCAATCTATTTTTTTAGCAAGATTGTAGCTAAATCATTTTTCTTTAGTTAAGAAACAAGATGTAATGAGAAAGGTAAATGTATAAAGATAATAAATACATAAATATTGCATTTAAATATGATTTCGTTAAATAGCATTGTTTCACAACTTTATTTAATTATTATTTTTAAAACAAAAAAATGTATTAAAGCATAAACATTAATTTATTAGAAAATTTAATAGGGGATTTAATATGTTAGGGTGTTTAAACGGTTGAGGAAATGTGTACAAAAGTCTGTATACTTTCTTATTAGCTAAAGAGAAGACTAAATTTTTTTTGCATAGATATAATAATACTCTACACAAACAAAACGCATACTTAACGGCGATTGTTAAAACTAACAATCGTTAATTAAAAGTAACGATTGTTAGTTTTATGAGACTGAGAGCAAACAGCGGAATTGTTTACTTAATAGAAAAGCCTTATCGATGTGGAATCAAATTTTCTTCTTTAGAAAACTTCATGCTAGTTAGGAACAGCCTAGTTACATAAGGAAGAAAACAAAAAAAAATGACTTGACGGATTGATATTTAATTGATACGAATGCATTTTTATTCAGTGTCTTCTTTACCATTGAACATTTTGGCCACTCACCTAGAATCCCTTTCATTTAGTCATCGTATTAGTCACAAGTACAGAGAGCGAATATTTCGGTACTAACATGTTAACTCGACTTTAAAAGAATATTTGAAGTAAGCATTCATGTAACATCCATAGCCCTTTTCTACTGCATTGCTTTCTGTTTTATGATTTTTAACATCTGTAGAAATCTGCTCCTTTACTAAGTAGCATCCATGATGACTACATTAGTATATATATGTCAGCACGAAGATCTATAACATTGGATATTACACAAAATATCAAATCAAATTGGGGGGAGGAGTTGTGATTGCTATTTCATAACACTATTTTGCAGAACAGGATGTGTTTTGAATGTTTTGAGTCCAAGTGATTCGCTACTAGAATAATCGACAAGTAGTCGATTCAGCTTTAGTCAAGGTGTGCTACATTTAATTAACATCTTGTAACCAACATTTTCGACCAACACCCCCGCATTCTTCTCTCTTCCCTCCAAGAACACAAAAGAAGCTTATTTCAAGGTTTATCGTGCCCGTGCCCATCCCCAGCATAGACACGGAAGTTTTAACTTGGGCACTCTTGCTTTGTTTCGAATCTATTCACCAGACCACCCCGAATCTATTGTGTCGGATCGAAACCAAGAAAAATTGACCCCACGCAAGGAATCTGTAAAGAAGTTTACTCTGCTTGAGAACTTTCATCGCCAGAAAACACATTTTCGTTCCATCTATCAAGGTGTTCGTGACTTCCACCCCACCGTTTCCCACAGCAACGAGGATGCACTAGATGGACGTAATTGAGAATTAGCTTTCTGATTCAAAAATTTGATGAAAGTTTTGCCGAATCCGATTGGCTTTCCTCGAGCAATAAAAAACTCCTTCGATATTTGCCATTTTTTTTCTTCTTCTTTTCGTATTTTAAATTTCGGATTTAATTCATGAAAGATGGTTAATAAGTATACGCATTATGGACTATTATTGACCAAATTGTATTATGGACTATTATTGACCAAATTGTATTATGGACTATTATTGACCAAATTGTATTATGGACTATTATTGACCAAATTGTATTATGGACTATTATTGACCAAATTGTATTATGGACTATTATTGACCAAATTGTATTATGGACTATTATTGACCAAATTGTATTATGGACTATTATTGACCAAATTGTATTATGGACTATTATTGACCAAATTGTATTATGGACTATTATTGACCAAATTGTATTATGGACTATTATTGACCAAATTGTATTACGGACTATTATTGAAAAAACATTAAATCACATAACAAGCATCTTCCAATTAACAGTAAAAAAAATGCAAAAAAAAAAAATGATAATGAATACAAGTTTAAAAAAGTATATATGTCTTTAAATAAGTTTCTTGATATTAAGAATATCTTTATTTAATTCTTTAAGATGAATATTATAAATATTTTTTATTCAAGACCTATTTAAGTTTACATGTTTGGTTGTCATATAAATTAAGATTAAAAAAGAGTAAAATAATTTTGTACGGTATGTAGTTTCCAAATTGGCTATGTATCTTTTAAAAACATCAGTCGTTTTGCTTCTTATAATGTATTCGTGTAACGAATAAAAAACAATTCTAAACTAAAAAGTAGGTAAAGACATTTTTACACTGTATATATAGTGTTAGGTTCTCATTGTATTGTAACAACGTTTCCAACGTATAAGCTATGTTCAAATTTGGCATTTTTCCATATAATTGACCCTACTATTAAAATTACTACACCACGATGTCAGCAAATAAAAAAGTGAAATCGTACAACATGCTATGGCATGAAACTAACAAGCATTTCGACGCAGGCTCACAAACCAAATAAGAGCAGCGCCAGTTGCAAAATATAAAGCTTGCTGCCCCCAATCCCATTTAGATACTAAGATCGTATGTCTCTGAACGTCAGCCAATCAGTAACCTGGTAGCAGATATCAGTGCGACGATGTCTGCAGCATCAAGGAACGTCAGTACGGCGGCCATTTAGGTGGCTTCCTTAGAATTTGAGACAGATACGCTTACAGTAACGAATGTGCGTTATACTACACGTTAAATGACGACGATATTTCAGACGAATTCCGGCCGCTCTCCAGATTTGTCACACTGGTCAATGGTTTCCAAGAGACGTCAGAACACCACTCGTCACCGAGTGCGTTTGAATAACATTGGTGTATTGAATGGTTTGCTAGTATCTTTTAGCTAAACTCTATCAACTAGATAGTCAATCAAATTAGAACTGTTATAGTTGGCATAAAGCTAAGTGCTTTACTCGTATCTTCAGCAAACCCCTGTCGATTAGATGGCCATTCTGATTAAAATTATAATTTTAAAGGGTTGTGAGCACGGATTTCTGTATGCTCTGTATTTCTTGAAATACAGGTCAATTTTGTCATGGCATCGTCCTCTTATTATGAAATAAATAGATTATGATGTTTGCTTTCGCAATTTTAATAGCTAGTAGTGAATATAAATATGCAGTTTGTGCTTAGTTATCTATTTCTAGTTTGATAAAAAAAATAATTTACAAACAAAGAAACGAACATGCATATATATATTTTTTTGCAGATATTGAATGAAACCAAACGTTATCTGATGAGTAAAATACATTTTAAATTTTTAAATTAAAATTTGATAACGATTTATTGCCCATTTTACCAACGTAACCTAATTTTATTTCTTTAAGAAATTATGTCTTTGACTTCTAATTTAAATGGTAAAACATGTGTATAAAGTCTATAAGAGAAAAGATAATGCAAATGAGATTTTGATACTTCTGACTTAAAGAAAATATGATGGCTGCGCTAAGCTATTTTTCATTTTAATATGTTGCACTGACATTTTTCAATTTTTAAAAATCTTTTCTCCATTCCAAACTCTAATCTTTTTTTCATTTCCTGTCACATTTCATCAGGTTTTGTCAATTTCAAGCTTTTTATGCGTCACGTATGTTAAAATTTGTACTGTTTTCTCTTGCTTTTTCGGGTTGTATATTTTATTTTATGCCTGTTTATTACATGTTTTATTTATATTATGTTTTCTAGATAAGCCAGTTTTTTCTTGGGTTCGCTTCCTAATATTCATATGTTTCTATTATCATTTTAGCAAGTGAATTAAATAGAGAAATATGTGTTTTTCTTTCTGTGTGTCAAAAAAATGTGTTTTAAAACGTGTCAAAGGAAAGGTAATAAATGACCAATGCAGATATGTTAAAAATGGTTGGTTAAGAAAATAATAGATTACTTTTCAGAAAGATACCTTTATTTTCCTCTTTTGGATAATTATTACATATTGACATGAAAATTTCCGTGAAAAAATTAATTGATCCAATTAATTAACAAAAAAATACACTGCTACACAGTAAAATTAATGAAGTTTTGACTCATTAAAATTAATGAACTTTAATAATTGAAAATATTTCAGCATGTTTTAGTTTAATCATTTTTTTCTGAACACGCCCAACAAATTAAATTACACATCTCTTAAAATAAGATAACTCGATAATTAATGAAATAGCTACATTCAAAAACACAATTTTGATTTGTTTTTACACCTAAAATAATATATATGCCATTCTAAAAAACAAATATCGTAATCATATTTTAACATTCTTATAATGCGGAAATGTACGAAACCTATACAAGTAATAAAGTGGTGAATATTAATTATGTTATTATTCAGTTCCATGTGTACAATACAGTTAAACATAGCAATAAACAAAATATGTAACGCATTTTAATATATTCAATGCAAACTATTCTTCTCAATTGAATTTCACTAATAGTGATCATGAGAACCAGAAATTCAACTGAATAATTCAGTTATATGCTTTCTGACAAGCATTGCCTAACGTTTTGCTTATACATTTATTACTCTACTGAAGAATCCTTAAAACGCGAAATGTTTCAAGTAGAACTTGAAGAATCGATTCGTCTTTTGAGGCTTAGCTTGTTTAGCAGTTCTTCTAATTTTATATATTTGAAGAAAAAAAAAATAACAAGTGTTTTTTTTATAATAAAAAAACAAGCTCAAATGCTAAATTAGCTTTTACTTTAAATTAATAAACATGGAATGCTTAGAAAATTATAAAAATTGAAATGCGTTTAAACTTTTTTAATAGTGAAATGTAAGTGTATTAAAATGTAAAGATGCTTTTAATTGTAAATTTTTTTACACTTTTTGTCTTAATTTGTTGATTTCTTTTACATTTATTTTCAAGATATTTTTATTTATATTTATTTTGGATTTAACATTTGTGTAAGGATCACCTTGCATATATTTTGAGAATTTTATAATTAAAATAATACACATGATTTTGAGAAGTTGTCTTGTTCTCAGTTTTTTTTTTTTTTTTTTTTTTTTTTCCATTTCTGTAAATTTAGTAAATACGAAAATTTCTTTCATAAGGTTTTTTTTTTTTTTTTCTTTTTGAAATGACATGTAAACAAAAGCAAATTTAAATGAATTAGTGTTTATACGTATTATTGGTAAGTATTTCGGATTTTTTGTATTGCTAAGTTTACTTTTAAGTTATTAATTTAGAAAAATTAAATTTAGTATTGTAGTAGTTAAATTTATATCAGTATTTTATTCTCTCAATTAATTGATGTGCTGATACATTAAACTTATGTTATTCATCATTATTTGGCGATAAATTTACAAAAGAAATTAATGAAAAAAATTGTAATATAAACTTTGAAAATGCAGTCGTC
The DNA here is from genome assembly GCA_021605075.1 of Caerostris darwini. Taxonomy (NCBI): domain Eukaryota; kingdom Metazoa; phylum Arthropoda; class Arachnida; order Araneae; family Araneidae; genus Caerostris; species Caerostris darwini. The sequence goes on along the minus strand of BPLQ01013598.1, from coordinate 67,313 downwards.
TCGTGTCGAATAGTTTCAAATTTATTCTTTTAGACGGCCTGACGACCTTACATATGACATTTTTTATTTATTAATTGACGGTGAAATATAGGATATTCTTTTTTAACATCCTAAATAAAAAAAAAATTCAAAGAAAAATACTTAAAATGGAAACTAGATCTCTTTCAATTGAGTTATTCAATAAAAAATGAATTAAATTGTTTACTAAGAAAGTGATGCTTTCGTCAAGATGTAAGCACATTCAATATCTTATACATTCGAATTAATGTAAAAAAACCCACACAATCTTAGAATGGAATATTCTGAAAGTTTTTCAATATATTTTAGCGAGCAATATTGAAAAATAGTTAGAAAAATAAAAAAGCTCATGCATTTATTCAAAGTTACGCATAAATACGCTGCATGAAAATATAATATATTAGGATAAAATGAAGTAAGTGGTATTTATTCCATAACCTACTTAAAAGTTACCTATTAAAGGTTTTGGTTTACCGCTCTACGGTCATTTTATGCACACTTTAGGCTAATTAGACCGAGACCTACAGTTTAACGTGGATTCCGAACCACTAACAGTAACCACCGGCAGGATTCGAAACTGAAGTCTTCGAAAACCTTCGATTCGAACCTTTGGTACCAAAGGCCAAAGCGCTAACCAATTGGCCATCAGGCCGCTACCTATTAAATGAGCACTCCTTATTCAACTCCTCTCTTGTTGCAATACCAGAAAGTGCGATTCATAATAGTTATGTAACTTCCAGTATTCATTTAAGAATTCTAAAACAACTGAACTTGCTTTATAAACTTTAGCTGCAATAAATCTAATCTCTTATTTTACAAATTTATTATCATATCATATGCATTTAGGTTATTTTATTTGACATTAATGCAATTATTCTTTTGCGGAAAATCAGTTTTGTATGTTTAGAAACTTTCATATCCAAACAACGGATAAATGCTTTTCTTGATTCAATTTTCAAATTAGACTGGCACGACACCTGAAAATTCAGACCATTTTAGTGGCAACAGTAAAAACCTCTGAACCCAAGCATAAAGTTAAACATGCTAATCCGTAACTACTAAGCTCGGACAAATTTGAATCGAACCAGATGCTTGTTAAGTTACGTACAACATTAAACACTAGTGGATTGGAAGAAGTTTTCATAGTTTTGTATATAAGAATTTGGATATTTGGCAAAGTGAATAACTAAATTCATAAAAAACCATAAAAAATTGACTTTTTAAAAATATTTAATTTATATCATAAAATAGAAAATAGTATTGTCATCACAATGCCCATATCTAAATTGCCTTAGGGATACAAAATAATACGCTTAAAATGTGACCTTTAAACAGTCATTTTTTATTCTAAAAAAGTAAAGATTATTTAATGAATTCCACTTAACATAAAGCCCCACTAAGATTTGAGCAATGCAATGCGAAAGCAGTCCATGTATAGTTTGCTATGATTGTGTTTATATTATTCTAAAAGAGGTAACCCGGCAAGAGCCCAATGGTTAAGATGGCACTGCCTTAGCACCTGCCGTCGTTGCAAGTGCTGAATCGGTTTTTAAGAAAGTAAATTGCACGATTGATTACTTTTTTTAAACGATTAATTTTCTATTAATTGGAGATGTTAATTGGAACTCGAGAGAATAATCTGATCTGAGATCTGAAACTAATACAAACTTTATTTTAATAAAAGGCCTTGTGCCACTTGGCCTTGAGCCTCGACTGCAACCTCAGAGATTCAACGATTCTTTATATATATCTCTCAGAAATTCTTTGAAATAAAAATTTTTCATTTAATAAAATTAATTTATACATATGTAATACAAAAATGCTTTACTGCAATTAAAAATATGGAAGAAATTACAGTTAAGGCATTATTTTTTATTATCTCGTTCTGAAAATAATTTAAATTTCTAAAATAACACATGAAATTTAAATATTTTCCTTCATTCAATGTTTTACAGTTAAAAATAATTTAAGATAATTATCAACCATATAAATTAAAAAAGTTAAGAAAATTAAGAGGCAACAAACAAGGTACTCAGTTAAAAAATACATTTAATAATATTAGCAGCTATATATACATAATAGCTAATTAATAATTTACAAATCAAAAAGTAATTATAATTATAAAATTAAATCAGCAATTATAAAATATTTCAAAAGAAAATAAAAAAGATTGCAAAAGAATTTAACAATTCCGTTAAATAGTTTAAAATTGATGTTTATGTAAAACAATTTTATTTTGTTGTCATTAAAAGATTTACTAATTTATGCACCAATAAAAACATTTTTTTACTGATTTTACAACACCTATTACAACATAACAGATATGTTCATAGATTAAGAATAAAAAATGATGTCGGTGAGCAAAATAACAGAATAAAATCGTTTCTCCAGTCCGTTCTAGTGAGTTTGAATTGTATAAAATTCAAATCTGAGGACTGAAAAAATTTTGATAGCAGCCTGTACAGGATTTATTTGCGTTTTTTCCTTTTTAACTTTTCGAATTTAAAAAAAAAAAAAAAAAAAAAGTCACACATACCTCCGATAACTGCGAATCTTTACTGAGGGCTTCATACAAAGTCTCAGATGTTACAAAGTGGGCAAGAGACGCAAGTAGAATTGCGCACGCAAAGTTTATGAAGCGCACCATTTTTCGTGCTGGAAACAAACTTCACAGGCGCTAAAGAGCGGAATTGTCCTCTTTCTAATAACAATGTCACTCGAGCGTCAGCCGAGCGCTGCTATGGCGTCTTGGCCTTTGCAGGGAAGACTTCTTCGCAGGATCCGCAACAACTTGCCGAATCGAGGAATTTTTGAAGCGATCTTGAGAATGCAGTGCAACTTACAGTTCTTTGGCATGAAATGTTCTCTACTGGAAGTTAGGGCCCTCCCGTTGAGCGAGTACAGCGAATTATACCAGCAAGTCTCTCCACTGGAATCAATCAGCTTCGCATTTTCTCGGCTTTACCTCTGCAAGGACCATTAGGGTTGCTTTGGAAGAGCCTGGCAGCCACTGCGTCGCCAACGATTCTCGCCAAACCCATATTTCACTTCCAGCGCAAGTTCTTGCGTTCCATGGCATACCACATGCACTATCTTTAGCAATTTGTTTCGTTTAGCTTGGATTTTTAGTTAAACTTATATCCAAATACTAGTGAATATATTTTAAAAGCCTCTTATAAAAAATAAAACTTTCTTAAGAATTGCAGAATGTTATAATCACACTTTTAACTGCTGAAATTTTTTTCTCGGAGATGTATTTTCTATTTTATGGTTGTTCTCGGTACGAAGTGTGCTAACACAATTTATACATACAGATATATGCAATGCTATAAATATTAAATTACTAAAATGGAATAACTATTAATTATTTCTTAAAAATAAAAAATATCGTTTTATTCTTAAAATCTAATTTGGTCATTTTTTAGTTGCCAGAAAGAAAAAAAAAAAGAAGTAGCAGAAAGTAGAAATGAATGAAGTATCTATAATTTAATTTTGGACAACAAGGCGATTTTATAGCATAATTTCCTATTGTGCATCTTAATTGAACAACACAAAACTATATTCCTCTTTATTAGACTTTAGTTTTTATTTTTTGACATGCCAAAAACGAATTATTAAATTAGGGCTATTAAAATTCTCTATTTCTTACAAGTTTTTTGTACTAGACTTTCAGTCAAATTTTCTTTAGCATATGCAATCTAATTTCATATTCGGAGTTGGTTTGGTTTATCGCTCTACGGTCATTTTGTACACACTGTGCGTTAATTAGACCGGGACCTACAGTTTAACGTGGTTTCCGAATCATTTACAAACATCCATACTACCGCCAGGATTCGAACCCCAAGCTTGTGATACCAAAGACCAGAGGGCTAGCCAATTGGCCGTCAGGCCGCTTTCTACACTGAAACACATCACATTGCTCCATAATTGAGGATAATTAGTTTCACTACTTTGGTGGGTCACCGTTGGGTCTACATACTCTCTAATATAGTTTCAAATCCTAAGGAGTGACATTCGAGCTTAAATATTTTAAGATTCAGTACCCGATGTAGACGATGGAATTTTCAATATTTCCAGATTTTGAATGTAAACATTTTTAATTCAGGGTCCAGAAGCATTAACCACGAAGTCACCGTATTCAAGTAATACAAACTTCTAAAATACCATATAATAATAATAATTTAGATGCAATTATAAATAATATTGTATACAATATAATATATACCTTTAAATACCATACCATAGAATTTCTTTAACTATTTATTTATATAAAAAAACTGGGTTTGAATCAATCTGGTGGATAGCGAGCTGGATTTTTAAATAAGAGTTAGAAATTCTATCAAAACGCCGGAGAGAAACTATCGTAGCATATGGATACGATGCATGTGTAGGTTTTCCTTTTAAACGCGAAGCCCTTGGAAGTGTGTGTTAAAACATTCATAACAAGCACAGAGTAACTTTCGTTTCTACCAGCATTACGTAGCTAGAACTTTAGCAAAAAATGCAATTATTACCAAAGCTTAATTTTTTTTATGGAAAACTTCATCTGTTTTCAGAAAAAAAATTATTATTTTAAAGATGTATCTACATTAATAAACAATATTTAAAAAAAAAATTATGGGTAATGTATTTTTGAACACTTACGTTCGACTTTAGTTACTTACTTTTACATACTTTTTGGTGTATACATAATTTGCATCATGCCTAGCTCCAAGAAAATTAGATATGTGCCACAACTTCTTTCATCATTCGGGATTATACGCTAATAACAATAAAACTACAGCTGCGTGCTGTCCATGGATATTATTATAGGACCTTTCATAAAAATCCGTTCTATAAACTTCCACCTGTTGTAGTTGTTACTAATCTCCCTGGTGCAGGAACGCCTACACCAGGTCCAAAAGACCCCTCGCAGGCAACTGGTCCATGGCTAAGGGTAATATGCAGTTTCACTTTAGCAAGGAACCACGAGGGCTGAAGACTGACTAAATCTCAAGACAACACTCTACGATCATATTAAACCGGGACCTACTGTTTAAAGTGGACTCTGAAACACTACAAACATCCATGTGACCGCCGGGACTAGAACCCGAAACCTGTGGCTCCGAGCGCTAGACACTCGGCCATTCAGGTCCAAAATTCTACCTAAAAGTGCTTTTTGAACAAAAAATAAATAAATAAAACTTTTTGCGAGAGAAAAATATTTTAAACATTAAGAAAGGAACATAATTTTATGCTACAGAATGGATTTTACAAAATTAGGCAAAGGGTGGTAGTGTATAGAGGAAAACTACCTGGCTTAAATCATTCAATACGCTTCGCACAATCCCAAATTACTAATGAACTGCGACACTCATTCAGATTTGTATCTCTCGAGCAAATATGAAGAATCTTCTCGTTTGGTTTCACCTAATTTCTAAAATGTATCATTTCTAAATAACTTCTAAAATGATAATTTTTTTTAAATAATTGTGGCACATCTTTAAATTGATGCATTTTTTGTTAGTTTTGTACCAAAGGTAAAAAAACAGAATTGGATTGGGCACGTCAAAGAAAAGGCGGGATTATACAAGATCTTAAACAGTTTGGGAGAGTGGATTATATAACTCTGCGGATTGTAGGCTGGAAAGGACTATGATTATAATTTAACTACGAGTGATATTTACGTATAGAAAGATTTGGACATGAGTCTTCAATATCTACGGTAACTTTTACTGAATCTTTTAATTAAAATTTCAATAAAATATCGTATCTTAATAACTACTCTCTGCTGCGAAAGAAAAGTTTCTTTTTTAAAGCACTCGATTGTTTTTGAATTTTGAACTTCTTAATTTTAGGAAACCGTTTAATCTATCTAATTCCAAAATATGAAATTCTATACATTTTATTGAGTTTCTTATTTGAAATTTTCGAGCGAAACGAGCGCGCGTATTATGGTTAAAATGGGCAACACTGTTTCAGAAAATCTTCAGCGTTAGGTTTAGAATAGACTATATGCCGTTTAAACGGTATGATAATGAAACATTTTCGCACGGAAGAAATGTTAAGGTAAGATTGTTCACCAGCGAATAGTATTTCCCATCCATTCAACGAAATCTTTAAGTCTCTGATTTTGTTCAGGAATACATTTGTTATATTTCATTAACAAACGTATTCAATGAGCGACTACTTCACAATGATTCGACAACCAACTTCAACAATTCGACAAACAACTCACCCAACGAGTTTAAAATCTCGAAAATATTCCTTAAAAGACCCCGAGTTTTGATGCATTCATTGGTTTTATGTGCAAATCCATTTATTTTTATTACTTATTTTTATTTTAATGACATTCAATTACAACTTCTTATAATTATTTTAAAGACCCAAACAGAGTCGAATAAAAAGTATTCTAGCTAATATACAATAAAACGACAAACTGACTGTGATATTGGGTAAGTTCTGGGTCACTCATTTGAAAAATGAGTCTCGCATGAGAATGAATCGTGCATCTAATCTGAATGCCTGGTGAGAATTTGAATGGTTTTTATTTAATTTATTTTTTTGGAAGCTGTTTCTCCGTTGTAAGTGATTGAATACTAATTAAATTGGTAGTCATATTTCCTTAATATAATATAGTGCTTTTTTGACGACTACTTTACATTACTTGATATTCATTCAATTAAGATTATGGGTGATTATTAGTGTTTTCGAGTTTGGATGCACCACTCCACCAGAAACGCGGAGTTTCCAAATTGTGCTATACTATCATAGACTCGATTGTATTATATCTTTATGTATTATATATGCCCATTTTTGACGACTACTTTACGTCACTCGATATTCAATTAATTAGGATTACAGATAATTATTAGTGTTTACGAATTTGGATGCACCACTCCACTAGAAACGTGTAGTTTCCAAATTGTGCTATACCATCATAGACTCGATTGTATTATGCTAATTACATTTCTGATTATGTTGTCTTTTAGTTGCCTTGTAAATTTCTCCCCCTATGAATTATGTTGCCAGAAATGCTGGATATATTCCCAATAAAAAAGCCGTATGTATTAATAACAGCTTAATAAAAAAATTATTACTTCTTGTCATAAGAGTTTTTGTAAATGTTGTTAATGGTTTATTACAATTTATTAAAGCCCATACTTTTGAAAACATGACACTTGCTTTTCTCGAATTCAATTACTTAGAAATCTTATCTTAATAAATACTTTCTGTTGCAAAAGAAAACTTTCTCTTTTAAAGCATTCGTGTGATTTTTAATTTTGAACTTCTTAATTTTAGGAAACCGTTTAATCTATCTCACACCAAAGTATAAAATTTTATACATGTTATTTGTGTTTCTTATTGGGAATTTTCAAACGAAACTCGTTTTGCAAACTCTTTTGGTTAAAACGGGCAACACTGTTTCAGAAAATCTACAGCGTTAGGTTTAGAATAGACTATATGCCGTTTAAATGGTATGAGAAACAAATATTTTTGCGCGGAAGAAATGTTAAGGTAAGATTGTTTACCAGCGAATAGTATTTCTCACCCATTCAACGAATTCTTTAAGTCTCATTTTTTTCAGGAATACGCTTATCATATTTCATTAACAAACGCATTCAATGAGCGGTTACTTCCAAATGAAAGACAAACAGCTTCAATTTCGACAAATAACTTCAATAATTCGACAAACAACTCATCCAACGAGTTTAAAATCTCGAAAATATTCCTTAAAAGAAAAAGAGTTTGGATGTATTCATTGGTTTTATGTGCAAATCCATTTATTTTTATTATTTATTTTTATTTTAATGACATTCTGTTGCAACTTCTTATAATTATTTTTAAGACCCACACAGGGTCGAATAATAAAGTATTCTAGCTAATATGCAGTAAAACGACGAATTGACTGAGATATTGGGTAAGTTTTGGGTCATTCATTTCAAAAATGAGTAGAACTCGGTGCATCTAATCTGAATGACTTGTGATAATTCGATTGGTTTTTATTTAATTTCTTTTCCTTGGAGGCAGTTTCTCCTTAGTAATTGATTGAATACCAATTGAATGGGTAGTCAGATTTCCTTAACATAATACACTCGTAGTTGGAGCTTAGATGCACATTTTGATGAATACTTTACATCACTCGATATTCATTCAATTAAGATTACAGATGATTATTAGTGTTTATGAATTTGGATGCACCACTCAAAAAGCAACGTGGAGTTTCCAAATTGTGCTGTCCTATCATAGACTCGATTGTATTATGCTAATTATATTTCTGATTGTGTTTTCTTTTAGCTGTCTTGTAATTTTTCCCCCTATGGATTATGCTGCCAGAAATTCTGGTTTCATTTCCAATAAAAAGCCGTATGTATTAATAACAGCTTAATAAAAAAATGTATTACTTCTTGTCATAAGAGTTTTTGTAAATGTTGTTAATGGTTTATTACAATTTATTAAAGTCCATACTTTTGAAAACAGGACACCTGCTTTTCTCGAATTAAATTAATTAGAAATCTTTTAGAAATCGTTGAATACATAGTCGATGAGACAGCACCTAGAATAGATCATTTTAACATCTCGTCTAAAATCAATGAATATTCCGTAAATAGCTATTCCAGTGAAGTGCAATGCTTATTGACTAAAAGGGATTCAGTAATACCTTAAAATGGTATTGAAGTATTCAGTCAGAGGCTTTTAAGTAAATTACATCATCATGTATTTAAATAACATAACTTCAAAATAATGTGAATGTAATTATTAGATAATTACAATATCTAATAATTTGTCCACTGTTAATGTGCTTGAGTAAATAAATTATTATATATACATGCATGTTATTTTTATGGATACAAATTTTATCTCAGGTTGAGTGAAATGAAACATGTGTATACGATAATAGCATACAATTATAGATATTTCTGCCGTTTCTAAAAATGTGCTGCGTTTGGTGACATTCTTTTTAGATAAATAATACCAATGAATATAATTTAAATGTTTGATAAGTTTTCATGAATAATAATAAAAGTGTATTTTCCTTTTTTTAAATGTTCATTTAATTACTATTATTAAATTTTGAAATCCTTAAAATAATAGGAATGCATTATGTTATTAGAGCATTTCCACAGAAGTCCCCCATCGAATCAATTAGTTTAATGAATTCAATTGCATAAAATTCATCTTATAATATATTCTTAACAGGAATATACACTAAGTGCTTCAATTACTAGATGCTTAAGTTATTAGATATTTAATTCATTTATTGTATAGGATTTCAACGGATAATGTTACAATCACTTCTCCGAACTTCAAAGGATTAGAAGCATAAAGTACCTTCAAGAATTTGAAGAATATAGCACCTTTAACAATTAGAAGCATATGTTTATAGTGTTCTGGTCCTTTTTGTGAAAATGCTCCAATTGTACACCAAAACACATTTTGCTTGATAGTATATCAATAAAATGTATAAAACCAGGGAAATTTAGATTTCCATAATAACATACCACTTAACTCTTTTCGAAAACATTATATGTATATGAATAAATAAATTCAATGCATAGAATGTATTAAATTATATTAATAGATTGAATATGTATATTTTATTTCAAATGTACCTGTAAGAATGAATTAATTATGCTACAATAATATATCTACAGATTCACGTAAATTTATATATAGTTTTAATTTTTCGCATTGCCAAGTATGCAACTAAGGTAATAGTTCTTTAAAATGAAGAATAATTACATATCAATAAATAAAGGAGTCGGTTGGTATTTCAATGTCGATATTAACTTGCGCTATTTATCTCATGAATCTTCCTACTTATCTCCCAGCGATTGGATTCCTTTAAGCCTTGAAATGTAGATAGTACGAGTTACTATCGATCAGCTGTGCTGCAGATATATTTTTAACTATAGATTTTCTCCCGACCTTAACGGATTCGGGTGACTTTTCCTACCGTCCTTCGAAAAGTCTAACAACAAAGAATGTGTGTTAGACAGCAAAGGTTATTCGAGTCAATAGTTTCAGCTTGATTCACCATAAACATAGTCAAACATTTCTACACATTTTGTACAGAACAGAATTATTTAAAATCAGCTTAAAAATAAAACCATTCTTCACAAGAAAACTAATGATGCATTTTATTATATTAATAGACTTAATTTATATATTCTAATTTAAATGTACCTGTAATAATTAATTAATTATGGTACAGTCATATATCTACAGGTTCCTGTAAATTTTTTGTTTTCCTATACCAATTTGAATAGCAAAGAATATCTTAGGCAGCAAAAGGTAAAGTTATGCAGCTTGATTTATCGTACAGAAATTCAAACGTTACTACACATTATGAAAGTAAAAATTAAAAGAACAGAGTTATTTAAAATCAACTTAAAAATAAAATCATTTCTCATAAGAAAATGAATAATGCATTATATTATATTAATGGACTGAATATGAATACTTCATTTAAAATGTACCTGTAAGAATTAATTATACAGCAGTAATATATCTATAGATTCATGCAAATTTCTTAGTCTGCAAAAAGTTCTAAAAACTTGAACAGCTTAGAATATGTTAGACAACAAAAGTTATGCAGTTTGATTTATTGTACAGAAATTCTAACATATCAGATGCAAAATATTTTAAATGAATAAAATATATTACATAATAAAAATAGTACAATTATTTATAATGAACAAGACAAAAAATCTTAACATTGCACGCATTATAGTAAAACATGCAATAATTTATTTTACTAAAATAAATTATTTGATAACGTTTGATAATTTTATTGAAATAACGTTTATAAAATAAAATTTTATATCAATTTATTTTTATTTTAAATAAATATTAGGAATTCAGAAATTTATCACGTTTTAAATCAAAATTGTCGATATTCTAACCAGTACATAAGGTTATTGCAATATTAACGATTTTACGATTTTAATTTTTGATAAATTTTATTGCTGTTTATGTAAAGATGAAGAAAAGATGCAAATGAATTTAGTTATAGTAAATTTAAAACAGAAGAAAAAAATGCTTAAATAAAATAAATTGGAAGTAAAATCAATACATTTACAAAGAGAATACTTTTTTTAAATATGTAAAAATAAAAAATATTAAGTAACGAAATTTATATATTTAAAAAAAGGCTTTTAAATGTTTGTTGACCATTCAAATATTTGCTAACAATTCCTATAAGGATTGTGATTGTCTTTCACACATTAAAAGTAAATGAAAAAATGCTTTTTATTTAATTAAATGCATAAATTCAATTTATTAAAACAAATTTATTTTTATATTAAATATTAAAATTAATAGATATTAAATATTAAGTAACAATTTCTAATAAACTAAAAAAAAATTGAATTAATTTAAAGGATATTCTTTCCAAGAGCAAATTTTGTTTGTGAAAATACCAATCATTCACGAATAAAACGTTTCGAAAACAGAGCCTTTATTGAGTAGAACGGATCCAATTTTCAACATTTGAGAACTCTACAAGATGAATCTTTTAACACACATCATATTTCTATTCATCAATCAATTAGAAAGGAGATTCTAGATAATTTAATATTCGATAGTTATTAAATATTTGCAAACAATTCACACCAAGAATGGAAAATTACACATTAAAAGTGAACTTCATTTCACATTCAAGTCACACTCAATTCACATTCAATTCACACATTAAGAGTGAATGAAAATCCAAAAGAAATGAAATACGCATTTCATTTAATTCAATGCATGTCTTTAATTTATTAAGACATAATTTTGCATTAATTTATATACACTTGCACACTATATTTAAAGATACAATTTTAACAAATTGAAATAAAATTTGAACTTATTTAAAATATATTTTTCCATATACAAAATTTGACTATTCAAGTACCATTCTTTGATGAATGAAACATTTCAAACCAAAATGAAAGTTTTGATTCAGTTGAATGACAAATATTTCCAGTAAACATAAAGAACATCACAATATGGATCCTTATCGGAAACAATTCCTATTTCTGTCCACCAATTAATTAGAAAGAAGATTCTAGATCTTTAACAGTTATTAATTATTTGTTAACAATTCACATTAAGATTGAAATTGTTATTCATACTTCATTGAAAGGAAAATACAAAAGAAGTGAAATATACATTCCATTTAATTCAATGTATGTCTTTAATTTATTAAGACAAATTTTGCTTTAATTTATACACCCTATACACTATATTTAAGGATACAATTTTAACAAATTGAAATACAATTTGAAATTATTTAAAAGATTTTTTTTTTCATGCACAAAACTTGTCTATGGAAGAACCATGCATTGATGAATGAAACATTTCAAACCCAAACGAAATCCTTGATTCAGTCGAATAGCAAATATTTCCAATAAACATACAGAATTTCACAAGATGAATCCTTATCTGAAACAATTCATATTTCTGACTACCAATCGATTAGGATGGGGATTCTCGAAGTATAGGAAATAAATCAAACTGGACTGCGGCCAATCCTGCTTGTTTCCCACGCTTTTGGAGAGCCAGGATATTCTCAAATATTCCTTCATGCAGTAGATACAGGAAATCTTTCTCGGATTATCAGTCCTCGTAACGTGTTTCCGTGCTACGAAAAGACACTTTTATGCGTTAACTGTTGAAATTAATTCCTGCATTTGTACTACTTTGTGCATTAGCTTTTAAATTCCACTAGAAAATAACAAAGTGACAGAATTCTTATAATTAGTAGTTCATCGTGTGATTTTGGAATGTTAAGATAAGATGATAAGGTGATATTAATGATGGATTATTTACTTTTATTTTTAAATCATTACACCCTTTTCGAAGTAGTACATATTTATTTCGCAGTCTCAAAAATAAATAAGTAAATTTATTCAAACTAATTAATAACTCACTTTTACAACCCCACATGCAATTGGTTTGAAAATGGTAAATCTAAAATAAATATACATAGCTTTTTTTTATAGAAAGAAACATCAAATTTTGAGAAATATGAATCAGATGAGTAATTACCAAATAGCTACTTCTTTAGCATTAACCATTATTTTGTTTTTATAAAAATTGACGTCATTAATTATGATTGTTTTCTGAGAAATTATAATTTAAGTTAAATTTTCCTGTTGAATTTTTCATCAAATAATAAAATAATAAAAATCCACATGGAAGATATTGAGATGAAATAAATTAACTTTGGTAATTAGATAAAATTACTCTTTCAATAACTACATTCAATCTCTAAACAATAAATAAAATAATCAATCAATATTTGAAAATATGTCCTTAGGTTTTAACTTAACTATTAAACAATCTCAGATATCTCTCAACTTAACAATTAAACAATTCTATGTATTGATATATTAATCATTACATCAATGTTAAGAATTCACCTTTAAGATTTAAGAAATAGGATTGAAAATCCAACATATAATCAATAGGTTTTAGGGCTGGAGATCTGGCTGACTAATCCGTCTGACGAATGTTTCATTTTCTAGAAATTCTGCGACAAGATAAGCCCAATATGGACGTGAACTTTAATTCACTAAAATGAAATCGGGACCAACAACACTCTTGGAAAGCCCAACATATGACTCCAAGATCTCATCGCAATACTTCAGAGCAGTAACAGACCTTCTGAAAGAAACATGGAGTGTCTAAATAAAGTAATGCTTTCCCAGATCATCAAACTTTCCTTGCCATGCGGCCTTTACTCGTATATCGGATGAAAGGTAGTTGTTCCCTGGTTTCTTGCATGAATGTTCACGGAGAATTAGTGGCTAAGTTGAACTGGAATAGAACGAAAGTAGAACGATCCTACATTGATCTTCGATCCAAAGCTGATGTTCTCTAGACCGTGGCTCTCTTTTGTATAGGAATGAACAGCACGGAAAAAGTGAGTCTTCTTGCAAACATATTTCTCTCAATTAGTCTCTGTAAGCAACAGACCTTGAATTTCGGATTCTTGTGCACTTTTAATGGTTATGAAGAAACTGAGATGTTGTTGGTCCTCCAGTTACGTCTAGCTATACTTGACAAATATCTATCTTCAATGGCCTGTGTGACTATTGAATGACCTTGACAAGACCTTCTTTCAATGAATCCAGTTTCGTTATACTGTTTCGGAAGTCTGATACAACGCTGAGCATTAAATTTATGTCTAAAGCAATGTTCTTTTTTGACTAACCTGCTTCATGTCTCCCCGCAATAGGCTACCTCACTCCATCATCCAAATTTTGATGGTTTCTCATTTTAGCTGTTTGCTTTTGAACTTTAACGAGTATTGAGAAAACACCATAAAATTCAAAGACATGTGCAAGCGAACAAAAGGCGGAAATTCTTACGTTCTCTTACGAAGCGTATTCATCTACATACAACGCCCACATCGACATATACACTTACGTATTCGACACTTACACGTATTCGACAATAGAGATTTGCATCTTTGTTTGAAAGAATTAATGATTACCTATAGTCTAACATTTTTCGAGAAATTCTACGAAATATGCAAATTCTCTTAATTTTGAACATTAGTATATTTTAGTTCCCAAAACACTATACTATTTAAGCGATAAAGTAATTTGATGTAATTTACTTTGTTCCCACATATATTAATATTTAAAAAATATTATATTTATGTGTTTTTCTATATTAAAGCAACAGCCAAGGTTCTTAAATGAAATTTAATTTTACTCTTCAGAAACTCTCTCTCTTAATGAAGCTTTATAAGATTATATAGGTCTGCATAACTTTACACTAACGAAGAAAATTTACATAACAAGGTCTCAAATAATTAATTTAGTAATGTTCTCTGAGCTCTTTCTAATAACATAAACTTAAAAGTAAAGAATGTAATTTATCAAAATTTATCCATTAAACTACTTATTAATGGGACTTTCTATGAAGTAATGATGTATCTATAAACTGTTATTTAAAAATTCCCCAATATTGATATATTTTTCTACTTTTGGCCCAGTGGTAGAATGATTCATTGTGTCTAATGGCGTGAGTATTGCTTTGAAAAGCGTGCTGACTTGGTGGAAGTTGTGACAGAATTTTTGGGGTCGTATGAAACATCGTCTCACATCTATAATGGTTGGAGCAATGCGATCTCCAGATGTTATTTCTAGAAAATTCTTCTGCGGAACAATTTCGATAATTCGTAGTGGTGTCAACACTTTCGATATTCAGCTTGTTGTTGTTGTAATGTAAAAGTAAAAAATCATTAACAGACATAATTACAAATACAGAATAAAAGACTTAAGCTGAAAGAAAATTCCGAAAAACAAATCCAAGAAAATAAATAAAGAAAGCGTAGATGGCTCTGCAGGAAGATTATCGTTGTTGAATTAGTGAACTATCAGAGTCATAGTTATTCAGATGCTACATTTATAAAATTTATGATAGCAATAACTAGATTGCAGCAATTGATATCCCGCAATAATCATCGTCTTTAAAGAGAATAATAGGATGCTACGATATTGTTTAAATCACATAATGAGTCGGAAAAATGATTGAAGAAATTTTTTTATATTGACCTTTCATCAAAAGCAAGTTTCTTTCTTTCACAAAGCTATTCCATAGAAACTGATAATATAGTATGAATATATTTTAAGCTCTCGCTTATTGAAATCTAATCTACATGCTTAAGTTATTGGTATTTTCCATTATAATGGTTATAGAGTAGAGAATAGAATAAAAATATGAATAGTTTAAATATCTTGCCCATTGTTTAAAATCAAGTTAGAATTAATTTTAATAGTCTTATAACTATATGTTTACGTGAATTTACTTGAGCAAAAATATTTTGTTTGTACTCTATCGCTAACGTTTCATCTTTGGTATTTACTGACACGCATCACTTGAGGTTGAGAATGCATTTTAATATATTGCATAGTATTTCTGGTAACAAAAGAATGTAATCCCATTATCTTGCTCCCTTTCACTCTCATGTGCCTCAGTTAAAATTCACTTTTTCAGTAAATCCTTGATTCTCAACTAGAAGAATAAAAGAAAGAAAAGGGGAAAGAACAGAAAGAGAAGCACAACTTAGATAATCTGAAGCCTTAGAAAAACAAAACTTCTTTTATCTTGTCCATAATGTCGCCTTCAATACATCAAATAGTAGATTTTTATATTCGTAGAAGTATCGGTAATCGTTAGAAATAAAAAAGCTATTATTGCGTGAAAAATGAATTTTTCTATTGTTTTGTATTTACTCTTTGGTGTCAAATACTGCACATTTAGTTTTCTCAAATGAAAACATTAACACGACAATCCTCATCGCATTCTTCTTAAAATTATAAATTGTTTCAAATGTAAGATTTTCCAAAATATTCAGGTGAAAATATATGATGTTTATGTATGACTATGCATTTAAGTTTTTCTGTTAATAAGTAATGTATAGTTAATAAACTAACGTTAAAAAAGTTTTAACAGATTAACCGTCAAAATAATAAACACAATTACAATTATATTTCCAAAAATATTTACGTTGTTTGTTAATTAATTGTTTAATATCAGAGATACTCCAAAATTTTGCGCAAAATATTGTGTTATTTCTGTATATTTTCCATGCTTCCCTCATGTAGTAACAAAAGTAATTTACTGCAGGCTTAATAGCTCCAAATAAAAAACATTTTAATATACATAAGATTAAAAACAATTATAATTACATTCATGTATTAGCAGTTTTTTGAAAAAAAATGTAAATTTTCTAAAATATTTGCTAGGTAAGTACAAAATATGCAAAATTCCTATGATATATAGTACATGGGCTGAAATACTGACACAATGCGGGAAATATGAATTTTTACGTATGACTGTAGGTAGTATTGTAAATATGTCTTCAATACGGCAACAGCACTAGAGCATATTTTAGTTTAGTACCACAAAAACAGATAACAATAGTGCCTCTGTTGTACTCTTTGGTTATTCGCTTATACTGGCTGCAATATTAACACTTCTCAGTTTAAGTCTTTGAAGGGAGAGTTCTGCTCTTCAATAGAGGTGCTATATATGTAACCGTTATTCCTGAATGATATATCTCACTTGTTGGGTTCCATCTCAATATGCCTCTTTAATAAGAATGACAAAGAAAAAAGACAATGGTTTCAAAGTTTTTGAAATAGGACACGACGACTTTACTTGTAAGTATCTGTCATATCAGACCTGGCAAAATTTTATTACAAATACTAACAATGACATTGTACACTTCAACGTCAGAAAACACAATGACTAAAAGTAGAAAAACAACCATTGAATTTCTTCTTCTAAAATATTTCTTTCAAAATAACATACTTTAAAACTATCAGTGTGAAAGGCTACAGACCCAGGAGAAGTTTGTAGTTTTTCCAGGAAGCTTACAAGGAAACTTTTGCAATATCCAAGAAAAGTCTTGAAGATCTACAAAGTTTCATTTCTGATATTGCAACAGCAACTGTTATTCAGCATTTTATAGAAAATTTATAATTTTAATCTTGAGAATAAGTTCTAGTTTGAAACTCACATGCCATTATTGAGAATTTGTTGACATCCTTTTTTACTTTGATTCAAGATACATTACATTAAGAATACCATTTTATAAATTTGTAATATATCTTACAATGTGATAACATTAATAATGCAACTTAATTTCTTTTTTCAAAACTTTTTTCGTTTTTATTAGTCTTGAATTTCAAGTAAAGTTCAACATAATATAAAAATAAAAATGAAAACTATAGCATAAATTGGTAAAATTTATTATTAAATAATGTTGTTTTAATAGTTATTATTATTAACAGAGCTCCTATGCAGCCTTCTAGTAATTCTTACACCTTATTAATTACAAGTGGGATTCTGCATTATAAAACCAACGAAATACTGAAACACGTTTGTCTCAAAACTACATTTGTACTAGTATTGCATTCTATGAACGATATAACATATATCTTTATAACGATATATCTTTACTTATATTGTTAATTAGAAATATTCATCATTATTATCAGGAAGAAAATTAAACGATAAAGAATGTAATTAATGCTTTTATTTTTACTTGAATAAAATAAAACATCATTAAGATTTGTAATAAACAATGACAATTTTTTTCGTTATAATTTTATTGAGTGTATAAGAGTTTGCAAAACTACTGAATCTGACTTTTTGAAATGCTTAATAATTTTCTGAAAATTACATTTCAATTTCTTTATTTTCACATGATGGCCTATTCTGTATTCATAAATGAAATTATTTAAAGATCTCTAATTATGCATTGTTCCTTTTTGCATATTTTTGTGCATCTGAGCACATTTAAAATATTTTACAATGTTTAATTATTATCTGATAAAGTTATAACATTTTTTTATAAACTCTTGTATTGGTAAATAATCATAGAATTACATTTTAATTTCTATTAATCTATGCAAAAAATCAATATTAATAAGGATATTAAAGATATAAGCAAATTCATAAATACGGGCGTACGTATTTTACTTTTATTATTTGCAAAACTGCGCATAAGTTAACATTTCATTGAGCTGAAAGCAAATGCTAAAAAATATTTAAATAAATGGATTTGCTTTTTAAATAAAGTTATCAAGAGTATTATAATTTTATCCTGAACATTAAACCCCCTTTCAAGTGATATCACTGTGTAATAAGTGTTTCTCTTTCCTATCACACATTTTTCTTGAAGTAGTAATATATATGTAAGGTAATAAATAAAATTTAAATACAGGGAGAGATTATCTTAAAGCCTTTCACGAAAATTATAATCCCGATAACCTTTCACTCCTTAAAATATTTTCTGTATTACTATCAAATATAGAAAAATTTTTATATTTCCCTTGATGCTACTTACTGGCAGTGTATTTATTTTCCTTTTCCAATATCGCGTTGCTATGTTATTATATTACATATTTTAATATAGCTTAAAAGGTAATTTCATGGCCAAGCATTTTCTTATTGTGAATATTTTGTTGCTAAGTATTCATTTCAGAAAATATTTCTTGATAATAGTGATAAATTTTGTATTTTTATATTTTATATTATATTTTTAATTGAAGTTAGGAGGTATAAATATTTACAAAAATAATTCTCATACAGATATTTTTCATTTTATATCTGGAAAACTAAATCAAGGAACATATAATATTATTTTAAGCCCCTATTTTTCTTTTGGTTTTAAATCCTTACAAAGAATTTTTTTAAATGCATCATTATCTTAAACTTCACCAGTGCTATTGACAACATCTTAATAATACTTCAAGGAATTTTCATTATTTATTTCCTTGGACCATCAGCTTAATTCATAATAATATCGGGAAAAGTATAAAAATGACCTCCCTTCTTTCAGATTTTTTGTACAAGTACTTATGTATGCTAATAAGCAAGCAAACACAAAGCTTCTAGTAAAACAGAAAAAAAATGGTCAATTGAACCATCAATCATCAAAGAGATCTTATTTATGATTTTCAGCGCATAATTTAATTTATCGGATGTCTATATCATCTTAGTTCACAACCTTTCTGTGATATTTACGGAATTGTTGTCCATTTTTCATATTTTACTATAGAAACAATTGAATTTGTGGATTGTTCAATATTATAAACTGAGCTCTAGATCATACTTTTAGTATACCTAATATAAGAACATGTTATTCTGTCGAATCTTGTTCTATAAACGTTTTAGTAATATTTCCATTGTAAAATTCATTAACTTCGCGCAAATTAATTGACTATTATAACAGGGTGAGTAAAGAGCTGTTTCAATTTTTCTAATACTGACACTCAAACCTGTGTATGATCTTTCAATATACAGGGCTTCCAAAATGATTTTAAAAAATTTGACGTGTAAATCTAATGGACCATAATGAAAATTTTTCACTCAAAAAGTTGTGCCGTAAATAAAACCATTAGCAACATGACCGACACGCAAAGAAAGGAAATCTACAGAAGTGATAATATGACTGTATTAACAGAAACAGCAATACATAGGAAATAAAAATTCATAGCTATATTATAAAAGACGTTTAAAATTCCTTCCATCTATCAATAGGCTTCTTAATGTCGATTTATGGATAGACAGACCCGGATAGTTGTGTCATGGAAATGATCCTTCTCTATCCCGATCCAGGTGATTAGGTCAATTTCCAATGATACAGGTTTCGTATAACAAGTAGTTCATGTATATCCACAGGAATAAATCCAGGGTGAGAAGTTTGATGATTGTTGTAGCCATGCGTTTAGTCTATCTATTCTAACCAGCTATGACGATAGGAATATCGAGGTAACCTCGTACTTTGCTGCTGAACTATTCGAAATCAGGTGTGTCAGAATGAATTTGCTGGAACATCATTCATCAAATTCGATAATACCTCTCTTACAAAGACGATAAGTAATGCAGTCGAAGAGTTTAAGTAGTAGGAAAAGATCAATTAAAAGAAGAATATCAGTACACACTTTTATGATAAAGTGTTATTGACTTGAATGAACACGCACCTTATATATCATGTGCCCACATATGCATGCTTCAGGTTAAGGACACCCGTGAAAAAGTCGTTTCATCAAGAAACAGAATCCACTATGGAAATTCAATCTGTGCGTTAAGTTTATTAAAATATCAGCATACACATGAAATATTGCCTTTCATGCTGGTTACGTTTCTGAGAATAACTTGATATATAAAAATTGTTTGTATTTGCCCGACAGACCAACTCGATTAGTTTGTAAATGACCTTCAAGACACCTTTCAAAGAATGTCCTTTGGCATATACTTTTAAAAAGAAAAACATTAAACTAGCACTTCTAGTTTGACCTAAGTATGGCAGGTAAACAGGATAAGTTTGTAAATGATCTTCTGAGACAGACTTTTAAGAGTGCTCTTTACACTAGACTTTTAAGAATGGTCTTTATAGTATACTTCTATGAGTGCATTTCTAAAACTATATATTCTGAGAGTTATCTTTATATATTTCTACATTCAAAGCTTATAATAAAGTTCAAAAATGCTAAACCTTGTGAAATTATCTTGGAGTTCCAATATGCTTCTAAAGAAGATTGATAATCTTTGTATTATTTATTTTACTGAAAATCTATGCTAGTATTTTAATTCTTTGTATTCTTATGGAGGAAATATTTTTTGATATACTGCAACATGTTTGTGAGTATTTCAAAGTTATATTCCATACTTCTAAGCACATCAACTTCAGCTTCACCGAACGCAGTTCGAAACCTATAAACTGAACTGAAGGGCTATAATTTACGCCATCAAGTGATGGATGAGGACTGTTATCCAAAGACTCGATTCAAAATTCAATTGACTGAAAAAAGTCTTCAGCTCTGTGATTTTCTGACAAACCGGGATTTACAGACTTAAAAATAGCAAGGGAGATATTGTTACTTGTGAAATGTTCAGCTGCTAAAGAAATGCCAAATTACTTTATTACACAAAGAACGATATATTTCTTTGAGTAAAAAAATATATTAATTGATAACACGAAACTGATGTGACATTTTATGATATTTAAACATAAGTTTGTTTTTGTCATGAACATATTAAATAATCATCTTACATATAAAGCTTATAAAATAAATAATAGTAATTGCCTTGTTCATAAAATGTTAGGCATTTAAAATTTTTAAGCAAGAAATTATTCTACCATATACATAACTTTTGAATTCACAGAAAAGATCAATTAATTAATTAAAAATATTACTTAATTTATAATTAGTTATTAAAAATTTAAAAATATTAAATCCAAAGTTATTTTCAGGAAAAAAAAATCCCGAAAACTGCCAGAACTCCTTCGTGTCAACTTTTCTCTATATGAAGTGATTAACATTCTATATATGAAGTAATTAATAAAGTATTAATTTAATTAATAATTATAATTTAATTCTATACAGGTAGTGATTATTAATTATTAATTTTAAAGAGAATTTCTTTTATTTACTAATTTTATAACTAAGTTCTCATTAACAAAAATAATTTATACAATGTTTAATAAATGTCCAATCACAAATTAATTTCATTTTAATCTATTTAAATTTTTAACAATTTATTAGCGAAACTAATACTTTGTTAGCATTGAATTCATTAATAAACCATTTTATTCGAATTTGTAATTGTATTTAAAGCTTGAAGTTGGAACATTTTAATTAACCGGTATATAAGTGAAATTATTGTTAAAAATCCGTCTACTCTTATAACAAATTACATTTAAACCTAACAATAACATATTTCTCACATCATAAAAATTTATATATTTATTGAGTATTTTAAAAGTTATATATTTATTGAGCATACTGATTCACAATGTTTACAACCGTTCTAAAAACAATTTCATAAGAAATTTCAAAAGTTGCTGTTTTCTAATAATTTTCTACACTTGGAAATCCAATAAAATTTATGTCTACTAGATCTACCTTTTGGGGCTTGATGGCCGAGAGACTAGCACTGTGGCGCTAAGGTGCCACAGATTTCGGTTACGAGTCTCAGCGGTGTCATGGATGTTTGTAGTGATTCTGAATCCATATTAAAACATAGGTCCCGGTCTTATATAACTTTTGGGCGTAGTTTTGAAAACCCTACCCCGTAAAAAGAAAACACATCCTGTCTCGAAATCTGACTGCAGGCAGACGGCCTTGGTCCACCATGGGGCTGTTGCGTCAATGAAAAAGAAGAAATGAAGTTCAACCTTTTATATACATATAAAAGTTGAGATTAATATGAATCATCGGAAGAATGTAGGACACTTAACCACTTTAAAAGTTACAAATATATGGAGCATACTGATTCATAATAAGTAATTCTATTCTAAAAAGATTATTTTTCATAAGTAATTTAAAAAATTCCGTTCCTATAATGATTTTCTACACTCGAAAGAACAATAAAGTTCATCTTTACTAGTTCTTGCTTTTATATTTACACACAAGTTGAGATTAATATGAAAATATAAAACACTTTAAAAGTTTAAAAGTTGCTTGTACTAAGTAAATTTGTCTCTCTTTGTCTATTTTGTCTATTTTTGCCATAAATTTCCAAAACTAAATTCTTCTAATGGCGTTGGACATCTAAAAAAAGCCATCAATATTAGTTCTGCCTTTCATATTCACACGAGTTTCGAAAAGTTATTCGTTTTTATTCATATATTTCCAATTCCCAAGAGTCCCTTCCATAAATTTTATCCTTTCAACTTTTTTCTCAATTTAACGGGTTTTTTCTTTTCGTCATTCGTAAAGGTTATAATCCCTCCTCTATCACATCGTCAGAAGTAAAACTAAATTTTGCAATGAATGAAAAGAACGTTTTTCGTTCTGCTTTTATTATTAGAACCGTCGTTTTGGAATTCCTGGCAAATCAAAATATTTCCTCAAGGGCAGGATTTCAAGTTTGGAAGATCCTGTTGCAATCATTTAAGAAAGTTTTGCTACTTTCAAATCCAACAATAAAATATTGATTTTAGTTTTCAACTGCTTTTATAATGTATCAACGGATTTGCAGAAGCTTATGCAAAATCCTTTGACATAACTTATGTATGTTATTCATGTATTATTATGGAACTTTTTATAAATTATGTATGGTACTTCCGTGCGTCGTGTAACTTCATAATCTAATAATGAAATATTGATTTTAGTCTGTAGCTTGTAAAATTTGTCAACTTGGCTTTCACTCTTTAGTACTCAATTTGTAGTTATTTATGAATATTAGCTACTTTCTAAGCTAAGAATAAAAGCTCATGTTAAGCTCTGAAATGTTTAAAAACCATCAATTTATTCACTGTTTGGTTAATACTTATTTATAATATCACGCTTAATATCTTTTGTTTTGGCTTCAGATGCAAAAAATAACAAAGATTTAAAATAAAACGTATCTTTAAAACCGGTATAAAAATAAGATGAAAAATAATAAAGAAAAGTAAAGAAAAAAAGCAAATTTAAAGAGTTATTAAAATGTTTCTTACATCATTGTTTTGCATCTTTTAAAGAATTATTTATACCATTTTAACCTTCTCCTTCTAGAATCTAGTTTACATTCATTTTTGAGGTTAAAATTAAAAAAAAAAAACACTCTAATTTTTGAATTCGAAACAATTAGAAAACAATTCATTATTCCTGGCCTAGAAAATGCATTTTAAAGGTTTTTAAATAATCCTAAGTATTGTCTAATGTATTATGAAGCCACAGAAGTTTTGAATAATAAATATTATCATTATCATTATTATATATTATTAATATTATCAATATTGCCATTATTATTATTAAATTATAATTCTACCTAAACAGTAGAAATATTCTAATGAACTAATTATTATAGCACCCATTTATTTAATGTTTTAAATGAAAAAAAAATTTTGAAGAAATATTCTTTTACAAATGAAATTCTGAACATTCTATTATCTTTTAAGAAAATTTAATCTTTTAAGTATACAAAGTTGCAGAATTGGTTTGCAATGCTACACGGATTCCGCATACACTGCTTAAGAAAAGAAGTATACCAGAAGTAAGTTATGATTGAGCATCAACGGTCGGATTTTATGGTTGAAGTTTCTCCATCTGTTTGCGATGCAACTTATTAAAAGTAATTATGCCTTAATTAAGATTTATTATAGCACTAATTTGCTTAATAATTTTAATGAAAGAAAGAATTTTCAAAATATTATTTTACAAATGGAATTTTTAACAGTAGTTAACAAGTTCCCATATCTCTACATACACAGTTTGTATGAGTTCTACCCATATTTCTTGAAAAAATGAGTACATTAGAAGGAAAGGATAGAGCATCGACAGCCAGAATGCATGGTTGAGGTTGTTTGCAATACGATTTTGTTAGGCCTTAAAGTACTTTTGCAAATATTCCCTACACACACATAGTTCGAAACACTTTAAATTGACACTGACACTTTAAAGTGATTTCCACTGTAATACAAATTTCACCAGGTTCATGGGACATATGCTGAATATATTGAAATTCAACTGATGTTAGAAAGAATCGACATTTCCAAAGTAATTTTTAACATAACTTCACATTTTTGTAATCTTATTCTCATTAATAATTTGTTTTAACGTAAAAGGAATAAAACATTAGAAGCAATCAGAGAGCAAAATTACCAGTGAACGCCTATCAAGTTACTAAAGTAATCTTGTACCTCTGATGAAGTGTTTGAAATAAAACAATAAAAATCTATCAAATAGAATATTTAGCAATGGAAAAGTAATTTATGATTTGTTAAAGCGCATCATTTAATCAGAAGACGAATTACAATGTTTGTGTTGATATTCCTTATAGGTCAGCTATATGTGCACTTGTCCTAATCGTACTTACATAACTATATCATAAAAAAACAATCCAAAAAAATACTATTAAGAAATAATCTTCTCTACATTGGTGTAATATAAATATGCTACCCAGTGAAGCTGCCAACATGTACTTGCATTTATCAAGTAACGTTAGAATTAGGGTACAGCCAATTCAACTGGAAAAATCTAAAATTGGGAAAACGAAAGATTGGCAATTAATGAATTCAATTGAATGCAATTGGAAAAACCTATATAAATTGACAAAAATATTATTGAAATATCGGCTGCTCACAACACTGATGTTTTGAATGAAATGATTTTTGTAAAGGGACAGTTTTTCAGAAAGGAAAAAGTATCTTTTGGAAGAATGTTACTTTTCGAATTCAATTGAATGCAATTGGAAAAACTTTGGAAGAATGTTACTATATAAATTGACAAAAATATTATTGAAATATCGGCTGCTCACAACACTGATGTTTTGAATGAAATGATTTTTGTAAAGGACAGTTTTTCAGAAAGGAAAAAGTATCTTTTGGAAGAATGTTACTTTTCGAATTCAATTGAATGCAATTGAAAAATATATAAATTGACAAAAATATTATTGAAATATCGGCTGCTCGCAACACTGATGTTTTGAATGAAATGATTTTTGTAAAGGGACAGTTTTTCAGAAAGGAAAAAGTATCTTTTGGAAGAATGTTACTTTTCGAATTCAATTGAATGCAATTGGAAAAACCTATATAAATTGACAAAAATATTATTGAAATATCGGCTGCTCACAACACTGATGTTTTGAATGAAATGATTTTTGTAAAGGGACAGTTTTTCAGAAAGGAAAAAGTATCTTTTGGAAGAATGTTACTTTTCGAATTCAATTGAATGCAATTGGAAAAACCTATATAAATTGACAAAAATATTATTGAAATATCGGCTGCTCGCAACACTGATGTTTTGAATGAAATGATTTTTGTAAAGGGACAGTTTTTCAGAAAGGAAAAAGTATCTTTTTGAAGAATCGAAGAATGTACTTATATTTCACATTTAGCAATATAATTTATAAAATGTTTATAATATTTTTATAAAATATATTGTTAAATGTGAAATTTAAGTAAAACATTTTCTTCTGCAAAAATTTAATAGAATTTTCGTAAGGTAACTGGAAACCAACTAGTACTGAAGAAATAGACTAGATAAAAATAATTTCTGTATTATAGAAAATAGGAAGAATTTTTCTGTTAGTAAGCACTCATATGCGTGGAAGTGAATTTTTCAGAAGGTTTCTTAAGGAAATGTTACGAAAGAAAGCTTACGAAGTTGAGCAAGAAAGCTTTAGGGGTTTGAAGAAGAGATAGTGGAGGGTTTAACATCTCAACAAAGGAGTGAAGGAAACGACTTCTGATCTCCAAACACAGTATTTGAAAAGTATTTTAGGATATCTTGAAAGTTTTTCAACTTGAAGAAAATCATGGGACTTAAAAATCTTGCCAGATCATTTCTTTGATAAAAGATTCCAGTTAAAATATTATTATCTTTACAAAATTTTAGAAAATAGATAATAGTTAATCAAATATTTTAAAAGTTCAATTCATAGAAATCATTCTTTTGTTTCAAGAATAATAATTTTGTAGTGGTTTCAGAAGTAAAAATGGAAATTCTGGATAAATATAATAATAATTTTTAGCTTTTAAAAAATCTTAGGAAAATTTCCTTTCATCTAAAAAATATTCAAAACTAATTTCTTTGAAATATCTTAAGATGAATTAAACGAGTAGTTAGTTGTACCAGAATTCAAAATTAAGATTCCAATGTAAAAATCAATAGCTTTAATTGATATTTAAAGACAATTAAGAATAATGTCTGGTAATAAATAACTGCAATTATTTTTTGAAAAGTTTCGAAATTATAGTTTATTTATTTGAAATTTAGGTTAAATAGTAAATTTCAAACTTTTATAACTGTGTGTATAAGAAGGAAAATGTGTATTTTTAAAAAAATGCAATATATAAACTGTACCCGAAATATATATTAAGAAAAAATATTTTCATCACCCCTCATTAGGAAGAATGAGTGGTGATATTTAATTCAAAGGCTTAGTATCAGATAATACGAGTAGAATAAATTAGTGAGCAACAAAACTCTTTTCAGATTACATTTCCTTGCAGTATAGTAAGCTTCGACATGACAGTCATTTTTGTTGCTAATGATTTGATAATAAGTGTTAAATGCTATGCCTGCAATTTCTACTATCATTTTGTCACTATGCAGAACTATTGAACATTGAAATTGACTGAGATATCAGAGGAAGTCCCAAATAATACTCTATTTACAGAAGCTGAATGTCGGGTTTTTTGTTTTTTTCTTTCGTTGCCTACATAGCAACAATGTTCTCTTTTCAGCGGTCGCAAGGGGAATATTTCGCATCTTTTGAAATGTTGTGGAAATCTCTTAATGCATCACGAGCGAAGGAAAAGTCTGTTTCTAAACTTTTGGTAACCCTTCAGAGGATTCTCTAAATAAATTTATTCCATCTTTTGTCTTCTATTTTTAAATAATTTCTTATAACTTCTTTGAGGATTTGTGGAATAATAATTCTCCCCTCTTATTGATATCATTTATTTAATATTTAAATTAGTATTTACTTGTTACATTTAAAAGTCTTTTCTCAACTTCGATTTTTCGTGTTGAGTTCGCCTATTTAATATGTTAAGTTTTTTTTTCAATTATTATACTTAAATCGCATGTGATTAGTTCTTATAATGTGTTCCATAATTATATACATGTAATTATAATTTAGACAAATATTTATTTTTTAAAAAAATTCTAAAATCAGTTTAACTATTTTTCATAATATATGGCAAAAAATATTTTCTTAAAAAAGCAAACAATTGTAGTACATCAAATTCCAATAAATGTTTTGAGAAACAAAAAATAACGAGAAGTATATTTTCATTAAATGTTGTAAAATTTTCAAATATAGCAAAAATTTTAAAATTTTAACAAATTTTAAAATATTTAATTTTTTAAAGGTTATTTATGCGAAAGTAATACATTTTCGTGAAACACGTATTTAAATAAGGTGAATACAAAATTATTGCTTTTAATTAAATATGCTCAGTTATAGCTCAGCCCATATTTTAATAAAATATGGTCAGTTCAATCTATCTCTCTGACTTCTTTTAAAATTACTAAAAGTGATAAATTATGCAAAACAATTATAGGTTTGCAGTACTTCATTTAGAAATTGATCATGAACCTGGAAAGATTATTGTGTTTTATTTTTCGAATGAATCATGCCATCCAAGGACATTGACATCAAGTGTGGGTTTAGTATATTTTAAAAAGCTTATTCTAACTAAAAAACATTTTTGTCAATTCTTTTTGAAGGCTATCTAGTACAAAATCCATCAACAATAAAAAAAAAAAACTCGAACAAAGTGTTCTTATATTCTCGTGTATATGAGAGCTTCTAATATATAATTTTGCAAAATAACATTGCTTTGAAAATACTGTAATATTGTAGTGTGCTAAAAAATGAAAATTTCTGAAAGATGTCATGACAAAAACGTAAACTCGCTACATCTGTGAAAAATGTAAGATGTCATAAATGCAATTTCATGAATAATTTACTACGAATCCTCCACAGCCATGAGTGTGTGTGTGTGCGTGTGTTTTGTATATTTATTGTTTTACTAATGTTTTTGTGACCTGTTTTTTTCAGTCTGTTAACATATAATCAATAAATTACAAAAAAAATTAAACTACAAAAAATTAAATATTTTTTTCTTCGCTTTAAAACATTTATTCCTAAAGATGATCATAAATTTAAGACAAACTCACGCAATCTTTTTGACTAATGTTTTTGTGTGTGTTTTTTTTTTTTTTTTTTATTATTTTTTTATTCTGTTAACATATAATCAATATATTACAAAAAAATTAAACTACAAAAAATTAAATCCTTTTTCTTCGCTTTAAAACTTTTATTCCTGAAGACGACCATAAACTTAAGACAAAAATAACGTAATCATTTTGACTATTTGGTGTTGTAAACGGAATCATTTTAACATTCTTAACTTCGTACAAGATACTAATAAGAGTTTTGAGATACTATTACGGCAGACAGTAAAAAGAAGATCTTTTTGTAGTTTGTAAGTTTTTTAAATTAAATTTTTTATTGCGAAATATGTATTCCTCTTCTTTGGATTTTTTGTTTCTACTGGTGCAGAAATTTTACTGTCTAGACGAGTTGAATATTTCTAATTAAGATGGATTTCCGAGACTGTAGAAGAAAAGAACACTTATTAAAAATTAAAAAAAAGAGTGGTTGACAAAAAATATGCTACTGCTAAATATGCTACTGATATGTCGAACTACGAAAAATAGAATACCAAAAAATTAATAAAAATACGTTCCACATGCATCAAGAATTGATAAAATTCTCCAAAAACTATACAAGAAATATTTGGACTATCTGAAATGATAATATGATAAATAAATGCCTTTTTTAAGAACTGTAAAGTAAATCGTTTTTCAAAATACCAATGTTCTTTTTTGATCTTTTCGAATGCAAAATCATTTTGAAAATAAAAAAAATAATCAATATAGGATTGATGCATGAAGAATTATAACTTTTTATGACGACTTTATTTTAAATTTTTTAATTTTAGTGAAAATTCACTGCTATACATTAATTCAAAGTTAATTTCTGGCAAATAATGTTTCCATTTGGAGATATAAAACTACGTGTTTTCATAAGCCCAATTTTAGTAATTGGTAACGTCTTTGAAAGAATCTAGTAAAGTTAGTGAGTTGCTGAATTCGAAAAATACCTCAATTTTTTCTGGTAACTTTAAAGTTATGAAATATCTTTTTAATGTCTTCGTGGTACTGAAGAAAATGCAAGTCCTACACAGAACTAGAACTCCTCGTTACAATATTTACAGTTATTGCTATCATTAACAATGCGTCAATCCGCATTAATAAAAGTTACTAGTAACATACATGATAAAGTTTCTCTATTGGATACGATTTCAGTAGTTGACCTACATACAAGTTGCTCATCTTTCGAATTTAGAAAAGAGTTGTTGGCTGTGAATTAAACTCTTCTTACGGCGGCATTCTTGGAAAGTTGAAACTTCTTCGGCAAAATCGATAATTCTCTTCACGGCAAACAACGAAACTTGGCATTTTATCAAAAGATTTTTAAGGCCGGACAAGAATGTTGGACGAAACTCGTCCTTTGGTCATTCAAATGATATTTAAATACTTTCAAGTCAGTATAATACTTCAGTCAGATATAGTTTTTTTTGTATAAAAATATACAAAATTTACAAAGATGATTTAGAAAGGGAAAATATTTTTATCCTGCATAGAATAAACCAAATAAACTGGAGAATTAATTTCATTTGCAGTTATGTAATATATTTTTATTATTTCTATAAGTTCATAAGATAGCAAAAATTGCTTACAATTTATATATTTTACATATAATGTAACAAACAATACAAGAAAAAATCAAAAAGAGAATGTTCAATTCTCAAGAACACAATCCATTTGTATAACAAAGCCATGAAAATTACATTCACTATACATTTTCATGTATTTCTAGCTGGTCTCATCAAAAAAGAATAAATCAAATACAAACATAAAATAAAAATTGAAAATGAATTTATCCGAAGTGTGCAGCATCTAAAGCGACGAAACTGAAAACCATTAATCATACGCAAGTCTCAAACGATAAACAGCAAAAACTTCGCAAGCAGATAAAAAAATGTACGTATATACAAAAACAGGGTGAGATATAAGACCCAGGATATCTACAAAACTCCATGAAGAATTAATTACATACTGAAGATAGTTTATCAAGGAAGGCGTATCTTCAGGACATTATAAACCATTCATTTCTGCTCTCTAGATAAATGGAATAAGGAAAAACAAATCTAATGTGATGTAAATCTAAGTCGCAAATATATAACGCACTCCAATAACTTGGAAGAACCAAAATGGAAATCTATATATATGTATATATATATATATATATATATAGTACCCGAAATGTATGAAAAGCAGGCATTGTATAGAATACCCAGGCAATCTATAAAAATGACTGCAATTTTGCAAGGTATGAAATAAATTATTAATATTTCACATAATTATTTCGCATTTTTAACAGTGTCAAAAAGCAAACTGTTATATAATATTAACACTATTGGCATGTCTAATTCGTGGAGCAAGGCAATAGATTTAAGCCTCAGATGGAGAATCTCTTTTCGAATTTCAGTCATGGAAGTGACTAAATATGCTACTTTGTATTTGTCGAGGAAAGAATCTAGCTTATACTGTGCTCTATGAAAATGAAAGAGTAAAGCTTAGTGTCTATAAAAGAATTATGACATCATGACATGTAACAATGATTCTACAATCAGCTACTTAAGTTGAGAGCTAATTTTGCCAAAAAAAAAAAAAAAAAAAACAGCGTTTTCCTAACGAAACTACTTACCAAGAATTAGATAATGATATAAAAAAGATCCAGATCACTATTAAGATGAACCCGTAAAAATATTCTATTGAAAATAAAACTCTACAGAAAATAAAAAAAAATGATTCCACAGAAAATAAAAACTTAAGACGCTTTTGTAATATGATAGATAAAATAACATGTGTAATATTACAAAAACAGTTAGATTTTCGATTTTCGTCTTTTTTATAAATATTTCTTCAGTTCTTACTACATTTTTCTTCTAATCTTTCCTTTCAAGGATTTTTATATTGAATTTATATAAATGTATGGCTTTCAATTTTTCTTTCAAGCTTTCTTTAGATAATGATATGAAAACGTTTAAGATGACTACTAAGAAGAACACTGGAACTATATAGTTTGCTGAATCACTATGATGTGATGTGATTACTATGAAAACAAAAATAAACTTATTTATCCTGATAATGAAAGCGTTAGTGCAATTCAATATACATCGATTGAATTATTTAACGTACATCACGATATACATTAGACCATTGATCACAGGAGACGTGACAGAATTGTTGAAAGAACCTTCAACCAATACAAGAACACCAACATAATATTGAATTGAGCATTGATTTTTGTGTGCCGTTCCAGAAAAAACGAAAATTCATTATAAAAGTTCTCGTTGTGAAGTCTTTGGATTTTACCTGAATTTAGTTTCCATTGTCAGGTCATTGTAATTAATTTTGAGTCCCAATTTTCTCAGGGAATAAAATTTATAATGATGCATCAAGATCGTTTCACTAATATCCTTGTTTTCAAGACTCTGGCCTAGAAGAGACCGGAAGAACTAGCTTACAACGTCTTCGTAGACAATTAGCCTTTGACTTCGGGCGTCATCCGGTAGGGAATTTACACCAAATGCGCTGAGCAATTTGAACTGTTAGTCGAGATTAATCGTCGATTAGATATGTCGATGGCAAATCTCAGGATAACCCAGATATTGAAAAAAAAATGATGTGTACTTGGATGATGATAAAACTGACCTTTGCAATAAGATACTATGTTTCGTTCAATTTATGAAGAATAAGGCTTAAGTGTGTAATGTTGCTGTTGAATTATGTAATTGCATTGTTGAAAATGTATAAAAAAATGAACACTTACAATTTTGTTGCACCAAGCTTCAATACCATACAGAGTCATTAAAAAGACATGAAATTTATTAGACCTGAAAAATACAGTCTCTAAACTTTCAACAAATAATTGTAAAGAAGAAATCTACTTTTATAGTTCTTTGAAAATTTAGATTCTAACTTTGAGGATCTTAATTTTGATCTGGTTTTATTTTCTTCCTTTTTATTTTATTTTATTATTTATTATTATTTTTTTGTCTTTTTAATTTGCCCCGTTTTAAATGCTGTTGCAATTTTGTTTGTTCAGAAAAAGTAATTTTTTTTTCTTTTTACATTAAAAATAGGTGATACATCGGAATCCCATAAGGACAGAAATTTCGAGCAAACCCCTATACAGCATCAGGTATTGAATACCAGATATGAACTCTTTCTTTAATCTCAATATCTCTAGCTTTATAATGATACCATTACGCCATGTTAATGCGTATAGAAATCTATATAATCACAAATGAATTTCATTGTATATGCTCTAAACAGTATTACTGGAATATATAAATAAATTTTAACAGTAACTGAACAAAATGATAGATAACAAAATACAAGCTTTCATTAAAAAATTATGGTTAGCTGTATAACACACACACAAAAATTTATTATGGTTACTCATAGACAATATTGAAAAAAAAAACAAGTTAAGTGGAAAAATCAAATTGTAGAAGCTCAGAAAGAAATAAAAATACACACATTTTTAAAGAAATATGCAAGATCATTCTAGTGCAAAACAGCATAAATTTGTACAGCACTCTTGAAAAATTTACTGTAAACTTGTAAGATAAACATAGCATTGCTAAAAAAAGTTCAAATATATCGCTCTTGTTCTTTAAGTATTACTAAAATATCTGGAAAAAAATTTTGAAAATATCTATAATTTCATACTGAAAATAGTAAAAAAATAATTATTACAGTGTGAAGTATTTGATACGGTTCTTCGAACACGTTTGATGTAAACACAGAAACAATAAAATTCTAAAGTTAAAGAATATCCTCTTACTCTTGGAGAAAATATGAAACATAACTTCAAAGAGAAATTATTAATTAGTGAAAAGAAATTTATTATATGAAAATTTCAAAAGCTAATATTCATATCAATATTTACAGCAAAAAAATTTAAAGATTATTTTCGGTCTACAAACACTCGAACGTTTCAGTGAATAAAAAATATACATCAACATCAAATTCCTTGCGGTATTACTTTAAAAATGAAAATTGAATCTTTTATATCAAAACTTCTATCATAAATAAAAATTTTCTTTCAACCTTCACTTCATTTAGCATTTCACTGCTAAGCGAATTGTTGTTCATAAGGTGTAAAGAAAGCAGACTCTCTTTGCAGATGCGTTTGTTTATTTTTCCTTTAAATTATCTCTCATAATTATTTTCTTCAAAAAGGCAGTTGTAAAATGTATTTGTTTTTAATAAAGATTTTAATGATTTTTCATTACCTTTCAAGAAACATTAAGTAAAGAAATTCAAATTAATTAAATTAAGATATTAGCATAAAGGGAATTCTAACATCTTTATATTCGTCTTTTATTCGAGAACGATCTGATAAGAAAGTATGGTGTTTCATAAATGAATATACATCTTTCAGGTTTTTATTGCTGGTATCAAACTACAAACACTAAATGCCAATCTTAAGCAATTATGGAGCAGTTAGCCATTAAACTGTAGAAAAGTGCTTAATACTATAATAAACAATAAAATCAATAGAAAGGTGATTCGAATACAAATATCGAGAACTAGACGTTGCAGAAGACGTCTAGAACTAGGTGACGGAAGAGCGGATTAAACAAATAAAAAAGGTCCAAAGAAGCTATTGAACTCATTCTATGCAAATCCAAGTGTGTATAATGGCTAGAAGAATCCATCTGGAATAGTTATAGAATGATTGGAAGGCTTGAGTAAGCAGATCGCGTGACAAGCGTAACCCAAGAGTTTTGAATCCACACAAGCGTCGCGTCACGAACTTCGAAAGTTTTTCAAACAATATATACCGCTACAAGACAGGGTGGTTGGTCAAGATAATGGAAAATCTTCTTTTATGATGAGTCTGTCACTGATTCAGGTAGGCACATCATTATTTAAAGTTCTTCCATGTCAACCTTTCCTTACTCAATTTCTGCAGTTAAATAAGAATTTTGAATCTAGAGCCAAATCAAGTAAACATGTAAGAATATTCTACTTTTGTAATTTTATTTCAAAAATAAGCACCATGAATTAATAGCTTTTATACAAACTGAAACTAACAGGTATAATGAGTTAGGTTTTTAAACCTCCAGATTGATTTTTAGAATGCAAAAACAAGCATAAAACGTGAATTATTCATTTCTTTTTCAGAACTAATCAATACACAAGTGTCACTGGATCACTAACAGCTTCAGTTGCAACCGAATGTATTTTATCAAAATTAAATGGAACCTTAGTTAATACCTTAGAAATTGAATCATGGTTGGCTTCGCCTCTTATCTCGATCCAATTCTTCTTCCGGCCGGAGGTAAGGGCTCTTTTGTAGTCACCTAACGACACCTCTTAATGATCAAGACATCCGAGAAGTGAAATGAAATCTCTGTCAAATGCAGTGGGGTCTGGATTATTTCCTTAAGAGCGAGTAAATGGTTCAGATCACATAATGTTAACAAATATTCCAAATTAAACTAATGAAGCTTTTTATATATTTTCCATGCATTATGGATGTTATATTTTAAGAGCATGCCACAGACCAGAAGGACTTTCAGAGGTAACTCATTCGCATTTGATCGATAGGTGAAAATTTAAATTGGACAATACAAAATTTCATTAAAAACTTCCACTGGAGAGTACAAATTTTCATTGAAAACTTCCACTGGACAGTACAACTTTTCATGTAGTTGTCACATCGAGTCTCTTCGTTTCTTTCATACGTGACTTAATGAGAATGTTTAAATAATATTACGCATATTTAATGTTTTAAATAATTTTATTGCCTGAACGGGTTTGAACTTAAGATGTTCGTTTAGATCTACCAACTTTCAAGGAAAGGATTCTCCGTTGAGAATACTCACGCATTCTGTTCTATCTAGACACGATAATGTTTCGTTGCTATAGGAGGAGAGAAAGTGCATTTCAAGCTTCTTTCTGCATCTGTTTCTTTTCTATTATTCTTATGATCTCTATAACTTGGACGCTATAGCCTCGCAGAATCGATGAGCTTTTAGTGTTAGTGCACACTCTCACATAAGTGAGGACCACAAAAACAAGAGATCCACTCTTGAACCGTTGTTCAGAGTATCAGATTCGTGGTTGCACGTGTCGGTATAATATGAATATGTTACACTCTTGGGATAGCAAAACTCTTGGCTGAGCTTTTGGACACCCGATACCGGGTTCACGACGAGGACGTGGTTCTGCTTAACTTGACCCATCAAATAGATTGGATTGGACATCAATGGATTGACCCACCAAATTTTTTTGATTTACTTTTGCATTAATTATATTATCGGTTTATCAAGCCGTATGTGCAGAAAAAAGCTGGGTGTCTTAATCAAAAGAACTCGGTTGAAAAAGCGAAGTCGAAAATAAAATTCCTTTGTCTGTACCAGAGATGGGTACTGAATCTGTTAAGGCTGTAAAGGCTTCCTGTTGGGCTCGAAGAGAAAAAGCAGATACCACACTTTGGGGAAGGCAGTATTCGTCCCAAAATGTGGAAACTACATAGCAGCTGAGATGCTTCAGATGTGCTGTTGCACTGTAGTAGTATCAAGAAGTATCAAGTTTTACTTTAAAAATATGAATCATAGTATATATATATATATATATATATATATATATAATTTATCAAATGCATAATTACTATTTTGTATGCAGAAATCTGTTTTAATTACTATTTGTCTAAATCACAGTCTATCTTTGGACATTATTCATTTATGTTATGAAGAGGGATATCAAAGCTCAATAAAACAAATCATTCTCCCCAATGTTAGATAAATTATCCAACCCATGTATTCTAAATTGCTATCCATTGTCACAATCTAAAATAGTGTGTCATGTGCGACAACCCCAACCGAATTATTGACTAGCTACTTTCCCGAGTAAAATATCTTTCTTATCCTTTAAATAGATTTCTTTCGAACTTCTCTGAGAAAGGCCTTGTGGATTATTATCTGCTCCCGACAAGTTGATGCAATAACTGTGCAAAATATTTAATTTAATGCAACTGCTGAGAACAAAATTTCAATCTCTGTGATAACATATTGGATTTCGTATTCCCGAGTATTTTGCGAAAAGTTATTATTAACGTTAGTTTAATAAACCGGGTTTTCTGCACATCTTATTAAACTGTCAGGCCAACCTGGGAAAACCACCGGAAGGTACATTCGTGATTAGCTTTGTAAAAATGTTAATAATGATTTTAGATAAATTGTGATATAGTGATTCAAAAAAGGAGGTTTTTAAATCAACAGGTGATAGGTCTGTTTTAATTTCACATGATAAATACATTTCGTTTATTTTTTATTTGTTTTATTATTTGAAACTTGTAAATAAATACATATAACTATTTGCTTTCTCTTTTAATGTATACGTTAAATGTGAAGAGAATGCAAGTATTTCAAAAACGAGGATCCTGTTTCATTAGTTACAAATCTTTTTTTTTTTTTTTTAAGTTAAAAGAAAATTCCAAGACTTATTGTATTGCGAGTATTTCACCCTTCTATTTATTGGATAAATATTATTTAGAAGATAGAAACTGAGGGTAATTTTCAACTACGTTTTTATCAGACGAGTTATTTACGTACTTTTTAAGAGTAAGATTTATACACATTTACTTAATGTAATTTAGTGGCTTATTTTCTGAAATAAGTATAAATAAATGGGGTTTATTTTACAAATTAAAAAACATTTTTACTTCCAAAAAAAATGAAATACAATGCCATAAAATATATATATATTTTTTTTTTTGCAGTTTTATGAAAAATTTAAAAAAATTTAATAATATTATTACATAGAATATTTTATAGTTATATTTATCAATTTTTAAATATACCACAAATCATCTAAATACCTTTTAATTTTTTAAAAATAAGTACGCATTAAAATAAAATTTTATTACATGTTTTTAATGTATTGTATTTTTTAATTAAAGAAATATTCTATAATAAATGTACAGAAATTGAAAAATAGCCCCATCCACTACTGTAGACGAAGAGTCCCTGACGTGTAGAGGAAATTTTTATTGTGTTACAAAGATATCGTGGGAAAAATAAGAAATACAGAATTGACAGCTTTAAAAGCTGGAAGGAAATCTTAAAGCGGAAGGAAACCCATTACTACATGCTCTTGGAATATGTCACAAGATACGTTTTGATTTAGATCTAGCCATACACTGACAGAATAACATAGATTATATTATCCTGAGAACACAAAAATAAATCTTTTGAATAAAATAGTTATATCTTCCTTGATAAAATTATGTTCAGAATATTATAACTGCATTTCTGCGGTATTTTTCAGATTTCCTGGATGACCTGTTTTTTTACCCTTTATTTGTAAATATTTTTTCTATTTTGATTTGCATTTACAGTGCTTTGTGTATAGATGTCTGTATATATTTGATGCTGTTCAGTTTCGAGGGTACAGCCTTCGTGCTCTTCGAATGTTGAATCAATTTTTCT
This sequence comes from Caerostris darwini, assembly GCA_021605075.1. Taxonomy (NCBI): domain Eukaryota; kingdom Metazoa; phylum Arthropoda; class Arachnida; order Araneae; family Araneidae; genus Caerostris; species Caerostris darwini. The sequence goes on along the minus strand of BPLQ01013598.1, from coordinate 28,720 downwards.
ATTTATTCTAATGGTAGACTCTAATACAGGCGTGGCCAACCCAAATGATCTTGCGGGCCACTTTGGAAATGCATCATAACTCCGCGGTCCGCATGTACATTTAATATATCCCCATATTATATTAAAACCCACTATAGACATTTTTTAGAGTGAAAAATTGAAACATAATGATTTGTTACTATTGTGTTTACTATTATTCTTACATGTAAGCACAGATTATATAATAATAATGATACTAAACGCACATTTTAAAGAAATATATAACACTAAAAATGAAACAAAAAAATATATGAATATAATTGAAATAAAAAAAATTAAATCCTTAAAAAATATTTATTTTACTAGTGCAATATTTGTTTGAGCAAGAATATTATTTTAAAATCAAAATTAATTTTTTTCTCATAATTTCGACACTTAAATTTTGAATATGGGGATGCACAAATAATTATTTTTTAATACATTGTTTTTCACTATTTTGGCCATTAATATATTTTGTAAAATTGTGATAAATTTCACTTGCCGGAAAAATGCTCAATGCGGGCCGCGGGTTGGCCACCCTTGCTCTAATATATCTCATAACATCTTTTACATTTCCTATGGATATCCTGCTTTGTATGTGAACTCTTATTTAAAGCCAAAAACACAAGATAGATGGAAATGAATTAGAGCATGGTAAATTAAAACAAGTACAATTATTCAAACTAATTTTTTCTGCAAGAGAAAAATAATTTAATTACCGGCATCTATCAAGTTGCAAATAAATTTCTAGTAAGTTTTGAAACATCAATAATTTATAATTTCTTCCAAAATATAAAATAAATGTTTTATATATTTTCTTTTTTCAAAAGTTTAAGACAGGAATATTTAAAGTAAGCAACCTTTACTAGTATAATTTTTACTTTTATTGCAACAACTTTTCTATTTTCAGACATGTTTTTAATCCTTAGAAATATTTCGGATAGAAAATTCGTTACATCATTTTTTTCTTGAAAACATGTTTTCCTTTTTTATATTTTAATTTTTTAAACCTTTCCGTCTTTCAATATTTGTCCATCTATTAATTAAATAAAAGAATTTTGGTAACACTTCTTGTTGGTAATATTTTAATAAAAAGCATTTCAAATTTAAGTGAAGAAATATTTTCAACTATGATTAATTCTAATTGCTGCTAGAACTGTTAAGAAATGAGTGTATTTTAACTTCGATTATTTATGTGAATTTATCGTTACAACCATTACCATAATGATGAAAAGATTTCAATCTAAACCAAAGGAAAACATTTGCGGCAATTCTTTTATATCCTGAGGGAGACGAATAATTCTACTTCGAATATCTAAGAACTATCGAACGTAAAAAATTACGCCGAAGAATCTTGTAAGCAATTTGTTTCCGCTTTGTTTTTGTATAACATAATTACTTGGGATGGAAACATGTTTTTACGAATTTCAATTCGGAAAAGGTTTTCGGTAACTCAGTGTACTAAGTGTTACAAAACCTTTTATTCAATCTTTTCTAATACAATTATTGTAGTGAAGAAATTTGATTTCCCTAAATAAATCAAAATTGCTTACAGCATTCACTATCCGTTTAGCAAATTTGAAAAAGAGAAGGCGATATTATTTATAAAGTATTAGTATTATGTTTTATGTTCTAGATGTAAAGTCCGATGTTGCAATTTATTCAAATGTTATTGTAATACACAGATGAACTGAAAATAAAAGTTATTTTTTTGTTAAAATCTACAATAAGGTTTTTATTTTCTAAGACATTTCACAAAAAAATATCTATAAGAAAATTAACTTATTATTTTTAAACAATTGTTTTCTTTAATTTTTCATGATGAATAAGAAATACGTTCTTGTAATATTAAAATGTAACAATAAATAATATAGTATATCACTTTTAAATAATTTGTGTATGATTTTTACAAATGCTGTGCAGTCTATCTAAGCCATGAGTTCAATAGTAGTTTTGAAATCTTTTTTAACAATGTCATTACAACCTTTAAGTTTATCAAGTGTGGTATATTGACATGTATAATGTTGTTAAGTATTATATGTTGATATGTATTACCTGATATGTTGATCACGTGTGTAGAAGTAATTATAATTCCATTGATATGGAATCAATCGTCGATTAAGGGAACATCAATATCGTTAGAAAATATTCTTTATAAGGAATTGATTATTTAGTATAGTTGTAATAATTTTATTCTAGGCAGATATTAAATCTAAATTAGACACTAAATACGATACACAGCATATCTGATATTTTAATGGGTTTGATATTAATTTTTATGAATAGAAAATTAGTTTTTAATGCAGTTTTTTTATTTATTGTATTTTAAATAGGATTAATTTTTTTTCTGTATAATTAGTATCTCAATAGTATTAGAAAAGTATTTATTTCATCATATCCTCTAGAACATTCTAGCATTACAGCTACAAATTATATATGAATGTATTTGCTTCAATTTCTTATTAAATTAAAATTCAAAATTTCAGAATACCAAACGAAATAAAAATTCTAAACCACTATTTTTATTTCTCTATAACATTTTGTTTTGGGTCTTTATCTTCAAAATAGATTCTGTCCAGTATTTTAAATCTCTTTTGGTAATTGAATCCATTGCATTGCAAATTATTGATACTTATAACCTGAACTGTTTAAATGCATGAAATTCAAATAATATTTATATAAAAATATCTATACACTGATGTCAAAAATTAAGAAAATTTTCACTTTTCGTCGAATATATCCAGAAAATTATTGGTCAAATTATTATAAAATTAGGATGGATATAAAGTGATATAATAAAAATATAATAGTTACAGACTATATACGGTACACGTACATTATCATGTATAAGACTCATCAATGTAAGGATGTCTGTTAAAGAGTCAAAATAAGAAAAGTAGTCATTGGTATGGTCCTCTCTTACAATTATACAACTCTCAGAAAGTGAATTTCTACAGAGAACCGCTTATAACTTTAGTTAGCCAGTTTGAGTACCTGTGGTAGTTGGCTCCACTTCTCTAGTAACGCTGTTTCACACCCAGAATAGCAGTAGAAAGATAGAAGAAGTTACGATTTACATCACTGCTGTGTCCTGGATATGCTCTATAGGTTGTAGGTCTGGAGATCTGGCTGGTAAACTTATCCGGCGAATGTCTCCCTTTCCCTGACATTTAAATGTGGGGGGAGCTCTATGTAGATATGTGTTACAGTACATTTAAATAAAATCGGGACAAATAGTGCCCTTATAAAACGGTCTGAAATCATTTACCTTTACTTCACAGCAGTAATATTCAACTTCTGAGAAAGTGACGGATCTCTGTACGCTAGTTTAGCATAATGCCTGCAAAGATCATCAGACCTCTACTGTCATAATGACCATTCCCTAATGGACACTGCTTCTCTCCAAATGAACGTACGTCGAGAAACATTTTCTGAACTGAATCAGCACGCATCAGGAGTTGCAATTGTACCATTTTAAACGAGCTCTCCTGTGTGTCTGAAAGAGCAGAATGCAAAAAGAACTCTATCATGCAGCTTTCTGCAATGAATAATCTTTGAAACTCAAGTTTCTGTGGCCACCAGAGAAGTGACTGCACTCCTGTTAGGGCTCGCTTTAATTAACAAATATCGATTTGAATTAGCCGTTGTGGCTCTTGGGCGTTACCAGACTTATATAATCTATATAAGTTCAGTAATGGGTCTCCAGCAATATCCATCCCAAGACTTGCATGACGATATTCGGCGAGGTGTGTAAGCAAACAAGAGCAGATATTACTAAGCGTATTTCCGAAGACTGTTCATCTATTACATGCAAGGCCAATTTATGTATTACTTTACGTATTCGACGTCAGAGATTTTCCTCTTCCTTTTTAAACATTATTTTACATTTTGTTCAGTACTTTTCTAGAAAATCGATAAAATATATAAATTCTCTTATTATACACCATATATAATTTTATATAATTAAAAAAAGAAAAAGGTTCTTGGTGATGGCGAGTTATACAATTTGGATATATCAATTGTTGAAGCTACTCATATTTCAAACCAGAAAACAAAAATTTAATATTTTCAGAAAAACTTCCACTATAGATATATAAACAAGAGAAGGTTTAAGCGAAATTCCATTTCGCCACAAATAAAAAAAACGTATAGGTTCTAGCACAAACTTGGAAACAAATTGCAATCAATCGTACCATTCAAAATGGAAGCAAATCAAAAAAGCTTTTAGGCAAGACTCGTGATTGCCGATCCCTCATCCAGCCTCAAAATAATTGATATTTTTAAAATTATTATCAATTTTTTTATCAGTAAAATAAATTACATAAAAATTGGAGTTGGTTAATGCCGTGACCTGGTGAATCAACCCTTCAGTGTTTTACTACAGCGTATACGAAGCATCAAATTGGCATAAACGTTTATATAAGAAATATTATTTATTCTTTTTACAAAACATTTGTGAATTCTGATGGATACGACCATAAAAGTAAAAATATGCACATAAAGTAGAGAAATGAACTATAAAAGAACCAATCTATGATTGGTGATTTCTTGAAAAACTGAGTTGGCCTGCTCTTTATTTCTTTAATTGTCGAAAAATTCCTTGAGACTGTGGTTCTGATAAACAAATGAAATGTTTTAATATTATTTTTATTTTTATATTAGAAAAAGTGAAATGCTACAGAATCCATGCTAAAATTATAATTTAGTATTTATTATAAATATTTATAGTAATTTTTAATAATTCGACAAACAAAATCTAACCAATAGTTAAATGATTCGTCATGACTTATTCATAAATAAGCAGTCAAAACAGTCAATCAAAAATAATTATCATCATCATCAAGCACCTTCCTGTTAATTTTTTCCTTCCTTATATAATTAACTTTATTATTGCAATTTTTAATCTTTGATTCCAAAAATCTTCACATTATTTTATGTTTTGCGTCATAAAATCATCTTAACAAATCTCTGAATATAGCACTAATTAACTTCATTATTCGAAGTTTATTCTAAAATATAAATTTTAAAAGGTTAGTGATCCGTGCAACGATATATCTTTGAAAACAACTTGTATCTCTAAAACTATTTCTCTTCTTGAATCATGTAACTGGAAAGCATGCGAAGCAGAAGTAAATAATTTGTCAATTATAATTTGATCTATAATTTGCAAGGAACGAGAGGTTTTCATTTTTTTATGTGTATCATTATCTTTTTGAAGTTTGCCTGAAATACATCAAAGCGATGACTTAATTAAAATGAGATAACGAATTCTTAATGATGATTAATATAAATATTTTTTAAAAAACTGCATATCAACCTTTACAGTTTTATCACATTTGAATTTGAAAGGAGAGCACTCATTTTAATGAGATCTCCGTGTCTAGAACTATGTAAAACTGTACATTAATTATAAACCGAAAAATAGATGACCGTATTTCATAATAGTCTGGGGAAAGAATGTTTGAAAATTAATGAAACTAATTATTTGAAAGTATATTTGGAGATTTCGATTTCCTCCTTAAACTTGTAAATGCATTTAAGTGATTTTCTCTTAAAGATATTTTTTTTTGTATTTCATTTACTTAATTAATTGTATAGAACAGCAAAATATTTAATTATTGAGAATCGGTTTATGAAATAACTAGAATTGAAAATCCTGCAGGAGTACTCTTAATAAAAACTAATGTATTTGAATAAAAAAGGAAATAAGAGATTTTCACAAGTCATTTCTAGTTCAAATTGTTTGACAGTTTAACTTATTATCTTTGATGCTTGTCTTTTCTTTAATCTCCACCAGTTATACGTTGTACTATGTCACAATATTATACCATCAATTTAACAATACAGTTGTGATAATCTTTAAATGCTTGGCACAAAATATTATAATTATTTCTAGATAATCTTTGATTTCACTAAGATTCAAACATGCCAGGGCCAATATTATTAACAAACTTTTTCTAATTTTCTGTTAAAGCAAAATAATGATGAAATCCCTTAACTGAAGAAAAACTTGATCCACAGATATATATTACCGTTGTATTAGAATATGCATGTTACGAAAAAGGTGAACTGTTGGGTCAAGACTTGGTGAGCATCCATAGAAAAACAGTTCTAGAAAAAGAATTTTATTTCTAAACTCAAAATATTTTTTTTCTATTTTAAATTTGTTTAAATGTTTTTGTTTGTTTACCGTTAGATAAAATTATTTAATCGTGTTTCAAAAAGATATCAATTATCTCTTGATCATAGAAAATTAGCAACTATTCCTCATTTTATAGTTTTCCAACAAAACCGTGTCTGAAAAAATTATAATTTTAAATAACTCTCAAGCTTTACTAATGTATAATCATGAGAATGTTTCAGGAAATATAATAAATGAGATATACTTTAAAGGAGATACCAACGTTACAAACTTTCAAATGTTCGATTTTTCAATTTTGGAACAGAAAAATAAAACAAATTTTTGTGAACATAAAAATATGTAATTTATATAGGTTTCGGTACAATGAATTAGAGAATCACGCATTTCAAATTATGTACACATACCTTTAAAGATTTCTCACTCCCTCTGTCAAATGCTGCTCACCTTTAAAATAAATATTTATATTTTCTTTCATAAGAACTGCAAAATAGTGTAACAACACCAACATTGTTTGGTACAGTGTTGGTTAAAAACAGTGCTTGGTAAAATATTTCGTGTGCTTACGTTTGAACAATGTCGTCTTGTTTACAAAACTTTTCAGTCTAATATTTGCAGCTGTCCAAATTGCCATGATTTTTGTTTGTTATTTTGTTGTTTTCATTCTCTTTTGCTGCAAACAAAAGTTAGTTAATTAAAATTAAACATTAGATTATGAGATATTAATTAGTGAACATTTATTTATCGTCTTATTTTTGTTTTAATCAGGATAAATTTCAAAGTAATTTAAAAAGTCAAATAACAACTGACATAGGTATCTACAAACCCGCGACAAACTTGTTCTCCAAAAGTTATGGTAATCCAATAAAGCGCATACATGAACATCCAAGTTCTACAGAAAAATTAATTTAATACTAAAACCTGGATTTGGATACAGTTTATGAGATATGAACTAATCTAAATAATACTTTGAAAGGTTTTCTGAAATTCTTCATATGCCCAAAATGAGATAGTGTTTTTGCAATATTGTATTGCGTAGAAAATCATTATTTCATATGACATGAAACACATGAGAAACTAATATTTTCTTATATACGTAATATTATTAAATTAATTTTTAGAATTTTTTAACTGGAATATTCTTTTATTAAAATTTAGCTGTTTTTTTAAATGAACAAAATTAGATAAATACTCTTTGTGTTTTTCATAAAAAATCGGTATAACTCATAGAATTACAAAATTAAATATACACAAAATAAAAATAAAAATGTATGAAAACTTCAAAAATTTACATAATTGAAAGAAATAAACCTACATAAATTTTTCTTTTTAAAATCAGATATTCAACATCATTTCATTCAACAAATTCCTTTTTTTATTATTATAAAAATAGATCCAGAAACCCTGTATACAATAAAATATCACAATTCATGTAATGCAATACAAGACTAAAAACTATCCATGTAATACAATAATAAGCTACAAACATTTAATCTAACTCTGCCAAAACAATATTGAATTAACAAATTCGGCAATCAAATATCTCTAAGTAATTCTTCAGCTTTATTAATGCAGTTCCTGGGTATATCCTTCGCAAGATGTCTTCAGGATCTCGTAGAAAGAACATCCAAAAGATGTGCGTAATATCAGTACTATCCATCCATCAGTACCTACTTGTGGAGGTTTGGAATCTTTGAGTAGTTTTCAGGTCTTGTGCTGTATTGGACCTAACTAACCAAGCCATAATTTAACATTGTAGCATTGTAAAAAGGTACAATAGTTTAACTTTAGTCAAACCAACCACAGAATTTCTTTTGTGTTGTGTTTTGAAAAGCAAAATCTTTAATCTTCACAAAATGTTTTAAATCAGATGCTGTCTTCAAATAGTTTGATTACAAAATAAAAAGTAGGAACTGAAATTGTTTTCCTGAAGTTATTTCAGCAGCGTAAGCTTTAAGGCTCCCCATCTCCCTGTTATTTCAGCTTTTCATTTATATCTCTGCTGCATAGACAGTTATTGCAGACAGCTAGTCTGGAAATTTTGTGAAACATTTCTTTCAGGGCCATTCGGTATGGGAGAGGAGAAAAAAGCCCTATCTACAGAAAATCGTAATTCTTTTGCGGAATTCCCACCTGAATCTACGAAAAGAAGAAAGTTTCGCAAATAAATGTTGGAGGTGAAAATGAAATACATATGATTATTATGTAACAAAATGGGAAAATATGCTGTATACTCTCATACAATGTCTCCATTTTGTTTTTAAATAAATATTAGAGTTTAACCGTTCTCGTAAACTTCACTCGGGTTGAACAAATAAATCTTCTGAGAGTAACCGGATATAATCAAGTGCTTTATTCTGAAAGAATATTAATTTTGTACCACAGTGCTTAGTAACTATAATTTATTTTTTAGGGTAAATTATGGAGTTTATTTAATGTTTTACGAATGCCATACATTAAAAAAATCTAAAAGAATTACATTTAGCTATAATAAATCAAAATTAATGTCTAGGTAACGTGAAAATATGTTTTTAAAGGTATTTCATGTGGTGCTGAGATTCTGTTATTTAAACTTAAATGTGAGCAACATAATCATTTTGTTTCTTAAAGAATGCCTCAGACTGTGAAGTCACTAATACTTATAAATATTTATTAAAATAGCTTTTTTTTTTAAATGCAGCTTTCAAGAAGTAAAAGTTGGAAATCTATATGTTCGTTTCTATACAAAGGCATTTTAAAGGGACGTGCCTTCAAAAACATAAAAACCAAATGTTAATTTGTCTGGTTTTTATGGTTAATAGTTTACAAAAGAATATTTAATTTTATTTAAAAGTAAAAAATAAATAATGAAAAATTAGACAAGGGTTGATGGAAATCAAAGATACCATCTCCTAGTAACAGTGTTGAGTAGAATATCAATGAAATAACATTGTTGAAGAATATTAATAATCCGGAACTATTGGATTAGTACTTTTCAGTTGTAGATGCTATGCATTTTGAGTACAGGCATTAATGGCTATTTATAAATTTCTGAAACCTGGATCTTAGTGCCCTTTCACATTTAAAAACAATAACCTGATTATTTAATTAGAAAACTTTATAGTGGTTAGAAAAGATTCTCAGGGATTCTAATGGTCTTCACTTTTGATAATTTTGAATGATTTTCTCTGAAACATTATTCATTTAAAAAAATTTAATAAAAATGGATTACTTTTTTAATAATAATTTTTCTAAATTTATGGTTTTTCAATACAATAAGGAGATTTCCTGAACAGCCCCTCAGCGATTAGATGGAAATTTACATTGTGTGTAGATCATGAGTAACATGTTAACTGGAGGAAGTAATAGGACACACCTCTCAATAATTTTCATTTAAGCCGAATTTAAAAAATTTAAACGTTTCTGAACAACCATGCGATTTCGTAATGTGGTGTTTAATATCACGAGTTTCCTCCTCCGCGGATTTTTTTTTTAATATTAATTTCTTACGTTATAATAATTTTAAGTAATGCATCGAAATTACATAAAAAGGCAATTACAAAACTCAGGCAAGATTTCTTACGTGAATTTTGGGACACCTTTTAATAATAAGCCTTTCTATTAGAAACATGCTTTTATATATTGTTTTTTTTCACTTATGTATATATATTTTTATTTTAATGAAATGCCTTATTAAACAAAAACTTTTTTCTCTTGCCTAATTTTTTTTTCATATGCAGGTGTTTAAGGAGATATATTCATGTTTGTACCAGAAGAAATAAAACATGTAATCACATTTTACAAGAATAAAAAAATATTTGCAATAGTCACAGAATATTCTATCTGAACAAAAAACTCAATCTTAACTCTCTTTGGAGTTATTTATATGAGTGGAATTCCAGAAATGGCAAACAAAAGTTAAAAGAACTGGAGCAGGAAAAAACTGAACATAAAAATGTCGAATGTCGAACAAAGTTGATGAGTCTTTGACTTCAGTGAGAAAAGAAGAAGACAGTAAACAATTCTCATGAATCTGAACAAGGTCTGTGTCTCAGTCGATTTGTTCAAATTCTGTTAATACATAAAACGGTATTCATAAATATTCTAGAAACTATGAAACATATTGATCAGCTGTTTTTATTATGTTCATCAATCTGACTCTTGTAAAACTTTTTCTGCTTCATAATCAGATAATTAAATACAATCTTGTATATATAATATAAACCATAAATTCCTAACCTGATATATTGAATATAACTTAAAATCTATTTACTGTAATCCCCAAAATAAATTCCCCTATTTCTCGAATTCAGTTGACACACAGTTATCTAAAAAATAAAAGATGAGTGTATTTTGAAAAATTAGCATTTTGCGACAATAAAAAGGCCTTTTTTCAAAATAAAAGTGTCATATATATATACAACTCAAATGTTCAGTGCAAAAGTAAAATGTGATAAAAGAAAGATTTATTAGTTGAAGAGAACTGCAGTTTGTATAATAATATTCACTGTGCTGCAAGATTTTGTATGACACAAAAATTCTACGACACGGATTCTAGTCTAGCGAATGGGATAAAAGAAAGGGATAATAATTTTGAAATGAGGCATTTATATCATCATGACTTGCAGCTGCAAATGTTCAATAAGTCCATCATCATATTCAATATTGAATGTAGTCCCGGTATTTTTCCCAGTGCAGTATTAAACAGTATATCAATGGAAATACCAGCTTCCTTTTTGATATATGGCATCTTTCAGTGCAAATAAGAACAATGGACTATAGACCTACCTATAGACTTGTGGTTTTAAGCAACATCACAACAAGAAATCCCTATATAGCAGATATGGGGATCTCAAGGGTACTCAAGGATCGGCACGAAACATTTACCTTAGTAACTCAATCATTTGACGTTCATGTGTGGTGGGCTATCATCGGGCATTAAAACGGTCGTGTCTAATTCATTGCGTTCCTATAGGTTACGAAGGACAATGATATGTAATGAATTATAATACTTTGTAACTATTATGACGAATGGTGCAAGTTTTTAGGCATGTAAAACGACAATCTCACATATCAAAAGACCAACCCTTAACGTTGCGATGCTGTCAATCCACAACAAGCAATGACTTTTTCTAAATGTAACAGCGTACTCGTAGAGATTGCTAGTAGTACCAAATCAAGCGATTTTGAGGATTAATTTCCTCATTTAACGAGAAATGTGTCTGGTTTCTCCATAAAATGTTATATTAAAGTATCATATTTCTTCATTTTCTGAAAGGACTCAATCGTGCAAATGTTTGACTCATTGGTTTATCCTCTGGAAACAGTTGCTGAACATGCTAAATTGTATAAGCAGTTTTTCAAGTATGCCTCTTTTCCTTCATATGATACTAGATGAAAAATTAATAATTTTAATAGGTTGGTAAGTGCCTTTTTCTATCACAATAACATCATACACTATCATTATTTTTGAACATTAAAATTGTGCATGTAGTATTCAATAATGTTTTTATATCCAAATTTTGCATTGTGTGCACATATAACTTTCATAAAATTATCCACAGAGTGCCCTCTGTCATCAAGATTTGATACTATTTTTTTTGTTTGTCGCACAAAATCTTTTACCACGACGAATATTTATTACTAGTGAAACTTTATTACACCCATAGATGCTTTTTTATAGCATTTTACTTTTGTACCTAACTTTTGAAATACCCTGTATATTAATTTTGTTGTATTACTTATAATTAGTGTAGCGTAAAAAATTAAAGCGAAAAAAAAAGGGGGGGGGAGCATGGAGGACACTACTCGCAACCGTCAAACTGCTAAATTACGTCGTAAATATTACACCATGAAACTGCACAGACAAACGTTCAACCGGGATTTTTCTTGGATGGGGTTCAACAAAATAAATTGTAAGCACTTGAGATAGTTCAATATGTCATACTAAACCATAAGTAAAAGGAAATACAGCTAAAATAGAAATTCTAATTTTAATTATTATATATTAATAATTTTACTTTATACTACTTTTTTTCGAATATATGAAAAAAAGAATGTTAAAACTGAAATGTACAGCACAAAAAGTAAATTTTATTTCTAAAACATTAAATGAATTGTAAATTAAAATTCAGTCTTTTCTCTTTTGCCTGCATAATGATTACATCGTTTATGTCATATAATCATTTATATACTATTCATGGATATATTCATGTTGCATTCGTCTAATGCTTCATGCTTTTTTTGTATATTACAGTTTTGAAAAGTTTATGGAAAACAAATCTATAAAGTCATGCCACGTTGTTTCTGTACATTTTATTATTACTTGAAAAAGTGCATCAAACTTTTGTAAAATAGTTCTACGATTAATAAACAACTCTTCAAGTGACTCAATAATTGAACTAAAAATGGTATAAATATCACTTTTTGGGGAAAAAACAACGTCTATCGAATAAGCTGGTATTTTCTTAGTGATAATTCTTGGTCTTTTTAGTTCAAATGTAATTTTTGAGTTAGATCACTTACAGAAAATTGAATATTTTTTAAATCGTACATTTGTGAATAGAACTAATTTGAGCAATAACATCATTGATAAAATTTAATGCGGTTAAATTTCGTTATCAGATATTCGTAACAATTTACATAGAGAAATTATATACGAGAACAATTTATCTAATACATGCAACTATACTAAAAAACTTGTTTGGCTCAAGGCATGTATATTCCAAGACACTATTTATTTTAGGTTTAGAACTATAGGAATGAAGAGTTGTATTATTATTGCTACTGAATCGTGTCTTTCAATCCATTTAGTTAATCATAATATATTAATTAATTAATAATTCAAGACATATTCAATATTTGCTATCAATAATGATTTGTCTTTTATGAATGTTAAAAAAATTATAAATTTCATCAATTAAGCGTATTCCTTTTTCAATATCTTTAACTTTTATAGCATTTGTAATTGTGAAAATCAAACAGTGAGAGGAGCAATTAATTTAGAGTTCTTGAGGATATAATTTTGAAATGATTGCTTGTGCTCCATTAACTTTTTTACTCACAGAAGCGGCAACATCGTAACTTCTCCATATAAAAATGATAAATTAATAGTTTTAAGTATTACTATTAGTATTTATTACAATTTAGTTATTTTTAAGACATTCAATTATTATGTTCATCTAAGTTTGTATTGACATATTTGAAACAGATACAACTGTGAAAATTCTTGGCATACTTTATTTTCTTTATCATTTGCATAACACACGCATAAAGAAAAGTGTTCAATTGAGGATGTATCACAGATTTCGTCGCCTGATATGGAAGAACAATTGGAGTAATTTATGCTTTGCGCTATCTGTAATAGAGTTAATTTATTACAAGCAGATATTATTGATTTTGGATTTTCCCTTTGAATTTTTTTTTTTTTAATTGTATCATAAACTACGATTTTTTCACTTAACAGAACCCGAAAATTGCATTCATTTACAGTGGGTGTATTTTTTTTTCTTCCTCTCTCTGATTTTTATATTCTCCAATATTGTGCTTATTGTATTACATTGTTTTAAAATTATTTCAATAATTTACCTTGTGTATATTTTATATTTTTATATATTCTCGCATTTCATATATTCCCCTTTTATTTTCAATTTTAATTTTTTTGATATTTTCTACACTTTTTGTAAAAGGTTTCCTCATTGTTCAGCTTCTGTACCGTCAAAACTGAATTTTGTGATAACGTTTCCGTTGTCCATTCAAATTCACCCACATCATTTCCAAACTGTATAGAGGTATCTCAGCTCAAGTCACAGTGATGTGGTGTGGTGTATTAATAGTAGTAGTCGGTGCATTTTCTATTGAAAATTCACCAAAATTTATACGTGCTCTTAAAGCAATACTTTGATGACAAAAAAAAAACATTTTTCTTAATGATTGGAACAAGTCTCCTTCTCTTTTCGGTAGTTTGACAAATATCAACTTCAACAATAATTTTAGCAATTGATCTACATTTTTTTTTAAAGTTTGTATAGCATCAAGATTTTCAAAAGTTGAAAGAGAATTATTGTGATACTAGGTTTCCTGGTGCTTAAGAAAAATATTCTAATGCATGTTACCAATTGAAATATGACTTTGCACTCAAGTATCCAGCAATTTGAGAGCCCCTTTTCCCAACTTTTTTTAAAGAAAATAAGGAGGGATATTTAAAATACACCGTATTTTCAATCATAGAATAGGCAATCCAATTAAATCCTTATAACCAAAAAATACTGAACTCCTTTTTTTTTACTTTTCTTATTGACAAAAAATTAAAATGTGAGTTATGTTTCCAGAACTTTCCCAATGCTTTCAATTTTTCGCTTAAATTTATAACTTTATTCCTACATTCTGTAATATCGTGCAAATAGATAGACAACCAGACAACTTATTGATATTTATTTTTGCATTAATAAAATAATTTGTTGTTATATCCTTGCTGCTACTACATTGCTCCTTTTTTATAGGCACATTCAGTACATCTACATGATCCTTTAGTATATTTTTATCAGTTTTAAATATTTTCTTTTCGTAAAAAAATAAAATAAAATGTTTAGTTTTGAAATAAATTTTCTTTTTTATGGCATTGTTCTATAAAAAAATTGAGAAAGTGTATTAATCTGTATTTCAAATACCATTATAGCAATAAATATTTTTAAAAAAATTATTTCACTTCAATGTAGAATTTATAATCATTTTTCGTGATATAATACAAGAATCAGGCAAGCGAAATAACAAAATTAATATGAGCAGGATAAATTAACATGAGCAGTAATTAAATACAAAAATAGCGCCTGATATTTTTTTGCAAGTTGTAGGGCATAGTGAATTATAACAAGAATTTGAAATAAATAGTCTTTTTTAGCAGATCTTTCAGATCTGCTAACTTCATTTAACGAAAGGCTAAATGAAGATTATTTGAATTATTATTTAACTAATAATAATTAAAAAGCAATGAAATAAAAGTATTAAATAACATGACTTACTTTTACAATGAGAAATACTACGAGAATATTGAAAATATCAGAATATAGCAATGAAAAATTCAGTTGTTAACAATAACTACATGCTAAAAATTTTACATAAAAAACACTTTCTACAACAAGACCAAAGTAAAAAAATTACCATATGTAAATGTCATAAAAACTGACCTTAAGGCCATACATGGTTATCATAAAAAAATAAGCTCAAAAGTAACAGACCAAGTTAAATTAATTATTAACAACTGCCAATTTGGCACCAAAAGAGGGACTAGGCTACATGCTTACACTATAAGAAGATTACCATAGGTTTAAACTCGTGCTTACATTTCGTTTATGGGTAAGGGGGACATTCTGAAGCCCATAATCAAAATGTATGAAGCCCATAATATGGATGTTTGCGTATTATCCAACTCAATTTATAGTTTTTTCGTTAGGGAGTTCCCATTTCAATTAAAAAAAAGTGTTACCATTTGAAATTTTTGAAATTTTGTCATTGTAACTGTAATTGTTAGAGTTTAACTGATGTTTTTTTATATGATCCTCGAGCTGAAACCTCAAAATATCTGAAACCAACATTTTGCCAGTTTTATAAACATTATAATAGCTAGAGGCTCATATATATAGAGAGATAGTGTTTTTAAAAATAACGCTATATTTCAGCTCATTTAACTCTTGTTGGGATTTTTTATTAATAACTCTCTAACAATGGATTTGCTTTTGCAATTATCCATGTGTCAATTATATTTAATAATTGTTTATATCACTATATAAGGTTACAAAAATATCAACATTAAGAATGATAACAAATATATTATTAAAATATTATGAAGATATTATTCTTATTTAATAAGAACATTTAAAAGCAATTACTTTTAATTTAGTACGGTTATATTAGGGACTAAGCTATTACTGCAATACACCTAGTAATTTTAAGAGTTTCTTATTATTAAATGAAACTAGACTCACTAATCAAAATACTAGGAATGCTTTCATTTACAAAGAACTCACTGATCCGAATAATGAACCGAGAAATGGGAATCTTTTTCCAATTATTCAAAGAATCTCGGGATTATAGCTGTGATGCAAATTATTTTCATCATCTGCAGACGAATACTCTGTATTCGATGTAAATCCTCATGCTGTGTTTAATTATCACATTCTAAGAAACAGGATGTTTTCTGTTAAAATTTATTCATTTAAATTACGCCAATTCCTTTTCCTACCGTCTATTCTATACCCCAACCTGAAATCTTGCTTAACGCATGAAAAATCTGAATTGAATAAGGACTTAACAAAAGCCTTCATCAATACTCATTCTTGAGGTTAGAAATCGGTGAACATAATAGAATTTAATTAAATTTTCCTGATATGCGCTAGGTGCAGGCTTCATTTAAGAAAGACCCGTTGTCTTTGTAAAATATTTTCTTTTTTCCAATTGAATTATTTCTACCCAGCTAATGGAAATTTTTTACAAACCTTTTTTTCCTGTTTATTCAACCATGGTTCATAAGAAAAAGAAAAAAAAATATTAAGTATAGAAACTTAGACTTGTAGAAGTATTATGCATTGAAACCAAATATGCTACTTATACTATGCACATTGGTTAAATATCCTTCCTTCCCCACTCGAACATCAGCAAATTGCAGTGATTCTCGACTTTTTTTGCCATTCCACCTTTCTTAATAATTAATGAGGCAAATTATTGCCCTAAAGTCTTTGGGATCATTAAAGTTCATAGTAAGATTGATGTTTTAATCAATATTAACAATACATGAGTAAAGGAAGGGTGTTAAAGTAATCACGGTGTTACGATGATTTTTTTTTTTTTTGTAATTAACCATTATGTGCATTAATATGGAACGATTATTAATTTTCTAAGAGTAAGAGTAAGATTCCATTAATAAATTTTCTAATCATTCATGTAATGAAGGGTATGTGTTAGAGAATTTTACTTTTAAAACATTATATACAATAATCATCAAAGTTAAGCGAAATCGGAGTTAAATGGTTTCTGATGTTTTCATTTGACATCCACTTTGTTTCTCTTGTTGTGATGCGCATTACACTCGTGAATTCTACGTGCACGATTACAATCAACGAATATTAAGATCATATGTTTTCAGCCCTTTAAATAAATGAACAAAAATGCCCTGTGAACAAAAATGCTCTATTTATTTCTACTTTTTTATCCATAATCTTTTTTTCTGAATCTCTTCCCGATTTAGTTTTTAAATTCGGCTTATAAATTTCAATAATTCTAATATGTTTTAATTGTGAAAAATCTTCATCGTATTTTTCTTTATTGCCAAGCATTTTTTTAACTGTAAATTTTTTTCAGGTGAATAAAAGTGCAAAAATTTTGTATAATACTTTTTTGTGAATAAAATTGGGGTTTTGAATGGTTTGATTACAAATTTCTTAACAATAAGAGAGTCTTTTAGTAGTTCCCATGATTTTAAAAAGTTGCTCTTATCAGAAATATTATGTTTTGTTTATTTTCTAACTCACTGAAGTTATTCTATTGTTACCTGTAAAAATCTATACCATTCCCCTCCTAGATGCTGTGCACTTCACCTACAAAATGTAACTTAAAATTGACATGAGGTATTCAAAATAAGACCAGAGAAATTAAATAAAAGAGTGGCGGCGAATGTCTTCAACATGACTATGATTACGTGTCAAATTTTCTTAGTTTGTAAAACACACCTTTTGAGCTATCTGCACAATACAGTTAAAGATGATCAAGTTGGTTAACAACTATTTTAGATAACGACGTACGTGATTAACAACTATTTCAGATAACGACGTAACAATAAGCGAAGAAACGATGTTATTCTTTTAGTAATGAAAAATACAAATTGGTAAAACTATTGTGGAAACATTTTATGTTCTTAACTTGGAAGCACTGGAGGAAGACATAGAAGATGCATGACCAAGAATTGACTTCTAAAGAGTTAAAAAAACAACTTTTAAGTAATCCTCAATTTTTCAGAAGCATTTTTAAAAAGAGGCAAACAATCGTAGAAATGATTTTTGACTAAAATCTTCCTACGGTCCTTCCTGGGAATCATCCTTATGAACAATACATTTTATTAACTTCAATACTTTTCATCGCAAATATAATAAATAAAATATATTTGTCACATTTGAATGATATTTTTAATGAGTTTAATCTGCATTTTAACATGGCTATGAGAAATCAAAAGGAATTATTGAACACGGAACGGATTACCGTCGTTAACCAAGGTACCAGCCAAGGTATTAAGCCAGTAGTTCTAAAACTGTAGGGAATCAGGCAGCGCAGTTGAATTCAAAAAGAAGGAGGAAGGGCGTTATTCCTTCAAATAGAAACTAAGACACTTTCATTGATTTAAAAAAAATGTGAAAAAATTAGCAAAAAATAATGCGGAAGAACTTATAGATGAACACAAACTAATTAATTTGGGTATTCATTTTTTAAAAGACTATTATTTTCAATATTTGTGTATAATAGTCAGCATTGTGATATTATTGATGTGAGACTGAATTGTATTGAATGACGGTATAAATTTAAAACTGTTACAACCTACTTTTACAACCATAGTAAATAATTAATTGTCAACAAATAAATTTTCAACTCGTACAATTTTTTTTATCTTGTATCATAAGAAGGTCTAAGTAATAGTTGAAAGTGCAGTTATTACAGCAATATCCTGACACTTATTATACTCTAAAATACTTTAAGGGTGCATATTATAGGCAGTTAGGTACATTCTAGGGACAATTTTTTCGGAAGTTTCATAAAAATCAATTCTGTAAAACCGACAGCGCAAATGCCCACATAAATTTCTGTCAGAGAAAACTAAGCAATCTTTTAAATCAAATCTGTTCATCGTGTATCTGTTAGTGTTGATGAATGAAAAAGGTAATTAGTATTATTAATAAATAAAAAATGCTTTGAAGGGGACCAGATTAATTATTAACTATGATACTGATCAAGGTTTTCATCTCATTAACAAATAGGAACATTTTGTATTCACCATAGTTTTTAAATAAATATATTTTTTCGTTCGCATTTTTCTAAATTCACAAAATAATTATTTTTATAAATCGTAGCAACCAAAATTCTCCTTAAAATTGAATAACGCTTTGTCCTGGGTATAAAAACAGAACTTGATAGATATATAGTACGCCAAAGAACAGGCGAAAATCGACGGCGGATTCTACGATATCTTTTATTTTTGGAACCGAAAATGACGCCTTTGGAACTGCGGATTACAAGAAGAAAATTACGGTAAATTTTCAACAATCATGATTTGTCTTTTTTACTTGTATCACACGAAAGTCTTTACAATAGTTGAAAGTGACTTTTCTTTCCTCCTCTAACCTTTTTACATCGGTCTAGACCTCATGATGTGGTTCCTTTTAGGTCAATAAACTTGAATCTAGCTCCGCAAATTGAAAGACGCGTGAGAAGATTCATAAAAAACGAGGTACTTAAATATCCGGTCCCTTGCAGTGAAATTTCAAAACCGTAGTACGAATAGATTCATGAGAAGAGCACCTTGAAAAATAGTTTCTTTTCTGAATGTGAGCTATTTATAAAAGTGCATTTTCACTCTGAGACAGAAGGCTTGAAGCGAGCTATAAATCTCGGACTAATGAAGACTGATGATTCGACAATCGATTAGTAAGCGATGTATTTTTTTCCCCTTTATTTTCATGTTTTCTTCAGGGGCTGAATTGATAGAAAAAGGTAATAAAAAAATCTGCGAGAGGTATCGGATATTCCTGAAAACGGCGAAAAAGATCATTTGCATGTTTATCGAATGTGAATGGCAAAATGGTAATCGCATGGATGGTAGCAGTTCGACATCAACAGGACACTTCTTAATATTCCTATTGATTAAAATAGTTAGATTCATTTTGCTTCTTTGTATTGAATTTTCTCTTTTCCGATACATATCTCTTAATTCTGAACAAAATTAGATACAAATATTAATTGCAACCCACATAATGCAGTTTTTATTGGTTATTTTGCTGTAAGGATAAGCTGACTTATTAAGTTGTATTGCTCAAATGACGTTTGATAATAGATCTATTGATATGCATCTTTTCTTAATTATTATTGTCATATTTGCTACTTAATCATGGTGTATTAGTTGAGGCGAACAATAAGTTTCCATTGGATTTTTTCTCAGAAACCAAACAACTTACTATGTATTTCAGGTCTATATTTGAATATTATCAAAAAATTTATCTGATTCATCTTACAGTGTTTCAGAACTAATTAATCGAAAATAGAATCTTCAAATATTAAAATTTATTTATCTTAAAAGAGTTGATACATGATTTTTTGAAACAGTTAAAATCTAGATCAAATTGGTAGGGGAATCAGTTTAAAGTAAATATTTTAGACATTAGTAAAAGATTTAAGATTCATTTAAAGGCATAGTAACACGAAAATAAATCTTGTTTTTAAGAATACTTGATCGAACTGCCAGTACTATCTTTAAGACTATTTCGCTGCTTTCTTATCATAGCAATCCTGTTACATTTCGTTTATTTTCGTATATTTTTCTGGGAAGCTATTACATCCATAAATAAGTGATAATCTTATGTCTTTCGTGAGTAACTGTTATGAATTAAATCAAATTTTCTCTTTAATGTGAAATTTCTTTTGTAAAATTTAAATATTAATGTTTTTATTTAGTGGTTTTTTAAAATTAAAATTGTTGTTTTTCTATAATTTACATTCACCAATGTTCTTTTAAAGATGTCTTGCATTCCAATAAAGCACTGGAGATGCCAAAGAATATTTACTTTAAACTATGCCATGCAAAAACTGGACGGCAAAAATGTTTATATATACTGCACGTAAAGGCATATGAAGGAAACCAACGGAGAAAAATGTAAATAGTCATGTCGTCTGCGTAGAATGCAAATGAATTAAAGTAAAAATCAAAATGAATATTTTTAACAGTCAAATAAAAACGTAGATATTCAAAACAATTTTTTATATTTGAAAAGTTATTTCTTTATTTTTTAATAAAGTTTTATTGCATTTTCATTTTCTTCTTTATTTTATTTAGCTCCTTATATATTTTTAAAAAAATAACCCTCAAAAAACCCTGGAAAAAATTCGTGGAAATGAAATTTAATATTAGATATCTTCGAAGAAGAGTAAATATTGCATAAAGTACAAGTATTTTCGGTAATTATCGTTCCATAATTTCTGCTTTTCTAAATACATCAAAACATTTAAATTTAGACTTTGATACATTAAATTCCACATTTTTGCAATGCGCTACATTGCACATTGCGCTGCTTGATTCTCTCTGTGTGTTCTTTTTTTATTCTTTAATACTTTGTAAAGGAGTTAATTCGGATTATCGGTATGGGTTTTTATTTCAGACCCTAAGAAAAGTTCTACAGTACATTTTAGAGTATAGCTTTCATATTAAACACTATTTAAATTACCAATGTTGAGCAGGATTGTCGGTATGACATGCAATCTTGTTTATAAATTTAAAAAAATTGCATAAAACTACTATACTTTCTATATATTTCTTGCTAAATACTCAGTACGTTTAAAAAATATGCACACTGTAAAAATCCGCGATATGCGTATTGCTTGGTTGTCAGCTTACCATAACAATGAAAATCTTTCAAGGACACCAACTGAGAGGTTCTTATCTTCCACCAACACCTTCATATCATGTTGAAAAACTGTTAAACTTTAAGAAACAACGTATCCATACCTGGTGTAAATACTGCAATCTGATACTTGCCATAGAAATACAGCTTTCATACAGCTGCCATAGAAATACAGCTTTCATACAGCTGCCATAGAAATACAGCTTTTGAATTCAGCTTTCTGATTTGCTGCTACTTGAAGCCTACATCTCAAAAGTATGCCTGCAATTATAAATGCGCAACAGAATTCATCTTCTATAAATATACATGCAATTTGTTTTGTAACTCCATGAAAAAACTTCTTTATAAAATACAGCTTATGTGCTGATACATCACTTTGCTTGAATTAATTAAATTTATTTCAGCAACCATCAATATAGTTGATTATGTTGGGGAAAGGTGCATTCAATAATAAGCTACATATCCTTAGAGCATTGATGCACAGATCCATGAAGCTTGTCTTGCACCCTACTTTCTACATGAAAATATAACTGGTTATCTTTTTAAAACTTTTTCAGGCTCTTGTAAAAATAACACTTTTAGTTTAATAAAAAAGTAAATATTCAAATATTACAAAAATATTTTAATGAAAGTTTTCAATTTGGTTGCAGGCTAGATCAGGCCTTTATCATTAACTTGTTAGCCTGGATGCAAGATCATTTACGTAACTTTTTTTTTCTACGGTACAGACTAAAACAGGAATCCTTTTGAAATTGCTCTAAACGAAGTGCTTTGTGCTAAATAATAAAATAAAATGCACAAACCTGTTTTGATTAACTTATAAAAAACACTTTTAGGCAATCGGAAAAAATCTACAAATAAAAACCAATTGACTTATCACTTGGCGTTTGGTTACCACGAAATTTGAAATCGGCACTCATTAAATTAATGTAATATCAAGCAACACATATTTATTTGCTTTTTTATTTTACTATACTTATTCTTATATATGCAAAGAAGTGAAAAATATCAAAGTTTGGTAGTTTTTGAGCTGTCTTTTTTTTTTTGAGCGGCCATGTTACAATGTGTCCGTGACCCGCTGCTGTCACTAGTCAGAGAAATATCCTTAAATTAGAAAATATATAAAATATTGATATTAATTGTAATTTCGGTATTACTGAAGAATAATAATTACTGGAATAGTCTTAGTGCATAATAATTTTAACTCATCGATATTTTTAAGCTTTCCTTACAATATTTAATTAAGAATGTTTAACTATTTCCATGTCATTAATTAATGTATTCCATGAACAGAAACATTGTTTCGAAACCCATTTTGCCTTGATACTGTGTGTTACATGTGATGGTCAACAATTGTTTTATTGCTAGTAAAAGAAATTGTTTGAAATATTTCTAAAACTCTACTGTTATCAAACACTCTTTAATTTGAAAAAAAACCACCCTTCAAATATCTTGATATTGAATACTCGAAATTTCGTAAGTTATTGGAATTCTTGAAACTATCTCTAGTATTAAAGACAAATTCACTATTGTACTTATTAAGAGATCCTATTTAATTTATTTCATCTCCATTTGAGGAATTTCATAAAAAGGCTATAATTATTCATCCCGAATTCCTAGGAAGGGAAGAGAATGAAGTTTGAACAACCGAAGACTTTGGTGACTCAAAGATATTTTCTGGGAGAAACACGAAGCTTCACTCCTTTTCTTGGATGTTAAGCCTATTTCCATGAATCTTAATTTCATTTAAGGTTCATCTTTCTTACCCCTCTCTGTAAGTCGTCTAAGTAATTTCACCCTTAACTTTATGAGAAGGATAACATTTAACTGCAGGGAGCAAGAATGGCAGAGTCTGTTTAACCTCCTCGCCATTAGAACAGATTTAGCCTAATTCATATTTCGCTTTCAGAGCTCCAGTCGATGTTCGTGCCCCTCCAGATTGCTTTAGCATTAATTTAATTAGTTCTTGTGCTAATGAAATTTCCAAGCACAACTGAGGGCTACCGTTCTTGAGATTAAAGGGAAATGGGTAATTGCTTATGTGTTAAGTAAGAGGAAATTAAACGCCCAGGATTAACAAACGCATTTCAAACAAGATATTTTCGGAAAAAGAAATCTCTTGTTAACCACTTTTTTTATACTGGTAGGTTATGAAGTAACCAAAAATTGGAATGCATAGTAGGAAAATTATAATATGGAAACTTAATATATTGGAAAATTACTAACTAAAACCAGACTTTTCCAATTTTCATAATTTCTGGGAATTACGTTTTCATTTGTTATCTGCAGTATTGGGCCCTCTTTTATAAAATGTTGAGAAGAAAATTTATTCAAAAATGTTCTTCTGCATATGAGAACACCTTTGTTTATCTAATCTTTGGAATATTTTATTACAATAAGATAAAGTCCACTTTAGACGAATTAGTTCTATTTTACAGAAAAAAATTGTCAAAATAAATTTTTCATAAGGAATTACATATTACTTATTTAAATCTTCACATCCAATTTATATTTTAACATGCTAAGATAGTGTTCAATTCTGACATCATTAGGATACAGTTTAATTTTGAAAAATATAAGTATTATTTTTTAAGAATTTTAACCACAAAAAGGGTAACACCCAAAAAGAAAAATCAGTAGAATAGTTCTTATATATAAAATATTTCTTTCTTTTAGTTTGACATTTAACGCCAATCAAACATCCAAACATGTAAAAATAACATGTCTTCGAATTATTAGATACGATTTATCTAAAGATAATGGATGTTGGCTTTTTATATTGAGTTTTAATTGTGCAGATAATTGCAATTATTTAGAGTTATCTTCAGCTTTTCAAGCCTAATTAATTTTGCAAGATATATATTCAAGTTTAAACATTTTTGGAAGATATATATATAATTTGAATTACTAAAAAAATATGAAATATATTTTTTATTTCACAAAATGTCTTTAAATTTCTTTCAAATCCATCCCAATAAACACATGAATTTTTGAAATTCTCGAATTCCTCGAATCCTTTTGAATCTAGTTTTCGAAATAAAGTTATCTGAATGATTCTTAACAAACATAAAACTTTCCCACTAAGGAAATATATATAAAAGTTAGTGTTAAAAATATTTACATCTATATAACTTTACGAAAACGTTCATTTCAAACATCAACATTGCTGATGAAATAATATTCTAATATATATATATATATGAATATAGAACCTCTTAAATAATATCTTATGTCTTTATAAAAGATTTTCCAAAAAAAAATATTTTAGAAAATAAAACAAATCAAAAATACTAAATTTTGATTTACAAATAATTAGGTTTAAAATTAAAAAATAATAATACAAATTTATTGACAATTTAAGCAATAAAGCCTCCATTTACAAATTTAAAAAATCATTTCTACTGAATCTACAGTTTAAATTATTGATTCTCCCTTTTTGCGTAATTGTTCAACAATACGGCTAATAAAATATAGTGCATATTGTATCTTATTAGTGAACGTTCATCTCAAACTTCAGATGTCAAATACGATTTTGAAATAACAGATGCAAGTGTTTTTTAATAAAATATGATTGCCATTGCCAGCCGATTTAGATTGTGTAGCAACTTGATAAAGAATTCCACATGACATTTGATTCTTGGCTTTTCCTTACACTATTTGTAAAAATCTATCTATTTAAAAGGAATATATCAAGAGTAAAGTGTCCTGCCTCTTGGAATATTTTAAGAGTAAAGTATTCTGCCTATTGTTAAGTGAAAATGAATAGTAGCAATTCATAAAAAGCACATTTAATGGTCATCTTGTATGATAAAGTCTCCTAATTTGTGAGGGCAAATCATAAGCAGTATAGCGGACATTCAGAAATTGATCTTTATTTACCTTTTACTTGCTGTACAACAAAAGATCATTTTAAATCAGAATGATATTAGCACAGGACAGCGATTTTTCCAAGTATGTTCTTTGCTCATCGCATATTTTTAGTGCTAAATACGTTTCGAACTATAATTTTAGAATAGAGATAAAACGATTTGAATCGAATATGTTTCATATTAAGGCAAAATATATATTATCCAATCAAATTCCGTGTGGAAACTTGGCAAACTGCCAAATCAGACGGATTCCACAACAGTGTAATAGGAGAGAAGTGTAATTTGGCAGAGATTTTAATAAAGTAATATATATATATATATATAAACATATAATAATTTATATTTTTAATAAATGAAATTTAAAGTTACATAATATAAAAATAAAAATTAGAAGGACAAATTTTACAATAATTATTAAACTTTTTTCTTTCGAATTTAAATACTATTAATTTGTTTTTCGTCTGTCTGTCTATCTAGAACCCCTAACATGTAATATAAACAGGTGATAGAACAGTAGGAGGCTATTTTAAATGGTGTTTTAAAAAGATAAAGAATAAAAAAAGGTTGATAATAACGTACCAATTGACATGATTAGATACTTTAATTATTTCATTTGTTCGGGAGGACAGTGATGTAGCAAGCTTAGTCAAATAACACACACAAAAAGAAAAATATCACATTATACATATACTCAGTATGATTTTATTCATCCGGTAATGAACTTTGCTGTCATTGAATAAAATATTTTATACTTTAAAGTCATTCATTAGCAACATTTAAAATGTCAATCTTATTTGATAGTTATTCAAAAAGGAATTTAAGACCAAAGTAATGCCAAGTAAATAGTACCATGTATATTAGATTAGTATAAGATGAAGGATGAATTCTGGATTAATTTTAATATTGAATTATTTTTATGGTAAGAAGAGTATTTTTGAAACTTAAAAATAGACGTTTGTTCCAAGTATCTAAAAAAAACATCGATTTTTATAGATTCCTTGAAGTAAAGTTTCACGATCTCCGAAGACTGGTCAATAATGCATTGACTTATATTTTATGTCATATTTTATAAATCACACTTTAAAGAGTTAAATCTACCTTTCTACAGAAAACTAAAAACTTTGTGCAATAACTTTTTTATCCACAATTTTATATCTGTATATATTGTTAATTAAAAATTTGGAAGTATTTGAAAAGCACATGTTACTAATTTTTTTATATTTGTAGAGTAATTCTTTCATTGCACCCTTATTCCATAAGTAGATTTTTCAAATGATTACTCGTGAATCCCCTTGAATATATGTACCTCATCTTATATATATATATATATATATATATATATATATATATATATATATATATATATATATATATATATATATACACACACTCAAGAGCCAAAACATTATGACCACCTGTCAATAACGATTTGGCCCACCTTTGGCGCGCAACATAGCTTCAACCCGCCTTGGCATGGATTAATACCACCACTTAATACCAGTTAAATACCACTTCCACCTGATCACGTGCCTTCCACGTTGTCCAGGCGAGTTCATTGCAAAATGTAGGGGTGGTCATAATGTTTTGGCTCTTGAGTGTATATATAAATAAAAGACTACATATATATATATATATAGATATAGATATAAATGTAGTCTTGTATCAAGTCATTTAGACACCAGAAATAACATGGTTTATAACACAATGTGGATACAAATTCCTTGATAAAGCTAGCCTCAGCATATTATAAGTGATTTCTTTTCGGTTTTATGGATTTCCTGGACATCATATTTCACAACATGTTAGTATATATTTTGTTTACAACTGTTGCTGTATTTTTTTTACATGCTAATGCTGTTCTAGTCGTTCAAAATTTGATATTTGTGCTTGTCTAGTGTTATTTAGCATACGCGAACTTCGGTTCATGCACAATTTCTACCCCCTCCCCCTTTTTTTTTTTTTCTTTTGCGACAGAAAGTGAGAGGTCTGAATGGGAAGCACTTGAGGTGGTTTTTCGTATTGCAAATTCTATGATGGTTTTGTTATACATTTTGCATGTAGCGTATACTGGTAGTGGTTTTAGTTGGCAAAAGTGTCGGGCTTCCAGTTCGCTCCTTGTCAGGTTTCCTTTGGATTTTGTGTTGATGTGCTGTGTTCTTTATGCACATATATATATTTGAAAGAGATATATAGAGAGGGTTACCGAAATTTCGTGCGTGAATTTCACTGGAACAGATTAAAGTGAATGTAGAAGTATTCATGCACCGTTATTATATTAAAAAGTGCCTGGAGGTTCAATCCTAGAAATAAAATTTTAAACATATCTATTCAATATAAAATCATTTATAAGGTATCTTTTTAAATTTTAAATTTTATTTAAATGAATCGTTCGCATATGTAGAGTAAAAAATCAAATTAGCTATTTATTTAACAATGTAAAAAATATTCGATAACCAATATAATTTATAAGTGTTATTACATATAAATTACAATTAATAATTAGTTGAATATCTATAGGCTTTTCTTGATAGTTTGCAGTCATCATGCAAAAGGTTCGACCAGCTTTAGAGCAATTGAATCGACATTGATTCCTTTTCTTCCTTGAAGAGCAATCTTAAAATCAGCCTTTGCTAGAAATGGATCTTAATCTTTTACTTGCCCTTTAAAACATCCTAAAAATGCTCAATGAGATTGATATTTTTAGATTTTGGAGGAAATTGAAGAAAATTCGTGTACTTTATAAAATTAAAACCTTTATCTTAATACTGTATGTTTAGGATTTTTATTGTGTATAAAAATGTAATCACAATGGAATCCGGTTTTGAATTACTTGAGTATAGTTTATTCTTAATTATATGAATGCACATATTATTATTCATGGTCCTATCAATAATGACTAATCTTAAATAAAAATAAACATACTATACAACCCAAAACAAATACAAAACCTCCTTCATATTTCACTATTGAAAAATTCCTTGCACATTTCTTATGTTTGGATTTCTCCACACTTTTCTTCGCTCCATCAGATAAAAAAATTATTGAACTTGGTCTTCACACCT